>OY997264.1:639779564-640394564 GCA_963921465.1 Triticum timopheevii | reverse complement strand
GGACAAGGAGGACGCGAAGCGTGTCGAGCAAGGCCTACCGCCCCGCTTCGAGAAATACAGCGGTGACAAGCAGACCAGGAACTATGTCAGGGCCCGGTACAAGGAGGACCCGATAACAAAGGAGCTTACCACGGATCCGAAGACCAGGGCGCTTGAGCTTGTTCTGGTAAGGAATACACCCCCGCGTAATTAGCTCCATATGGTTGCACTCTAATTAATCCCCAATATTTCTAAATGGTCCATGTTCCTTTCGCAGGACAATGAAAGCAGTAGCGCGGGGTCGTCTAAGAGCTCCCCTTTCGACACCCCTTTAAATAGGGCGTTGAACGTAATGAAAAAGAAGGATAAGCTCGATAAGCCGACGTCAGCTGGTCGTGTGGCCGGCAAAGGCTTGTCCACAAAATGGGGGTCATACTATACCGCTGGTGTGCGGAAGGAGAAAAAGACCAGCTCGGAAAGCCAGACGCGCGAGGTTGAAGAACTCAAGGCACAAGTGGCGCGGATTCCGGAGCTTGTCCATGAGCAAGTGCAACAACAACTTGGAATGACGCTCAACGCCATGGTGCCTACGTTGATTCATGGGCTGACGACGTGGATTGCGGGCGGCCAAAAGGGGCCTCCCCCGGTTCCCAGCTTCACGGCCAGCAACTCGCACAGCACGGCGGCGGCACCATTGGTGTCTTCGGCGGCGGCGCCATTGGTGTCTCCGGCGGCGGCACCATTGGTGTCTCCGGTGGCGGCGCCATTGGTGTCTCCGGCGGAGGCGGTATTCGTGTCTCCGGCACCGGCATGGGCATTGGAGCTTAATTCACCCGGGTGTACGCCGACCGACACCTTGCCAGCAAGCGCCCCCTCCGTCAGTTGCACGCCCGCCGTTGGCGGTGCCTCGACATTAGCCGAGCTCGACGGCATCACAGTAACTAAGCCTCTCGGCCGATGACTTCATCTCCTTGCCTTTGACTGGGCATCCCTGACGCCCTATACATGTTTTCGCAGGGCACCGCCGACGTTCCTTGCACTCTTCTGCAGTTCGTGGGCGCCAAGTTGGTCGATGTCGCCAAGGGCAGAATCGTTCAACCGGGCAACCCCATGTTCCACGGTAATCCGATGCCAACCACAATGTATAGGGTTGAAGTGGTCCGGGTGCAGCCAGGCTGCGACGAGCTGTTACCTCTGATTCGACCCGCTGGGGCCAACGAAGAAGATGAGATGACCCTCGGCACCTGCGTAAACTGGCCCCTACTATGGCCGAAGAGCCAGATTCGTTTGGGGGCGGGGGACACCACCCCACAGACAAGACCGCCAGTCGTGCCGGCGCCAAGCCATGGCAAGAACGCCGCAACGCTACCGGACCTGCCGGACATCCCTATGGCACAGGATCCGGACAGCCCTATGGCACAGGATCCGGACGGCGACGACAATGACGACGGTACATTTACTAAAGTTGATAAGTACTTTGCCGAACATGGGTACGCTAACGAGTTCTGCGGGCCTCTTTCTCAAGAACCCAACCAAGACCACCGCGATCTAGCTGGTACAGAGGAGAAATCCAATTGCAACAAGCGTCGTCTGGCGTTCAGTTCTCAGGACACGCCTCCAGCTCCCGCCTTCATCGATCCTCAGATAGCTGAGGCGCGAAATATTATCAGCCCCAACACGCTGAAGAAGCCGGTCTGTGAGCAGAACTCGGTCCCATTATAGGAGATCAAGAAGAAGGGCCGGAAACGAAAGACTAACAAGGGCGCCGGTGCGAGCCAGCCGGTGCGAGCCAGCCGGCACCGAGTTCGATCCGTGCTCAGGACGGGCCACCTTCACCTAAGGATATCTCGAGGAGGGTGCATGTGGCGGGTAGGGCGATGCTACCGCCAAATATGCTGAATGCTGCAACCGGTGCTATGCGGAGTCTGCACGACAGTGTTCTGATTTTGGAGAAGCGGCATCTCAGAGAGAAGGATGTGGCATACCCGGTTTTCGTGGCCAAGGTGCCAGAGAGCAAGGGCTTTGTGGATGGCGACATCGGGGGTATGATCGTCCTGCGGTTTGATGACATCTTTGCTATGTTTAACCTTCATCCGTTGCACTACACCTTTGTTCGGCTGTTTTCGCTGAGCATGCAGATGCGGATCATTAGAGACAATACCCCGGACATCGTGATAGTCGACCCCTTCTACATGCGTGCCAAGCACTTGAGCAGCGCTGGGGACCGCCAAGTTGCGAGTTCACACCTCGAAGGCGTCATTCTGGCAAACGCAGATAAGGATAACTTCCTTGTGCCTTACTTTCCCGAGTAAGTCATCCCTTAACCGCCCCGTAACATATGATGTTTTCTTAGATTTCGATCGTTCTTTTTTTTCTAACATTCCGTGTTCTGTGCAGTGACACACATTGCACACTCATCCTCTTAAGCCCGAAATATTCCATGGCCACGTATTTCGACCCGAACCGTAACTCCATGATAGACTACACAAATGTCAAGAAAGTTCTTGATGATGTTCTCCCCGGCTACGCCAAATCTGGAGGCACCTTCACTAGGCCAGTTCGTAAGTACGGCAAGCACATCTTCTCACACAATACGAAGTTCTGCTGCGTCAAGCAGCCGCCTGGCGGTCAGAAGGATGCCTACTACGCCCTCCATCACATGCGGGCGATCGTAAGGGACCATCATCACCTTCTGCTACCAGATAATCTCAAAGATTGGGCCGCGAGCTTGTCGGCAGTCCAGGACGCGGACCTCAGACAAGAATTCTTTCGCATCCAGTCGGAGTTTGCGGACATCATCCATCAAGATGTCCTTCATACCGCGGGGCAGTTCTTCCTCAGATATCAACCGTCCAACAGTGAGATAGATGTAACGCTACAAATGCAGGGTGACAACGACCGTGATTTCATGACCATCACGACAGACGGCGGCTTCACCCACGCTCCTGTCCGATGAGTTGAGTCGAAAGTAGTGATGTGTAGTTATGAAACATTGATTGGCTCATGTTGTAATTAAACTTTAATGAATTCGTATGTCTCTTTGGTTTGGACGGTTGTTCAACTTAGATGTAATCGATGCTATTTATTAGTAGGACCATGAATCGTGCTATTAATGTCTTGCTTTTCTCTTCCGATCCTTTTGTTGCATACTTACACATTGCTTATGTATTGTCTGTTGTTTGGCTTGTGCATAGAGATGTCGTCGTATGTCGTGTACAAGGGTAAGGTTCCCGGAGTCTACGATGACTGGGAGGAGTGTCGGAGATAGGTTCACCGTTTCAGCGGTAACAGTTACAAAGGGTACACCACTAGGGCGGAGGCCGAATCTAGATACGCCCGCTATCTAGCGGGAGAGAGGAGGGAGCGTTGGAGGAACCGGATGAAGACCAGTTTGATCGCGATGATGCTCATCGTGATGACCACAGCTCTCTTCTATGTGATGGTAGTTTAGATGATCGATATCGACTTGTAATGTGAAGGCAAACTCGATACTCGCGGTCTTGAGACTTGTAATGTTTTATCTTTGTCCGGTCTTTTGAATCCGGAGACTAATATGATGAATTGTATTCGGAGACTAATCTTCTATTGTATTTGATGAATCTGATGTTGCTGTGTGCTGCTGTCTATATTCTATGCAATAATATATTTTGTAACCTGTGCAAAAATCAGAAAAGCAAAAAAAATAAAACCTAATATTCATACTAATGGCGCACCACACAAGACACTAATGGCGCACTGTGATCATCACACTAATGGCGCATTAGCTGCTGGTGCGCCATTAGAATGCCAAAGCACATTTGTACATATGGCCCCTGGGAGGCATTCTAATGGCGCACTGCAGGCTATACTAATGGCGCACTACGTGGTGCGCCATTAGAACACCAGATACTAATGGTGCACCAGTAGTGCGCCATTAGAATTTAATTCTAATGGCGTGATGCCAGTGGCGCACCAGTAGTGCGCCATTAGAAGGCAAATTCGGTACGTAGCATGCCTTTTCCTAGTTGTGTATGGCGAGCAGAGGGGGTGAGGCGCAATGATTGTGAAAAAGAGATCAACCTATAAATTTATATGTATGGATAGACATATATAGTGTGGGTGATAGGAAGCAAGACTCCGTGCGAGAAAGAAATGTTGACAGAGAAACTACAAATAGATACAGAGATGGAGATGCTAGCTAGAGAGACATCCGTTAGTTTGGGTGTCGGAGATGACCGTCGGGTGGTTCAAAGGGTGAAGTTATATATGTGTGTGAGAGGGCACTTGACTGCATGTAGAGAGAAACATATGTAGTGTGCGTGATAGGAATCAAGAGTGAGGGCGAGAAAGAAGGTTGATGGAGAAACAGATAAATAGAAAGATAAAGATGCTAGCTAGTGTGCGCTGGAGATAGGAGTCGAGTGGATCAGAAGGCTGGGTTATGTGTGTGGGTGTGAGAGAGAGGGTGCATGTGAGTCACATACAAGCAGATATCAGAGAGAAATGAGATCCAGAGAGACGGAGTTTTGTGTCTGCGAGAGAGAAAGATATTTCACAACGAGAGTGATAGCTAGAAAGACATATGAGGGAACACAAGATATCTCTAGGGAGAGAGGGTGTGTTTGAGCGACATACAAGAGAACAATGGAGAAATATGAGACCCTGGGAGACAGAGTTTGTGTTTGTGTGTGAGAAAGAGATATTGAAGAGGAAGAGTCGTAGGTTCTCATATCTAAGGAGTGAAAGACATCTCTGTATGAGGGGTGTGCGAGTGGCACACATGGGAATAGTTGAGGGAAATGAGACCCCGGGAGACAAAGCTTTGTGATTGTGTGAGAGAAAGAGATTCCACATGGACACATAGCAGGGAGCGTGATATACTTAGAGAGAGATAGAGTGATGAAGGTCGAGGGAGAGAGTACCGTCAGTGTGTTACGAAGATAAAAGATCATTGTCGACATACAGGTAGCATGAGAGATGCCTGAGAGACAATGAACGCGTATAGGTCCAGAGAGATAGTCCTATATAAGCATGAGTGATAGCTATATGAGACGAATATCTGGATTAAAGGGGATTCAAATATTTAAACTGGAGATCACGACATCGATAATATCATAACGCAAATTGGTGTATCAAACATGCATATTCATTTGAATTTGGGCACACGTGTAATGTTATATAGTTTATAAATATTGGTGATCCATAGATTCTTCAATTACAAACAATGCATGGTTTATATGCAATTAATGTCTAAACGGGATTACAATATATGTAGCGTGTGTGAAACACATTATACATGTTTGAGAAGTTAAAAAAAACCGCATGAAACACGCATTAATTGGAGACAGTTAGCGAGGAATGCATACATTGGATTTCAACATAAAGTGGTTTCATATATTTGAAAATCCAAATTGATGGATACAACCTTATGAATCTGAGACCATGCCATTTGTAAATCATATTTATGTATAAATAGTGTTGTGCTTTTGAAAGTATATATAAAAAAATGATGTATATAGAATGTAATTCCAATTGAAAATGGATCCCGCCCGAAAAAAAATAGTAGAATACAAACGGGATTCGAATTGAGTTGGCACGGTAAACGTGCACTGTGCAAAATTTGAACGAAGCGGGGAAAGTCGCAGTAACCGCCCGAAACCAAAATCTGCGAGATGAAAATCACTACTGCCTATCCCTACCACGCAAAGCCTATCTGCTGGATATTTATAGGTTTCGATAGGGGTAGGTTTGTAATTTCACCCAAACGTGACGTAACCGCCTTTCACCCGGATTCATACATGGTGGGCGCCAAAACACAGTGTGCCCTCGGCCGAAATCGACTCCCTCCCCGATTCATATTCATACACGGTGGGCGCCAAAAACAAATTCTCGTCGGCAAATATTCGGTGTATGCGAGATTACCGTCCTATCCCCAACCGACTAATGTTGCTGTGATGTAGTAGAAATTTGAAACGGGGGCTAAGTTTGTAAATTTCCTCACATTTGAGACAAGCGCGCCCTGAATACATGGTTCCCCCCTTCCTCTCTACCTCCCTTTTCCCCATTCATACTCCGTGGGCGCCAAAACACCCTCTCCACCCCACCCTCCTCCGTCTGCCGCCGTCTGCCACCCCATCCACCACCGTCCTCCTCCACCATGCCAGAGCTGATACCCCGACGACGCCGTCCGTTACAAGAGATCGACCTCTCTCATCCACGCCTTCGGACCGGGATCCTTGCATCCCGTCCTCTCGCTTCATCCCCGTCGTCGTCCACCTTGCCGGCGCCGCTCCTATGACTGTCTCGTCCACCGCACCCTGCCGCCACTGTCTACCCTCCTAGATCTGCTTCCAAGTCGTCGACAGCCATTGCCACCGCAGCACCGTCAAATTCTCAGCAGATGCGTACACGGCGCCGCACCAGAGGCGGTACTCATTCGTATCTGCTCAACTTATTTATCGCTGCAAGAAAATAGATCGCCACTGCTTTACTCTGATTTCTTGTCTTGGTTGCGAAGTTGCCTTTGTCCGGTTTGCATCTTCAGATCCGCCATTGCACACTCAACACTATACTCCCAATGGTTATGGTTTTCCCCTTTTATATTCCACACTCGTTAAATCACAATAGACTAAATTTCAAAATTGGGTCAGTCAATTTTTCAGAGCTCGCCGGAGTTCGCCGATGCAATCCAAGGGGCTCGGGTGGTTGTGGGGCCTCGCCGAACGAAGAAAACTTGACGCGGGTGGGGGGTGGGGGTGGCGGAGGAACACAGGCGGTGGGGGCTGGTGGTCCGGCCGGCGGCCCATGCGGTGTTCTGTATGGGAAGAATCAGAGACGAGGAAGAAGAAGGGTTAGGAGACGTATGATCTTCATCCAACCGCCTGAAATGGTCGAGAGACAGCTGGGAGTTGCATTCTTAATGCGCTCTGGTTCATCATGTGTGGGCACTGCGCAAACAACATTTTATTATCCAAAATCTGCTTGCTCTTCTTTACCAGGTTCGATAGTGATGGCTTGTACGTGATCGATAGGCTTTCAATTACTAGCGGCAATACAACACCGTATTTTCAAGCCAGTTCCACTTTCCCGATTTATATATCGTGGTTATGGTGTACCCCTGTTATGTACACTCTGATCTGCCTAGTTGCTGTGTTCTCTTGTTATCATGGTTTGGCAATAAACTCTCTATACGTTATATTATGAACCTATCATCTGCCAGCTATCCTTACTTCTGGAGCCTATTTTTTGTGTACTTGTGCCAAATTATATAAATGCACGCACGATATTACAACACACATGAGCTCTCTCATCAGAATCCAGTGATAGCACATAAGTGTTTACAGGGGCACCCCTATATTAGAATATCATCTGCATTACAAATATAATCTCACAACTATTTATGTTTTCATGATTCTCATATATTATATGCAATTACAGCAAATATCAGAATCCGCGCATCAGAAAAATATTGTGGAACACTGCAATGACTTACAAAATTGGCACCAAGGCATTGAGTGCCATTCTAGAAGCAATGAAACTCGTACGCTCCCCACCTGTTGATTCTTGTTCAGAATATCATCCTAATGACTATTCTAACCTCGAGGAGTCAAAGGCAGATGGCCTGTCCTGTTCACCCATCATGGTGCCTGTTCTAATTTGGCAAGGTTTTATTGATTGCGCGTATCTTGCATATGTTGTCTTGCATTTCTTCTATTTTGTTGCACCACCATCTGCTTAGTTTACTCATCATATAACTCGAGGTATCATGCCCATCCATTATCAATACATATTCCATCTGTCATCATACCATGTTTTTCCACTCAAATGATGTTCTTGTGCATCAAACATCAAAAAGGAAGAGGGTGATTGCCGAACCTGAAGGAGCACCAGCAAAGTCCTTAAAACGTGGTGGTGCCGGAGAAATCAGACAGCGCCCCACTTATATTGGCTGTACAACCAGTGACACAAAACATAGGACCGACTCCAGCAGCACCCATACTTCACTGGCCACACCACTAGCCCCACCACACAGGACCCGCACTCTAGCAAAAGGTATACCGATTTCATTTGCCATAAAACCAGCCGTACCATAGAAAAATCCCACTCCAGCAAAAAGTACAACAAGTCCATCGGCCGAAGACCTATCCCAACTGCAGAGACGACCAATTCCTGCATATTGGAACCCCATTCCATTTATTCCTGGTTTAAAAGACAATGCTTTCAATGTTGTTAGGGACTACGTGCATATATTTCCATCATGGGAAGATTATAGTGAAGACAAACACCATTTTCACATTTTCCTGTCCAACTTACGTGTAAGTGCTATTATTCATGGTTATTATTTTCCTGTTTTCTGTTGATCGAACACATCAGTGATTTACATTACATTGTTGTAACTAGGTGAGGGTCAATCTGAATAGTCATGACGAGCAAAGCTTTCTTGTGCTTTTCAAGGATGCATTGCAGCAGTATCGGTGTTACCTAAAGAAATCACACTTTGATGGCAAGTCTGTAAATGAATTTCCGGTGAAGTCTCCTGTGCTAAATTTAGAAGACATTGAATGGAAAAACCATGTTATGCACTGGTCTCGTTCCCAGGATGAGGTACTGTCTATGAAATCACATGACAATTTGAACTTCTACTTTTCCGCATGTGCATTACGGATCTTTTTTGCAGGAAATCAGCTCGAAGAAGAATTCCGATTTGAAAAGAACGACAGGATATCACAAATATGCTGCCCGCTGCTTTGCTCTTATTAGTACCTGTTGTCCTGTATCACTTTACTTGCCTATATACCTGGTTCATTATGTGACAACAGTATGCATGATAGCTTGCTTATCAATTGTTCGCTCCAAATTATCTGATCTGTATGAATGATTACATTAGTGTAGAATATATCCAATGCCAATGAATTTTTTTAGCTCTGCATTGTTCTTGTAAGTACATGTTGTCCTTTATCAGTGTACTTATATTGACATGTAGTTGTTCATGTACCATCACTATACAGCTTATTTTCCTTTGCCCTCCATTTTCTACACATCAGATCTATATTTACTCTTACCATAAGGTTGGTACTGAAGAAGTTTAGCTGTGCATTGCTCTTGGCTGTGCCTTTTGCCTGTATGGCTGCACATACATTTATAGCTACTTGGTTATGTAGCATCACTCTTCATCTTATCTTAAATATTCTTCATTTTTTCGTATATTATCACATCTATATTTACTCTTAACAAAATGTAGAATAAAGGCAATGCTTATGAAGAAGATTATGTGCTAAACTTCTTAAATTGCCCCCCATCAGCATGGACAAGGGCTTTATAGAGCCTGTCTTCACCAGTAATGTAAGTTTGTCCTTCTCAAGCCTTCAGACTTTGTTGTGTATATTTGGTTAGGCATGACTGCAACAGCTGTTTATTTTTGGTGTTTGCATCAAATTGCATGTTTAAAGTTTATTATGTAGTTCATAAACAAAAGTTTGTCCTTCTCAATTTAAGTTTTCAGTTGTACAACCAAGTTCCTTCTTCATACCATGTAAATTAAATTATTCAGAGCAAGTGATCTTCTTTTGCACTGCATGTATGATTCTGTTCTTCATCCGTAATCCAGTGGTGTGGTGAACCTACCCACTACAGCACAATGCCATATTCTGCAATGTCTTAACTATGAACAATGTCATATCATTCTACTATTATTTAAACCGTCTCTTTATTTGCCAATCTGAAATGGGATAAATTGACATCACACTAACCATTGATACTTATGAGTTCTTGATATGTAATCCAGTGGTGTCGTGAAGCTGCCAACTCCTTCACAATGTCATTTCCTGCCATGTCTTGACCTGAACAATACCATATTGTGTTAATGCAATTTTAAACTGTGTCACTTTATTCGTCAGTAAGAAATGTGATGAATTGTCAGCAGTTATACTTTTATGTGCGAAACTTGTCATCTGTCTGCTTGTTTATCTTTCAGAGTGAGGAAGATATAAGTGTTGAACAAGCGCAGTCTCATCATCTTGCTCAGCTGCTTGCGTTGCAGCTCCCCAGTAGGGTTGACCTTTCTTGAACTCTATTGAAGTGCTGTCGGTTTTGTATATTATTTTGTTGGCGTGTTTATTTGCACTGGTGGCGATCTTTGATGCCCAGTGTATGTAATCTGCTGTCTGGTTGTGCTTTATTATCATAGTGGCGAACTTTGATGCCCAGTGGATGTAATATGCCGTAATTTCTTTATTGTATAGTCTAGGTTTTTTCTTATTCACGATGCTGCAGTTATTTTACTGTATATATGTCCTGTCTTCGCAGTAAACCGGCCAAACCGAAAAATTACGGTACATAATCGGGCCGTCATGCAATCATGATGTATGATCCACATCATGGGCCCCGTCAAACTGGCCCACTAGTAGATTCAGGCCTTTAATTGGCCGAGTAACCCCCGGCCCTCTTTTCGCAAGAAAACTCAATGGGCTTTTAGGAGGCTGAGAAGTAGGTTGGGCCTGAAACGTGCCGAATAGCTCACGGGCCTTTTAACAGGCCAAAGTGGTCTCGGTCCTTGTTTGACCCATTTAGATATCGGCTGCGAGCAGGCCTGATGCAAACCGGGCCATAGTTAGGCCCAACTATATGACGGGCTTTTAACAGGCCGAAATTAATATAGGGCTGAAATGTTAAATGGGCGCTTAAGAGGCCGAAACTAATATCAAGCCGAATTACTAAATGGGCCTTTAGCAAGTGGGCCCAAAAGCATAGCATCTAGTTAACGGGCCGAATCTGATATGGGCCATAATTGAGCCCAAAGCCTCTTAAAGGGCCAGACCTGATCTGGGCCGTGATTTGGCCTAGAAAGCGGGAGGCTTTTAACGGGCCGGATCTTATATGGGCCATTATTAGGCCCGGAACGTGGCAGGCCATTAATGGACCGGATCAATTATGGGCCGACATTTGGCCCAAAACATGGCAACCAGTTAATGGGCCGGCCTACTAGGGTCCTCAAAATCTTGTGGGCATACAGTTGGGCCGGCCCATTAATGTCGGCGCAATCTCGTGGGCCTTTAGCTGGGCCGGCCCATTATGATCCGCAAGAATTTTGTGGGCCTTTACCTGGGCCGGCCCATTATGGCACACAAAAATCTTGTGGGCCTTTACCTGGGCCGGCCTATTATGGACCACGAAATCTTCTGGGCCTTTAGCTGGGCCAGCCCATTATAGTCCGCAAAATTTCGTGGGCCTTTAACTGGGCCGGCCCATTAAGGGCCGCAAAATCTTGTGGGCCTTTAGTTGGGCTGGCCCATTTAAACTTGACTGGCCGTGCCACGTGTCGACGTATCATAGGCGCCTTCTATCCAATGAGTGGATGACATGTGTCCCAACGATGAGCCGACACGTGTTTCCTCCAGCCAATGATGATTTTACACGTGGAAAATCCCCATTAGTCGAGGCTGTTAACGGGTTATCGGATCCAAAACCCGACCTGATAGCTTAACGGCGTTCCGTTACGGTGGATGCCACGTGTCGGTCACCCTTGACGAAAGCACTTATGTGACACGCGATTTATCATCATGGAAGTGGACACTTCCGTGATGATAATTTTAGTAATGTCATGGAACACTTCTACGATAGCACAGGTATGACTATCTTGATTCTGTCATAAAATCGTCATGGATGTACATGCATGACAAAAAATTCGACCTACTCTGACAAACACGTATCATCACGAAAGTGTATTTTTTTTGTAGTGCGACCTAGGAGTTATTCCCAATGCGTCGGGCCCAATGACTCTCTTCTGTGACAACACTGGAGCTATTGCCCTTGCGAAGGAGCCTAGGTTTCCCAAGAAGACCAGGCATATCAAGCGTCGCTTCAACTCCATTCGTGAATATATTCAAGATGGAGACATGGATATTTGTAAAGTACATACGGATCTGAATGTCGCAGATCCGTTGACTAAACCTCTTCCATGAGCAAAACATGATCAACACCAGAACTCTATGGGTGTTCGATTCATTACAATGTAACTAGATTATTGACTCTAGTACAAGTGGGAGACTATTGGAAATATGCCCTAGAGGCAATAATAAAGTGGTTATTATTATATTTCCTTGTTCATGATAATTGTCTATTGTTCATGCTTTAATTGTGTTATCCGGAAATCGTAATACATGTGTGAATACATAGACCTCAGCATGTCCTTAGTGAGCCTCGAGTTGACTAGCTCGTTGATCAATAGATGGTTACGGTTTCCTGACCATGGACATTGGATGTCGTTGATAACGGGATCACATCATTAGGAGAATGATGTGATGGACAAGACCCGATCCTAAGCATAGCACAAGATCGTGTAGTTCATCTGCTAAAGCTTTTCTAATGTCAAGTATCATTTCCTTAGACCATGATATTGTGCAACTCCTGAATACCGTAGGAATGCTTTGGGTGTGCCAAACGTCACAACGTAACTAGGTGGCTATAAAGGTGCACTACGGGTATCTCCGAAAGTGTCTGTTGGGTTGGCACGAATTGAGACTGGGATTTGTCACTCCGTGTGACGGAGAGGTATCTCTGGGCCCACTCGGTAGGACATCATCATAATGAGCTCAATGTGACCAAGGAGTTGATCATGGGATGATGTGTTACAAAACGAGTAAAAGAGACTTGCCGGTAACGAGGTTGAACAAGGTATAGGGATACCGACGATCGAATCTCGGGCAAGTATCATACCGGTAGACAAAGGGAATCGTATACGGGATTGATTGAATCCCCGACATCGTGGTCCATCCGATATGATCATTGCGGAACATGTGGGAACCAACATTGGTTATCCAGATCCCGCTGTTGGTTATTGACCAGAGAGATGTCCCGGTCATGTCTACTTGCCTCCCGAACCCGTAGGGTCTACACACTTAAGGTTCGATGATGCTAAGGTTATAGGGAAAGTTTGTACGTGGTTACAGAATGTTGTTCGAAGTCCCGGATGCGATCCCGGACGTCGCGAGGAGTTCTGGAATGGTCCGGAGGTGAATATTTATATGTGGGAAGTTGTCATACGGTCACCGGAAGTGTTCGGGGGTTTGCTGGTATTGTACCGGGACCACTGAAGGGGTTCCAGGGGTCCACCTGGAGGGTCCACCTTCCCCGCAGGGCCCTATGGGCTGTATGTGGAAGGGAACCAGCCTCCAAGTGGGGTGGGCGCCATCCCCCCTAGGGCCCATGCGCCTAGGGTTGGGGCGGTACCCTAAAGGGGGCGCCCCCCTTGGCTTGCGGGGCAGGCCCCCTCCCATTGGCCGCCACCCCCCTCTAGATCTCATCTAGAGGGGACAACCCCCTTCCCCCTTCGCCCTATAAATAGGGGGAGGAGGGAGGGCAGCAGTACCTCATCCAAGGCGCAGCCCTCCTCCTCTCCAACACCTCCTCCTTCCGCGGTGCTTGGCGAAGCCCTGCCGGAGTACCACGCTACTCCACCACCACCACGCCGTCATGCTGCTGCTGGAGTTGTCTTCCGCAACCTCTCCCTCCTCCTTGCTAGATCAAGACGCGGGAGACGTCACTGGGATGCACGTGTGTTGAACGTGGAGGCGCCGTTGTTCGGCGCTTAGATCAGAATCATCCGCGATCTGAATCGCTGCGAGTACGACTCCTTCATCGGCGTTCTTGTAACGCTTCCATCTCGCAATCTTCAAGGGTATGAAGATGCACTCCCCTCTCTCTCCTTGCTAGTCTTTCCATAGATTGATCTTGGTAATGCATAGAATTTTTTTAATTTCTGCAACGATCACCAACACCCGGAGCGCAAGCGGCGCATCCTGTCGGACAGCGCGAGGAAGCGCGGCGCCTGGAGGTGGACCAACCATGGGATGTCGCCGCCGGCGAGCTTGAACCGCCGCGATACAGAGGAGTACGACCGTCGGCGCGCATCCTTCTCCTCCGCGAGGTCTTCCTACGCCGGATCCTCCTCGTCCTCCGGCGGGGGCTTTCTCCCCGTGAAGAGGGAGTGGTCGGACGACGGGGACGAGCTGGAGGAGCTGGCGCTGTTTGCCTTCGTCCCAGTGAAGGAGGAGCCCGAGGAGCCCGCTCCGCTCGGCTGCCATGGAGTCGTCGGGCCCGAGGACTACGTCGCGTACTTCGACGCCATTGCTGCCGCCATCGCCGAGCGGAGTGTGCGCGAGGAGGAGGAGTGCCGGCGCCACGTCGAGGAGCTCGAAGCCCTCGAGTGGCGGCAGGCGGTCGCCGACAACGCCACCGCCAACGAGAAGGCTGACGAGTGGCGCCGCATCCGCACGGAGCAGGCGGCGAAGTACGTCGACCTGTGCAGCTCCGGCGAGGAGGATTGAGCACCCAACTCCTCCACGGCGTCCTCCATTTGCCGCGACCTCGCCGTCAGATCCGACCCCTCTAGTACTAGTTTAACGTAGTATGTAGTATAACTATGCTTGTAGGTTGTTCATCGTGTGATGAACTATGTTTGTGCAATTTCTCTTGCAAATTTTTTTTTCAAATTATGCAGGTTTATATACGGGTTCTGTTCGGCTGCGCATGTTTTCGAACCGCAAACGCGATATTCATGAAACCGCAAACGCGTTTTGCGGGTCGAATTTTTGCGGGATATGCTAGAGTTGCTCTTATAGACTGAGTTGTATGTTAGGATCAGCCAGGGTAGTCGATCTGTCATTTAACAAGAGTGCATTTTACAATGAGCTTTATTGCCGATGTTGATCATAATCAGTATGTACATAGCAATTTAAGGATCTTCTATTGTTCAATATGTGCTTATTTGTAGCATACCATTGTAGACTTAGTACCAGTTGTAACTTTCTGGAAAAGCTTTTCTCAAGATGTAAAACACAAAAAAGCACATTGTGCTAATTTATTGGTATTTTCTTAGAGCAACCAATTTATTGGTATTTTGTGTTTTTCTTGCCTGGATAGGCACGGTGCTGGATAACAACCCACGCTGCTAGGCGAATAGTAGTAACGCTGGATAGCAGTAGCATCGGTTTAACCCCAGCTACTGATAACTCACTTAGTTGTAGTGTGGGTGCAGACAGAGGCTACTGTTAAAAGTTAGCTATTGTGCCTTAGCATTATCGCGGGCCAAATTACCCGCGGTACTTAAATGTCAGCTACTGTGAAACCCCCTTAGCTTGCCCGCACGCGCTTCCTGCCAAGAACGGCCAGCGCCGCTCAAAAGCGATAGTGTCGCATTCATGCCCGGCCAGAGCTGACGTGACTTCTCACTGTTGCCGACCGAAAGAGCGCCGCCCACATCGCTTCCCGGTGCAGGCGACTCTTCCGCATTCAAATGACACGACGACCGTCTATCCGCCAGTCCGGCGCCCGCATTACACGGTTCTCGAGGCGGCTACTCCGACAACACCCGTCCATCCCTCTGTCGTCGACCATTGCTATATAAACTGATGCCCTGGCCATAAGCGCAGTCATCCACCTTCGATCCCTTTCTCCTCTCCGCACCATTCCCATCATGGCTTACTCGTGCTCTAAAGCTCTCTGGGACGGGCTGACGCCGAAGTAAATTAAGGAGATGGCTGGCAGCCAGAGGAAGACGACGTCTCAATGGAGGACGCGGTCGATGAAGACCCTCCTCGTCCACGCCACGCTCGCGGGTGCATTGCACCATGACCATCAGCGAGGCCCGTGCCCGTTACGTGGACATGGAGTGGGAGGCACAAGACGACGCTGCCTACAACCACTAGCTCCTCCAAGACTACCAACATGCGGAGGAGGCAGCTCGCTGCCGGCAGGGCAATCGCGTCGGATGCGGACCTGGCAGAGCGAAAGGTGCTGCTCGAGTCCTACCGCTCCGCCCGTGAGATCCGCCTCGTCCACTGTCGATACCGCCAGCATCAGGCAAAACTGTAGACCACCTACAAGGAGTTCGACGAGGCGGCGGACGACGTGTGCGGCACGACCGACGACGAGAAGGACATCGCCATCACCGTCGAGGTCGCGCTCCGCCTCGAGGACCACGAAGTGGACACTCCGTGGGCGCCGTCGGCAGCAAGTAAGAGTAGTGTATGGTAGGTCGCCGTTGCTCGGGTCCGAAGAAAGCTACCGCTCCTCCCCTCCCGTTGAAGCCAAGTTTGGATAGTAGTTGAAATGTATGCGGGCAGCGTTTGATGGCCACCTCTCGCATCCGTGTCTGTTGACGAATGCAGAGAAAATTTACGGTCGCCGTTGAAGGTGCCCTTATGCTATTACCACAACATAACGGTAAAAATATATTAGAAAATTTCAAAAACTTCTGAAATTTTGGATATGAAACCTGGGTGCCCGTTGTACCCACGTGTTCAGTTTCATTGGGAAGGATGCCCGTGCTAATAAAAATACTCGTTGTGAATAATCGTTGTCGGACCGTAATTTCTACGCCGTAAATACCACAGGCACCCATTCCACACGAAAATAAACACGGGTATACAATGGGAACTCAAGTTTCATATCCCAAAATTTTAGATTTTTTAGAAATTTTCTGATATATTTTTAATGCTATTTTCGTATAGGAGTGTGTGGCACCCGGGTGCTTCAATGCATTTCCCTATATGCATGTTACTATAACTAGTCTACGTTATCTTGGAAGAGAATTTGTGGCTCTCGGGTGCCGCACAACCTTATGTGAATATAGAAATTTTCTGTTATGATCTTTGTGACAAACTTAAGCACAAATTGACCCTGTTTCTGAAATTTTTTCGAATCTGACCTTTTTAGGTCACGCCAACATCCATGGCGTCTCGGTTGCGCGGGAGACGCCACGGTGCCTGGCGTTTGGCCCTGACCCACACTCGTCCACTTGGCGCTGACATGGCAAACAGGAGACGCCACTGATCTTGGCGTCTCGTCGAAACGCCGTAGTACTTGGCGTTTGGTCCTTTGTATTACGTACCGTTCGGTCCTTTATATTTCTCAGCCCGCATGCATGGTGTGCTAGACAAGAGAGCATGAGCATCGCCGCAACGGCTTTTTACTTTGCGAAGAGAAGACTACGCATGATATTTACTCTTGATGAGAACAAATCCATCATCACTCGACAAGAGAGCACGAGCATCGCCGCTGCGGTTTTTTTACTTTGCGAACATCATGTACGCCGCTGCTAGGCAGGAGAGCACAAACACACACAAAGTAAAAAGGAGTACCTGCAAAACATAGGTTAGCTTTTTGATAATTGTCTCTTTTATTTGGGCATCTTCAAGTCGGACCCGCAAACCTCCCGTAATCATCCGGACCGCGCTATTCGGACCGCGGAAGCCATCCAACGCGGTCCTGAATTGGTCCACAGGGCAGTCTTGTATCGGTCCGCAGGGCGGTCCGGCCACGATTTATCTCGCAAACCGGAGATAAACGTTGAGACTTTGCGGGAGTCCGGACCGCTCCCAAACCCATTTCGATACCCCCAGCCCACCAAAGATCCCCACCCGCCCCTCCCGTGCTTTCCTTCGGACGCACATGTGGCTAACCGCGGTTATTTAAATTGTTAGCCGACAATGCACAGAGTTGCACCCCCCCCCCCACTTCCCAAGCACCGGCCCCCTCCCCTCCCCCGTCTACATGCCCTAGCCCCTCCCTTCCCCTCTTCGACCCAAGCTCCGGCGATGCCGAAGTCATCGTGCTTCGCGCTGGCAGGCGGAGTAGGCGAAATCTCCTCCACCGGCGGTTCTTGGCGCCGCTGTAGATGCTATCTGAGCCCGTCAGCATTCATGGCAGCTGACTCCTTCGCCAAGGAGGAGACCGTTATCTCCTCCGGTGACGAGGAGGACCAGGCGCCGCAACAGCAGCTGCAGGGGCCGCTGCAGGGGCCATCGTAGCAGCTGCCCCGACTCCTCAAGGAGGTTGCTCTGACGGACGGAGATATCATGGGGTCGTCGCCGCCATCGCCAGCACGCATGAAGGAGGAGCCTTTATCCCCGTTGCACCACCGCATCAAGCCCAAGCTGACGTCCATGCTCTTGCCGGTGAAGGAAGAGCAGGCCTCGCCCCGGCACAACAACGACGTCCAGATCGGATGTCGCGTGAAAGATGCGCCGACCTCACCCCCGCACCACTGCGACATCCAGATCAGACGCCACATAGAGGAGGAACATGCGTCCCCGCCACGCCCCCGGTACGGCCGCACGACGCGACGTTCTCTCCTCCGCGCCGCCACCGCCTCGCCATCAAGGAGGAGCTGCCGCCCGTGACGGTCCCTCGGCCTCGAGAGCCGTCGTGTCTGAGGCGGAGCGCGTGGCTCGACAGCATGAGCGGTATGACTGGCGCAAGGCAACCACCGGACAAGGCTTTCGCGGCCCTCCGACGTCGTACCATCGCTGGAGGGACCACGATGATGACGACAACATCGACGGTGCGGCAGGGCAGTGCAGACACGCGTACGAGGTGGTCGTCCGGTATAGGGTTTATATATTTTTTTTCTAACTTTTTAGTTAAACGGTCGAAATATTGACCTTTTTATGTAAATTATATCCGAACACGAATGAAATCCATCCGATTGATCAAATTTCGTGAGGTTGGTTCGAATTGTTGACCGGATGTACACGACTAGGGTTGGATGTCGTCCTCCCACATTTGAGTCAATGGACTGATTCCCGCGTCTGTCCGCGGATGGATGCAAAAGAAAATTTACGGGTTCCCATTAAAGATGCCCTTCGCCGTTATGAGAGAGAAGGAAAAGGAAGCACCAGCGTTGCACATACAGGGCTAGGCATGCATACACACTAGGAACATATGAACAACCAAGCCAGGTGTTAGAGTTGTGTCGAATATTGTGTACAAGGTAGGTTACAGTTGGACTCTGAGTAGTATTGTGTTTAGATAGGATATGGAGTCGTGTCCTAGTAGGACACTTGTATCCTAGGCCTCTCATATATAGCGAGGCTAGACACATGATGTAACCTATGCCAACATAATAGCACTGGAACGCAAGGGAAGCCGGCGGCATGTGCCGGTGTCCAGGGCGACCGGGTGCGGCATTGTAGCGGTGTCATGGGGAGGAGCGCCCATAGTCAAGCCCCGGGGATGTAGCCATATCGGTGAACCTCGTTAACAAATCTCGGTGTCATGCTCGTGTGATAACTTGGTCCTCGGATGATCAACGGTATGCCTCGGATTTATTCTAACAAGTGGTATCAGAGCCCAGGTGCCCGGAATGAATCTCGGTAGACTCACGGGTGGTCGGTCATGGTTGGTGGGCTGGAAACGCTGGTGTTAGCGGGCCCATGGATGACCGATGTGTGAGGGGGAGGTTGTTGGGTTTAGTCCCACATCGGTTGTGAGGGGAGACATAACACGACTTATAAGGGCGGGGGGGTCCCCTCCTAACAGGCTAGTCTTTTGGGGGTAGTGGGCCCAAGGTCTGTTATAAGTTGGTGTTGCTCTCCGGTTGGGCCTGGTTGACGCATGTGGGTCGAAAACGCTGGTGATAGCGGACCCGGGATTGCGTAATAAGTGGTATCATGAGCTAGGGTTGCGAAGATCGGTGGTTGTGTAATCGTTGATCTGCGAGAAAGAAAATATCGACAGGCGGGCGTACAGACATGGCACGTACGTCGGGCCAGACGTGCTGCGGCGGCGTGATGCGTGGCAGCAAGGCAGGCAAAGCGCTCGCTAGGGCTGCTGGCAGGGCTACTAGGCCGTGGCCCATACAGACACGAAGCAGGCGGGCTGGCCGAGTTGGCCGTGTGACGTGCATGCTGGCTCTCGCGCGATGCAAGGCTGTAGCGGGCAGAGGTTTGTTTTGGAAACAATAGGAGACCGAGTCTCAATATTATATGACACAAATTGGCACGTAAATCAGTCAGCGAAAGGGAAAGGTCCATCAAGCGATACGTATCCATCAGGAGTACTACTTGCGTAGTAGGCGTTGGCAAGGCAAATGCAACTAGCCGACATTAAAAATTTGTGTCAAGGGAGTTACGTGAGAAGACCAAAAGTTTTATTTGTTGAAAATTGCTATTGGTAGAGGTTGTTCGTGTACTTGGGCATCGCGTTGATAGCTCGGATTTGTTGGCACAACAGGGATGCTTGAAGGCGTTGCGGGAAGTCATGTGTTAGCTGAGATGGAATTATCATATGATGGATGGAAATTCGCGGAAGACGATTTGGGAGCCTCGAGCGTGCCATGCAGTCGGAGAAGTTCGGCTGGGTCAGACTTGTCAGTCTGATGGATCGACGCAAGTCGGTTGGTACAGAAGACGGCGCGGGATCGGCGGCGGCGACATAGGAGCGTGATGCGGATGGTGACTGACTTCTGGGGCGTGGAAACATGTGGCGCATGCCCCGAGGGCTTGTGTGCTTCGACAAGACTATGGCGCGGGGTTGATTCAAGGTGGTGTATACACGGAGCTTGAAGTTGACGGGGCGCGTGGGTGGACTGATCATCTACCATGGAGTCATGTTGAAGGTGGAGCTGGAGTCTGGAAGACTTCACTCGGTGCTGGATTGAGGAGCTACGGCGTAATTCGACAGAGAGTCGAAGCTTATTCAGCGGGAAAAAAAAAGCGAGCGACACGTAGTTTGGACTGGAGCCCAGTGGTCCGATGGAAGCGTGAAACTCGTCACCGGTTGACGATGATCGGTGGTACTCTGCAGCGTGGGTTGAGTGTTGTGGGTCCGTGACCCTTGAGACTCGACCGGGACAGCGGAGGCTCGACGCAGTAATAGCGGCGAGGCGTGCGGTAGCACGGGGCATGGCGACGGGCCAGGGCTCTGGTGGTCATACATGTGATGAGACAACTGCGAATTTGACTCGGGATGACTACAAGCAATGGTGAAATTCTTTCAGGTTTCAAACAGGCGGTGAAGAAAGGAGCGGTGATGATGAGTTCAACTAACTCTTATGTGTGACACCCAATATGTGAGTTGTTCATTTTCACGCAGGTCAGTGATCGGTGTGTGATGGTGTTGGACTGATACTCTGGAAGTTGGGAGTGCAAACTAGAGTAATGTGAAACTTAATTTTGCTCAAGTGTTGACTGTGGTCAAGAAAAGAAGGGACTAAAAGTTGCAGGTGGAGTCATATGGAGTCTTTGGAGTAGCAGCGGTACTCATGGGATAAACTCAAGTCCAATGTACATGGAAGTTTGACGCATTAACGAATTCAAGGTGGTGGAGAATATTCACCAAGGTGGAGTTTGTTAGAGTTGTGTCGAATATTGTGTACAAGGTAGGTTACAGTTGAACTCTGAGTAGTATTGTGTTTAGATAGGATATGGAGTCGTGTCCTAGTAGGACACTTGTATCCTAGGCCTCTCATATATAGCGAGGCTAGACACACGATGTAACCTATGCCAACATAATAGCACCGGAACGCAGGGGAAGCCGGCGGCATGTGCCGGTGTCCAGGACGACCGGGTGCGGCATTGTAGCGGTGTCATGGGGAGGAGCGCCCATAGTCAAGCCCCGGGGATATAGCCATATCGGTGAACCTCGTTAACAAATCTCGGTGTCGTGCTCGTGTGATAGCTTGGTCCTCGGATGATCAACGGTATGCCTCGGATTTATTCTAACACCAGGAAGCATCCGTGTACACGCATGCATATAGATGGTGACCAAACGCCATGATCTATGGCGTTTCCTCTTTGCCATGTCAGCACCCCGTTTATAAATGTGGCGCGGGGCCAAACGCCAAGCATCGTGGGGTCTCCTGTGCAACCGAGACGCCATGCATGTTGGCGTGACCAAAAAAGGTTATATTTGAAAAGATTTCAGAAACCAGGTCAATTCATGCTTAAATTTGCCACAAAGGTCAGAACAGAAAAATTGTCCCATTAAAAACATACTAGGAATTTCAAAAAGTCCTAAAATTTAGGCATGTGTCAACTTGAATGTCCGTTGTACACACATGTGCTCCAATACATTTCCCACGTTATCTCCCAGTACAACCAGCCTAGTGTTCGGTTGCTGTGTGGAGCATGCTGTCGGCAAGTCGGAACAGGCTGACAAAACAAAGTACCACCACTATTGCCTGCACTGCCCAAGAAGTTTCGTCGCAGTGGAGTGGTAAAAAGATTGCTTCATTGGCCCGGTTTGAATACTCTAATTTAGATAAAAGTTAAGAGTTTGTTTTTAGCTCATGGCTAATCCTGAATTAACTCTAGCAAAGAGGATGACAGGGTTAAATTGATAATAAATATATTAAGAGAACTAGTTTCAATTAGCATTTCTTGGGTGTGATAGTTTTTTTATGGGTTAGATGCAACTAACTCAAACTAGCCCTCGTGTTTGAATACTTTAGGACTATTTGAGCTTAAACTAGCTCAAACTAACTCTAATTCATGAATCCAAACAGGACCATTGAATGCAAAGATTCATTTCCCTGCGGAGTAAGGGATCCATATTTCATACACTTTTCAGTTTAGATCCATGATTTTTTATATTTCTTTGAGACAAGTTTGGACCCTTGATTTCTTCTCCGTTCTATGACTTGATTTCTTCCGCATTGTACCGCCGGAGAAATGCACGCAGAGAGGGAGTCTTTCTACTTTTCTTTTCAAGACTACAAGTGTTTCGGTTGAAAAAAGAAATGAACTGCGGCCAGTTAGGATTGAATGGTACGGTGCTAATCTGAGGACTGAATGGAAACAAGCATGGATGGATTTGCACATACTTGAGTACGTGACTGCGGGCGGACTCGCTAGCGCGCACATGAAGAAATATATATGTCGTCGATAGATCTCCATCGTCGTATATCTGTGTTCTTGCTCTTTGCGGCGAGGCGAGGAAGATGGAAGACGACGAGTAAAAGGTAGTCGTCGTGGGTGGCCGACCTGACTTGACAAGAATAAAAGCTAGTCGTGTTCTTGTTTTTTGCTGAGAGCCCGCCAGCCCCGTGAGATGGGCAAGACTGAAAGCTAGTCGTGATGGGTGGCCGGTGACTGGACCTGACCTGACTTGACAAGACCTGACCAGATACTGCACCGGATTCCCTACACTCTTGCCACGATCTCGACTGTGCGGGCATGGTGCGTCTCATTTGCGTACATCATGTGGATTTTGACTACTCCCGCGCAGGTTATCCGGTCCAGACTGAAAGCTAGTCGTGACGACTTCTTTTTTCCCGCTGAACCAGCTGTTCCTTCCCCGTCCATGCAAATCTCGGTGCACTGATCTCGTTTGCTAATCTCCCTCCCGAATAAACCCAGAGATGTTTCAGATATTAGCTAACTTGTTGACAGACAGAAAAAATGAAAATTAGTAAACTATAGCTTGCAAATTGATACTAAAATATGCATACAAATGTTGTAGTCAGTACAAAACAGCTGATACTCCCGAATGTTTTTACAAACTAGAGGCGAAACAAATTAGTAAACTATAGCTTGCAAACTAATAATAAGATATGCGTACAAATGTTGTGGTCAGTACAAAATAGCTAGTAATAGTATTATCAACTGGACACACAGACAGGTGCGTCCGAGGCTAGATTCTGCACCTCGCGCCTAGCTGGCCGGCCCTCTATACACGGGCCGATGAATTCAGGAGCTCTTCTGCGATCGCGCTACCCATCCCATACAATTATACAGACTCAATCGTTTATATTCATAAATACATCTCACACGGTGAAACCCACAGAAACGTTACCCGCAAATACAGGGAGGGCGCACATCACCAGAACTTTCGGGAGGGCGCACATCACCTCACCATGTGGCATTTTTCGCTGCCTGCCTCCTTTTACCTATTTCTGGCTACTGCCTTTGTTTACCATAGGTCCATAGCTAGTCCTAGTTTAAATTACGTGAATGATGGGTGCCCGCTTTCCACTGTAACAAGCTACAGTACTAATCTCTTTCTCAAATAGTAGCCACAACTTCACTGTATCTAGCTATGCATAGCTATACAAACAATACTACTCCCACCGTACCGATGCATTAGACGAAAACCAAATAATCTCGTGTTAGCATTAGCTGCCGGGAATGTATCTGGTGCATCGGTGTTTGTGATGCTACCGTACACCGGACCTTCTACCACATTTTTAAAATGTTTCAAAAAATGTTAAAAGAAAATTGAGCACATTACCACAACATCAATGTTTATTGTCATAAAATTTCAAATCAAAATTTAGAACACTGCTTGAGATATGAAAGTAACAAATTTAACATCGATGTAATAATGAATCAAATCTAAAGCCCAACTTATATTACATAATATTCAGTATCAAATTTGTCATTTTGTATCTCGATTAATGTTTTAAATTTTGATTGGAAATTTTGCGACAATAAACATTGATGTTGTGTGAATGTGTTCAATTTTTTATTTATTTCTGAACATTTAAAAATGTGGTAGGAGGTCCGGTGCACCGGTGCACCAGATATTTTCCCATAAACTCCCACCTTGTTCTTTGTTTAATTTCTTGCCACGAACAAAAAAATTAATTAATAAAAGATGTGGGTCGTGTATGCTTTTAATAACTTGAGACTATCTAGTACGGCTTGCAGTGGTCAGCTTATTACATTAAATGGTATTAATAACAAATAAATATTAAGTTATCTTGTTTCCCACTTCATTTTAGTCGTGGTGCACAAGCTAAGATGCATAATCCACCGGTACTGGGAGTACAACCAACTATGAAGCAACTTAGGGCATCTCCAATCCAATCCACAAATTTCCTCACCCGCATCCGTCTGCGGAAAGAGGACCAGTCCGCGGTCACGGATGCGGAAGGCGCCCATCCAACGCTGCCCGCGTACGTTTGGTCTGCTTATTTTTTCCCTAAAAGTCGGCACGTTCAAATAGTCGCATACATACATAGAGTACATACGTTTAAATAGCCATGCAGCGGTAGTTCAAATTTAAAACAGTTCAAATATTACTTTCCAGTATTGTTGTCCCTTTTAACCGCCCACGGATACTCAATCAGATCTTCCTTAGCTGCTCGTGAGTTGCTCAATGCCGAAGTTGTTGATGCATTTGAATAAACTCTTCAAACCTGTCCGGATTCAGGTCTAAAAGTTCGATAGGATCATCCATATTCTAAAATTCTAGAGCTGCGGCAGCATCCTCACCCTTATCCTCGACAACATAATGTTTATGATCACACAACATGTCATCACCTCCCACAAGATCTTCAGATCTCATTGTTTAGCAGGTCCACGAACAACTGCATAATAACCTGCAGAACTCCAAATGCCATCTCGACATCATTTCTAATTGATTTCTAGCTGCTTTTTGTCTTTGGGTAAAGTGAGACTTTTTCTGCCCAACTGGGTTAGAGATGGTGTTGACAAAGGTAGCCCACGAAGGATACATACCATCAACAGATAGTACCCCATCTTGTACTCATGTCCATTGACAGTATAGTGGCAAGGAGCTTTTCTTTTAGTCAATCTTGCCAACAATGGTGATCGCTGCTGATGTCATTGTAAGACCCAGGCATGCCAAAGAAAGTGTACCAAACCCAAAGATCACATGATGCAACTGCTTCAAGAAGGATGATGAGCTTATTAACATGGTCCTGATATTGCCCTTATAGAGCTTTTGGGCAGTTCTTCCATTTTCAATGCATGCAGTCAAGAGACCCGAGCAAACCTGGCCACTCTCTTGATTTTGAGATTGCCAAGAGCCTCTCGGTGTCTGCCATAGTTGGTTCCCTTAGGTACTGAAGTCCAAACACCTCGACCACGACATATGCAAACCTGACCATGGCATCTGTGTATGTGTCTCAGACATCCATAGGAACTTGTCCCACGAATCAGCGGTCGTGCCATATGCAAGCCTTCGGAGTGTGGCCATGCACTTCTGGTAACCAGAGAACCCAACTGTTACGATGGCGCCCTTCTTCAAGATGAAGTAGTCATCATAGGACCTGACGCCATTACCGAAAAAGTACATCATGACTGCTCGACGACCGATACAGGCCTGCATTGGTTGGCACAACACGTTTGGACCGCGGGACCCAGATGTATGCGGGCGATTGAGGGTCGGCATTGGAGATGCCCTTAGTCAGTAATATTTTCGGAGCAATTTGCTTCTTGTGGCTAGTTGGTAGGAAAGTGTAATCTACTCTACCCCTCCTTCCTCGAGATAGGCTTTCGCCCCACTTTATAGATAAAGCAACAACTGAACAAGTACACAGCTGAACGATACAAGATGGAGAGGTACCCCTCTTACAAAGCCAATCCAGAGATAATTGACACATGCAGAACGCATGCGACTACTACCAACAAAGCACCCCAAGAGAACTAGACACACCCACGCTAGCGCTACAACCTAGCAAACCTAGGCTCCAAGACAACGCCCCCAAGAGGGAACACGACACAGAGCGTCGCCTTTGCCGAGTCCACACCAGACAAAGGTCTTCACCCGGAGCCCTGACACGGGGAGAAGAAGCTCGACAACGTCTTTAAGAAGAACGTGGCACCCACAGATGTCACCGTCGTCGGTGCCAAGGCACAGAGCTTTGGCTCGGCAACTCACCCATACCACCACGAGGTCGCCAGGAGGAACGCGGCAGTCCTAGATCCTCGATCCGGATCAGGATGTCGCCCCACCGAGAGAAGGGCACATCCGAGCTACCTGCCGCAACACCTCCCATTGTCCACACAACCCAGGAGGAGATCCACAACCATCGCAATGATGCCCACCGGATAGCAACCATGCGAACAGCCATCCAGGGCCACCGCCCCGGCATCCCTGTCGCTATATAGAGTATGCCGGGCATATCAGAACGCACTCAACCATGTCAGGAAAAGTGATGGCATTCCATCTACTTCTAGTCCGGCATCATTCCTCGAGTCTGGGTAGGCGTGTCCACCGTAGGAGGCACCCACACCTGCGTCCCTAGGCAATCCCAGTGGACTGGGAGGGACATGAATCCAAAACTGTCGACGGCCATCGAAGAGCCAGCTCCAAGCCCTTGGCCAAGCGAGCTCACACAGCGCCATGTCCATGGTCACCGACACCGATCCATGTCCCGACGCAACTCTACCATGACCCCCACCACCGAGCACCATACTAGTGAGAAGACCCGCGAGCACATCCCGGGCCAAGCCCGACCTCACCTACCCGAAGCAAATGCTTCGATTCGCCCGGGGCCCGACCAGGCCCGCGGGCACGAACCCTAGATCTGAGCCATTACCGACACACATCCAGGAGAAGGGAGTCGCCACCGCCACCTACAATGCTACCGCTGCCACACCGCCGCAACACAGCAGGCCCGCACCGCCCCCTGCCCAACCGAGGCACCAACGCCCATGCCAGACAGAGCACCCCATTGCTAGCCACCACGACCACCCGATGGAGCCGTAGCAGCCAGCCTAGGCCTCCTACCGGCAAGCCAGCCGTCGTGGCCAGAGGCACACCACCAGCCACGCCGCCCTCGCCCCGCGCCGCGGGAACCAACAGCCCGCTCAGATATATATCCCCGCCGCCGCCACTGCTCCCGCGCGCCCTGCCACCTGCAACACCGCCCGAAGCCCAGCAGCCGCACCGGCGACCACCATGGTGCCCACACACCGCCGCGCCGCGACGCCCGGCGCCCGCATCACGCCCAGGACAGGGTAGCCGCACCGCGCCAACCCCAGCCACTAAGGGAACGAACTGACCCCGCCGCCCCTCCTTCCTTTTAGGTGTTTTTAAGAGTTTGATCAAGGTTTGCGTCCTGCTCAAGAAGACGAGGTGGTGGTGGCTCTCTGAAGATGAAATAAAGTTCTTCTCGTCCATCCCCGTTTCAATGATGCGCCTAGCTTTGTCGGAGGGCGTGTGGAGGTGTGTCTCCGGTGGATCTCGTGGGATTCGGTCGGTGTTGGTCCTCGGTGGTGCCATTTGGATCCCGTCTTTGTTCGTGTGTTTGGATTCTTCCGATCTTTACTTCTCTTTATTGACGACGACTTCTCAACTGTCTACTACAATAAGTTTGATGTGGCTCCGGTGAGGGAGTGGTAATGATGATGGTGCGCCATCAACTCACTCTAGTTTGTAGTCATCGACAGATAGTCTACGGACATGGATGTAATTTTGATTATTTATGTGTTCTTTATACTATCATGATATGATAAATAGAACGAAAGTTTTTGAAAAAATAAGAAGTGGAATTCAATCTTTCCTAATAGAAGCAGTACGTGTGGACATGCCAATGTCTAATCGATCAGCAGGCAGTGGACTGGGAGGGACATGACTCCAAGACCGCCGACGACGCCGAAGAGCCAGCTCCAAGCGCTTGGCCAAGCGAGCTCACACGACGCCATGTCCTGTTGGAAATATGCCCTAGAGGCAATAATAAATTAGTTATTATTATTATATTTCCTTGTTCATGATAATCGTTTATTATCCATGCTATAATTGTATTGATAGGAAACTCAGATACATGTGTGGGTACATAGACAACACCATGTCCCTAGTAAGCCTCTAGTTGACTAGCTCGTTGATCAATAGATGGTTACGGTTTCCTGACCATGGACATTGGATGTCGTTGATAACGGGATCACATCATTAGGAGAATGATGTGATGGATAAGACCCAATCCTAAGCCTAGCACAAAGATCATGTAGTTCGTATGCTAAAGCTTTTCTAATGTCAAGTATCATTTCCTTAGACCATGAGATTGTGCAACTCCCGGATACCGTAGGAATGCTTTGGGTGTACCAAACGTCACAACGTAACTGGGTGGCTATAAAGGTGCACTACGAGTATCTCCGAAAGTGTCTGTTGGGTTGGCACGAATCGTGACTGGGATTTGTCACTCCGTGTGACGGAGAGGTATCTCTGGGCCCACTCGGTAGGACATCATCATAATGTGCACAATGTGACCAAGGGGTTGATCACGGGATGATGTGTTACGGAACGAGTAAAGAGACTTGCCGGTAACGAGATTGAACAAGGTATCGGCATACCGACGATCGAATCTCAGGCAAGTACTATACCGATAGACAAAGGGAATTGTATACGGGATTGATTGAATCCTCGACATCGTGGTTCATTCGATGAGATCATCGTGGAACATGTGGGAGCCAACATGGGTATCCAGATCTCGCTGTTGGTTATTGGCCGGAGAGTTATCTCGGTCATGTCTGCATGGTTCCTGAACCCGTAGGGTCTACAACCTTAAGGTTCGGTGACGCTAGGGTTGTAGAGATATTAGTATGCGGTAACCCGAAAGTTGTTCGGAGTCCCGGATGAGATCCCGGACATCACGAGGAGCTCCGGAATGGTCCGACGGTGAAGATCGATATATTGGACGAAGGGTATTGGAGTCCGGAAGTGTTCTGGGGGTACCAGGCTATGGCCAGCATGACCGAAAGGTGTTTCGGGAGCCCCAGCAAGTGTTGGAGGGCCTCATGGGCCAAAGGGAAGGGGGAAACCCAGCCCATTAAGGGGTGGTGCGCCCCCCACACCCTTTCCCATGTTACTTGGGGAGGTGGGGCGCCTCCACCTGGCTTGGGAGGCAAGCCTCCACCTGCTTGGCTTGGGGGGCAAGTCTCCCTAGGATTTTCCCTAGGGAGATCCAATCTGCCTGGCCGCCGCCCCTAGGGGAAACCCTAGGGCGCCTCCCCCTCTTCCCTTGCCCCTATATATAGTGGAGGGGTGGGAGGGCAGCCGCACCTGAGTCCCTGGCGCCTCCCTCCCTCCCGTGACACCTATTCCTCCCCGCTTGCGCTTGGCGAAGCCCTGCCGGGATTCCGCTACTTCCACCACCACGCCGTCGTGCTGCTGGATCTCCATCAACCTCTCCTTCCCCCTTGCTGGATCAAGAAGGAGGAGACGTCTTCCCAACCGTACGTGTGTTGAACGCGGAGGTGCCATCCGTTCGGCACTCGGTCATCGGTGATTTGGATCATGACGAGTACGACTCCATCAACCCTGTTCACTTAAACGCTTCCGATCGCGATCTACAAGGGTATGTAGATGCACTCCCTTTTCCCTCGTTGCTAGATTACTCCATAGATTGATCTTGGTGATGCATAGAAAATTTTGAATTTCTGCTACGATCCCCAACATGTCCATGGTCACCGACGCCGATCCGTGCCCCGACGCAGCTCTACAACGACCACCACCACCACCACCACCACCGAGCACCATACCCGCGAGAAGACCCGCGAGCACATCACGGGCCAAGCCCGACCTCACCTACCCGAAGCAAATGCTTCGATCCGCCCCGGGCCCCGACCATGCCCGCTCGGGCACGAACCCTAGATCTGAGCCATTACCGGCACACATCCAGGAGAAGGGAGTCGCCACCGCCATCCCACGCCACCTACAATGCTACCGCTGCCACACCGCCACAACACAGCAGGCTCACACCGCCCCCTGCCCAACCGAGGCACCAACGCCCAGGCCAGGCAGAGCCCCCCATTGCTAGCCACCGCGGCCACCCGACGGAGCCGTAGCAGCCAGCCTAGGCCTCCTAGGTCCGTGCCGCCTGCCGGCAAGCCAGCCTCGTGGCCAGAGGCACAGCACCAGCCTCGCCACCCTCGGCCCGCGCCGCGGGAACCAACAGCCCGTGCAGATCTAGATCCCCGTCGCCGCCACTGCTTCCGCGCGGAACCGCCACCTGCAACACCGCCCGAAGCCCAACAGCAGCGCTGGCGACCACCATGGTGCCCACACACCGCCGCGCCGCGACACCCGGCGCCCGCGTCGCGCCCATGACGGAGGAGCCGCACGCGCCAACCCAGCCACCGAGGGAACGAACTGGCCCCGCCGCCCCCTCCTTCGTTTTAGGTGTTTTTAAGAGTTTGTTTAAGGTTTGTGTCCTGCTCAAGAAGACGAGGTGGTGATGGCTCTCTGAAGATGAAATAAAGTTCTTCTCGTCCATCCCCGCTTCAATGATGCGTCTAGCTTCGTCGAAGGGCATGTGGAGGTGCGTCTCCGGTGGATCTCGTGGGATTCGGTCGGTGTTGGTCCTCGGTGGTGCCGTTTGGATCCCGTCTTTGTTCGTGTGTTTGGATTCTTCCGGTCTATACTTCTCTTTATTGACGACGACTTCTCGACTGTCTACTACAATAAGTTTGGTGTGCCTCCGGTGAGGGAGTGGTAATGATGATGGTGTGGCTTCGACTCGCTCTAGTTTGTAGTCGTCGATCGGTAGTCTACGGACATGAATGTAATTTTGATTATTTATGTGTTCTTTATACTATCATGACAGGATAAATAGAACGAAAGTTTTTTGAAAAAAAAAGGGGAATTCAATCTTTCCTAATAGAAGCAGTACGTGTGGACATGCCAATGTCTAATCGATCAGCAGGCGGTAGCTCGGTGATATCCGGAACTTGCTGCAAATTAAATCGTTGCTGAGCTGCACAAGGTGGCATCTGCTCCCGGTCCAACGGAAATATCGTGCTAGCTTCCCATCGGGTCTAAAATATCTAAAGTGGAGTCTTTTAGTGGGAGACTTGTTTGTGCCTGGTCGTGTGCATGTGAGCACGCAGTTTCTTATGACATTCATATCCTTTCCCCCTCGCAGCTCCCTCTTAAACTACCATGGCCGCCAGACGACCACTAGAGGAGAAACACTAGACTGTTTCACTAGCAAACTGAAGAGAAACCACAAATCTGCCGCTCCACCACCATTACAATTCCAGGAGAGAAATTTCCACCGGAGTAAGGCGTAGGGGCAGAGCATCTGGAAACCGGAACGGGAAGCGGCAGCAGCAGGGCATGGGAAATGAGGTTGACGCTTTCTCGGCGGAGCTTCGACGGCGGCCAGAAGTAAGGATCATCAACAAGTATGCCGTCGTCGCGGCGTACGTCAGAATTACCCTGAAATCCGTCGGGGCCTTGCTGCTTTTGTGGGCCACCGTGGTCCTGCTGGGTGGCTTCGTCTCGTCGATGACGAAGGACGATTTTTGGTCTGTGACCATCATCGCATTCCTGCAGGCTGCCGGGTTAGTGCTTACTATCCAGCTCTCTCCTCAATGCAATCTTTTTTCGGTTTAGCTATGAAATTTTTCAAAGCGTCATTCACCTTTTCTTAGTTCGTCCCGAGCTTGCCGAAGAAGAAGTAGCCTCACTGCCTATCTTAGACGGTCCCAAATAGTTTCTGTTAAATTCGTATTGTCGTTGTTAAGTGTGATGTGAAGTTCCCCATGATTTTGAAAGGATAAAATATGTAACGCGCTCTCTCGCATGTCGCTCCCCGCGGACGACCTGGGAGCCTCCACCCCGACATGTCTGGAGATGGGAGAGTTCGCGCCCAGTGGCGGAGCTAGCACTTCTATAAGAGCATCTCTAACAGATACCGGAAAAGAGGTCACCCGCTAATATCAGTGCCGATTTAGCGGTCGAGTGCATTTTTACCGACCCGATCAGATCTCATAAAATCAGCCGTCTCATATTTTTTCTATGGGAACCTGCAAAGTCCGGACGGATTCTGCCATATATGCGGGATCCCTCCTTCTTTTTGCCGGTTTCCCTGTCCTTGGCACGAAGAAAACTTTCACCGCTTTCCGTTCCTGCCTCACGCGCAGCCGCAAACTCCGATATCGCTGTCCGGCCTCACCGCGCCCCCAACCGACCCTATGGAGTATGCGCAGCCTCCAGGTGCAGCATTTCATGTGCCGCCCCCACCAAGTATGCCGCCCCTCCGTCCTCCCGCGGCTTCCTCAGCTATGCATGTCGGCGACGCCCCAACACCTTCTGCCATCGGCAGCAAGAGGAAGCGGCAATGGAATCACCTCATTCAAGGGGGCGTAGCCAGCACGGCACCACCTCCTTCTACCCCTGCTCCGGTTCCTCCCGTCTCGGCCGCCGGCGCGAGGAAGAAGACCGTCTCCACCGGACCGGATGGCATTCGGGCGAAGCCCCCAAGGAAGAAGGTGGTCAGGACAAGAGGCCAGGCTCCTCCTCCGCCTCCGGTCAGCCACGTTCTCCCCGATCATGGCCACTCGACCGGTCACGCCTACCACATGTTTGATGAAACGTCCCGGAGGTAAAAATAATTCTTTTGCTTGAAACACTCAGGTGATCTTTGGTTCAACTCTGAAGCACTTGTTTATGTTTGCCCATTGAGTTTTGTAGCCAAAACATGCACTTAACATATACCGAAATGTTGGAGAAGAATTTGGTGGATTTGAGTGCTCCCCTTGACGATTTTGATACACCTCACGTGGAGGCGGAGGTGGATCAAGCAGATGAAGGTGGTGACAAAGTGGAAGTGATTAAGGAGGCTGAGTATGATGCTAGGGACCGACAACTACATGGAGACGGAGGATGTGTGCTTGACAAGCATGGGAGAGTGTATCACTTGACGCGGTGATCGGCAAGGACCAAACCTTTGGGAATTATTGGCAAAGGATCGAGGACAAGTATCACTGGATCTTGTCTTTCCCCTTCGACCGGTCTTTGAAGTCACTCAAAGGCCGCTGGGATGTGATCAAGAAAACTTGTTGCCGTTGGAGTGGGTGCTTCGAGCAAGTGTGGAATGCACCCTCAATTGGTGTCACTATTGATGATTATGTGAGTGTTTCTTCATTTTGTTGACTTTGGCCAAGTTGATTAAAGTTTGAGGTAATATTTGCCTCAATGTTCATGTGTTTCTTCACATCACCAATGAATATTTCAAGCAAACAATGGGTTTCAAGGGCCGATCGTTCACTCTTCATCAGTGTTGGCGCTTGCTCAAGGATAGTGAGAAGTGGTGGGTGAGGGACAAGGAAGCTCCCCCAAAGAAAGGTTCCCTTGTCAAATTGGAAGATGAGGATGATGATAGTGATGACGTTCCAAGAGGAGGAAGAAGTAAGGGCACACCAGAAGGAAACAAGAAGGAGAAAGCGAGAGTGAAGAGGATGGCCGAGGCAAACACTTTGAGAGAACAAATTGGTGATATGGCGAAGATAAAAGAGACCATGTTAAGCAAGCATTGGGATGCTAACACTACTAGGGAAAAGGCTAGCAGCAGCGCGAGTTTTGGGCCTATTAGTAGCGCGGGGGCCGGTGCTACTAATAAGGCGCTACAGCAAACGTATAGCAGTAGCGCGGGTGCGACCCGCGCTACTACTACGTCCTTTAGCAGTAGCGCGGGTGCCAACCCGCGCTACTACTAATCTCTAATCTTTGATTTTTTTTTTGAATTTTTTTGAAAAAAATTTCAATTTTTTCCCCTAATTTTCAAATTTCTGAATTATTTTAACCTCAAATCTCTAATCAGCCCTCATCGCTGCTCAATTTAATCTCTAATCACCACTCATCATTCCAAATCATCTAACTTTCCGGACGGTCACCCATCCTCTCACTACTCCAGCCTGAGCACGCTTAACTTCCGGGTTCTATTCTCCCTCATTTCCAAGTCTGCACTTGTTGTTTCCCTGACAATAGTAAGATGTCAATCCTATTAACCTCAGGAATTTAGCTTGAGCATGAAGTCACACATTTTACTGTTTGAGTTTGAAACTATTGTTCTAAAAAATTAGTAACACTAATATTTCTTGAATAATTAGTTTGACCATAGTTTAACCAGATTTGACCATAGTTTGACCAGATTTGACCAAAATTCAGAAAAAACTAAAATAATTATTTAGTAACACTAATATTCTTGAATAATTAGTTTGACCATAGTTCGACCAGATTTAACAAAAATTAAAAAAAAACTGAATTTTTTTTGAATTTTTTTGCCTCCAGATCTTAAAAGCCCCGTAACTTTTTTCTGTTAGGTTTTTGAGGATTTTAAAAATGTTTAACGGGGTTCCTCAGTTAAATTCGGATGTAAATTTTCGAGTACATTATTTTTCATATAAAAAACTTTTTCATCCGAGTTAGTATGCAAAAGTTATGCCCATTTTTACAAATTCTCGAGAGATTTTGCAAATAAAGTTGAAATTCATATTTGCAAATTTTCCCAACAACTAGACCACATATCACATGGGAAACTTATTTTCTTTTATTTTTTGACATTTTCATCACTTTCTTTTATTTATTTTTAACTGAAAAGGCGATCCACGGGGGGGGGGGGGGGGGGGGGGGGTAGAGTTTGAAAATGGGACCTTTAGTAGTAGCGCGGGTTTTTAACCCTCGCTGCTGCTATGACACCACTTAGTAGTAGCGAGGGCCAAAAACCAGCGCTACTGCTATCTCCCTTAGTAGTAGCGAGGGTTAAAAACCCGCGCTACTACTATGGCATGTCCCGGGGGCACGGTAGAGACCGCTTAGTAGTAGCGAGTGTTAAAAACCCGCGCTACTGCTATCTACTTAGTAGTAGCGAGGTTTAAAAACCTGCGCTGCTAGTAAGTAGCAGTAGCGAGGGTTTTTAACCCTTGCTACTAGTAAGATTCTGTGTATAGGCTTTTCCCTAGTAGTGTAAGGTGGCCATGGCCGAGAAGAAAGAGAAACACAAGGAGAAGTGGGAGAAAGGTGTGCCTTCGAAGAGTGCAAGATCGCCCTAGAAGAGCAAAAGTGGAGGGACGAGAGGACCACCGAGGAAGACCATTTCATGTTAATGAATCTGGAGGGCATGGATGCAATGACAAAAGTATTTTTGGAATTGAGAAGAATGAAGATCATGTGCCAGAGAAAGATGGAGCTCCAAAACCTCATGGCCGGTGGATTGGGCAATGGTGGTGCTGTTTGGTTTGGAAGGAGTTTTGCTTTCGGCAATTTTGATGGTGGTGGGTTTGGAGGTGGTGGTGGCTTCGACAATGGTGGTGGTGGAGGGTTTGGAGGTGGTGATGGCTTCCACAATGGTGGTGCTGGTGGCTTCAACAATGGTGGTAGAGGTGGGTTTGGAGGTGGTGTTGGCTTCGACATTGGGGGTGGTTGTGGTGGTGAAGCTTTTAACAATGGTGGTGGAGGTGGTGGTGGTGCTTCGACAAACGGTGTTCTTGAAGATGGTGGTGTTCATTCTCCGGTCAATATGGATGGAGATGGGAGTGCTTATTCTCTGGTCGATGTGGATGATGGCGATGGAGGTGCTAGGGCTGGTGGTGGTGGCGACGATCTTCACCACAATGAGGATGTTGCTTGATTTCTTCATGACCGATGGTCATTTGATCATGTTTTATTTTGTTTGGTCGCGCACTGTTTATGGCTAAACTTGCTACCTCGTATGTTTCGCCAAATTTTGGATCTGATGAACTACTTAATGTATCTTTCCTACTTATAAAGGTTAGAGTTGATAATAAGTTTACATGTGAGACCATATAAATAAACGAGTGCACTTCTAACCATAAGTGAGACTAGCAGTTTTCCAAAAGATAGAAAAAACAAATGTTACTTTTATGGGACCTCTCCCAAATAAATATTTACACTACTACCCTAACATGAGAATAACACACTTATAAAAACACTGATTATAAATGCATACGACTCCCATTCAAAACCATGGCATTTATATTAATTTCTCTATCCAGCCAATTGTTTCAATTCTATAGCATAACGCAGCCAGCAAACACCAGTTTACTGTCTGCTACCAATCACGCTTAGAATGAACACATGCCCAATCCTTTGCCAAGTGTTTTTCGAGCAAAATATAAGTATAAACTATTAATATACCGAGTGACACATGTGGTAAGCAATCCAACTATTCAAAAAAAATATGGAGTGTCCATTCTTAACAGAGTGGAGTGTTTTTCCGCTACACTTGGTAAAGGTACATGTTTTTCAATTCTGATAAAAAGTACTCGGTGAACTTCTTGACATTTGGTAAATAAAAACAGTCTATTGTAGTGGCATATTTTATAATCTAAAAAACTGACACAAAATAGAGAAGCAGAAGTTTTAAGGGCATACCCCGACCCTTAAACCGCCCGCAACCATTTGGACCGTGCGGTGCGGACATGTTTTTCCATCCACCTCATTCCTCTGTCAGTCCGCTCGGCGATTCGGACGTGTTTTTTTCGCAAACCGAAGAGAAACTAAGGGGGCTTTATGGGCGTCGGACCGCTGACACGCCCGCTCCTGATTCCTGAATAGCGTGGCCCACCAAAATCTCCCACCCATCTCTCCCGCGCTTTTTGTTATATATAGGCGTTGCTTCCCGCCTCGCATCAATGCCGGCCCCGAGCATGCAACAACTGGCATTGATGCCGCGGGATGTGACTGGCTGGGAGTGCGGCGCTGACCGACGCAACCTCTCAGGAGACGCTACTTCGATACGGACGCAGCTTTCGGAGGAACCAACTCCGGCCGCTGTGCCACACTGAAGCGGCAGACCGTCCGTTCGCATGGCCTAACCGAGGCTATATAAGTCGTGCTCCGGCGCCGTCCACATCATATTCACTGTGTCGCGCCGCATGTTCTCGTCCTCACCTCCACTCTCTCTCCACAACTCTGGCATTGGGAAAGTCGCGGGCCTCGGCGGCGGCTCCGAAGCCCGCCCTCAAACTCCGGGGCGTCGCCCTCATCGGTGGCCGGCTCCTCGGCAATGGTGGAGATCGTCATCTCCTCTGGCGATGAGGATTACCAACCGCCACAGCAGCAGCCAGTGATGCAGGGTGCGGTCTACGCATGACCTACGAGGAGTACGAGTAGCAGATGGAGGTCATGCTCCGTTTGTCCGTACTCCACGTCAACGGCCCGGCGGCCCCATCGAAGACGCTCCTCCATGTCAAGCTGGAGCCTGCGTCCCCGCCCCCCCCCCCCCCTCACTCTCCCCGGCGCAATCATGACACACCTCTAGGAGGAGCCCCTCTCGTCGCCTCCCCTAGCATCAATTAGGAGTGGCTCTCGCCGCTGCCCCATCGCGTGAAGAAGGAGCGGTGCCCTCCGCCGCCACGCCGCGTCAAGGAGGAGCGGCGCTCGCCGCCGCCCCTGCCCCACACGGTCGATGCGAAGGCGCGTGGTTGCCTTCGCCACTACCTTGACAGTGGCAGTAGCTCGTCCTTCCAGAGCACCCGAACGGCGATGGAGTACGCCGACAGGGAGCGGCGACGGCGGGACCGGTGCAACGCGACGCGCCGGTCGGAGTTCGTGAACTCCGACATCCTGCCGACACACATCGCGGCGGACTCGGAGCTGGCGTGCGCCTGGACCCGGAGCAAGCGTCGTCTCCGTCCAGGCAACGATGAGATGGCCTAGTATGGCGAGTAGTGGTCTCTCAGCGAGACCGCCGCCACGTCCTCCAAGGCCCACCGCCCTCTCCCCCGCCCACGTCGTTGGTGGTTGCGGCCACACCGTGCAAGGCACGGGAGGAAGCGAAGAGGATAACCTGCGAGCAGCAGGCGGCTGCCGGGAAGCCATGCCGCGACGGTGCGCCCTTTCGCCACCGCAAGCCCGACTCTGACAACTCCAACAACGGCTCTTGCGACGATGATAGAGGAGCCAGCCAGGCAAGCCGACATGGCTTACGAGGTCACCGTCAAGTATATGGTACTATAAGATTGTATTTGTTTAAGGTTTTTAGTTCATCGGACATAATATCATCTAGTTTTATGTAAAATCATGCAAGTGTGGATGAATATCATCTGATTTGTTTGAGTCTGAATCAAATTTGTTCATTTTCGTTGAATTTCATTTGAAATGTATCCAAACATGTGCGGCTAGCTTTGGATGGTCGGCTCCTGCATCCGTGTCCGTGGACTTGTCGGATGCGGGAGGAAATTTGAGGGTCAATGTTGGAGATGTGAAATGTAGTCCCATTCCTTTTGTTTACCATTTTTAATTTTCTTGTTGACATCATGTCGTGTTCTAACTGGAATAACACAGGATATTCGAAGCACTCGGATTTGCTGGCATGGATTTATATTGGGATTGTTTTTTTTATATTGGACCGAACATTAAATCTTGTTTACAGAAGTGTCGTCGTGAACATAACCAGTTGCCTATGAGAAAATGGTCGAAGAAATTACAAAAAGTCATGTCAATTAGCGACACTATACTGCGCTATTTTTCATTGTTTTAACTGATTACTATCAGAAATACCCTTAACGCCTTAATGTACTACCCAAATCATGCTGTAGTATTGATAAATCTGAAGCATTCGTCCACTTAAAATGGATGGCTAATATGTCTTAGATGTACTGCAAAAGCTCACAACTTCTAAGGTTGTGTAAACAGGATTTCCACTGTAATGCGAAATGTAGTCTCGTTCCTTTTGTTTAAGATTTTAAATTTTCTTGTTGACATCATGTCCTTAACTGGAACAACACAGGGTATTCGACACAACGGGATTTGCTGGCGTGGATTTATGTTGCGACTGGACATATTATCTTGCATCGGTCGTTGGACCTTGGTTAGAAAAGCGTCGTGCTGAACGTGACCAGTTGCTTGGATTTGTGAGCTGGTTGGTTGGCCTAGTGGTGGGCCTAGTGATGGGCTTGGCTTTCAGTGGACCAATGGCTTGCGTGTTGCTGTCGATTCGTGTAAGAGGAGACTATGGCATCGCGGACGGAGAAGCAAGTAAAGCAAATATGAAGCGGGCGCTGAACTTATTCTACTACGCAGCTTTTGTTCACGGCGTCATACACACATGGTTGGTGATGACTCAACTGTTTGCTAATATTTGTCTCCCTGATATTGTTGGCCGACAAAATGGTTTCAGCGACGAGGTACTCCATGCATATTTGCGCAAAACCAAGCAGATGTGTGTAAATAACCCCGCGTCCGCAACGAGCTGGAATTTGATCACATATGGTGCTGGCTTGCTGGATTCCAGCTTACCGGAGGAATATGCGGCTGGAGGAAGGGTACTAACAATGCTGATTGATAAGGATGTAGCATTACAGGTAAGACGGCTGCTGATCAGGTCACCGAAACAAAGAATAGAGAAGCTGATCGGCAACCTTGCTTGGAGAAGCCCAGACGAGCAAGAGATGAGATGGCTTGCAGCGAGGATTGTGGAGCATCTCGCTGCCGACCTCAACCTTGCTAACTTTCCAGGAGCATTGGAATGTATATCCTCCCTCTTCAACCAGTTACCAGTTGTAGCTGGGCAAGGAAATATGGATCTGGTTTTGCCAGGCTTGAGAATTCTAGAGAACCTGGCTCATGATGAAGATAACTGCACAGCGATATACAACAGCAAGGGTCTTCTTTCCAAAATAGTTGCGCCTCTCTGCTCCAATGAATTAGTACAAGATATCAAGAGAAGCGCTGCATGGACCAAGGTAGTACACAGGTCACTGGGAGTGGTGCTCCAGCTCATGATAAGTTGTGCAGGAGCCACCGGCAAAGACATGCGAGGCCTAATTGCAGATGATAGTCATGTGGTCAGAAACTTGGAGGCCTTCATCGATATTAAGAGTGACAGCAGTAACACAGGCCTGCAGGTGGGAGCTTTAAAGGTTCTTATACAATTAGCAATGCATAATCCAGCAAGTACTTCCACAGAAAGACTTATTGAGAGGGCACTGCACATCTTCATTTCCACGGATTGGATGGGAGATTATTTGAAACATGAGAAACACAGGATGGAAGAAGCTAAGAGAAGTGCAAACCTGCTTAAACAACATGCTGGTGAAGCATTGGAAATACTGTCCGGTCATCCAGAGGCTATCAAGAGCTTCACAGTATGCGATGATGATATCCATTGTCTTACTGAATTGCTCGACTGCAATAATTAAGACCACTGAATGCAAAATAAGTGCAACAGAGACAGTGGAAATAGATATCAACATTGGCAGTCGTATTAGTGCAGCAACCATCTTGAAGCATTTGAGCAACTACGTCAAATTACCAACCTTACGGAAGGTATGTTGTAACCCACCTACTGCATGCCACAAGTTTTCGGCAATAAACTTTCCCAGGGAAAAAAATGTACAGGCAAGGATGGGTGCTTAAGTGTATGGTTTATCTAATTATCAATCTTCAAAAAATTCTCAAAAAAATTGTAGACTTGCATCTTGTTATAACATGAGCACCTACAAAATTTGATGGAAAAAAAAAGATCATGTTTGTCATGTACAAAAAAGACAAGGGACTGCTGTTACACTGTTAAAAAAATAAGTTGAACACAGCCTTTTTTGTGCAGGGTATATTTGATCATATTTTTGCACAAATTTTAGTAGGTGCTCAAGTTACAACAAGATACATATGATTTTTTTAGAATGTTTTAGACAGGTAATTAGGTAACCCTAAACTCAAGCATCCACCCTTGCAAGTACAAAATCCACTCACTTGATTTTTTTTGAGCTAAAATAATATGTGCGCGTATCGTTGCAGGCACTCGGGCAATTGTTTCCTATACAACAGGATGAGCCTATCAAGGGCAGGACGCTGCAAGCATTACTGTTATCACTCGTCGTGAAGATTTGTGCGAACAACAATATTAATCTTGCAGTAATCTTACTCCAGCAGACGCCGCCGGATTCCCTGGAAGACTTTGTGGTGAGTCTCAAGAAGATGGTGAAGGACAACATGTACGGCCCCGGTGAGTGCCTGGCGATACATAAGCTCAGCTGCAAGATGGTTACAGAACTCATGAAGCATGATGGAAACATCCAAGTGATCGACAAGCACAATATCGTTGGCACATTATTGGAGGCTTCAAAGGCAATGGCCGAGCTTGAGAGCAGCATGCTTTTTTCTGGCTTCAATCGTTATGACCGCTACGGGGTTCCTCTGAAGCCTCTTTTATCTGTTCTCTCCAAAAACACAGAAGATCTTTTGACACTGAGGAAACAGGCCCTGGGCATCTACACTGTGCCTGCCTCTGTACCAATACCAGTACCATAATTGTTGCATCACGGAGTATTGGATTATGGTAAAAGTACCGAAACATGTATTGAATTCGTGTTGTATGCTTGATGTTTCTGCTTCTGTTTCCTTTGCCAACTTGTGAGAATTTGTAATAACTGCTCGTGTGCACCTTCAGGTGCAGAGACTGGGAATGTCATCCTTCCATTATCAAAAAGAACTGCAACTTTTGTGCATTATGATTCCAATCCATCTTCTGCATTAAGGCAATATTGCGCCTGCCAGTGTATGAGTTCAGCTTGGAGCTGCCAACTAATGTCCTGCCCAATGGCAATACAATTCTTACCCACGTGCCACTTCTGTTTTTTTTTTCGAAAAGGGGGGGCTCCCACGTGCCACTTCTGTTGAGACTTGCTTAATTTGTTACTATCCAATGTTGAGATATTAACCGGGAGAACTCATCCTGCCAATGCTGGATGGTCAATTTTATCTTCTTGTTGGTCAGTCCATGTAACTGACAGTGCAAACTGCATCTTTGTGGAGTCATTTTATCTTGTTGTTCTTATATTATCAGTTACTCAAAAAAGAAAATGCTCCATACCACTCAAAAAACTGTTATCTTGTTGTCCCACGGAGCAGTAGGTTGTTATCTCTGTGGTGTGTGCAGTAAACCTTTTAATGCCACATATATGACAGGTGGGGGAGGGAACATCCGATAGCTATTGAGCGTCGATCAGGTCCACCAGAGTAAAATTCAATCGCAATCAGTTACTCACCTATCCAGGTCATCGAGTTCGGATTTACACGGGACCCTGGATAATGGCCCTCAAAGCACCTAAACATTTTCAAACACACATTGAACACTTTTTTGAATGGTACAAAACCCTTTTTAAAATTGCATAGACATTTTTTTACTTTGTGTTAACCTTTTGAAAAATCACGAAAACATTTTTGATTTTTTTATTCTTTAAATGACACGCGCATTTTTTTTGAATTGTATGAAACAATTTTTTAAATTATGAGAACATTTTCTTACAATGTATAAACTTTTTTTAAGGGCACAGACATATTTTTGAAACGTCTGAAAAAAATTTAGTTCTCTTGAACATTTGTCTGAGTTGTACAAAATATTTTTTCCACATTCAGTGAACATTGTTATTACACTGTATTAACATTGTTTTAAATGACACAAACATTTTTTATACATTAGCTGGGCATTTTTTTGAGATTGTATTCAGAGTTTTTGAAAATGTCATGAACAGTTTTTTTCAAACACACAAAGACTTTTTTAATGGTATCAATATTTTTTACACCAAAGGAATATCTTTTACAAATTTGATATGAATGTTTTGAAAATTTCATTATAGCTTTCCTTTTAAAAATAAAGATAAAATAAAATTAGTAAAAAAAAATGCGGAACAGGACATGGGCCGGCCACTTATTAAGCACTAGGTTGTTTGGTCTCGCAGCATGCGAGAAAACGTGTTTCTCTAATAGTGCAAGCAACGCCTGAAACGAGTCGCTAATGGGCAGGCCCACTTTGGCACGCTCCATTTTACACGGGTTTGCTTTGCTTTTCTCTCTCTTCGGTTTTCTATAGGCTGTTTTTATTAACCAATTGCTGGATTTTTTAAGGGATCTAAATAAAAACACCTAAAAAATATGGAAAAAATGTGCAGTGTGTATTTTTTTTATAAAGTCCAATATGTAGTAGGAAAAATTCACCGTATATTAAAAGCAAGCTCACCGTCCATCACAAAATGTTCATCGCACATTGGAAAATGTTCATCGGACGCTGAGCAAGACAAGCGCTCCGCTTCACAGGGCCACAACATCCAACGGTGTGGGGAGAGGAGGCTGCAAGCAGAGCTCATATCACTTGTCATGGCTATTCATGCAAACAGCAATCTTAATTTTGCAGCAATCTTGATTTCGCAGCCTCAGCCGGTCGCCCTAGAAGATTTTGTGCTAAGGCTCAAGAAGATGGTGGAGGACGGCATGGACGCCACCCTGCGTGCTTGGCGATACAGAAGCTTACATGTGAGATGGTTATAGGATTCCTCCAGAATGATGGAAACGTTGAAGTGATCGACAAGCACAATATCATTGGCGCATTACTAAAGGCTTCAGAGGTGATGGCCGACCTTGAGAGCAGCATGCTTTTCGCTGGCGTCCATCATGACTGCCACGGGATTCCTCTAAAGCCTCTCTCTTCTATTCTCGCCAAACGGGCAGAAGATCTTTTGGCACAGAAGAAACAGGTTCAGGCTCAAGGCATCAACAGTGGGCTTGCCGGTCTATCATCAGCATGATTGCTGCAATACAGAGTATTTTAGTATGTTAAAAATACTGAGACGGGTATTGAATTCTCGTTGTGCTATATGATTGTTGTGTTTTCTTTTGTTTCCTTATCCGCGAACTTGTGAGAATCTGTAATAATGGATTGTGTGCACCTTTGGGTGTAGAGACTGGGAGTGTAATCTTTTATTATCTATAAAACTGAAATCGTTTGTGCGTTAAGATTTCAATCCATCTTGTGCATCATGCCAAGATCAAAGTTTTCTCTATGATATATACATCAACACTGGGCCTGGTGGTGTACCAATTCAGCTTGGAGCTGCCAATCAATGTGCTTCTGAATGGTTATTCAAACTTGCTCAATTGGTTACTATCTGTATTAATGTTGACATGTTAACCGGCAGAACCCATCTACTGAGAGTAAATCTCTGAATGACTAACCTAATTTGTTACTATTAGATGTTGTTCTTGTAGAGAGAAGTCGGGTATCAGTATGGACAACTGAATTGGACTTTTTATCTGTGTGGACATTACACTTGAAAGCCACAACCACCAATGGTAATGGATATGTCAGGGCAGCAGCGCATCAATAAGTTTAACAGAGTAAAATTCAGTCGCTGTCAGTCAATCTAAATCAGGTTCGGATTTGGACGCGGCCTTGAATAACGAAGCCCCAAATGGGAAGAGCAAGGTTGCAAGAACAAGCAGATTGACGATGGGTTCATGGAAGCTTACCAGCAGGCAGTCCGCCCGGCGGCTCGAGCAAGCTGCTTCTGGTACCGCAGTCGCAGTCCGCACGCGCGCGCCGCCCGCCGCCCGCCGCCCGCCAATGGCAGCCGCTTCACAGCAGGGCAAGTGTCCATTCAGATTGAGATTCATGCAGGCAGGGCAGCTCAGAAAAATGACACAAAACCGAGAAAAGCCTGGTATGAGAGATGAAAACACGAGCCCAGGAAGCCCAAATCAACATCCACCCATTTTCATTTTTCGATTTTCTTTTTCCTTTTTTTCTTTTTCTTCTTCCTAGGTTTGATGAACTTTTTTCAAATCCTTGAACTTCTTATTTAAAATCGATGAACTATTTTCAAATTAGGTGAACTTTTTTTGAATGGGGTGAACTTTTTTTCGAATTCGATGAACTTTTTTTGAATTTGATGAACTTTTTCTGAATTTGGTGAACTTTTTTTCAAATTCAATGAACCTTTTTCGAACGGGTGAACGTCTTTTCAAATTCGGTGAACTTTTTTTTTAATTTGATGAACTTTTTTTTGAATTCAATAAACTGTTTTCGAAGGACAAGAGTGCATACTGATAGAAAACCGGTTTGTTTTTTCCAAGAAAACCAGTACATATTTGTAGCATTTTTTGAGTGAAGAAAAAAACTGATCGAGCGGGCATTTTTTTTGAGCAAGCGGCGCAGCAGCTAGCGAGCGAGCCGTGGGAGCAGACTAGACCTGGCCATGGGAAGCCCGGCCCGGCCCGACGCTGCCTCCGGGCCAGGCTCGGGCCTAGATTTTGAGCCCAAAGGCCGGGCCGGGCCAGGCCCGGGCCCGTCATTTTCATGTTTTTCTAAAGGTCGGGCCGGGCCAGCCCAAAGCCCGACGGGCTTTTACATGTTCAGGCCGGGCTCGGGCCCAGAAAACAGGCCCAATGGCCGGCCCGGGCCAGGCCCGGGCCTGGGTTTTTTGCGTCGGGCTTGGCTAGGCCTGGCCCGGCCCGAGGTATGGCCAGGTATAGAGCAGACGATCGACCGAGCGAGCGATCGAGCGGCGCAGCCAGCGAACGTTGCTGGGCCAGGCCCATGCAAGCGAAGAAGCGAGCGCTGGATCCCCTAACGAACGGGCGCTAAAGGCGCCAAGGAGGGGGTCTCGTAATGAGCGAGGGTAGGTTTTGTAGTCGGTTTTTCACCCAAAAAAACCAACTGTTGTTTTTCTGGAGCTACATATTTAAAAATACCTATTAAAAGCAAAAATACAATTTAAAAATGGTTCAGTATAAGTTTTTAAAAAAATCAGTGTGTATTAAAAAATGTTCAGTGTGCAGAAATAATATTCATCGTAAAATTAAAAAGTTCATCATATATTTAAAAACGGTCAACGTACATTACAAAAATATTCATCATATACTTTACATGTTTAGTGTGTATTTTAGAAGTGTTCACTGTATACTAAAAAAATGGTGTGTATTTGGGAAAAAAAATCATTGTATATTACAAAAAGTAAAAAAAGAAAATGTGCCGGAAAAAAAAGAAAAAACAACTTTGGAAAGAGAAAAAGGAAACAGTAAAAGTAAAAAATGAAAATGAAAAAGAAAAAAGTTGTCGATCATCATATATTTCTGATTAATTCACCTCTTGCTAGCTCAGGCTCACCATCATGAGTGCTCCATGTCAGACCTACTCGCAGTTGCAAGAGACGGCGACATAAATTTGCGTGCTTTACAAACAACCGTGCCATATTTGGTCTTAAGCCAAGCGGTTTCTGTCTCGATTCTGGATCGCAAGTACTACCAAGGTTGGAGAGTCCAGCCCCCTGCCTTCTAGGGTCCACTTCTTGTAACCGAGGCAAGGCACAGCGTGGGACTGCGCGCAGAAGAAAGAAGTCCCCCCCCCCCCCCCCCCCCCCCCCCCTTCTCGTTGTTTTACTTTGTTGCTGATGGAAAACTTAGCTTTCAAAACTTCAGTTCTTCTACTATTCAGATGTTTTCTCCATCACAATCTGTTCTTTTGCAGAGTAAAAATCGCCGATCCTTTTGTCCAACTGCAGTTCGTGCACACATCCGCACGGAGCACTTCGCACTAGGAAGCTGTTGCATACACATCAGCAATATGTCCTCTCTTGCATGCACTAGGGAGCGCTTTGCAGTAGGATGGCGTTGCACATCAGCGGGCCTGTCCTCTCCTGCCCTGCAGTCTTGAAATCTAGGTGTGTATGCTTGCTGTTTCTTTCCCCCTTTGTCAACTTCTGCGAACTTGTGGGCCTTTATAAACTGTAATAATGAATTGTGTCCACCTTCGGGTGTAGAGACAGGGAGTGTAATCCTTCATGATCCAAAAAAACTGAAATCGTTTGTGCATTAAGACTTAAATCTAACTTCTGCATCATGGCAAGCTCCAAGTCTCTATAATATGCATCACTATTGCGCCTGCTAGTATACAAGTCCAGCTTGGAGCCGGTTAATGTCCTGCTGAATGGGCTATGAGCTCTGCTTGCAGCCTCCTCTCCCCACATCTATTTAGACACGGCGAGACACAATCTGAACAGGTTTTCTATAGGTCCCATGAATCTACTACTACGTCGGAGTTATCTTGTTTTACGAGAACTTCATCTTTGCTTGCACGTGAGCACATGTCTTTTGTACCTTTTCAGACTCACCTTTCCTTCTGCCCGACTTCATTCTTTCCCTTTCTTTGTCATGTGTGTTACGCTTTTCGGTAGTACCTAGGAGGGATCCACGGAGACTAATTTGAACGATTTGTCTCTGGTCGCATCGTGCATTAGGGCAGGAATGTTTGGTGCGGCCGTTAAATTGCTCATCCAGTCAAATGCAACATTACCTCCTCGTAATAACCCTAGCCCTCCTGCGCAACCGTGCTACGAAATTCACCCCTCGTCTCGCCCAGCGTTCACGCGCGCCTTGGCCCCACGTTCTCACCCAGTTAAAACCCTAAAACTGAATTTGCAACCCGCGCTGATTTGCAAACAAGCATTTGACAGCTGCGAAAAAATCTAGCAAGTTGGAGGGAATGAAAGATGTGGTGATATCTCTTTCCAAATTTTCAAAGTTTGCTGTGATTTTTTTCTGCCAAGGTTGTGCTTATAGAAATGACTTGAACAGCAGTTCATTCCTCACTTCTCTCTTCTCTCTTCTGCCTCTATCATTGGCCAGATCGATTATTTTCCGCAGTCATAGATTTGTACGCCGTTATCTTGATACTTTCAGTGCAGAGAGTGTAATGCAGTGGATAAGAAGGACGTTGTTGCACATACATGCTACAAGGTTCATGGACTTCTAAGTTGAGTGGATTGCCACGGCCATCTCCAATGCAAGCTGTATCGGGTACAATATGAACAGTATTTTATCGGGTCTCACAGATCTAGGTCGAGGTCGGAGTCCTCTGCTTGCACGCGGTTTCACGTATTATTTTGTACCTTTTCAGGTTCATGTTTTCCTCTGTCCAGCTTAAACTACTCACGGTTTCAGGAGTACTTTCGCTTTTGGCAAGTGTGCTTAGTTTGCCGTCATGGATTTGTAAGAGTACTGACGTCTTGGGTGTACAGAGATTACCCCTCAGGTAAGAGGATTGGGGCCTCCCAACATTGGAGGTTGAAGAAAGTGGATCTATGATAAACCCCCGTTCACATAGTCGGTCATCGGAGACATATCAAGAAGAACACCACAACTCCGGTGACCAGCTTGAACGCCCCTAGAATATCGGGCAAGACGAAAGCTGTCAATGCAACTGCACGCAGTCCACCAAGAAATTTCTTGCTAGCTTCTCACCGGGTTTCATATATCTAAACTGGATTCTTGCACATGAGCACGCGGTTTCCCATGACATGCATGCATGCCCTTTCCAGCTCACTGTTCCCTCTTCATTAAGCTATTGCACGGAGCATTGGTTCGCATGCCAACTTTTTCGAGTGGCTATCAGTGCTAAACCTCTTGCCCATCTTCTTCCTCTACGGAATAGAAAACATCATCTATTTTTTCACCTAAGATTCGGTCTGCGGAGCGTGTCGTCAATGTCACTTGGCCTTTTTGGATCAAGATCTACTCGCTTGATTCGCCGATGGTTTGTCAGACGCGTCGCCCCCTTTGTGAACGGCACCACCGGGTGAGATGCACCACCTCCACCATCATGCCGCCAAAACCGTAGCTCACAGGAATCATCCCCGCGCCCTCGCCGAAACAAACCCCCTAAACCAAACGCGTGTTAGCAACGGGAACCTGCACCATAGCAGCCCTGAGTATAAAAATCAAGGAGAAAACCTAGTAGTTCGACAAGAGTGTGTGACTCGTGCTTTTGCTGTATTTATTCTTTCTGTTTCTATTATACAAACACGCTATACAACCGACAAATAAAAAGATCACTGCAAATTTTTGGCAGAAACAGAACATCCCACTATTGATTGAATCCTTTTACGATCAATTTAAAGGCTGTGAACATGTTGAACGCTTCGACAAGGGATCGCTCGAGGAACCGCGTGCTAGTCGAGGAGATTAAGAGGATGAAGGATGCTGAGACTAGGGAGATTTCTATCACGTCTATTAGTCGCTCGCAAAATAAAGTTAGCCACGCTCTTGCTGCTTACGGTAGGAGTAACACCCCCCCCCCCCCCCCCCCCCTCCCCGTACTGCAGTATGGTTGGGTTCATGTATGCGTGACATTGTAAACTTGGTTCTGGCGGATTTGCCTCCTTGAGTAATAGAAATCTCCCTTTACCCCGCAAAAAAAATTTAAAGGCAATGCCCGTGCGTTGCAACCAGATATAAATATTATAGTATGTTACCTTGTGATTTACCTGCCTATATGAATGTGTTGATATGTAAATAAATGCTTATTAAATTATGTTCATGATTTTACTTATATTTTGATGAGAAGTTTGGTAAATAAATTAAAATAAAATTGGCTCGGAAGGCAAGTAAATTAAGGTGATTGATTATCATACGGGAAAGATTGGACAAAGAGGCGATGGGAAGAAAAATGAAAAATGGAACCTTACATTTTTTTAAGTTGTAGAGAAGAGATAGATTCATCTAACAACTATCTCTAACCGATCCCATAATTTAGAGGAGTAAACGGCCGAGTATCTTTTAGAGGAGTATATTTGCTACTCTAAAAAAATGTCGTTCTAACCGATCCCTTAAACTTAAGGAGTAAATCTTAAGTTTAAATTTGGCTGATACATTTCATCGAATACTTGCTACGTGCCTCCGCGCCGAGCGGTGACAATAATGTCCACGCCGATGACACCAGAAAGCATGTCACGCGCACCGAATACGATGGGGTGCTGCTGGGGTGCGGCCGCGCAGGGCTGCCCCCAGGTGTGTAGAAAACAATGGGGTGATGCCAACAGTGACCACTTCTTTTGCTTCAACTGTTTTTGTACTTCTGTACAATTAATACACACACCGATCTTGCTTTGTGTCTCCTTCCTTAATGACGTTAGGCGTGCCAATGTTCTTGAGCCAGCTCATGTCGTTGATGAACACGCTAGCGGTGAACTGTGTGGCATCGGCCTGTCCGATGACACGGTACCCTGGCTTGGTCACCCTCTTGCGTAGTACTCCTCGGGGAGGCCATGATGGATGAATTATCCTGCTCTAACCATTATAAGTGATGGTTAGACTTAGATCGATGATGATGGTTCGAGGAAAAAAAAAAGAAATTTGCCTCCTCTAACTGATTATAGCGGATTGGTTAGAGATGCTCCAAAGACCATGGCTTTTCCCCAGAAACGACTATAGGCTCAGATCGATCAACCTTTTTAGATATTAAAAATAAAAGAACAATGAACACAGTGATATATGTATGTGTATGTGAATTAAAAGTAGAATAATCAATACTGATATTTTTCAGAGCAATTGCTAGTTGGTAGGAAAATGAATTCATTCTTTTACATACACGCGTGCCAGTCTCTGATCGATGTGCACGCAGTAGCTTGGTGATGTGCGGAACCTGAAGGAAATCGTCGCGGGACTGTAGTGCTCTACCATGCAATCGGCCGGGCTCTAAATCTGATTCTTTTTATTAGGAAAACCTTGTGGTTGCCTGCACGTGAGCTCGCGATTTCCCATGGCATGCGCATGCACACCCTTTTCCTCCTCACTGCGCCCTCTTAAACTACCATGTCCGGCAGGCGAGCCAAATGAGCAGCCTAGCAAACCGAGGAGAAACCAGTAGACCGTTTGACTAGCAAACTGAAGAGAAACCACAAAATCCCCCGCTCCGCCACCATTAGCACTCCACGGACGAAACCAGCACGAGAAGCGGCAGCTCCGGAGCATGGGAGATGAGGTTGATGCTTTCTCGGAGGAGCTTCGACGGCGGCCAGAAGTAAGGATCATCAACAAGTATGCACTCGTCATGGCGGACGTCGGACGTGGCCTGGAATCCGTCGGGGCGTTGGTGCTTTTGTTGGCCACCGTGGTCGTGCTTGGCGGCTTCGTCTCGTCGATGAAGAAGGACGATTTTTGGTCCGTGACCATCATAGCATTCCTGCTGACTGCCAGGTTAGTGCTTAGTATTCAGCTCTCTCCTAAATGCATTTTTTTTTTCTGTTAGGCTAGTCAGGCTGGCCATAGCGGGGGTAACATAAGGCTAGTCATAGTGGGAGTAACTTAGGTAGTAACATAGCGCATTTCAAGAAAATTTTACTTACATGACAAGTAGTTAATGAGATGTGGTAACATAATATGTTACTGTAGCATAGCGCTTCCCGAGACAAGTTGAGTCTACAAGTTAATAAATGAAGCCATCCATGATACTACTATTATATTACTTTGCATTATGAAGATAGTAACTTAGACTAGTGTCATGCATATGATACTAGCTAAGTTACTCCCCACTATGACCAGCCTAAGTAGTATCATGCACTTGGGACTCGGAAACACGCTTATGTGGCAGGCAATTAAAGAAGAGAGAGATGGTTATAATAACATAGGTAGATATCGTAGCATAATAAATGTGATGCTACTGTGTGTCATGCATGACAATAAATGAGACCATTTATGATATTAATCTACAAGTTTACAAGTCCTACGCGTATGCCATGACAAGTTTACAAGTTTACAAGTCCTCCGTTTCAGTTTACAAGTCCTACGCGTATACCTACGTTGCCAATTTGATCACCTTAATATAAAATATATAACACAAAAATTATATCTTTTGAAAATAGAACATCTGAAGTTTATATTGATATACTTTTTGTAATATATGACTTGTATTAGGTTGGTCAAATTGACGACCTAGGGATACGCGCACGCCCTGTAAACTGAGAGAGAGTAACATAGACTAATAAGATATGCATGTTACTAGTCTAAGTTACTCCCCACTATGACCAGTCATAATGAGAGTAATATAGGTAGTAACATGCATGCCACATGAGCAAAAAATGTGATGTGGCAAGTAATTAATGAAGAGAGAGGCAGATAGAGTAAGGCTGCTGCCAATGCATGGGTGCTTAGATGAGGTGCTAAACACATTAAATAGCTTAGCAACTATACTCCACAATGCATAGGTGTTCAGCTTATGGTTGCTAAGCTTGCTTCATTTAATGATTTAGCAACTAAACCTTTTCATGTATTGGTGGGCTTCCTTCCTTTAAATGTTTTGCCTAGGTTCACGCGCTTAGCATTATTTCTTCTTGGGGTCACCACACTCGATCATTTCTCTCCTCTTAAATAACTTGCTACATCAGATTTTTTTGCCTACGTGGAAGGCTTAGCACCTGTATAAGGTGGAGCATTGGGAGGGGCCTAACATAATATGTTACCATCACATAGCGGTTCTCAATGCAAAATGACTCTACAAAGTAGTAAATAAAGTGATGCATGACACTACACACATGTTAGTACCCACTATAGAGATAATAACATAGACTAGTAATATATGCATGTTACTAATCTAAGTTACTCCCCACTGTGACCAGCCTTAAATTCGCATTGTCGATGTTTGCGGTGTGCTTGGAAGTTCCTCACGATTTAAAAGAATAAAATATGTAAGGGTATCTTCAATGGGGACCTCCAAATCATTCGCATCCATTTCGGCGGAGTGAATATGTTTCGCCATCAAACACTGGGCTGTATTCATCCGCTGGTCGGTCAGGGCATAATTTTTCCCACAAACCAGAACCAAACCTGGGGGAACTTTGCGAGAGTCTGGACCCCTGCCCCTCAAGCGTCCGACAACTCTGGCTCACCCAAAACCCCTCCCCCTCGCTCATGTCCTTTCTTCTCAGAGCATCAGCATCACATTTATGCCGGCCCACAGCGGACACAACCACTCATTAAAGCCGGCATTGAAGCGACGCGCCGGCCGAGAGCGTCGCCCGCCACGCACGCCTTCTTTCCGCATTGAAACGACATCTGTATGCCCGCACGTGTATCGAGGAACCGAGCTCCACACGTTCATCCCTATGCCGACCTTCAATAAACACCTCTTTGGTTGACGCGTGACATCCCGTCCGCTCTTTAAGTGTAGCCAGGCGTGGGGTAAGAACCACACCACACATTCGCTCTTCATCTCCTCCTTGCACCACAACCGTAATGGCCTCTCGACCTCCAAAGCCATATGGGACAGGCTCTCGTCCGATCCGAAGAAGGAGATCGTTAGCATTGGAGCCGACTGGGTGGCCCGGTGAACCAGCTGGATACAGGCTCGCTTGCCGACAAGCTCTCTGGAGTCGGCCCAAGCCATCGTCAGACCGTTCTCGCCCATCCAGACTGACCCACGCTGTCTCCCGATAAATCCGCCACGAGTGATGGCGGCAAAGTGTCCGACCGGCGGAGACAGAAGCCATATTTGCAGAGGTCGACGCGGCGGAGGAGGAGGAATTTGACTGAGGCACCGACGATGACATCAGCAACTCTGTGCCTGCGGCGCCCGCCGCCACCGCCAATACCGAGGAAAATTTGACCATGCATGGGAGGCCGCCGCCACTTGGGTACTATCAAGGCCGACGGTAAAAGTGGGTGTCTTGCCACTTCACGTTGGCATAGGCCACGGTGACCATCTTCCCCCGCTCCAAAAACCAACCCCGATCCGTGCTTCATGGAAGCGGTGGCTACTATTCACCTTTCGCTCAAGCATATCCCTCCGGCGCTGACGACGGTCTGGTGAGCTTGCTGCCGGACATAGGAAAAACATGTTGTGGGAATGGGGCTCCACCGCGGCCTGTGATAGACTAGGTTAGAATAGCCTTGCCTAGTCCGTTATAGTTTAGTTGAAATATGTTCGAAATGTACCGTCCGAATTATATAAAAATCATTCGGTTTACACGAATTTTTTCACACTCACAAATTCACGTTAGTGCATCTTCTAAACACAATGTAATACACAATATAATGTGTAGTATTAAACTGATACAACAGTATTAGTAATTCCTAATTATGGGTAAATTTGCCCTTCTCGAGGTTTAATCAAAATGATTCATCTAATTATTCATCCTGCACGCGGTGGTCCTCAACCTCCACCATCCCGAAGTTGGCAATAATCACAGCCTACCCAGCCGATGGCCTTAGGACATACATCATCCCGAAGCACTAAGGCCAACTCCAACGGGCGACCCTATTTGGTTCGGTCATGTCCGTTTGAGTCCAAACAGAAAAAAAATAATGGCCCAAGCACACAGACATCCCTTTGTTTTTGTCCGCTTTGTGTTCTTTTCGATCCATTTTCAGACCAAATTTGCTCATGGTTTGGGTCCGAAGCGGACATGCACCGGACGGTTTATGCCTCCTGGTTATCCGGCTGTGTACGCTACATGCAAATGGTAGCCCATCTCTCATCCAAACAAAGGGACCCACCACCCCCATCCCACCTCTCTCTCACAATCTCCACCTTTTTCACCCACCACGCAATGTCGATGGATGCGGCAAGGTGGGCCGACTACCATGGGCGGGAGGGCGAGGTTGACGAGCAGCAGCGAGACAAGCAGGGGTGGGCGGGCGCGTTGGGGGGGGGGGGGGGGCGGGGGAGCGCCAAGCAAAGGAGGACGGGACATCATGAGCTCTCTTGTGTGTGCCCTGACCCAATTCGTAGAGGAGCTGATGTGCCTGTGCTCGTCGTCGACGCCGGCGGCTGCCGTCCTTGTTCCAGACGATTCTGCCGTGTTGGGCGCCAGCGCGGCCCTCGAACAAAGACTAGGCACGGACATCCGGTTTTTCATGAGAAAATCCAAACAAAACAGGTGTTCATTTGGATCGATGTGTTGGAGTTGGTCTAATATAGCCAAACCCCTATCATCCATCTAGCAGGCACACGAATCAGCAACACGCACAGACTACAGCAACCAGAGGAGAGATAGAGGGAAGGGATTGGGGAGGGGTTGTACTTCCTTGGTGAGGGCGGGTAGGCTGACGAAGACGACGGCATGATGGTGGGTGTCGGTGATAACGCAGGGAAGGAAGCGATCTCGGAGCAGCGTTCGGCTCTGTTCGTCCAAGTAGACGCGCTGTCGAGCGGCCTGGGGAGAATTGTTGGATCCGCCTACAGTAGCAGAGCTAGAAAATTTGGATCAGGAGGGCCCATTAATGTCAAAATAGGTTGGGAGGGCCAAAGCATAGAAAAAAAATAAGACTTTAAGCATCAAATAATTGCTAATGGGAATTTGTATTTTCCAAACGTTCGGATTTTGATAATAGATCCGAACGATTTTGATAATAGGAGGGCCCATTTTGAAACATACCCCGGTAACTTCTGTGCAAATGGCATGGTAATTTGTGTACCGGTGCCCGATAACTTACGTATAAATATCATGGTAACTTCGACCCGGGGTGAAAAAATTATTGAACCCCCCCCCCCCCCCCCCCCCCCGCGGTAATTTATGCGTAAACAACACGGTAATTTCTGCATGGCAACCCTGATAACTTAGGCACAAACACCACGACAACTTTGACCTGAAGTAAAAAAGTTGTCAAAAATGTACCCTAGTAACTTCTGTATAAACGTCATGGTAATAACACATCATACACATGATAACTTAGGTTCAAACACCATAATAACTTGGACCCCAAGGAAAATTGTTGAAAAATATTACCTCGATAACGTTTGCGTGAATATCATGGTAATAGAAGCACTGCATACCTGATACCTAGGTGAACCGCGGGGGGTGGGGGAGATTTGTTGAAAAACATATTTTCCAGTACTTTATGTGCAAATAACACGGGTATTATACACACAATAAAGTTGATAACTCACTACAGACCCCACGGTAACTTTTGACCCTAGGATAAAAGTTTGTTGAAAACATATTCTGATAACTTGTGTAAATAACATGGTAATACACGTACCACAGAGTTGATAACTTACTTAATCTAGACGTGGTAACTTTTTAACCAGGGAAAAATGTTGTTCAAAAATACCTCCCAATTACTCATGTGTAAACACCATGACAATACACGTACATGAGAGCTAATAAGTCGTATACATCGCGGTAATTTTTTGACCGATGGAATGAAAATTGTTGAAAAACATACCCCTATAACTTTTGTGAAACATGTTAATATACACAACAAAACTGCTAACTCAATGCAAATATCATAATCACTTTTTGACCCCGGGATAAAAGTTTATTGGAAACATACCCCAGAAACTTTTGTGTAAAGGACACGGTAACTTATGTATGACAGATGTGATAACTTACGTGGCCTAGATGTGGTAACTTTTGGTCCAAAAAAAGTCATCAGCACATAATATCAACATGAGATCTAGTTTTGAAGATCTTGTCGAGACGATTTTTTTGTGAAGACGGTTTTTCAATCGGAGCGACAGTTTGAGCTACAAAACATTTTGAAGTTTGAAAAAAGAAAGAATCTATGATGACATTAGCTTTTCATTTTTAGAGCATATATGCATGTAATTAGAGGGGGGAGTGCACGTGAAAGAAAAATTAGGCATTCTAATGCATGCATGTATATAATTAGAGTGAAATACGGATTGTTCTTGCCTATTGCTAAAATCCGAACGTTTGGTATATATCACAGTTCATTGCTAATTACACATTGTTCATCAGTGAATTAGCAGCAAATTCCTAATGTCAGGGGCCATGGCCCCTGCTGGCTGCTGGTCCAGTGTCTCCGCCATTGTCCGCCTGTGTTCGTTGATGACGTCTGCGCGTCTTGGACAGGCTAAGTTTTAACCAAAGAAAAAAATAGCACGCTATACAAAATAACGCCGTTCTTTAATATACGTTATTAGCAAGACATTATACATTGATTTATTTAGCTAGATAATTCTGCTATAGCATTGCTATTAGCGACACTATAATGCGCTATTTTTTTCCGGTTGTTTTAACTGATTAGTATCAAAAATACTCTTATCGCCTTAATGTACTACCCAAGTAGTGTTGTAATATTGATAAATCTGGAGCGTTCGTCCACTTAAATGGGTGGCTAATATGTCTTAGATGTACTGCAAAAGCTCACAGCTTCTAAGGTTGTGTAAACAGGATTTCCACTGTAATGCGAAATGTAGTCTCGTTCCTTTTGTTTAAGATTTTAAATTTTCTTGTTGACATCATGTCCTTAACTGGAACAACACAGGGTATTCGACACAACGGGATTTGCTGGCGTGGATTTATATAGCGATTGGATTGATTATATTGCATCGGTCGTTGGACCTTGGTTAGAAAAGCGTCGTGCTCAACGTGACCAGTTGCCTGTGAGACAATGGCCGAAGAAACAAATACAAAAAGTCGTGTCAATTCTAATAGGTACCACTCTGTTGTTGTTATCTGCCCTAGTGGTGGCCTTTGCTTTTGGTGTACCATTGGCTTGCGTGGTGCTGTCGATTCGTGCAGGAGAAGACTATGGCATCGCGGACACAGAGGCCAGTAAAGCAAATATGAAGCGGGCGCTGAAGGTATTCTACGAAGCAGCTTTTGCTCACGGCGTCACACACACATTCTTGGTGCTGACTCAACTGTTTGCTAATACTTTGCTCCCTGGTATTGTTAGCCGACGACTTGGTTTCAGCCGGGAGGTACTCTGTGCATACTTGCGCAAAACAAAGCAGATGTGTGTAAATAGCCCCACGTCCGCAACGAGCTGGAATTTGATCACGTATGGTGCCGGCTTGCTGGATTCCAGCTTACCAGAGGAATATGCGGCTGGAGGAAGAGTACTAACAATGCTTATTGATAAGGATATACCATCACAGATAAGACGGCTGCTGATCAGGTCACCGAGACAAAGAATTCAGAAGCTGATAGGAACCCTTGCCTGGAGAAGCCCAGAAGAGCAAGAGATGAGATGGCATGCAGCAAGGATTGTGGAGCATCTCGCCCGTGACCTCAACCTTACTCACTTTCCAGGAGCATTGGAATGCATATCATCCCTCTTCTATCAAGAAGCTCGCCTTTTAACTTTTAAAATTGCGCAAGGAATTGATGAGGATCTGCTTTTTCCAGCCTTGCGAATTCTAGAGAACCTGGCTCACAACAGGCATAACTGCACATTGATATACAACACCAAGGATCTTCTTTTAAAAATAGTAGCGCCCGTCAGCTCCAACAGATTAATAGAAGATGTCAAGAACAGCGCTGCATGGTCCAAGGTAGTAGACGGATCACTGAAAGTGGTGAGCCGGCTCATGGGTTCTTCAGGAAGCACCGGCCAAGACATGTGCAAGCTAATTGCAGATGATGATGATGCGGTCAAAAACTTGGAGGCCGTTCTAGACATGGATATGAAGAGCAATGATGGTATCATAGAGCTACAGATGAGAGCTATAGATGTTCTTACACAATTAGTCTTGCGTCATCCAGCATGTACTTCTGCAGAAGAACTTATCAAGAGGGCACTGCACATCTTCCTTACTGCAGATTGGATGGAAGATTATCTGAAAGATGAGAAAAGGAAGATCGAGCACCAGACTACAAGTCATGCGCAAAACAAGATGAAAGAAGCCAAGGAAACTGCAAGCCGGCTTAAAGAACAGGCTGGTGCAACATTGGCCATGCTATCCAGTGATTCAGAGGCTATCAAGAGCTTCACAGGATGTAATGATGATGTCAGTAATCTTACTGAATTACTCGACACCGACATCAAGACCATCAACTGCAAAATAAGTGCAACAGATACTGTGAAAATAGAGATCAGCATTGAATGCCGTCTTAGTGTAGCACTCATCTTGAAGCATTTGAACAACTATGTCAAGGAACCAACTTTACGGAAGGTATGCCTGAACACACCTATTACAAGCCACAAATTTTTGGCAACAAACTTTTGAGAAAAATAAATGTACATGCAAGGATGGGTGCTTGAGTTTAGGCTTTATCCATTATGCATCTTAAGTAATTCTCAAAACAATGTGGACATGCATTTTAATGTAACATGAAATAATACAAAATTTTATGCAAAAATATGATCATGTTTTCATGTACAAGAAAGACATATATAGTTGCTGTTACTACTACATTGTTAAAATAAAGTGGAACACTGTCATCTTTGCATGAGTTTTTCTAGGTGCTTAAGTTACAACATGATACATATGAACAAAAAAATTACAATGTTTTAAATAGGTAATTAGGTAAGCCTAAACTCAAGTATCCACCCTTTCATGTACAAAATCCACCTCTTCACTTAACTTTGTTGAGATGAAAATTATTTGTATGTATATCATTGCAGGTACTCAGACAATTGCTTCCTGTACAACAAGACGAGCAGAGCCATAGCAAGCACAGGAGGCTACAAGCAGCGCTGTTATCACTCATCGCAGTGATTCGTGCAAACTCCAATCTTAATCTTAGACCAATCTTAATGTCGCAGAGGCCGGCGGATACCCTGGAAGAGTTAGTGGTGAGGCTCAAAGGGATGACGGACAACATGTACGCCACCCCTGCGTGCCTGGCGATACTGAAGCTTACTTGCCAGATGGTTATAGATTTCATGAAGGATGATCGAAATGTCGGAGTGATCGACCAGCACAATATCGTTGGCACATTACTGAAGGCTTCAGAGATGATGGTGGGCCTTGAGAACAGCATGCTTTACGCTGCAGTTGATCCTGACTGCTATGGGGTTCCTCTAAGGCCTTTCTCTTTTGTTCTCGCTAAAAATGCCGACGATCTTTTGACACAGAGGAAACAGGCACTGGGCATCAACAATGTGCCAGCCGGTACACCAGTACCATGATTTTTGCATCATGGAGTATTTCAGTACGTTGAAAAATATTGAAACAGGAATTTCATTGTTGGTGTGTTGTATGCTTGCTGTTTTTTCTTTTCTTTCCATTGTGGATTTCTGAGAGACTTTGTAATAATGTATGTGTGCACCTTGTGGTCTAGAGAACGGGAGTGTAATCCTTTCATTATCTAAAAAATTGAGATCGGTCCATAAAAATTTCAATCCATCTTCAGCGTCATGGCAAGATCTAAGTCTTGCTCTAAAATATGCATATCAGCGTTGCGCCTGATGGTATACAAGTTCAGCTTGGAGCAGCCAAAAAATGTCCGGCTGAATGGCTATGCAATCCTGAGTTTCTGACTCATGTGCCACTTCTTCTATTCATACTTGCATAATTTGTGACTTTCCAATGTTAGACATATTAACTGACAGAATTCATTTATTGACAGTAAACCTCAGCTCACTTGCTTTATCTTGTTGTCCATGTAACTGCATCTGTCCATGTAACTGTCAATAAATGCATGTAACTGCATCTTGTTGTCCATGTAACTGCATCAGCAAACCTTAGTTTATACTATTCGATTTGTTCTTTTAGAAAGAGATATATTTTCTCATTATGCTGTTGTTGTCCATGTAACTGCATCTGTATGGAGTCACTGTCGCGCCGAGCAGAAGCTAGCTATACGCATCATACTGACATAGGGCAACTCCCATGTGCATGTTCATGTACCACTTGGAATAACTGAGCTTTTTTATCCCTGTGGACAGTACACCTGAACGCCACAACGAGGTCAGGCAGGTCGCTGTAGGCGCATCAATCAAGTTCAGAAGAACTGAATTAAAAAAAAGAAGAGTTGAATTCTGATAACGATGTAACGACCACCAAATGGAAAGAGCAAGATTGCAAGAACGAGCAGATTGATGGTAGATGAATCCAAGGGGTTTCTATCCCGATTCCCGAACAGGTACGTAGGGCTGCGCTAGATCGCTAGCATCAAGGTTACAGAGTCCAGCTCCCTGCCGCTTAGTTACAGGGTCAGCTTCTACTGGGAGTAGTTAGTTGAGGCACCGGCACAGCGTCAGCGACTCAGCGCAGCAGCGTGGGACTGCACGCAGAAGAAAGAAATTCTCGCTTTTTCCTTTGTTTTGCTTTGTTACGGAGGAAAAAGTTAGCATTCAAAAGTTCAGTTCTACTACCATTTAGATGCTTTTTCCATCGCCATCTGCTCTTTTATACAAAGAAAAATTCCCCTTCCTTTTGTCCAATTGCATTTCGTGCACAAAACATGGACATGGAGTGCTTTGCGCGAGGACGGCGTTCCACATCAGTGGCCTTGTCCTCTCTTCCTCTGCTTCCAATACTCTGACAGAAGACTGTTTTTTTTTTAGAAAAGGAGGACGACCCCCGGCCTCTGCATCTGGATGATGCATACGGTCATTTTATTAATTATTAGCACAAGACCTTACAGATTCATACAACAGTAAGACTAAAGCCACCAACTAAGCAACATCTGTCGCTATCCCTATCCAGTTGATGTAGGGGCGTAGAAAGTCTGGGCCTAATACCAAATAGACCTCGCAGCCAAACCTAACATCTAAGACTTGAGGTCCCAACGAGGACGTCTGCCGGGTATAGGCACTCACCAGTCCGGCGTGCTCCTCAACCAGGACGCCTGCCGGGTATGAGGCCGCCGCAGCCATGTGCCACCAATCCATTTTCAGAGTTGTACTGCTACATCAACCTTGCCCGGTCGAGCTGCCGCCAACGCCACCACGACGCCAAGCAGCGTCACCCTCCTGCGCGAGTCCATCTCCGCCCATCAGGCGTCGAGTCTCCACTGCACCACGCTGCCGAGATCCGCCGTCATCAATGGACCAGATGGATCACCGCTCCTCCTCTTGTCCCCTCCAACTAGCACTTGCTCCAAAACGATGCCCCCATGAGGGAGAACGATACCGAAGGCACCGTCATTGTCCGATCCGGTAGACCCAGATCTAGGGTTTCCCCCGGAACTTCCCGATCAGGTTGATGTGACCTGCAACGATGATGCCTCCAGAAGGGAACGACGTCTGAGACGCCGTCATCGTCCGCCAAGACCGCAGTCAGGCGCGATTTTCACCGGTAGCCACGTCTTCCCGACCTCGCGGCTGGCTGGAACCGAGCGGAACCTCGCCACGAAGACGTATGTCGCCATCGGTACTCCGGCAGAGATCCGGCATCTCCTCACAAGTCCTTCCACGCGCCGCCGGTCGGCGAAAGGCCTCCCCGCGACGGATCCAAACGGGGCGTTGGATCCGCAGGGACCGCCGTCACTCTCGGATTTCGGGTTCTGGCAGACCCTTGAGGTTCGAACACTGGGATGCGCGCGGAGATCTTTCCCCTACCGGCTCACGCGTTAATGGATTGCAAGGGATCTAAACTAGGAACGATGAACAACACAAGGGACACAAGGTTTATACTGGTTCGGGCCACCGTTGTGGTGTAATACCCTACTCCAGTGTGTGGTGTGGTGGATTGCCTCAGGGGCTGATGATGAACAGTACAAAGGAAGAACAGTCTCGCGAGGGGCTGTTCTTGAGCTGGTGCGGTGGACTGCTTGGGTGAATCCAGCCTCTCTCTCTCTCTCTCTCTCTCTCTCTCTCTCGCCGGTTCAACCTATCTTGGCCTCTCTTTCTCCCTTTCTTGTTCGTCCGTTTGTCTGTGTGCTTCTCTCGTGGTGGCTAGTCCTATTTATAGAGGGAGGCCCTGGGCCTCTTCCCAAATAATGAGCGGGAAGGGCGCCAACAATTGGCCATTTTGAAGGGGAACATCTGGTACACTTATCCTGACTAAAGTTGGTCTTCGGCTGCCAAAGGCTCTGACGGTGACGCCGTCCTGGGCTCCACGATGACCTCCTTCCCGCCGCTCTGCTGGTCTTGGTCTTATTGCACCGAAGCGGTAACCTTTGTCTGATGCCTTGGTCTGTGCTTGCCTCCTTTGCACCAAAGGGGAAATGAGGACACTGCGCAGGCTGGCGCCCGCCTGATCTCGATCGTCATGGCTTGCGTCACGGGGCACCCTCGTGAGGTACCCTGCCTTGATCTCTTCGCCTCCTCGTGAGCCTGCCTGACGAGGCTGCTCCTGAGGAAGGTTCATGTCGTCTGCCCCACGAGGCTTGGCCCCTCGCGAGGGTCTTGAGCTTGAGCTGGTGAAGCTGGGCCGCGCTGGGCTCCCACTTGAGCCACGCCGCAGGCCGCAGGCAGGCAAGTATGGGGACCCCCATTCCCAGAACGCCGACAGTAGCCCCGGGCCAAGGCGCGCCCGGACTTGGCTTAGCAGGGAAGCGAAGGGGCAAGTGCGAAGCGCCGCGGGCCCCAACAACCTACGGCCTTGGGCGCCGCGTGGCGATTGATTGGTCGTGGGTGTCTCCGTTTCCCCACGACGCCTTGGTAACTGCATGACTTCCCAAGTCCCTGCACGCAGAAATGGGTCATGATTACCTGTGATCGTGGATGCCGACGGTTGGCCTCCTCCAGCTATAAGTACGGAACGACGCAAGCCCTTCCAGTCCATCTCTTCTTGCTACTCCTTCCTCTCCATCCTTGCCCTTGCTCCACATTGCGACAATGGCTCTGATCCGACGGTTTTCTGCGGAAGAGAAGGGAAAGGCCCCCCGAGAGGGTCCCGACCCGCTTCCGTCGAAGAAACGGCTAGTCCTCTGCCGCCGAGATGAGGGCGCCCAGCAGGAGGTGTCGAGGCCCTGGTTCGAGCGGCCACCGCCGGGGTTCCCGCTGCCCTTGTACGCCCGGACTGAGGGCCCTGGAGGAGTAGACGCCGAGCTCCATGGATGACACAGCCGTCGGCGCCGGCGGGTCACGACGGTGCGCGTCGTTCCTCCTGGAGTCCATGCCGAGGTCTCCTCCCGAGAGCTTCTGCTCCACGCTGCCATGCCTCCTCAATCTTGGATTCGCCTTCCTCCCTCCTCGCCTTCGAGATCCCGTCGAGGGGCTTTCTGGAGCTCTGGTTGCAGCACGCTGGCTGCAGCACCCCTGCGACTGGAGCGGAGGTTGCGGTTGTCGCTCCGGGCAAGGTCTACATGACCCGAGGCTGGGGCGAGATCGCCCGGGTCTGCCGGACTAGGGGCACCCTCGTGATCCACCTGGAATACGATGGCGCCTCCTTGATGTTCTTCAAGGTCTTCGACGTGGAAGGACGCCGGCTGGAATGCTACCCCGAGAAGGGCGGTCGGGGCATCGTCGCGGCGAGGACCAGGCCCGCCGATCGCCCCTTCGGCAGCTCCTCGGGCAGCAGCGAAGGGGCTGGAGGGTTCAGCGCCTCCGCCAAGCTTCTGGCGACTCCGGAGACGAGCGATGACAGCTACGAGCCCCCGAGCTCGTGCTGCGCTCGGAGCCGGGCGGGCACTTCAGGCTATCGCGCCGGTGATCTGGATGGGGTTGGCGCCGACGCCTGGCGGCCTACTGTTGATGATGGCGTCTCCTGCGGAGGCACGCGTAGTCGGCGTTCCTTAGGATTAGCATCTTTTATTTCCTACAAAGAATCAAAGTAGCACCCCGCGGGGTATGTAATGCGCTGGCCATGTTTTTGTGAATATTATATCCTTATGATGAATCGGTGCGAGATGCTTGTTATGCCCCAGCTCAGCTCCCCCTTTCTTCCCTCACGAGGGCTTGCTGCTCTGCGCTGACAGGTCCCGGTCCCCAGGTAGGCTTCAGCCGTCGCTGGTATGCCATGTCGCGATGCCGTGGTCAAGGCCAGGAGGTGAGTGGCTCGAGGTCCAGTAAGAGCCCCTGAGTCGCGATGCTCAAGAGGTCCCCTTTAGCGCTCAAGCAGCCTCCGCTGGGCAAGAAAGGTAGGCAGCTTTGCCATGACAGAGCAGCAGTAGGCGAGGGTTTTAGCGCTGAGGCGGATCAGTTTTTGTGTGACTTATCTTGCGGGTTTGGAGCGGCGTTCGATGAGGTGCCGTGCCCGCGCGACAGCAACTGAGGTGTTGCTGGGTTGGGTCCTCGCGAGCTTCTTCCCTCTCCCCCGCGCTTTCCTTAATGCTCTACGTCCTCAGGTCCCAGCCCTCGAGCGAGCTCAGCTGCCGCTGGTATGACAGGTCGCGATGTCGTGGGTCAAGGCCAGGGGGTGAGGGCTGGAGAGCCCGTAAGAGCCCATGAGTCGCCATGCTCAGGCGCCCCCCTTTTAACGTGCAAGCGGATCGCGCCGGAGAGGAGGAGAGAAGGCTCGTGATGCCGCCAGCGTTACTCCCGGAGCAGGCCCTGTGTACCAACCACGAGGCGAAACAAGGTTTGTTGTTACGGTTGCCAGCCAACCATTGGTCGCTCCGAGGGAGTGATCGGGGGCACTGAGGGCTTGGCGAGGTGGCGCGTTGCGGGGCTGCCACGGCCAGAGCTCAGCCACTCAGATTTATTGGCGTTGTAGGGACGGACCCGTGCGCAAGTGTCGTGCCTGAGCGAGCGGCTCCAAAGGTAGGTGTCAATCGAGCAGGCGATTAGGTCAAGCATGTTATGTATGAATAAGCAAATCCATCTAGATAGGTGCAGAGAAAGCGTACGCCACTGGGTCTGGCCCAACCAGCTTGGGGATGATGCAACCCGAGGGGCGCCCCCAACAAGGTAAGTAAAGAACATAAGCAAAACGGATACATGCCGCAGGGACGGACCCACGCGGCTTGGGAATGATGCAGCCCGAGGGGCGCTCTCAGGTGAAAACGGAACTTGGAAAGGTGTCACCTGATATGGTCGGAGATGGCGGGATGTTGAGGTAGCGGATGACGCGTGATGAAGAAGCCGGCCCTCACGAGCCCTCCGACCCTGGAGCCTCGGGAGGCTCTGGGGGCACGGGGGGTTCCTCGAGAGCCATCTCCATATCTGCCAGGATCGCGCGCTGCTTGACCTCCTGAGCCTCCAGAGCGCACCTCAGCAGGCGCTGATGGGCGGCAACCGCGTTCGGCAGGCCGAAGGGCATGCGAACGTAGCTGTGAGGCGGACCCTCGCAACGCCCCACGCGAGAGGGCTAGAGGCGCTCCTGAGACGCGGCCTGGTTGAGCCCTGGTATGTCGATGCAGATTCGCAGCCCGGCATCCTCGCCTGGATGTGGGGCCACGGCGGGCAGGCGGCGGCAGCCGCGCATGACTCTTGACTCCTGTAGCTCCTGGGTGCTCCTCGTGATGAACTCCTGAGGGTTTGGCCCTCCTTGCCTCATACCTTCCTGAGGGAAACGTGCCTTGAAGCACGCCTCCAAGTGGTGCCCAAGCTCCTCCCTCGTGACTCCGGCTAGGTCGGCGGCTCGCCATGAAAGAGCCCCCGAGCCCCGCCTGAGGAGGGCGCCGAGCGCGCCTTCCTATGCGACAGAGGGTGGCCCCATTTGAACGGGCGCGGGTCCTGTTGCCACACCTCCAGAGGTGCCTACCCCATGAGGGCTTGGACCAGGTGAAGCCTTCTTCTTCTTAAGGATCGCCTCGGGAAGTCTCCCGCTCCTGTGATCTAGGTCTTCGATTGCTGCGGCTTGGAAGGCACGCTCAAGAGAGCACACTGCGTCCCTTTCCTCACAAGGCACTGTGATGACATTGTAGCCATGGTGAGTCACCGCCATGAACTTGGCCAAAGCTGGGTACCCGAGGATGGCATTGTATGGCAGGCGAATGTGGGCGACGTCGAAGTTGATGAGCTCGGTGCGGTAGTTGTTGCGCTGTCCAAAGGTGACGGGAAGGCGAACTTGCCCTATCGGGACGATGGAGCCGTCGGTGAATCCTGAGAAAGGCTTGGTTGGCTGAAGCTGATCGTATGGCACTTGGAGATCGTTGAATGTCTTGAGAGATAGGACGTTGAGTCCTGCTCCGCCGTCGATGAGGGTCCTGGTGACTTGCACGTTCCTGATGACTGGTGAACAAAGCATGGGGAGGACTCCGGCCGTTGCCGCGCACTTGAGCTGATCCGCTGAGCTGAACGTGATAGCGCACGACGACCACCTGAGAGGGCGCGTGGCCTCAGGCTTGGGGAGGACTGCGTTCACCTCGCGAGCAAACTGCTTGAAGATGCGCTGAGAGGCTGGGGCCTGTGCGCCACCCAGGATGCAAGCGATCGCGCGCGGCTCCTAGAAGCCCCCAGCCCCCTCGTCCTGATGATTGTATTCGTACCTCCTTGGCGGCTGTGGCAGAGGTGGGAGCCCTGCATTGCCTTGAGGGCGGTCCTCACGAGGCTGGTCCCTCCAACCTCCCTCGCGAGGCTGGTCCTACCAGCGGTCCTCACGAGGTCTGTCACGCCATCCTTGGCGAGGGCCACGGTCTTCCCAGCGTCCTGCACCTCTTCCTCCTCCTCGGCCGTAGCCCCGATCATTGCGCTCGGGGCGCCGGCCGATACGCCCTTCTCGCACGGCCCTGAGCTCCTGGCATTCATTGGTGTTGTGTGTGTGGAGGTCGTGGTATACGCAGTACCGGCTGCCCTTGGACGACTCGGGCTGATCCCTGCCTTGCTTGGTGTCTGGTTCTGCCGCGAGCACGGCAGCCCCCTTGCGCTTCACGTCCTTGGCCTTGGGCTTCTTCTCTTCTGGATCGGCAGCTAGAAGCTCGAGGAAGGAGAGGCGCCCTTCCTCAGCCCTCGCGCATTTGGTCGCCAAGTTGAACAGCTCCAGGGATGTGCACAGGTCTTCATGCATTGCTAGCTCCTCGTTCATCTTGACGTCACGCACGCCATCGGAGAAGGCTGAGATGATGGCTTCCTCAGTCACCCTAGGGATCTTGGGGCGGGCGTTGTTGAAGCGCTGGATGTACTTCTACAGGGTCTTTCCTGACTGCTGCTTGATGCGGCGCATGTCGCTCACGGCCGGAGGCCGGTCGCGAGTGCCTTGGAAGTTGGCGATGAAGCGGGTGCATATCTCGTCCTAGGAGGAGATCGTGCTGGGAGCCAGGTTCAGGAGCCAGGTTCGGGCTCCGTCCTTTAGTGCCATGGGGAACCAATTTGCCATGACTTTTTCGTCCCCGTTGGCTGCTTCGATGCCCAGCTCGTAGAGCTGAAGGAACTCCGCGGGGTCGGCGGTGCTGTCGTAGCGAGGAGGCAGGTCTGGCTTGGACTTGCCGGGCCACGCGACGCAGCGTAGCTCGGCGGTGAAGGCGCGGCAGCCTGCAGTGGCCACCGGGGCTCTCTGTTGATGCGGAGCTTCTCTTGTGGATTCCCGCGCACTGCTGCCTGGAGCAGCGTAGGGTCTTGACGTGGTGGCGCTGGAGCGCGGTCGCGGCGCTCCGGTGCTGGGAGCACGCGAGCACCTTCTTGGGGACGAGGGATCTCCAGGCAGCTCCTTTCTTGTTGCGCGGGCGCCGGACGCGGAGGGTCTCGGCCCGGGGCCACGCGCCTTGGAGCCATTACGCCTTCTTGGGGAGGAGGTGGCGGTGGCACCTCCGGCTCCCTGCCTCCCGCGCGGGGTGAAGGGCGAGGCAACGAGAGGGACGGCGCGGGGGAGCCCTATGCGGCGCGGACGAGCTCAGCGACGCGGTCGAGCCACTACTCGTAGACGTCGTCGACAGGACGGAAGCGCAGGAGCTCCTTTGCCGTGATGAGCGCGGCTCGAGCCTCCATGGGAGCGCTGTGCGCACGGGATGAAGAACCAGCAGGGGCGAGCGAAGGGGTAGCGGTGCGGCCTTCTCGTCTCACCGATGGATGCAGGGACGAGGCCTGCTGCTCGTTCCCCGCCGGGCCGGTGGCGGCGTTGGCGGCAGGCGACGGGGAATGATGGGGGCGTCCGCCGACAGGAGCCATCTGGGCGACTCGAGCGGCGCGAGCAGCCCGGCGCTCGGCGCGGGCTCGGCGAGCGTCAGCCATGGACACGACGGAAAGATCAGACGCGACCAGCGGAAGAAAGACTCCGGCGTACCCCTACCTGGCGCGCCAAATGTCGGATTTCGGGTTCCGGCAGACCCTTGATGTTCGAACACTGGGGTGCGCGCGGAGATCTTTCCCCTACCGGCTCACGCGTTAATGGATTGCAAGGGATCTAAACTAGGAACGATGAACAACACAAGGGACACAAGGTTTATACTGGTCCGGGCCACCGTTGTGGTGTAATTCCCTACTCCAGTGTGTGGTGTGGTGGATTGCCTCAGGGGCTGATGATGAATAGTACAAAGGAAGAACAGCCTCGCGAGGGGCTGTTCTTGAGCTGGTGCGGGGACTGCTTGGGTGAATCCAGCAGCTTCTCTCTCTCTGGTCGGTTCAACCTATCTTGGCCTCTCTTTCTCCCTTTCTTGTTCGTCCGTTTGTCTGTGTGTTTCTCTCATGGTGGCTAGTCCTATTTATAGAGAGAGGCCCTGGGCCTCTTCCCAAATAATGCGGGAAGGGCGCCAACAATTGGCCATTTTAAAGGGGAACATCTGGTACACTTATCCTGACTAAAGTTGGTCTTCGGCTGCCAAAGGCTCTGACGGTGACGCCGTCCTGGGCTCCACGATGACCTCCTTCCTGCCGCTCTGCTGGTCTTGGTCTTGTTGCACCGAAGCGGTAACCTTGCCTGATGCCTTGGTCTGTGCTTGCCTCCTTTGCACCAAATGGGAAATGAGGACACTGCGCAGGCTGGCGCCCGCCTGATCTCGATCGTCATGGCTTGCGTCACAGGACACCCTCATGAGGTACCCTGCCTTGATCTCTCCGCCTCCTCGTGAGCCTGCCTGACGAGGCTGCTCCTGAGGAAGGTTCCTGTCGTCCGCCCCACGAGGCTTGGCCCCTCGCGAGGCTCTTGAGTTTGAGCTAATAAAGCTGGGCCGCGCTGGGCACCCTCTTGAGCCACGCCGCAGGCAGGCAAGTTTGGGGACCCCCGTTCCCAGAACGCCGACAGTCACCATCACGACAAGGACAGCCCACCGCGGATGGGGCGCTCCACCGCCGCCGTCCATTCAGGGCCGCCGCCGCACAGCTCGGAGTCGCCGTCTGAGCCGCTGCCGTTGGATTGCACGTGAGGAGCCGCCCCCGCTGCCTCAGATGGGATCCGACGCATCCACCCACCCAGTTACCTTCGGCACCGGGCCCGCCGCCACCGCGGCCCACGCCGGCGGCAGCAGCGCCAGGAGGAGGCGGCAAGAAGGTGCTGGCGGCGCTAGGGTTTCGGGGCCCCTGGCGCCGCCCAGGGGGAGGCGACGCGAGGGGGAGGGGGCGGGCGTTAGTACTATGTACTATAGAATTGGTATGGTCTTCTTCAAAAAAAATTGATGAATGAGTTTCCGACAGAAGACTGGTGAAGCTTAAGAAGGTTGTGGAGGACAACATGTACGCCACCCCTGCGTGCCTAATGATACAGAAGCTTACCTGTGTGAGATAGTTACAGTATTTCTGCAGCATGATGGAAACGTCGAAGTGATCGACAGGCACAAGATCATTGGCGCATTACTGGAGGCTTCAAAAGTGATGGACGGACTTGAGAGCAGCATGCTTTTCACTGGTGCTGATCGTGATTTCCACGAGGTTCCTCTGAAGCCTCTCTCTTCTGTTCTCGCTAAAAATGCCAAAGATGTTTTGGCACAGAGGAAACAGGCTCTGGGTATCAACATTGCGCCTGGCAGTGCACCAGTACAATGACTGCTGCATTACGGATTATCTTATAGTATGACAACAAAAAAATACTGAAACGGGTATTGAATTCTTGGTGGGTTGTATGTTTGCTGTTTTTTTCCTTTTATTTCTTTTGTGGATTTCTAATATTAACTGGCGCAGTGCGCATGAATATTGTGCCTGCCGGTGTACCAATTTCAGGTTGGAGCTGCCAACTAATGTCCTGCTGAATGTTTATGCAGTTCTCACTCGCATTCAGTTACTTCTACTCAAAGTGCCTAATTTTGTTTGCTACTATCCGTTGTCAATGTTGACATATAAACTGGCAGAGCTCATGTACTGGCCGTAAATCTCAGAATACTAGCTTAAGTTGTAACTATCCGATGTTTTTCCTTCAGTAAGAAGTCAGGTGACACTCAGAACATAACTGAACTTTTTATCCCTGTGGTCTGTGAACACTACACTTCGACGCCACAGCAACCTAACAGATATGTCAGGCAGAGGAGGGGGCAGAGAAAAGAGAGGCGCCAGGTCCAAGAAGGTATGGAAAAGGCATTAGAGGTTTGATTCGCCCAAGGTTTTGAACAACAGCCGATCGCTGCAGCGCATCAATAAGTGCAGACGAGTAAAAATCACTGTCAATCAGTCAATCGTTGGGGTTTGGATGCGACCCTGAGTAACGAACTGCAAACTGGATGGAGCAGATTCAGATTGGATTGATGGAGCTTACCAGGCAGTCCGCATGCCGGCTCGAGCAAGCTGCTGCTGCTTCCCTACGCGCAGTCGCGGTCCGCACCGGCCGGGGCGCGCGGGCACTGACGGGCGCGCCGCCCGCCGCCGTCAGCCAATGCGCGGCGAGGGCGGGCACGAGATCCCCCGCCACCCGCCACCGCTTTGAGAATCTTCCTTTTCTTTGAAAGGCTTTCAGAATTTTCTCCTCGACTTCTTCCGGGCTTTTGAGAGAACTTCACGGCCTAGTTAGAAAACGGGGTCATGCGAACAGTTTGGGCCGGCCGTTTGCGAGGCTGGACGGCCCTCTTTCCATTTTTATTTTTATTTTATATTATACTTTTATTTTCTATTCTATATTAAAAGAATTCGGTACTGCAAAAAGTTCTAAAATTTCAAAAAAATTGTTAATAAAAAGGGAATACAAAAAAGAAAAAGAAAAATAGAGAAAAAACAAACTAAAAAAAAAGGAAAATGGGTTAGCCCATACGAACGCCCAGCGCGAGAGGGGGTTGAGCGCAGTCGCTCACGGGTGACCTGCGTGCCGTATAAGATTTCCCATGCATGCAGGGCATCTCAGCGAACTTCACCCTCGATACTAATTCGCTAGCAAACTGGCCCAGTCAACAGTTAGCCGGTCAATGGAACCATTCAACAAGTGAACTCAGCAAAGGGAACACTGAGCGGGTCAAACAAGCAAGGGAAGACCAAGCAACTCAAGGTGCTGAACCAAAATTTATTAAACCTAATGTTGATACCTCGTTCCATGAAGAGGATGGTTTGGGTGCAACTACGGCGATTTTGCGTGATGAGAAAGGTAGATTTATCGCAGCTCAATGCAGGTTCGTCCAAATGTAGCAGATGCAATGACTGTTGAGGCAATGGCGATGTGCGATGGATTAAATTTGGCAAATCTTGGGGGTTTCAACAGAGTTGAAGCGGAATCCGACTCTCTGAATGTGGCGAACTATTGTCAAGGGCAGGCACAATGGTGGGATGCAGCAGCGGCAATTTTTCTGGAATGCATTGGCACGGCTACGTTAATAGGAAAGGTCGTCTTTCAACATTGTTCTCGTGATGCTAATTCTGTAGCTCATGAGCTAGTGAAATTCAGTTTTTTTAACAAATGCGATGATATTTGGGCTAATGAACCTCCGGGATTCTTAATTAGCCAACTAATAAACAATGTAATAATCTTTTATTCAATGAAGCTAGTCATGATGGCCTTTCTTCAAAAAAAAAAAACTTAAGGGGCTGCAACGAGCTAGGGTGAAGCACGTGAGCGCTGGCAGCACCAATTAGCGCGAGATGAATCGTATGCTCGTCGTGAAGGGTTTCCTCTTTCTACAGGGTCAGCCCATTTGTCCGATTTTTTCGCAGTTTGATCAGCCGAAACGCTCGCTCGATGTTCGCTCACACATTTCTTCTGTTTTTTTTTGGGTTTTTAGTCCTGCTTTCTTTTATTGTTTATTCACTAGTTTTTCAGTTTTTTTATTTTCTTTGGTTTTTTATCACTTTTTACATTTCTTTTCTGTATTCACTAGTTTTTTCTTTCATTTTTGTGTTTCTTTATTTTTCTTTGTTTCTTTCTCCGTTTTCAGTAGGTTTTTCTTTTTCTTTTTTCTCTCTTTTTCTTAGTTTAATTTTCGGATTTCAATGGTATTCTTTATTTTGCTCTGTTTTTTTTTGTTTTCATCGATATTCTTCGTTTTCTTTGTTTCTTTCTCAACTTTTACTATTTTTACATTCCTTTCTACTGTTTTTGGTTGTGTTTTTATTTAAATTTTTTATTTCGTTTCCTTTGTTCCATTTACTTTGGTTTTCTTTGTTTACTTTGTTTCTCTCTTTGGTTTCTATTGGTTTTTTTCTTTCTCCTTTTGTATAATACAGAGATTTTTTTTATACACATTTAGCTTGTCACTTAAATACTAGAAACCTTTTTTATATACACGATGAACACTTTTTCAAATACATGATTAACTGTTCTTAAACATATGTGTTTTGATGTCGAATTTTTTCATACACATTCTATATTTTTTATATACATTAGAAATATATATTTATACATAGTTGATTACATTTTTCAATTATTAATGTAAATCATTTTTATAAGGATATATTTAGTATATTTCGAAAGACAAGCAAAAGTTAAAAAAATAAAATCTGAAAGGTGAAAGAAGAAGAAGAAGAAGAAGAAGAAGAAGAAGAAGAAGAAAAGGGCACTAGAGGCCTGTGGCCTCTACTAGGAGGGCCCGTTCGGGATGGCTGCTTGTACCAAGTCTTCCATACGTGTCGTGATAAGCGAGACATAGAGATTAACTTTTAGCGCCTGAAGCGTCAATTAGGAGAACATGCCAAAATGTACGAGCTTTTATATACAAAAAAGGGAATTTCGATCCTAGGAGACCCCAATATGTGTTTCTTATTCCGCCCATGAACCGCGTGCGTGCACTTTCTGGGCGCTAGTACGATCTGTATTGGCCTGAAAATCCTATATCTATGAAGAGGTACAAACTTTACGTAAACTTCCTAAAAAATAAAACAACTCACGCCCTGAATTTCAGGGGGTGGGCCCGTCCTCCTCTAATCTCCAATCATATTTGTCCACTAGCTCATTACGTTAATTACATAGCAATATTTACGCAGGTCTCACATCTATCATATGGCTCACCAGGGCGATTTCTCTTTCGTTACGAAACGTGGTTTTGGCACAACTTTGGCGCCGCGCTACTGGACCAACCCAGTACTGTAGATGACCACTACTCTGTGGTTGTTTAATCATTTTTTCACTGATGGCGTTTCTTTCTGGTTTTTTGTTTATTATTTTTCTCATTTTGTCTTCCTTTTCTTTCATTTCTTTCCGTGTCTTTTTATATTTTAAAAAAGTCCATTTTCTTCTCCTTTATATACTTTTTCACCCCGTTCCATATTTTTCAAATACATCAGGAATATTATTTACACACGTTGAATATTATCAAATACATGATTACATTATTTTTCAAACATATGTTTCAATATCTATTTTTCATATACACATGTACATTTTTTGTATAGAACTAAAACCTTTTTTGTATAGAACTAAAACATTTTACATATCTTTAATTTTATTAAATACATTATTTTTTCCCAAGTCCATGTTTTAATTTATTTGAATACATGTTAAAAATAAAAAACACACTAGAAATTATTTTTAATGACAAAAACACTTTTTTAACTAGTTGACATTTTTTTACCATCTATAAACATATCTTAATAATGTCATGAACATATTTCTGATACTCATAATTTTTCTAATGAATGCAATGTACATTTCTAGTAGTACAAAACGATATCTCGAATTACATGATCATTGTTTTACATTGTATAGCTTTTTTAAATATGTGACGGACATTTCTTTTGAAAGGTGTGAACATTTTTTAAATGCCACAACTTTTTTTATTACACTGTATTAACATTTATTAAATTCATGGTTTATATATTTTCATGTAAATTATAATTACGTTAATATATGCACTCACAATGTTTTCAAAATAATGAGAAAGAAGGAAAAATGAAAAAACTGAGAAGAAAAATGAACAAACCTGCAGCAAGCTACTTGACGCTAATAACTTTATTGCACTACTCTAACTTTTACTAAATTCGTTGTTTATATACTCCCTCCGTTCCTAAATATAAGTCTTTCTAGAGATTCCACCGAGTGACTACATATGGAGCAAAATGAGTGAATCTATACTTTAAAATATGTCTACATACATCCATATGTTGTATTCCATTTGAAATGTCTAAAAACACTTACATTTAGGAATGGAGGGAGTATTTTTTTTATAAATTTTAAGTTCTTTAATAAATGCACTCGTAATGTTTTCAAAAAAATGAAGAAAGAAAAAAAATGAAGAAAAAAAACTGGGAAGAGAAATAAACAACCTGCAACAAGCTACTTGGGTCGGCCCGCTAGTACAGACGCCTCACCGCCTGACGCAAGTGGAGCTTGTGGCACAAATTGAAAAGACTAATTTATTAAGAATCAATCGAATTGAAGTCATAGTATCATCGTTGGCTGGAATCAATATATTCGCGAGATCCGGGTCACAATTTGTATCTACTAAACAAATAGTAGGTCCCCGCTCTAATTAGACGTTAAAAATAGATTAGTGCCGGATGCGGGGAAAGGTTGGGTTTTCCTATGAGTGGGCCCTTTTTTTTAGAAATCCTAATTATTCTTGATGCCTCTGCTTACTGCCGTATTTATGTTAATGCACTTTTTTCAATGATACGTAAGCAATGTATTACGGGTCCTTTATAGGGAAGGCGTTATAAACGAGACATAGCCAGTCTCATATTAGCCGGCCAATTTAATTGTTTTTATTGCGTTTGGTTTCCACTGGCTTTCTTATCAGGTTTTTGTGTTTTCTTTTGGATTTTTTTATTTTTTTCTAATATTTTATTTTCTATTTTTCCTTTATTAAATGTGGGAACATGTTAATAAGCTTGATTTATTTTTAAAAATGGTGCACATTTTTATTCATGAATATGATTAAAATTCATGAACATTATTAAAATTCAAAAACATCTTAAAGTGTGTAAGCAAATTTTGAAACTAGATGCGCACTTGTCACCATTGTTGGCAGCTCGACATCTCTTCTTGAAACCTTATACAGATAACTTAGATAACACGCAACCCAAATCCATGCTAATATGTTGACGTCGATGGAAGGAGAGCCGATGTAGGAGTGGTGGCCGGCGGCGTCTAGGTTAGCACCCGGGCCGGCCTGGGGGAGTAGCACGGGGCTAAGGGAAATGAATAGATTTTCTAGTAGCACACTAACCAAATTTTATGGGCTTGCAAATTTTTTGGTATGGTTGCTATTGGTTGCAATCCAAACACACCCTCAGCCTTAGCGCTTCCATCTCCTCATTGAGTGCTGACAGCGAGGCCCCGAGTCCCAAGCTTGGGCGGCTGCTACAAGGATAGCACCTGGACGGCCGTCCGTGTCAGGATCCACCAGTTTTTTGCCGGGTCCTTGCATGCCTTTAGGGTCAGCTTCTCGTATTTTAATCACCGGCACAACGTGCCCTCCTCCTTGCGGCAAAATTTTGTTTTTTGACCCTTTTGTGAAACCTATCCGAGATCTGACCCTGTTTTGTAAAAAAATTGAGATCTAACCCTTTTGCTATCGCCACGGGGCTTGGCGGTGGCCTTAGAAAACATACCGCGGGGCACCTGTCGCGGGAGTAAGTCTGACAGTAAGAGTAGGGGGTACGTAGGAGGAGGCAAGGTCCTATCTACGGCGAGGTTGTATACGCAAGGTTACGAGTTCAGGCCCCTCTCGGAGGAGGTAACATCCCTACGTCTCGGTGCCCGGAGGCTTGTCTACTGGATTATGCATGGAAGTTACAGGGGGTGTGAACCCTTTTGCCTTAGGAGGGGTGTGGCTTATATAGAGTGCGCCGGGCCCTCGCAGCCCTCAGTTATACATGGTTCAACGTGAGTTAAGACAGAGGCATTACTAGTAACGCCAGCTATTAATGATCTTTATGAATACGGAGTGAACGCCTGACCGTTGCCATCCTGGGGTGGCTTTAGATCTTCTGTACTCCGAGTGATTCTTCGTATGGTCGAGTGACACTACTGTGCTCGAGTGGAATTGGGGTATCCGAGTGGAATCTTCTGTCGAGTGGATTTCACTTCAAGGTGATTTCAGTCGGTACCCTTTGTTGGACTTTGAATGTCTTTTACTCTAGGGCAGTGTCCTTGGGTAGGGTGTCTAGGTCAGGCCTAAGACCCTACCCTAGATACATGTCATCGTCATTAGCCCCCGAATGGATTGAGGTCCGAGAGGAAAAAGGGTTGAAGTTGGTTCTGATTCTATTCCATGCTTCGGAGGCATTTTATAGAAATCTGGAAAGCACACTAGTATTTTAACCCTGCCTTAGCCGCCTCGATCGATTCTGGTTTCTGAGACTGTCGAGTGAATTATGCAATAAATCTTCGAGTGAATCAGAGCGTGAAATCTTTGACGTGATTGAATGCTCTGTGGTTTGCGGATCTCATGGGATTCGAAATTTCGGGGAAGTGCGCGGGACGGGGCGTGGCGCAGTAAACAAAACGAGCAGATAGGGACTCCTCGATTTTCACACCACCCTTTTCTCCACGCATCAAGCTAGCGCCTGTGACGGGATGTGATAAGATTGCTCGGGCCCACGAGTCAGCCACTCGGAAGCAGCCCCATAAAAAGCGCCGAGGCCGATGCGAGGCAGTATGCACTCCATTCGATCCCCTTTCTCTCTTCTTCTCCGCCTCACTTCTCCTCGCTCTCCACGCCTCCGCTCGGCCCTCTCAAGCTCCACTACAATGGTGAAGGAGAAGACTGCGGCCCTGGAGCGTGCAAAGAAGGTGACGGCGGCGGCGAAGGGCAAGAAGAGGGCGAGGGCTTTGTCGTCGCGGTCCGATCTGCCGCCTGGTTGGATCCAGGGGGACTGGATTCGCTCCACCGTCATGAAGGAGGAATTGGAGAATCTTGCCCATGATGGCCTGATTGCTCATAGGTCCTGGAGGTTGTCGGGGAATGAATCCGAGCCCCAGCCGCGCGAGGGTGAGTGCATCCTTCTCATCACCCATGTCGAGAGAGGTTTTTCTCTTCCCCTGCACCCATTCTTTCGGGGCTTTTTGAATTTCTTCGGTGCCCAGATCCACCAATTTCCTCCCAACACGATCTTGTACCTTGCCGCGTTTATCTCAATGTGCGAAAACTTCTTGGGATGCAAGCCACACTGGGGTCTCTTCAAACACATATTCACCTGTCATTCTCAGACGGTGAAAAAAGCTAACCTTGACGATGAAAATACGCACGTGATTCAGATGTGTGGGGGGCTAGGGATCCAAATGAGAGGTAGGAGTTATTTTCCTCCCGTGACCTTTCGCGAGTCAGTCAGGGGATGGCAATCAACTTGGTTCTACTGTAAGGACGTTCCGACTCCTGGACAGTCGTCTGGCCTTCCCCCTTTCACTATGGAGAGACTCTGCACCCCCGTTCACTAGTTGTAGCGCCGGAGGAGAAGGAGGAGGTGCGAACGTTAGTCGACGCCGTCGTTGTGTTGGTACAAGGTGGAGTGACGGGTATTTATCTGTTGGAGGTATTCCTCAGTCGACGCATCCAGCACTTGCAGGCCCGTGACCACCCTATGTGGGAGTACTCGGGCACAGATGACACCACTCGAACCCACCCGAAGGAGGTTAACAAGGAGATGGTGGCTCAGTGGCTCAGGAGCATTACTGGCAACAAGGACAACCCCAGGGGGTCCAGGAGGATTCTACCATTCGACACCAACAATGCTCCAGAAGAGATCAGGCTCAATTTTTCGAGTGTTTCTTCCTTTCGATCTGCGATTGTTCTTGATTTTGACTGATTTCTTGCAGGTTTTGACCAAGATGCACTCGATGTTGAACGGAGAGCAATACTAAGAAGGAGTTGACAGTGATGGCGAGAGTAGTGATAATCAGTATGCAGAAGACAGCGAAGATGACATTGAGAGCTCGAGCAGGAGCGAAGAAGTCGACTCATCGCCCCGCTCGGAGCATCGTTCCAAACAGCCGCAAGACCCTGCAGGGGGACGTGGAAAAGCTGCTGCGTCGAGTGCAAAGATTCCAAAGCACACTCGAACGTTGAGCCCCGAGCCATCAGAGAAGGCTGTGAAGCAGGCCAAAATTTCCCCGCCCAAACCCCGGAAGGCCCTGCATAGGATCAAGGTGGTTGTGCCTGTGACTTTAGCATAAGAGTTTCTTTCCTGTGTTCTTTTGTGTTATTGTGGACTCATTCGCTTGTCTGACTGAGTGAACTCTGGAACTTTCAGTGCTGCTACTTCTGCGACATCCATGGACATCGACGAGGAGCGTGGTGATGCGTAAACCGCGGATACGGCCACCTCTCGGGCAGGTATGGTTCTATAGCCGTGCCTATGCTCTGTCAATTGACTTCCTGGTCGACTGAAATTTCACTGTCGAATGTTTGCAGCACCAACTGATATTATCCAGCTTCCTGACGATGATGACGAGGATGTGCCTCCGAAAAATGCCAGGAGGATAGGTAGAACTTTGAGCAAGAGGGTGCCTGGAGCCAGAACGCCACGTTCGGCATCAGAACTTGTGGTCCAACAACTCAACGATCTAGTACGGGCTTCAGTCTCTTTTGCCAATCCTCTATCGACTGACCGACCCTTAGCATCGACTGCTCAAGCTTCAGACCCGATTGCGCAAGTTTAGGCTTCTACTCCACCGGCCACGTCACATGTTCCATCATCTCTTATATTTTCTACGCATCACGTCCTAAAGGACCAAGTAGGGGCTGCCAAGGAGGCCATGATTCAGGCAGGTCTGATGATGGACCGACTGAAGGTGGTGTATGACACCAGCGAGGCCGCCTATGACGCCAGCTCTCCTCTCCAAGCCAATGTCTGAGTAACTGGGATTGTAAGTTGATTTCCGATTGGTTTTTCCAGCTTGACCCTTGTTCTGTTAGGATATGCTTCCTGCAAACTGCTGCTTTATTATTCATAAGATGTCCATATATCTATCATGAGTTTGCACCTTGCATCTGTTCACCCGGTCGGTGTTTCTCTTTCAGTTTGTAGCTCTTTCACATAAGTCGACCAGGTCATGTCGAGTGAGATCTTGGTCTAGTGAGGGCACGCTGAGTGCACTAACTGGGTGTAGTCCCCGAGACCGCCGTCGAATGTTTGATTCGGTGGGGGTCTTTGCAAAATGTTTGCTTGTAGAACTTCCACTCGGCCTAGACAGGTCATGCCGAGTGGGAACTGAACCAGTGGAGGCACGCTAAGTGCACCCACTGGGTGTAGTCCCCGAGACCGCGGTCGACTGCGGGTAGTCAGCGGTGGTCTGAGAAACAATGATGTTTTTTCAACTCCTTCTACTCGAGCTGGGCCGACCATGCTGAGTGGGAAATGTAACCAGTGGGGGCACGCTAAGTGCACCCACTAGGTGTAGTCCCCGAGACTGTTGTTGGATGTTTGATTCGGCAGCAGTCTTATAACTCTTTTGTTGTATAATTTACCCTTGCACTTTTCCATTCAGAAGTTACTGTTGATTGACTTGCCTTGTTGTTATTTGCAGAAATCTTGTGAGCTTGGGACTCAATATGCTGCTTTGGAACAGGAGAAAACCCAACTCAAGCTCGACCTGGATCTGGCCAAGGAGAACTTGAAGAAGGCTCAAGATGGAGTGGCAATCATGGGAGGTAACGACTCGTCGACTGCATGCCTTGTTATTTTCCCTTTCCATCTTATGAACCGACTGATTACACTTGAACAGATGTGCCTAATGAAAATCGTCAACTCCAAGCTTGTCTGAGGAATGTTATTTCTTTAGACAAAATGAAGCAGGCTCTGGAGCAGAAGGACCTTGATCTTGCTACGGCGCACAAGACGGCGCGTGAGAAGACTGAACTTGCCGACCAGAAGCTGGCTTCGGTCAGAAAGTTGGAAGATGAGAACGCCAAGCTGAAAACCGCTGTTGATGAGGTGAAGAAAGAGGCCATGCAACTCAAGGAGGAGAAAGTGGCTTTGACTCAGAAGAGGGACGAGCTGGAAACTTATTTGGTTAGTCTTGCCAAGAAGATGTTCCTCATGCTTGAAGGTACTTTCTTTTATCCGACTGATTGCAAAAACTTTTTTCACCATGTTGCTGCCAATTCATCACCTTTGTGTGTGTGCAGAGTTTTGTCAGAATTTCAAGGAGGAAACTGGGCGGATCGAGACAGGACTAGACCCCATCAATTCTCCCATCAAGATTGAAGCTGCCATGAACGTGCTGCGACTGGAATCTTGCCTTGCCAGTGTCTTGGACTACGTCGCCCGACTGAAAGTTGAAATGTCTCGGATCGACAAGGAGCTCTAGCCAGAGGATATGCTTATGAATGATCTCGAGTCACTGATGACTCGACTCAACAGCATCCCTGACCGAGTGCAAGCGTGGAAGAAGTCAGCTGCGTGCTGTGGTGTTGATGTGGCTCTATCACTCGTCCGCGTTCATTGCAAGGACACCAAGGAAGAGAAGCTGGAGGCTCTTCAGGTGGCTAACACCAAGAAGCATCAATTTCAATCTTTCATGGAGACTTTCATCGACACGTCCACTCGCATAGCAGACGGTATTGACATAGACACCTTTGTCGAGCCAGCAAGTCCTCCTCCTACCGAGTGAAAAAACTTGATAACTTGACTTTATTAGCCTCGGAATGCTGAGTGATTTTGTAATTGTTAAACTCCTTCAGGCCTGATGCCTGAATACTTTTTCTTGTGGTGCTGAACCTTGCTGGATTTATCCGAACTTGGTTGTTTTATCAGAATGTGCAGTTGCTTTGTAACCAATGTTCTTTGGATTTTCTTGATTCAGACGAATCTGGGATCACAACTAAGTCTCCGAGTAAGAGGGTTTCTCTTCACCCGGAGTCGACATTGTACTTGTGGTGCATCTTAGAGTGCATCCAGACGTTGTACTTGTGGCGCATCTCAGAATGCGTCCAGACGTTGTACTTGTGGCGCAGCTCAGGGTGCACCTCGTTGTGTTTTTGAAACTTAGGCGAGTACGGTGTCACAGCTAAGTATCCGAGTGAGAGGATTTCTCTTCACTCGGAATGTGTCATGAAACTTAGGCGAGTATGGGATCACAGCTAAGCCCCCGAGTGAGAGGGTTGCTCTTCACTAGGAGTATGTTTTGAAATGTAGGCGAGTACGGGATCGCAGCTAAGCCTCTGAGTGAGAGGGTTGCTCTTCACTCGGAGTATGTTTTGAAACTTAGGCGAGTACGGGATCGCAGCTAAGCCCCTGAGTGAGTGGGTTGCTCTTCACTCGGAGTATGTTTTGAAACTTACGCGAGTACGGGATTGCAGCTAAGCCCCCGAGTGAGAGTGGTTCTCTTCACTCGGAGTATGTTTTGAAACTTGGGCGAGTACGGGATCATAACTAAGCCCCCGAGTGAAAGGGTTGCTCTTCACTCGAAGTATGTTTTGAAACTTAGGAGAGTACAGGATCGCAGCTAAGCCCCCGAGTGAGAGGGTTGCTCTTCACTCGGAGTATGTTTTGAAACTTAGGCGAGGACAGGATCGCATCTAAGGCCCCGAGTGAGATGGTTGCTCTTCACTCGGAGTATGTTTTGAAACTTAGGCGAGTATGGGATCACAACTAAGCCTCCGAGTGAGAGGGTTGCTCTTCACTCGGAGTATGTTTTGAAACTTAGGCGAGTACGGGATCGCAGTTAAGCCCCCGAGTGAGAGGGTTGCTCTTCACTCGGAGTATGTTTTGAAACTTAGACGAGGACGGGATCGCAGCTAAGCCCCCGAGTGAGAGGGTTGCTCTTCACTCGGAGTATGTTTTGAAACTTAGGCAGGTACGGGATTGCAGCTAAGCCCCCGAGTGAGAGGGTTGCTCTTCACTCGAAGTATGTTTTGAAACTTAGGTGAGTACAGGATCGCTAAGCCTCCGAGTGAGAGGGTTGCTCTTCACTCGGAGTATGTTTTGAAACTTAGGCGATTACGGGATCGTAGGTAAGCCCCCGAGCGAGAGGGTTCCTCTTCACTCGGAGTATGTTCTGAACTTAGGCGAGTACAGGATCACAGCTAAGCCTCCAAGTGAGAGGGTTGCTCTTCACTCGGAGTATGTTTTTAAACTTAGGTGAATCGGGTTCACGGATAAGCCACCCACTAGGGGATTTGAACACAAATTTATGTAAAAACAATCATTTTGAGACTGCGGAAATCATGTCTTTGATAAACAATCAGAAAAGTACTTCTTATTACATCTCGACAATCTGAGTGTTTTAGGTATAAAAGCGGCGGAGCAGATCCGCGTTCTAGGAGCGTGGCCCGTCCTTCTTCTTGGCCACGTTGTAAAGGTGATATTCCCCATTGTGAAGAACCTTGGTGACGATGAAGGGGCCTTCCCAGGCAGGGGAAAGCTTATGAGCCCGTTGTTGATCCACTCGGAGCACAAGGTCTCCTTCCTGAAATGTGTGACCTTTAATGATTCGGGCATGGAACCGACGAAGATCTTGCTGATAAATGGTCGACCGGATCAAGGCCATCTCTCTCTCTTCTTCCATAAGATCAACAGCGTCTTGACGTGCCTATTTCGCTTCAACTTCTGAGAAGAGTTCCACTCGGGGCGCATTGTGGAGCAAGTCACTCGGAAGTACAACTTCAGCTCCATACACCATGAAGAAAGGAGTTCGACCAGTCGATCGGTTTGGAGTTGTCCTCAATCCCCACAGAACGGAAGGCAACCCAGTCACCCAAGCTCCTCTTGCATGCTTGAGGTTGCGCATCAATCGGGGTTTCAGCCCTTGCAGGATCAAACCATTTGCTCTTTCGGCTTGCCCATTCGACTGCGGGTGTGCAACGGATGCGTAGTCGAACCAAGTGCCTTGGGAAGCATAGAAAGCTCTGAATTCATCGGAATCAAAGTTTGAACAGTTGTCCATGATGATGCTATGCGGAACTCCATATCTGAATATTAACTCCCTGATGAAAGTGATGGTTGTGCTTGGGTCGAGGTTCTTGATGGGTTTGGCTTCAATCCACTTAGTGAACTTGTCGACTGCCACAAGCAGATGGGTGAAGCCGCTTCTGCCGGTCCTTAGGGGCCCAACCATGTCGAGTCCCCAAACAGCAAATGGCCAGACAAGTGGAATAGTCTTCAAGGCCGATGTAGGTTTGTGGGGCATGTTCGAGTAAAAATGGCAACCTTCGCACTGCTCAACTATCTCCTTGGCCATTTCATTTGCCCGCGGCTAGTAGAATCCTGCTTGGTATGCTTTGGCCACGATGGTCCAAAAGGACGCATGGTGGCCACAGATCCCCGAGTGGATCTCGTTTAAGATCAGTCGACCTTCTTCTGGAGAGATACACCGCTAAGCTATGCCAGTTACACTTTCTCCAAAAAGTTGTTTGCCTATAACTGTGAAGGCTTTGGATCTACGAACGATCTGATGAGCCTCATCCTCATCTACTGGGAGTTCCTGCCTGAGCAGGTATGCAATGTATGTCACTGTCCAGTTGGGGATGATTACCAAAACCTCCATGATTAGGTCGACCACTGCTGGGACTTCAACTTCAGTTGGATTGGTTGAACTTATCAGCTGTGAGGGCTCCTCTGTAAAGGTATCTTCTTGAACTGACAGGGTGTGGAGATGCTCCAAGAACACATTGCTGGGAATAGGCTTCCGAGTGGAACCTATTTTCGCCAGATCATCAGCTGCTTGATTCTAGAGTCGGGGTATGTGGTGGAGCTCCATCCCTTCAAACTTCTTCTCCAATTTTCTCATTGCATTACAGTATCCAGTCATGGCAGGGCTCCTGATATCCCACTCCTTCATCACTTGATTTACCACCAAATCCGAGTCGCCGTAAACTATCAGGCGACGGACGCCGAGTGAGATGGCCATACGCAACCCATATGAAAGTGCTTCATACTCAGCTTCATTATTGGAGGAATCAAAGTGAATTTGGAGAATGTAACTGAGCTTATCGCCTCTTGGGGACACTAGGACCACCCCAGCACCAGAACCATTCAACATCTTAGATCCATCGAAGAACATGGTCCAGTGCTCCGAGTGAACTTGAGTCGGTTGCTGTTGCTCATTCCAATCGGCCAAGAAATCTGCAATTGCCTGAGACTTAATTGCCTTTTTTGCTTCGAACTTGATATCCAGAGGAAGAAGCTCAATCACCCACTTAGCCACTCGACCGGTTGCATCTCGATTGTTCAAAATTTCTGACAATGGAGCGTCACTGACAACTGAAACCGATTGGTCTACAAAGTAATGTGCAACTTTCTTCATGGTTAGATAAATTCCATAGACAAGCTTCTGGTAATGCGGGTACCTTTGCTTGGACGGAGTCAAAACTTCAGAAATGTAATACACTGGGCGTTGAACTTTATAGGCTTTGCCTTCTTCCTCCCGTTCGATCGTGAGCACTATGCTGACAAGCTGTCCAGTGGCTGCAATATATAACAATAGAGGTTCTGTGCTAACTGGGGCAGCAAGCACCGGCTGGGTGGAAAGCAAGGCTTTGAGCTCTACAAACGCTGCTTCGGCTTCAGGAGTCCACTCGAATGTATCTGACTTTTTCACCAGTCGGTAAAGAGGCAATGCCTTTTCACCGAGGTGAGAAATGAACCGACTCAATGCAGCCAAACAACCCGTAAGCTTCTGAATATCATGCACACGCACAGGGCGTTTCATTCGAAGAATTGCTCCAAGGACCGCCTGGCTGATATCCGTAGTTGTAGCTGGGGTCGTACTGAGATGCAGCAGCAACCGCCTCCTGAGATGCGGCATGTTGGCGAGCAACCTCTGCTCTCCCCTCGTGTTCAGCTGCTTCCTCCCTGGTAACAACATATCTTCCCTTTGCCTGATAATAAAAAAGGAGAGGAGCAGGAAGAGTAACATGGACGACGTTGCGTCTGTCATAGATTTGTCGATAATGGAGGAATTGTTCATTCCTCCTAAGAAAATGATGGTTGACCATAGCATCATAATCTAAATAAGTAGGAGGTAACATCATATCCCCCTCTCGTGGGGCTATACCAAGATAATTAGCCACATGGGTTGCATAAATTCCTCCAAAGAAATCTCCAGCTCTACTATTATTCTGCAACCTACGCGCAACTATTGCCCCCAAGTTATAACCTTTATAACCTAACACAGCACTCTTGATGACACAAAGATCAGGGACACACATATGCCATGGTTCATCTTTACCGTTAATACATCTACCAATGAAGAGAGCAAAATAATGTATAACAGGAAAATGAATGCTCCCTATGGTAGCTTGTGCTATGTCCCTGGATTCTCCCACAGTAATACTAGCAAGGAAATCTCTAAATTCAGATTTGTGAGGATCATTAATATTACCCCACTGCGGAAGTTTGCAAGCAGTTGTAAAATCCTCTAAGTCCATGGTATAAGATGTATCATAAATATCAATTAGGACACTATGAGAATTACGCGTACAGTTATATTTAAACCTCCGCACAAAGGAATCAGTCAATTGATAGTACTGAGGACACTTATCTTCTAAGAAGTCCTCCAGCTCAGCATTACGCACATACGCGTCAAATTCCTCCTTAAAGCCTGCTTCGACCATAAAATCATCGGATGGCCACTCACAAGCTCAAACATCTGCATCCCTCGATAGTTCAATGTCTTGCTCACGTATAGCAATCCTGGGCCCTTTCTTCACCGAGGAACCACCTTGATACATTCTCCTAGACACATTTCTTTTTCTGAAAAATTTCTGAAATTTTAGTAACTTCAAAATAAAAGTGAATAAAACTAAACAAGATTGGTAGCAACTACTCCTACAAGTGCCTAGAGCCTATATCATGCATTAGAGTTGCTTGGGACCTCATAACTTCAACATGCAAGCTCAAGAACATGGTCACCTATGCAGCAAAAATTTGCAACGAATAAAGCACTAGAACAAAAACTAATTGGACCAATGGAGGAGTCACATACCAAGCAACAATCTCCCAAAGCAGTTTCGTGAATGGAGCTTTGAGCAAGGAGATCGAAAATCGCAGCAAAATGAACTAGAACTCGTGCTTGAGCTGGATGGGGATTTTTTGGGAAGAAGATGGAGTGTGTGGTTGCTGGCATAAGTGGAGGGGGGCCACCAGGGGCCCACGAGATAGGGGGCGCGCCCAGGGTAGGTGGGCGCGCCCTCCACTCTCGTGGCCTGGTGCTTGCCCCTCCTGCAGTGATTTCAGTGCCTAAAATCCTCAAATATTCCATAAAAAATCATACTAAATTTGCAGGGCATTTGGAGCACTTTTATTTTCGGGATATTTTTTTAATGCATGGATAATTTAGAAAACAGACAGACAATACTATTTTTGATTTATTTATTCTAAATAACAGAAAGTAAAAAGAGGGTACAGAAGGTTTTGCCTTCTAGTTTCATCCATCTCATGATCATCAAAATGAATCCACTAACAAGGTTGATCAAGTCTTGTTAACAAACGCTACCGAATAACACGGAACCGGAGAAATTTCGAATAACACTAAGTTACCTCAACGGGGATATGAAAATCCCCAACAATAAGAATACCATACTTTTTCATGACAGTAGGAAGAGGAAATTCAAAACCTCCAATAATAATAGTTGGAACTTTTCCAATAGAATTGACGCTATGAACTTGAGATTGTTTCCTCGGAAAGTGTACCGTATGCTCATTACCATTAACATGGAAAGTGACATTGCCTTTGTTGCAATCAATAACGGCCCCTGTAGTATTCAAAAAGGGTCTACCAAGGATAATCGACATACTATCATCCTCGGGAATATCAAGAATAACAAAGTTCGTTAAGATAGTGACATTTGCAACCACAACAGGCACATCCTCACAAATACCGACGGGTATAGCAGTTGATTTATCAGCCATTTGCAAAGATAATTCAGTAGGTGTCAACTTATTTAATTCAAGTCTATGATATAAAGAGAGAGGCATAACACTAACACTGTCTCCAAGATCACATAAAGCAGTTCTAACATAATTTCTTTTAATGGGGCATGGTATAGTTGGCACACCCGGATCTCCAAGTTTCTTTGGTATTCCACCCTTAAAAGTGTAATTAGCAAGCATGGTGGAAATTTCAGCTTCCGGTATCTTTCTTTTGTTTGTAATGATATCCTTCATATACTTAGCATAAGGATTTACTTTGAGCATATCAGTTAAGCGCATACTTAAGAAGATAGGTCTAATCATTTCAGAAAAGCGCTCAAAATCCTCATCATCCTTTGTCTTGGATGGTTTAGGAGGAAAGGGCATGGGTTTCTGAACCCATGGTTCTCTTTCTCTACCGTGCTTCCTAGCAACAAAATCTCTCTTATCATAATGTTGATTCTTTGATTGTGGGTTATCAAGATCAACAGCAGGTTCAATCTCTACATCATTGTTTTTGCTAGGTTGAGCATCAACATGAACATTATCATTAACATTATCACTAGGTTCATGTTCATCACCTGATTGTGTTTCAGCATCAGAAATAGAAATATCATTGGTATTCTTAGGTGTGTCTACAGTAGGTTCACTAGAAGCATGCAAAGTTCTATCGTTTTTCTTTTTCTTCTTTTTAGAAGAACTAGGTGCCTCTAGACTATTTCTCCGAGAATCTTGCTCGATTCTCTTAGGGTGGCCTTCAGGATACAAAGGTTCCTGAGTCATTCTACCATTTCTAGTAGCCACTCTAACAGCAAAGTCATTTTTATTATTTAATTCATCAAGCAAATCATTTTGAGCTTTAAGTACTTGCTCAACTTGAGTAGCAACCATAGAATCATATTTGCTAACGAGTTTGAGTTCACCTTTAACTCTAGCCATATTATCGCTCACGCATCCTATCTCGAAAGCATTATTCTTTAACTCTCTACCAACATAAGCATTAAAACTTTCTTGTCTAGCCACAAAGTCATCAAATTCATCTAAGCATGGGCTATGAAATTTAGTAGAGGGAATTTCAACTTTATCATATCTATAGAGAGAATTTACCTTTACTACCTGTGTCGGGTTATCAAGACAATGTGGTTCTTCAACAGGTGGTATATTAAGACCATGTATTTCTTCAATAGGGGGTAAATTATTAATATCTTCAGCTTTTATACCTTTTTCATTCATTGATTTCTTTGCCTCTTGCATAACTTCAGGACTGAGAAATAAAACACCTCTCTTCTTCAGAGTGGGTTTAGGAATAGGCTCAGGAGTTGGCTCAAATGGTTCAGGAATTGCCTCAGGAATTGGCTCAGGAAGAGTCCAATTATTTTCATTGGTCAACATATTATTCAATAGTAATTCAACTTCATCGATTGTTCTTTCACTGAAAACACAACCAGCACAACTATCCAAGTAGTCCTTGGAAGCATCAGTTAGTCCATTATAATAGATATCAAGTATTTCATTTTTCTTAAGAGGATGATCAGGCAAAGCATTAAGTAATCGGAGAAGCCTCCCCCAAGCTTATGGGAGACTCTCTTCTTTGATTTGCATAAAATTATATATTTCCCGCAAGGCAGCTTGTTTCTTATGAGCAGGGAAATATTTAGCAGAGAAGTAATAAATCATATCCTGGGGACTACGCACACAACCAGGAGCAAGAGAATTATACCAAGCATTAGCATCACCCTTTAACGAGAATGGAAATATCTTAAGGATATAATAATAGCGAGATTTATCATCATGAGTAAATAGGGTGGCTATATCATTCAACTTGGTAAGATGTGCCACAATAGTTTCAGATTCAAGGCCATAAAAAGGATCAGATTCAACTAAAGTAATGATTTCAGGATCAACAGAGAATTCATAATCCTTATCAGTAACACAGATAGGTGAAGTAGCAAAAGTAGGGTCAGGTTTCATTCTAGCATTAAGAGTCTATTGCTTCCATTTAGCCAATAATTTCTTAACATCATATCTATCTCTACAAGCAAAGATAGCTCTAGCAGCTTCCTCTTCCATAACATAAACCTCAGGAACAACAGGCAATTCATAATCATTAGGAGAACCTTCATCATCACTATCATCAATAATAGCATCTTCAATAATTTCATTCTCTCTAGCCCTAGCAAGTTGTTCATCAAGAAATTCACCTAATGGCAAAGTAGTTTCATCATAAGTATCATGCATAGCAGAAGTGGCATCATCAATAACATGCGGCATATCAGAATTCATAGCAGTAGCGCAGGTTTAGGTGTCGCAAGTTTACTAATAACAGAAGGAGAATCTAGTGCAGAGCTAGATGGCAGTTCCGTACCTCCCCTCGTAGTTGAGGGCAAAATCTTGGTTCTGTCGTCTTTAAAGTTCTTCATAGTGATCAACAGATATAAATTCCAAGTGACTCAGAGAATAGAGCTATGCTCCCCGGCAACGGCGCCAGAAATTAGTCTTGATAACCCACAAGTGTAGGGGATCACAACAGCCTTCGTGGGTAAAGTATTCAACCCAAATTTATTGATTCGACACAAGGGGAGCCAAAGAATATTCTTGAGTATTAGCAGTTGAGTTGTCAATTCAACCACACCTGGATAACTTAGTCTCTGCAGCAAAGTATTTAGTAGCAAAGTAGTATGATAATAAAGGTAACGGTAGCAAAAGTAATGTTTTTGGGTTTTGCAGTGATTGTAACAATAGCAACGGAAAAGTAAATAAGCGAAGAACAATATGTGAAAAGCTCGTAGGCAATGGATCAGTGATGGATAATTATGCCGGATGCGATTCCTCATGTAATAGTTATAACATAGGGTGACACAGAACTAGCTCCAATTCATCAATGTAATGTAGGCATGTATTCCGTAAATAGTCATACGTGCTTATGGAAAAGAACTTTCATGGCATATTTTGTCCTACCCTCCCGTGGCAGCGGGGTCCTAGCGGAAACTAAGGGATATTAAGGCCTCCTTTTAATAGAGAATCGGAACAAAGCATTAGCACATAGTGAATACATGAACTCCTCAAACTATGGTCATCACCGAGAAGTATCCCGATTATTGTCACTTCGGGGTTGTCGGATCATAACACATAATAGGTGACTATTGACTTGCAAGATAGAATCAAGAACACAGATATATTCATGAAAACATAATAGGTTCAGATCTGAAATCATGGCACTCGGGCCCTAGTGACAAGCATTAAGCATAGCAAAGTCATAGCAACATCAGTCTCAGAAAATAGTGGATACTAGGCATCAAACCCTAACAAAACTAACTTGATTACATGGTAAATCTCATCAAACCCATCACCGTCCAGCAAGCCTACGATGGAATTACTCACGCACGGCGGTGAGCATCATGGAATTGGTGATGGAGGATGGTTGATGATGACGACGACGATGAATCCCCTTCTCCGGAGCCCCGAACGAACTCTAGATCAGCCCTCCCGAGAGAGATTACGGCTTGGCGGCGGCTCCGTATCGTAAAACGCAATGAAACTTTCTCTCTGATTTTTTCTCCGCGAAACGGAATATATGGAGTTGGAGTTGAGGTCGGCGGAGCCTCAGGGGGCCCACGAGACAGGGGGCGCCCAGAGGGGAGGGCGCGCCCCCACCCTCGTGAACAGGGTGTGGGCCCCCTGGTCTTGATTCTTTCGCCAGTATTTTTTATATTTTCCAAAAAGTGCCTCCGTGGATTTTCAGGACATTCCGAGAACTTTTGTTTTCTACACATAAAACAACATCATGGCAGTTCTGCTGAAAATAGCGTCAGTCCGGGTTAGTTTCATTCAAATCATGCAAGTTAGAGTCCAAAACAAGGGCAAAAGTGTTTGGGTTTGGAAAAGTAGATACGTTGGAGACGTATTAGGAGTGAGTAATTCCTTTGTAGGCTCGCTGGTCGGTGAGGAGTTGGATGAGATTCATCATGTAATCAAGTTATTTTTGTTAGGGCCTGATCCCTAGTATCCACTATGTTCTTAGATTGATGTTGCTATGACTTTGCCATGCTTAATGCTCACTAGTGCAAAACTTGGCTTTAGCCCCGGTTCGTAAGGCCCTTTAGTGCCGGTTCTGCAACCGGCACTAAAGTGTGGAGACTAAAGGCCCACCCCCTTTAGTACCAGTTCAGCACGAACCGCCACTAAAGGGCCACCACGTGGCAAAAGGTGCGCCATGGTCTGGGGGACGTTTATTCCCAGTTGGTAACACCAATCGGGACTAAAGGATTTTTTTTATTTTTTGAAATAAAGCAAAAAACAGCCCGCCTACTGGGCCGGCACGGCCTGCATACGACTAGAAACCCAACCTCTAGTTGGGCCAAGATGCAGGCCCGTACGACCCAGTAGGCCCCACAGAGCAGAAGACTTGCAATAGGCCCACAAAGGCCTGCTTAGAGAGGAGCTCGACACGGTAGCCGCGGCGGGGCTTATAAACCGGAGCGAGCTCCTCTCAACTAGCGAGCTGGGATTAAACATTGTGCACTGCGGGTGGCAGCGCACCCCTTTAGTACCGGTTGGTGGCACGAACCCGTACTAAAGGGGGGGGGGGTCTTTAGTACCAGTTGGAGCCACCAACCAGTACTAAAGGCCACCACCTCTTTAGTACCGGTTCGTGGCACGAACCGGTACTAAAGATTCACCACGAACCGGTACTAATGAGCGCCGTCCGCCTAGCCATTGGAACCGGCACTAGTGGTAACATTAGTGCCGGTTCAATTACTCACATTAGGCCCTTTTTCTACTAGTGGCTTGTCACTTTGGGCCCGGGTGCCATGAACTCAGATCTGAACCGTTTATGTATTCCTCATTATATCCATGTTTTAGATCCGATCTTGCAAGTTATAGTCACCTACTACGTGTTATGATCCGGCAACCCCGGAGTGACAACAAACGGGCCCACTCTTGGTGATGACCGTAGTTTGAGAAATTCATGTATTCACTATGTGTTAATGCTTTGTTCCGGTTCTCTATTAAAAGGAGGCCTTAGTATCCCTTAGTTTCCAATATGGACCCCGCTGCCACGGGAGGGTAGGACAAAAGATGTCATGCAAGTTCTTTTAATAAAGCACGTATGACTATTTATGGAATACATGCCTACATTATATCGATGAACTGGAGCTAGTGCCGTATCGCCCTAGGTTATAACTGTCACATGATGAATATCATCCAACAAGTCACTGATCCAATGCCTACAAATTTATTTATATTGATCTTGCTGCATTACTATTGCTATCATCACTTTTACACTTGCTACAAGTTACTGCTATCATTGTTACTGTTACCATTGATGCTGTCACTACTATCAAAACTATCAAACTATGCTACTGATCACTTTGCTGCAGATAATTAATCTCTAGGTGTGGTTGAATTGACAACTCAACTTTTAATACCTTCAAATATTCTTTGGCTCCCCTTGTGTCGAATCTATAAACTTAGGTTGAATACTCTACCCTCGAAAACTATCGTGATCCCCTATACTTGTGGGTTATGAAGACCTTTTTCTGGCCCCGTTGCCAGGGAGCATAGCAACATTTGTTGAGTCACTTGGGATTATTATAATATTATCACTATGAATAATATGAAGGATTCAAAGAATAAGATATTTCCCTCAAAGACGAGGGGAGGTAAGAAACTACCATCCAGTTCTGCTTTAGATTCACCTTCTGTTATGAATAAACTTGCAACACCACAACATGCTATGAGTTCTACTATGTCACCAGTTATTGATGATGCTACTTCTACTTTGAATTATGCTTATGATGATGCTAGTACGTTGCTTGATAATGATGATGTGCCACTTGGTGAATTTCTTGATGAACAAATTGCTAGAGTAATACAACATGATGTTGTTGAATCTGATGATGAGCTTGAAACTGAAACTCCTAAAACACTTATTAGAACTAGCCTTCCTAGATATGAATTGCCTAAGGTACCGGAAGGTTATGTTATGAGTGAGGAGGCAACTAGAGATATTCTTGCTTGTAAGGATAAAGATGATCTAGAGAAATTACTATGCAGGTATAAAGAAAAATCTCTGAATGCTAGAATGAAATACGATCCTAAGTTTGCTGCTCCACCTATCTATATTGCTAATAAGGATTATGAATTCTCTGTCGACCCAAAGTTAATTACTTTTGTTGAATCTGATCCTTTCCATGGTTATGAAGCTGAAACTATTGTGTCACATATTACTAAGTTGAATGATATAGCCACCCATTTTACTCATGATGAGAAAACTCACCATTACTTTATTCTCAAATTATTTCCTTTCTCACTAAAGGGTGATGCTAAAGCTTGGTACAATACTCTTACTCCTGGTTGTGTGTGTAGTCCCCAGGATATGATTTATTACTTTCTCTGAAAAATATTTCCCTGCTCATAAGAAACAAGCTGCCTTGCAGGAAATATTTAACTTTGTGCAAACTAAAGAAGAGAGTCTCCCACAAGCTTGGGGGAGGCTTTGCCAGCTACTTAATGCTTTGCCTGATCATCCTCTTAAGAAAAGTGAAATACTTGATATCTTTTATAATTGACTAACCGATGCTTCTAGGGACTTCCTAGATAGTTGTGCTGGTTGTGTTTTCAGGGAACGAACTATTGCTCAATCTAAAGAATTATTGAATAACATATTGAAAAACTATGATGATTGGACTGTTCTTGAACCAGTGGCTAAACCTACTCCGAAGAAGAGGGGTATATTATATCTCAGTCCTGAGGATATGCAAGAGGCAAAGAAATCTATGAAGGAAGAAGGTATTAAAGCTGAGGATTAAAAATTTACCTCCTATTAAAGAAATAAATGGGCTTAATACACCACCACTGCCTAAGGTGGTAGAGGTAAATTCTCTTATTAAGTTCAATGAAAATGATAATCCTCACAATATGCATCCTAGTCAATGCCTTAATGAGTTTGAAAACTACATTAGAAAACAAGATCACTTCAATGCAAATGTTATGAAACAATTGAAATACAACTCTGATATGATTGCTTGCTTGAGTTACTTGTTATTTAGAATTTCAAATGATGTTAGAGGTGTTGGAAAACATGCTTCTATGGTAAAAACCCAACTAGAACAAGTTGCTAAATCACAAAGAGACTTGCTTGATGAAATGAATAATAATATGCATGACTTTGCTGTTAGAGTTGCAACTAGAGGAGGTAAAATGACTCGAGAACCACTTTATCCTGAGGGACACCCAAAAATAATTGAACAAGACTCACAAAGAAACAACACTAGTGCACCTAGTCCTTCTAAAAGGAAAAAGAAAAAGAAAATTGATAGGACTTTGCATGCTTCTAGTGAGCCTGAAATAGAAAAACCTCCTGATAATGAAAATGAAACTTTTATCTCTGATGCTGAAACTCAATGTAGTAATGAACATTCACCTGATAATGAAAAAGATAATGTTGATGTTCATGAAGATGCTCAACCAAATGAAAAAGAACCAGATAATGATGTTGAGATAGAACCACCTGTTGATCTTGATAACCCACAACCTAAGAATAAAAGGTATGATAAAAGAGACTTCATTGCTAGGAAACACGGTAAAGAAAGAGAACCGTGGGTTGAAAAACCTATGCCTTCTCCACCCAAGTCAACTAAAAAGAATGATGATGAAGAATTTGAACGCTTTGATGAATGCTGAGGCCAGTCTTTTTGCGTACTCGCTTGACTGATATCTTGAAAATGCCTCCTTATGCAAAGTATATGAAAGACATCATCACAAATAAGAGAAAAATACCGGAAGCAGAAATCTCCACTATGCTTGCTAATTATACTTTCAAAGATGGAGTACCTAAAAAACTTGGAGATCCGGGTATACCAACTATACTTTGCTCTATCTAAAAGAGTTATGTGAAAACTTCTTTATGTGATTTAGGAGTTGGTGTTAGTGTTATGCCTTTCTCTTTATATAAAAGACTTGACTTGAATAAACTCACACCTATTGAAATATCTTTGCAAATGGCTGACAAATAAACTACCATACCTATCGGTATCTATGAGGATGTGCCTGTTGTTGTTGCTAATGTTACTATTTGACTGACTTTGTTATACTTGAGATGCCTGAGGACGACAACATGTCGATTATCCTTGGTAGACCCTTCTTAAATATTGCAAGGGCTGTTATTTATTGCAATAAAAGCAAGGTCACTTTTCATATTAATGGTAATGAGCATACGGTGCACTTTCCGAATAAACAATTCCAAGTGAATGGTATTAATGTTATTGAAAAATCTCCGACAATCACTATTGGAAGTTTTCAAATAACTCTACCTATTGTCAAAAAGAAATATGAAATGCTTATTGTTGGAAGATGCATATTCCCATTGAGATAACTTAGTGATTTATGAAAGTTCTTCGGTTTCATGCTAATCAAAAGTGGTTGTTAATAAGACCTAATCAACCTTATTAATGAATCATTTTTGAGCGGTATAAAGTTGATGAATTTAGTAAGCACTACTGTCAGTGTCAAAACCGACGGATCTCGGGTAGGGGGTCCCGGACTGTGCGTCTAGGCGGATGGTAACAGGAGACAAGGGACACGATGTTTTTACCCAGGTTCGGGCCCTCTCGATGGAGGTAAAACCCTACTCCTGCTTGATTGATATTGATGATATGGGTAGTACAAGAGTGGATCTACCACGAGATCAAGGAGGCTAAACCCTAGAAGCTAGCCTATGGTATGATTGTTGTAATGGTTGTGTTCGTCCTACGGACTAAAACCCTCCAGTTTATATAGACACCGGAGAGGGCTAGGGTTACACAGAGTCGGTTACAATGGTAGGAGATCTACATATCCGTATCACCAAGCTTGCCTTCCACGCCAAGGAAAGTCCCACCCGGACACGGGACGAAGTCTTCAATCTTATATCTTCATAGTCTTGGAGTCTGGCTGACGATGATAGTCCGGCTGTCCGGACGCCCCCTAGTCCAGGACTCTCATAGTAGCCCCTGAACCAGGCTTCAATGACGATGAGTCCGGCGCGCATATTGTTCGGCATTGCAAGGCGGGTTCCTCCTCCGAATAATTCATAGAAGATTGTGAACACTAGGATAGTGTCCGGCTCTGCAAAATAATTTCCACATTCCACCGTAGAGAGAATAATATGTACACAAGTTCAATCTGCTGACGTTTTTTGTAGCATGACATCACGCCACTACCAAGCCTTTACTGGAATCGTTTTTTATTATACCACCTAAGCGCGCTTAGCGAAGCGGTTTCCTTGGCACGTCTTGTCGAAGCAGAGATCGTGTTCCCCTTATTCCGGGATTCCCATCAATACGGACGTGGGTAACCCAACCGCACCATTGATGGTGGCGCTTGGGAGATAAGCGAGTTTTACCAGGCCGGTGGGGACGCATAGTCTTCGTCCGCCCATATATAAGGGGATAAGGATCCACCTTTTCACCTACGCCTTCTTCCTCCTTTGCTTATCCATCTCCGCGCACTCGAGCTCCAGCGCCCAAGTCCGCACATCTCGTCTCGACCTTCTCCGACCATGTCTGGAGCGGGAGGCAAATGGTTGGCCTCCTCCGTAACGGAGGAGCACATCGCAAAGCTGCACGGCGCCGGATACCTTTCCGGCGACATCGCGGACCGGCTGCCCGACGAGGGGCAGCTCATCCCCACCCCCAGGCCCCATGAGAGGGTCGTATTCCTTCCCCACTTCCTCCGCGGACCGGGCTTCCCACTTCATCCCTTCGTCCGGGGGCTCATGTTCTACTACGGCCTGGACTTCCATGATCTGGCGCCAAGCTTCATCCTCAACATCTCGGCGTTTATCGTCGTGTGCGAGGCCTTTCTCTGCATCCGGCCCCACTTCGGCTTGTGGCTCAAGACCTTCAACGTCAAGCTGAAGGTAGTGAAGGGCGTCCAAGCGGAGTGCGGAGGCGCCATGGTGGGTAAGATGCCCAACGTCCTCTGGCTCGAGGGCGCCTTTGTGGAAACCATCAAAGGGTGGCAATCGGGGTGGTTCTATATCACCGAGCCGCGGGACCCTAAATGGGCAGCGGCCCCCGAGTTCAGATCTAGTGCCCCTATGCAGCTCACCTCCTGGAAAAAGAAGGGCTTGCTATGGGGCAGTTCGGAGGAGCTGACCGGACTCCAGTCCTGTCTCCAGACCTTGGTGAACAAGAAGCTCAAGCTTGTCAACGTGATCCAGGTCATGCTCATCCGCCGGATTCTCCCCTGCCAACAACGGGCCTTCAATTTGTGGGAGTTCGATCCGGCACAGCAGCAGGCCTTGAGCGGGCTCTTCGACACGACATACGAAGCCGCCTGGAGGGTGCTGTTTAATGGCGGAGAAGCCCCCGCATCCGCGACGGAAGACCGCGGATTCCGCACCAAGCGCCCGGCCGGCGAGGTAAGCTTGTTATCCTCTATGGGACATTTATTTTCTTTCATAGTTTAATTCTATGTGGGATCTAAAACTCCCAATGCCTTTGACAGGACTGGCAGAGGACGTCCGGACAGGTAGACTGTCCGGCTCCCCTTCCCGAAGACCCAGCGGACGCCCGTTTAACGGGGCTGCTAGTCCCGGCACTCTATGTGGTGCCGGAGAAGAAGGCCAAGAAGAAGGCCACGGGAACTCCGAGAAGTTCCCGGCGCCTGGTGATATCGGACTCATCGTCCGATGCCTCCGAGGCGGACTCCTCCCCCGAAGACGAGGAGGAGAAAGAGGACTCTCTCCGAGAGGAGGGAGAGAGGAAGAGGAAGGATTCCCCAACGGGGGAGGCCGAAGGGTCCAAGAGGGGAAGGACTATTCCCCCGGGCAGCTCCGCCAATGCCAACGTTGGCGACGAAGAGTGGCCCTCAAGGGCTAGGCCTCCGGCAAGATCGTAAGTATCTGGATTCCTGAATGATTTATAATTTCTCTTTTGTGTCATATAGTGTCCTTCTAATGCCGCACACTACCTGTAGTCTGGCCGATGATGACCTCCCCGCTTCATCAAGCGGGTCGTTGGCTCTGTCGGATGTGGATTCTATCCCGACTGCCTCCACCCCTCGCGACGCTGAGGACGCCGAGGTGGGACCCTAGGAAGGGACCCATTAGGAGGAGGCTCCATAGGCGCCACAAGGCAGCCTCCCGGACTTTGCGCCGGACTCCATGCCGGAACCCGCAGTGGTTCCGGAGTCCGGCAGGTGGCCCCTTCGCAAGAAGGGCAAGACCGTGACGCCGGCAGCCTCCGTCCAATCGGAGGTGCCGGACAACTTGCTGGAGGCGCTGAACGGTGCTTCCATCGAGGAAGAACACCGCACTATCATGAGTGCAGTGATTCAGAAGGTTCAGCTTGCCAAGAGCGGGCTGACCGAAGCCTGCAGTAGCCTTCTAACAGGCTTTGAGGTAAAAAGTTTAAAATATGTAATGTAGTACCGCATAGACAGTAGCCCCTGATGCTCGGTTCGGTGTTCGGAAAGAAAAACCGGATTGAGGATCTTTAAAAAGATATACGCAGGAGTGCTAAAAATTATGTCAATATGGGTTTGCAGGCTGCGCTGCTGACCTCTGCCGCACTGACTGCGGAGGACGGTGCTTTAAAGCAGGACCTCGAGCGGTCCAAGCAAGAGCTCGGCCTTGCCAAGAAGCAGCTCAAGGACAAAGAAGGTGAGTAACACCACCTTTAAATTTGTACCTTACAGAAAAGGATTTTGGTTGCAATAGAAATAACAAGGATAACATGGGTACTGCAGGGGCCATGAACGAGGTGGCAACCCTGAAGGAGGCCGTGTCCGGGGCCGAACGCAATGCGGCCGCGGTGTCGTGGTTCTAAGTCTGACACTAGAGTGGGGGGTAGGTATGGAGAGGCAAGGTCCTAGCTATGGAGAGGTTGTAAACACAAGCGATGTACGAGTTCAGGCCCTTCTCGGAGGAAGTAAAAGCCCTACGTCTCGGAGCCCTGAGGCGGTCGAGTGGATTATGTGTATGGGTGTTACAAGAGTGCGAACCCTTCTGCCTGTGGATGGGGGTGGCTTATATAGAATGCGCCAGGACCCCTGCCAGCCCACATAATGAAGGGGTTTAAGTACATCAAGTCTGGGACGTTACTGGTAACGCCCCACATAAAGTGCCTTAACTATCATTAAGTCTATTCAATTACAGGCCGTTGCAGTGCAGAGTGCCTTCTGACCTTCTGGTGGTCGAGTGTATCTTCATGGTCGAGTGAGTCTCCATGGTCGAGTCCTTCTAGTTAGTCGAGTGAGTTCTTCGTTGGTCGACTGGAAGGTGATCTCTTCTAAGGGTGCCCTTGGGTAGGACATCTAGGTCAGGCCTATGACCCTACCCTAGGTACATGAATCCATCATTAGCCCCCGAATGGATTGAGGCTTGAATGAGGAAGGAGTTGATGCTGTTTCCGATTGATTTTTGGTATACTGGCTATGCGTCGTTCGTGACCAAGATCTTCTTTGTTGATAACGAGCAACTTTTCTTCAGTCGACTCGATCCATTCTTGTCTTCCGTCGAGTGATCTTTTAGACTTTGCCGGTTCCCGAGCGACGGATCGCAGGAAATCTCGCGTCTGACAGACCGATCTGCCGCTCGCGGATTCCACGGGATACGAAATTTGGGGAAGCGCGCGAAGCGGAACGAACCGCGGCGCTCGGACGGGACAAGACATAGACGCCTCGATCTCCGCGCCGCTTTTTCCGCCACGTATCGTGTCAATGCAACTGTTTCGGGATATGATTAGGTTGACCGGGTCCACCTGTCATCCAGTCGGAAGGGATGTTATAAATGCGACTAGTGAGGGTTTCTGAACAGTGCTCCATTCTTTCTCCTCTGCTCTCCTCGTCTCCGCCCAACGCACCCGCTTCCGCCTCCGCAAAGCTCTTCTTTGCGCACCTCGCCGGCAGCCATGGTCAAGGAGAAGACGGCGGTGCTGGAGCGCGCAAAGAAGGCGTCGGCGGCGGAGAAGGCGCCGGCTGCAGAGAAGGCGAAGGGGAGATCCACTAGCCGCGGCGGGTCGTCGTCGAGATCCCGCCTGCCGAAGGGCTGGGTCCAGGGAGATTGGATCCAGTCGATCATCAGGGAGAAGGATCTCCTCGACATGGCCGACGACGGGCTGATCACCCACGGCGCCGCAAGACTTCCAGGAAAAGAGTGGCAACCCCAGCCGGAAGAGGGTGAGTGTGTGCTCCTGGCTACTCATGTCGATCGAGGATTTTCTCTGCCACCGAGTGTTTTCTTTCGAGGTTTTTTGAACTTCTTTGGAGCCCAACTCCATCACTTTACTCCGAACTCCATCGCGTATCTTGCTGCGTTTGTATCCATGTGCGAGAGCTTCCTGGGCTGTAGACCGCACTGGGGCTTGTTCAAGCACATCTTCACGTGTCGTTCTCAAACCGTGAAGAAGGCGAGTCCAGGCGATGAGAAAACCCAAGTTGTCCAAATGTGCGGGGGCCTGGGAATTCAAGTGAGGAATAAGAGCACCTTCCCAGCTATGACGTTTCCCGAGTCGGTCAGGGGCTGGCAGTCGACCTGGTTCTACTGCCAGAATGAGCTGACGCCGGGGCAGTCGAGTGGACTCCCTCCATTCACCATGAGCCGAGTGAACAAGCCCTCCTCTCTGAAGGTGGTTCCGGAGGAGAGAGCCGATGTGAAGATGTTGATGGATCGCGTGGTGCAGTTGGTTCGGGACGGCGTGACTGGCATGGACCTTCTGGAGGTTTTCCTTTGGCGGCGTATCCAGCCCCTTCAGTTCCGGAGCCATTGCATGTGGTTGTACTGCGGAACTGAAGACGAGACTCGAGTCCACCCGGAAGCAGTCGACGACGCCACGGTGGAAAGATGGATGGCCACGGTCACTGGGAACAAGGACAACCCTCGTGGATCCAGGAGGATTCCTCCACTCGACCATCACAGCGTTCCAGATAAGGTATATTTGGTCTGCCTTCCATTGTATATTTGTCGAATTTGTTTCTGTATGTTCTGCAACTTGGTCGATTGATCTCTGACTTGACGTCTTCCAGGCCCTTACCGAGCTGTATTCGATGCCCAATGGAGCTCAGGCTCCGACTGAGGAGGGAGAAGCCAGCGGGGGCGAAAGCCAGGATGAGTGGGATTCAGACGCTGCCGAAGATGACGACGATGACGACGACGATGATGAGGACGAAGAAGAGGAGGAGGAGGAGGTTGCACCATCGCGCTTGGAAAGGCGGTCGAAACTTGTCCATGACCCCACGACTGAACGCGGTAAGGGGGTTGCGACTGCCCCGCAGTCGACCAAACGCCCTCGGACCGCTTCTCCGGTGCCGAGTGAAAAGGCGCCGAAGCAGTCGAAGGTGGCCCTTTCAAAGCCAACCAAGCTCCTGCCGAAGATGAAGGTGTCCATCCCCACCATATCAGGGTAAACATGTTACTTGAGTCTCCTTGTTTTGTATAAGCTTTATCTCTGGTTGATACTTGAGTTAGTCGACTGATTCTTTGGAACTTCAGTGCTGCAACTTCTGAGACCTCAGGCAAGGCTGACGACCATGAGATGGAGGACGCAGCAACCTCAAATCTTGGTACTATACTCTCAATTCTGTCCCTAGTCGATTGACTCATGATTTCTAACTTTGATTCTTTTTCTAAAGCTCCACCCCACGACATTATCACCCTTCCTGAAGATGATGATGATGAGGATGAAGAACCGCTGAGGCACAGGAGGAGCAGGAAGGCGTCTACTGGTAAGGCAACCCAGGATGTGACGGCGCCCGAGACTGTGGTCACGGAGGGGGAGAACCCCACTCGACACACCGTGTCTTTCGCGGTGCCGTTGACGAGTGCTCATCCCACTTCGTCGAGTGCTGCACAACCTTCGCTCTTCACAACACATCACATCCCAGAGGACCAAGCCAGCGCTGCTAAGGAGGCGATAAGCCAAGCGGGGATCATGATGGAGCAGGTGAAGATCATCCGGGATGCAAGCCAAGCAGCTTATGACGCTAGCTCCGCCCTTCAAAGCAATATTCAGGTCAGTCGACCACCGCCTGTTCTGTTAGGATATGCTATCAAAACTTTTTCTTTCTGAAATCCATAGCAATCACCCACTGGGTGTGTCGATAAAAAACTTCCATGTTAGCGGGGGCACGCTGAGTGCACCCGCTGGGTGTAGTCCCCAAGGCTAAGGTCGACTGCTGGCAGTCGGCCTTAGGCTTTATAAGTAAAGGCTTTTCGTCATTTGACTGGATCGAATGGATTTCTGAAACCGGTGGGGGCACGCTGAGTGCACCCACTGGGTGTAGTCCCCGAGACTATGGTCGAATGCTTGCCTTCGACTGTAGTCTTAGAAACGTGTGATTTTCTCTTATCCACTCGGAAGTGAATTATCTTTGATATTTTGTCGATTGGTTCTTCATAGACATCATGTGACCTTGCGGCTCGCTATACCGAACTGGAGCAGAAGCACATTCAGCTCGAGCTGGATCTGAAGCTGGTGCAGGAGAATCTGACGAAGGCGAAGGAGGAGACCAAAGGTATGTTCGGTGAGACCTCGACGACTCCTTTTTCCTTCCATTTGTTTCAAAATCTGACTTTGCTGTAACTTGTAGGCAAGGTGAAGGAGGCCCAGAAGAAAAAGGACCTTGAGCTAGCTGAGAAGACCAAGCTTGCTGATGAGAAGTTAGCTTCAGACACCAAGCTTGAACAGGAAAATACCAATCTGAAAGCTGCTCTGGCGATTTCCACCAAGGATGTCGACTGACTGAAAACTGACAAGACTACCTTGACCGAGAAGATCAACCAGTTGATTGGGAAGAAGAATGACCTGGAAGGCTTCCTGGGTGGTCTTGCCAAGAAATTGTTCCTTATGCTCGAAGGTAATCCTTTACACTCGACCAACATTTTCAACTGTGATGCTTCCATTCGACCATTGTCTTGATTCGGCGTTTTGTCCTTGCAGAATTCTGTCGAAACTTTGAAGAAGAGACTAGCCAGTTGGAGCCGAACCTTGACCCTGTCAATTCTCCGGTGAATGATGAAGTTGCCATGAATGTCTTCCGACTGGAGTCCTGCGTTGCAGCTGTCGTGGACTATCTTGCAAGGTTGAAGGCCGCCACTTCTCGTATCGACTCGACGCTTTGGCCCAGGGCGATACTTCAGAATGACCTCGAGTCATTGATGGCTCGACTAAACGCGGTCCCCGACCGTGTGCAAGAGTGGAAGAAGTCCTCGGCTCGGTGTGGCGCAGATGTTGCCCTGTGTCTGGCCCGAGTCCACTGCAAGGACGCGCGAGAAGAGAAGCTGGCGGCTCTCCGAGTGGCCAACACCAAGAAACACGACTTCAGGTCCTTCATGGAAACTTTCATCGCTGCTGCTACCCGGATCGCAGACGAGATCGACCTCGACGAGTTCGTTGCTCCTTCCAGCCCTCCACAGGAGGGGTAAAAAACTTTCTTTAAGCCCGACACTTTAAATTTGCCTCGGTATGCCGAGTGGAATTGTAACCGATAAACCTTAACAGGCTTAGTGCCTGAGCACTCTCGGTCCCTTTAGGTATCGACCTAAACTTGGATTTGATGTTTGGATATGATTGCTCTTGGCTCGAATTATCCTTTGCAGGTTCACAGCAAGATGCCCACTGCAGTCGACTTATTCCTTAGGCGAGCACTGGGCTGCAGCTAAGCCCCCGAGTGAGAGGTTTGCTCTGCACTCGGTAGGATTTTTTATAACTTAGGCGAGCACTGTGCTGCAGCTAAGCCTCCGAGTGAGAGGTTTGCTCTTCACTCGGTAGGATTTTTTATAACTTAGGCGAGCGCTGGGCTGCAGCTAAGCCCCCGAGTGAGAGGTTTGCTCTTCACTCGGTAGGATTTTTTATAACTTAGGCGAGCGCTGGGCTGCAGCTAAGCCCCCGAGTGAGAGGTTTGCTCTTCACTCGGTAGGATTTTTTATAACTTAGGCGAGCGCTATGCTGCAGCTAAGCCTCCGAGTGAGAGGTTTGCTCTTCACTCGGTAGGATTTTTTATAACTTAGGCGAGCGCTGGGCTGCAGCTAAGCCCCCGAGTGAGAGGTTTGCTCTTCACTCGGTAGGATTTTTTATAACTTAGGCGAGCGCTGGGTTGCAGCTAAGCCTCCGAGTGAGAGGTTTGCTCTTCACTCGGTAGGATTTTTTTTATAACTTAGGCGAGTACTTGGACTGCAGCTAAGCCTCCGAGTGAGAGGTTTGCTCTTCACTCGGTAGGATTTCTTTAATAACTTAGGCGAGCGCTGGGCTGCAGCTAAGCCCCCGAGTGGAAGTCTGGCTTGCCACTCGGTAGGATTTTCTTTATAACTTAGGCGAGTACTTGGACTGCAGCTAAGCCTCCGAGCGGAAGTCTGGCTTACCACTCGGTAGGATTTTAATCACTTAGGCGAGTACTTGGACTGCAGCTAAGCCTCCGAGTGAGAGGTTTGCTCTTCACTCGGTAGGATTTCTTTAATAACTTAGGCGAGCGCTGGGCTGCAGCTAAGCCCCCGAGTGGAAGTCTGGCTTGCCACTCGGTAGGATTTTTATAACTTAGGCGAAACGGATTCGCGGCTAAGCCTCCGAGTGGAAGGTTTGCTCTTCACTCGGTAGGATTTCTTTAATAACTTAGGCGAGCGCTGGGCTGCAGCTAAGCCCCCGAGTGGAAGTCTGGCTTGCCACTCGGTAGGATTTTTATAACTTAGGCGAAACGGATTCGCGGCTAAGCCTCCGAGTGGAAGTCTGGCTTACCACTCGGTAGGATTTTTATAACTTAGGCGAAACGGATTCGCGGCTAAGCCTCCGAGTGGAAGTCTGGCTTACCACTCGGTAGGATTTGTACAAACTTAGGCGAAACGGATTCGCGACTAAGCCACCCACTGGGGGAAAAAGTGACAAAAATTATGAAGGAATTATGGCACTATTATTTCGAAATCCATGAACTACAGAAGTATTTTATTACAACTCATCCGAGTGGAAAACTTTAAGTGTAAAACGGGCGGAGCAGATCTGCATTCCAAGCTCGGGGCTCTTCGATATTGCGTTCGACGTTGTAGAGACGGTATGCCCCGTTGTGGAGAACTTTGGTGACGATGAAGGGTCCTTCCCAAGAAGGAGCGAGCTTATGCTGTTTCTGCTGATCCACTCGGAGAACTAGATCTCCTTCTTGGAAGGCTCGACCCCTTACCTTCCTGGCGTGAAAGCGACGCAAGTCCTGTTGATAGATGGTCGATCGGATCAGGGCCATCTCCCTTTCTTCCTCTAGAAGGTCGACTGCGTCCTGACGCGCTTGCTCAGCTTCTGCTTCGTTGTAGAGTTCAACTCGAGGAGCATTGTGAAGAAGATCACTCGGCAAGACTGCTTCAGCTCCATAGACCAAAAAGAATGGAGTTCTTCCGGTCGACCGATTGGGTGTGGTCCGCAAACCCCAAAGCACCAAAGGGAGTTCATCGACCCATGCTCCAGCCGCGTGCTTGAGATCACGCATCAGTCGGGGTTTTAAACCCTTGAGGATTAAGCCATTGGCTCGCTCTGCTTGTCCATTCGACTGCGGATGAGCGACCGAAGCGTAGTCGACTCATGTGCCTTGAGCGTTGCAGAAATCCTTGAATTCTTCCGAGTCAAAGTTCGACCCATTATCCGTAATGATGCTGTGTGGGACTCCATATCTGAACGTCAGCTCCCCGATGAAGGTAACCGCAGTACCGGCGTCAAGATTCTTGATTGGTTTAGCCTCAATCCACTTCGTGAACTTGTCGACTGCGACCAGTACGTGCGTGAAACCACTTCGACCTGTTCTCAAGGGACCGACCATGTCCAACCCCCATACTGCGAATGGCCAGACGAGTGGAATGGTCTTCAGAGCTGACGCGGGCTTGTGTGACATATTGGAGTAAAACTGACATCCTTCGCACTTGTCCACTATTTCCTTTGCCATCTCATTCGCCCTTGGCCAGTAAAATCCAGCTCGGTATGCTTTGGCTACAATGGTCCGAGAGGACGCATGGTGACCACAGGTCCCCGAGTGGATATCATTGAGAATGATTCGACCTTCTTCTGGCGTTATGCATTTTTGACCAACCCCAGTCGGGCTTTCTCTATACAGCTGTCCTTTGATAACGGTAAAGGCTTTGGATCGACGGACGATCTGCCGAGCCTCTTCCTCATCCTCTGGGAGCTCTTTTCTCAGGATATACGCGATATAGGGAATTGTCTAGTCGGGAGTGACCAACAAAACCTCCATGACCAAGTGGACCACTGCTGGGACCTCAACCTTAGTCGGATCTGTGGCACTCTTGGGCTGTGGAGCTTCCTCTGTGAAGGGATCCTCTTTAACTGACGGAGTGTGTATATGCTCCAAAAACACACCACTTGGAATGGCTTCTCTTTTGGAACCTATCTTTGCCAGATCATCTGCTGCTTGATTTTTCAGTCGGGGGATGTGATGGAGCTCCAACCCCTCGAACTTCTTTTCCAGCTTCCTCACTGCATTGCAGTATCCAGTCATGGCTGGGCTTCTCACGTCCCACTCCTTCATCACCTGGTTGACCACTAAATCTGAATCGCCATAAACCATCAGGCGACGGACGCCGAGTGAGATGGCCATGCGTAATCCATATAAAAGGGCCTCATACTCTGCCTCATTGTTGGAGGAATCAAAGTGAATCTGGAGCACATACCTAAGCTTATCTCCTCTGGGGGAAACTAGAACAACCCCAGCACCAGAACCATTCAACATCTTAGAGCCATCGAAGAACATGGTCCAATGCTCCGACTGAACTTCAGTCGGCTGCTGTTGTTCAATCCACTCGGCGAGGAAATCTGCTATTGCCTGGGACTTAATGGCTTTCTTTGCCTCAAACTTGATATCAAGGGGAAGAAGTTCAATCGCCCATTTCACCACTCGACCAGTTGCATCTCTGGTATGCAGAATCTCTGATAGTGGGGCGTCGCTGACGACTGTGATAGAATGATCAGAGAAATAATGAGCAACCTTCTTCGTGGTCATGTATATTCCATACACAAGCTTCTGATAATGAGGATATCTCTGCTTGGATGCAGTTAAGACTTCAGACAAATAATACAACGGGCGCTGAACTTTGAAGGCTTTTCCTTCTTCTTCCCGCTCGACCGTAAGTACTGTACTGACGACTTGTCCTGTGGCTGCAATATAAAGCAACAGAGGCTCTTTGCTGATTGGAGCAGCAAGCACCGGCTGGGTGGAGAGCAGAGCTTTTAGCTCGGCAAACGCTGCATCAGCTTCTGGAGTCCACTCGAACTTGTCTGCCTTCTTCATCAGTCGGTAAAGAGGCAATGCCTTTTCACCGAGTCGTGAGATGAATCGACTTAATGCGGCCAAGCATCCAGTAAGCTTCTGGACATCGTGCACTCGCACAGGGCGTTTCATTCGGAGAATAGTGCTGACCTTCTCTGGATTAGCGTCGATCCCTCGCTCGTAAACGAGAAAACCGAGTAACTTTCCACCAGGAACTCCGAATGTGCACTTCGATGGATTGAGCTTGATATCATACCTTCTGAGGTTGGCAAATGTTTCGGCGAGGACAGCAAGCAGGTCGGAACCTTTTCGCGACTTAACGACGATATCATCCATATACGCTTCCACATTCCAACTGATTTGAGTGAGAAGACACTTCTGAATCATTCGCATAAATGTGGCTCCGGCATTCTTGAGGCCGAATGGCATGGTGATATAGCAGAAGCACCCGAATGGAGTGATGAAAGCTGTTTTTATTTCGTCGGGTCCATACAGACGGATCTGATGATACCCGGAATATGCGTCTAGAAAAGACAATCTCTCACATCCCGCGGTCGAGTCAACAATTTGATCTATGTGAGGGAGAGGAAAATGATCTTTCAGGCAGGCCCGATTGATGTGCTTGAAGTCAATGCACATGCGGAGCGAGTTGTCCTTCTTGGGAACCATGACGACATTAGCGAGCCACTCGGAGTGGTAGATCTCTCGGATAAATCCTGCCGCCAACAGTCGAGCCACTTCCTCACCAATAGCTTTTCTCTTCTGGACGGCTGACCGCCGAAGATGCTCTTTGACTGGTTTTGCTGATTTGTCGACTCTGAGGCGATGCTCAGCCAGTCCCCTGGGAACACCTGGCATGTCAGCTGGCTTCCATGCAAAAATGTCCCAGTTCTCACGGAGGAACTGGATAAGCGCTTCTTCCTATTTCGGGTCGAGTGTCGTGGAGATGTGGGTCGGGGCTGCATTGGGGTCGGTCGGGTGAATGTGAACAGGCTTCGTCTCTCCAGACGACTGAAATGCAGATTTTGTGGCTGGTTTCTTGGATCGCAACAAATCACTCGGATCTACGTTTTGCTTGTATTCTTCGAACTCGACCGCTGTCACCTGGGAATCGGCAATCTTCGAGCCCTTCTGAAAGCACTCTTCTGCCTTTTTCCGATCGCCAGTGATAGTGATCACTCATTTGGGACCTGGCATTTTCAGTTTGAGGTACACGTAACATGGTCGAGCCATGAACCGTGCATAGGCGGGCCTCCCCAAAATGGCGTGGTACGCGCTCTGAAAATCCACAACCTCAAAGGTCAACTTTTCCTTGCGAAAATGTTTTGAGTCGCCAAAAACCACGTCCAGAGCTATTTGGCTGAGTGAGTCGGCTTTCTTCCCTGCTATGACTCCGTGGAAACTCATGTTGCTGGTGCTTAGTCGGGACATCGGATGCCCATTCCTTTCAGTGTGTCTTCATACAACAAGTTCAGCCCACTACCACCGTCCATCAGCACTTTCGTCAGTCGAGTGCCTTCGACAACTGGATCGACCACCAAATCTTGCCTCCCAGGGGTGGCAATATGAGTCGGATGATCAGATTGGTCGAATGTGATGGGTGTTTGGGACCATCTCAGATAACTTGGTTTTGCTGGGGCAACCATATTCACCTCACGGTTAATGACTTTCAGTCGACTCTTGCTTTCCACATCCGCGAAGATCATCAGAGTAGAGTTGATATGCGGATATTATTCCTCACTGTCCTCTTTGTCTCCGGCCTTGTCTGACTCCTTCTCCTTGTCCTTAGACTGTTTTCCCTGAAACTGCTGGATCAGGAGTCGACACTGGCGAGTGGTGTGCTTTGGGTAAATGATGTTGCCCTCTTCATCTTTCTTCGTGTGGATGTGGCATGGCATATCCATCACATCGTTTCCTTCTTTATCCTTTACTTTCTTAGGATTCCAGGATCCTTTTGGCTTCCCTTTGAACTTTCCCTGAGTCACGGCCAGGGCCTCTCCAGGAGCTGCGGGCTCGGCTTTCCGCTTCTGTTTCCGACTGGAATTTCCCTTCTCCGACTGACTTGACTTATTCTTGCCGCTTCGGAGTCGGTCCTCTTCCTCGCCATTGGCGTACTTGGTAGCAATCTCCATCATTCGACTCAGGGTCATGTCCCCGGTTCGATCAAACTTCAGACTCAATTCCCTGTTCTTGACGCCATCTTTGAAGGCGCAAACTGCTTGATGATCAGACACATTTTCCACAGTATGGTGCAGAGTGATCCACCTCTGAATGTACTCTCTGAGAGTCTCGTTGGTCTTCTGCACACAAACTTGCAGCTCTGTCAAACCAGCTGGTCGCTTGCAAGTTCCTTCAAAAGTTCTGACGAACACTCGGGACAAATCTTCCCAAGTGTAAATACTGCTAGGAGGTAACTGATTCAACCACGCTCTGGCTGAACCTTCCAGCATGAGGGGCAAATGCTTCATGGCCACCTCGTCATTCCCACCCCCAATCTGAACAGCCACTCGGTAGTCCTCAAGCCAAGTTTCAGGCTTGGACTCCCCAGTGAATTTGCTGACTCCGGTCGCCAACCTGAAATTGGGGGGAATCACTGCGGCTCTGATAGCCCTGCTAAAACACTTTGGACCAGAAACATGCACTCGACTGCTCGTGGGTGCATCTCTCTTGGGTCCACCTCGATGGGCTCTGTTCCGGTCGACTAAGCCTTGCACGATAATGGACCGCGCGTCGAAGCCTGGTTCCCTGGGGTCGACTGGAACTCTTTGACCCGCACTGAACTGATGCCTGTCATCCTGTCGCCGAGGAGCGTAAGACCCTTCCCTCGGAGGGGAAACGGGCACTCGACGCCTGTCATCTCGGTCGTGTCGGTCTCCATACTGATCTCGCTGGTTGTCGCGCCCTTCCCGCCGCGGAGGCGATCTGGGACTGTGAGCCCACTGAACCGTATTCGCAGCGATGGATCGACTGTGAATTCTGTTGCGCGACTGCGACACAGCTGAGTTCTGGTCCCCTGCTGCTCGGAGCAAATCTTTGATCTGCATCAAGCCTCTCCCAGCTTCCGATTGTGAAGGCTGGATGGACTCTGCTATACGGGTTGCAGCTGCTAAATTCTGAATTGGCGTGCGGTATACCTGAGTCGGCGGGAAGAGTCGACGCCGACTGGCTTCGGGAACTCGTCGCTGCGCGCGCTCGTCGAGTGCTCGCTGAAGGTTCTCCAGACGAGCGCGTTCGGCCAAATTGGCCAAACGTGCCTCCTCCAAGGCGCGAGCCTCGGGGGTTTCTCCCGCAATGGGAGTATGCAGGGCATCCATGTTCCTGCGGCGAAGCTCTTCTCTCTGCAGAGAGTCGAGTGTCTCGGGCTGGTACTCTTCGTGGTCCTGTGCGGGGTCACCTCCACCGCCCGCTCCGCCACCATGGGCGAAGCCGGGAGGACTGCGGGGCCCGTCGACCATGAGAATTTCCGCCGCTGGATCACTGCTATCGCATTCGGATGCAGTCTCTACGGAGCCAGTCGACAGATCGAACAGGCTGTAGAGAGATTCGTCGGGCTCGATTGCCGCAACTTGTGCGATGGCCGTCTGGCGAGCCACCGTGTGTTTCACCCACCGCTGAAGCCTCGACCGACCAGAGCGCTTGCGCTGGTGGGAGACCGGACGGGTGACCGATAAAGGAGTCGACCGATAGGGGGCCGACGGTTGCCGCAGCAGAACGCCGCGGACACATGCACGGAAATGCGTCGCACCGCGGACGGGGAGCGCATCAACGTCGAGTGGAGCCTCCTGGAGCCACGCGGAGTCGCCAGCAACAAAGGTGAGAGCGCCAAGACGGATCTCGCGCCCCTCGACCGAAACCCCAACAATCATCATGATGAAAGTACTCGGAAATACCGCAACTTCTCCACAAAATCGCTAAAACACCGGCCCCAAGGTGGGCGCCAACTGTCGTGGTTCTAAGTCTGACAGTAGAGTGGGGGGTAGGTATGGAGAGGCAAGGTCCTAGCTATGGAGAGGTTGTAAACACAAGCGATGTACGAGTTCAGGCCCTTCTCGGAGGAAGTAAAAGCCCTACGTCTCGGAGCCTTGAGGCGGTCGAGTGGATTATGTGTATGGGTGTTACAAGAGTGCGAACCCTTCTGCCTGTGGAGGGGGTGGCTTATATAGAATGCGCCAGGACCCCTGCCAGCCCACATAATGAAGGGGTTTAAGTACATCAAGTCTGGGACGTTACTGGTAACGCCCCACATAAAGTGCCTTAACTATCATTAAGTCTATTCAATTACAGGCCATTGCAGTGCAGAGTGCCTTCTGACCTTCTGGTGGTCGAGTGTATCTTCATGGTCGAGTGAGTCTCCATGGTCGAGTCCTTCTAGTTAGTCGAGTGAGTTCTTCGTTGGTCGACTGGAAGGTGATCTCTTCTAAGGGTGCCCTTGGGTAGGACATCTAGGTCAGGCCTACGACCCTACCCTAGGTACATGAATCCATCACGCGGAACGGACGGAGCGAGAGAAGCAGGAGGCGCGGGTGGCAGAGGTGCGGCAAGAGCTCCAGGCTCTCATGGAAAAGCATGAGAGTTTGGAGCGTGACTCGAAGACTCGAGAGTCTGAGCTTGCCTCGGCTCTTGAAAGTGCCAAAACCGCTAAGGCCGAGGCCCATAAGGCCCTTCAGGAGATTGAGGCGGTGAAGAAAATAGCGGCGGGTAAGGCATTTTTCATGCAAAGCAAGTATGTTAATGTAAATTACCTGTTACTTACCCGAATTCGGAGCTCTCCAGGGGCGTTTGCAGATCTGCCTCGCAGTGTGTCTGATGCCGCCGCATTCTACCGAGCCGAGGAGGGGAGCTCAACGGAGAAGGTTTTTTGGTCTCAGTATGCTGAGGCCGGACATCCGGTGCCCCCTAGCGACCAGCTGAAGCAGCTGGTCGAGCTCCACAAGGTAGCCGAGCAGGCCATGAAGGGCCTCATAGTCCGGCTGTGGCCTGGAGAGGCCATGCCTGGGAGCTACTTCAGCCTCGTGCGGCGGCTGGTGGATGCGTGCCCCTGGGTGGAAGTCATCAAGCGCTCTGCCTGTATTGAAGGTGCCCGTCGGGCCCTTGCCCGCGCAAAGGTGCATTGGGGCAGGCTGGATGCGGAGAGGCTTATCACTGACGCGCCGCCAGCGGGCAAGGGGTATCGTACGCCCGAGATGTACTATAAGACTGTCCTGAAGGGTGCCCGCAAGATTGCGGATGAGTGCCCCAGAGATGTAATTATTGAGTAAACTCGCAATGTGTTATCCCGTGCGCTGAAAACTTTGTTCATATGCGCGAAGCAACGCTTATTGATTTAAAATATTACCTTCTGTGCGGCCGTTTATTAAATCTGAGAGATGGCAAGTCGTCGGTTTCAGCCCCCATGCCACGAGTGCTGGGGTGTTCGGGATAAACTTGAGCACTCTTGTTCCCATTTTTGGGTCCATCTAGGGAGGCGCTCAACACAACGAACAAGGCAACCGGACTTATAATGCTTGAACACTCTCACTTAGCCATAGAATTCTATAATTTTAAATTTTGGCGAAGCCCCTAGTATTCGGAAGACTGAGTTCGGAGCGCTATCCACGCCTTGGCCGGACATTATCCGGTTCTTCGCTCGAAGCGGCATAAGTCTTTAGGGACTCGAAAAGACCTCTCAAACAGCGACCAGTCTCTCGCCTTATCATGACAGTCAGTTTTAGCTTTCTCCACTGAGGCGCTCGCCCAGCTCAACCGGGGCGCAATCGCAGTGGTTCTCCCAGTGCTACCTTAGCCGACAGAACGGAACGTAAGGTACCAAAACATGGGAGCCTGGCAAACCCAACTATTGACCCAAGACATGATTCGGAGCCGATTCATATAATGCTATAAGTTCGGGGTGCCGCACTTGTGAAAGTGTTCGGACTTATCACACCATAATGCGGGGAACGTAAGCCCCTGGTGTATTCGTCCGTACCAAAATATACGGGTGCGAGATGTCATTAATGAACATATATGTAAAGTAATGCAATTATAGGCAAAGAGTGCTGCATTGTTTATTCAAGGAATTCTGCCATTAGTGCAGAATGATACAAATGGTGCGGTAAGCAAGGGATTGGACTAATTAAACATGTCCCCCTCCAGGGGTGGGCTGCGGACTGGTGTATTTAACAAATTTAATGCTCGTAAAGGAGACCACCTGAGTGTTCGTCGCAGCCTTTGTCCCTCCCTGGCTGTTGCGTCGTGAGTTCGGCAAGTTCGCCGCCGGACAGGGCCTCTGGTGAACGGAGTCCTATGTATAGAAAGAAGAAAAATAAAAATGAAAAGAGCGACACACTTGGGAGCCCCTGGTGTGGTTGAGCCGCACTCCGGGCCTGTTGTGGTTGTGCCCCTCCCCCTATGCCCATGGTATCTCCAGAGCGTAATGATGTACGTGGAGAGCTGGTCTTGCAATCATGCGAGGGCTGGGGTTGGGGCCGCATTGCTACGCATGCTCGGAACGTGCCGGGTGGTCTTGATTGATATTGCTCCGGGCGCGTTTGGCCGTGTCCGGTCGTTTAACGGCCGGACTCGAAAATTGCCTTAAAAGTCTGCTCTGTACTTCTGCCGCAAGAGCCGCTGTATGTTCCTCCGTTCGAAAGGAGCGTTCCGTATTTCTGTTGACCGTGATGACTCCACGAGGGTCTGGCATCTTGAGCTTGAGGTATGCATAATGCGGCACCGCGTTGAACTTTGCGAACGCGGTTCGTCCGAGTAGAGCGTGATAGCCGCTGCGGAACGGGACTATGTCGAAGATTAACTCCTCGCTTCGGAAATTATCCGGGGATCCGAAGACCACTTCCAGTGTGACTGAGCCTATACAATTGGCCTCAACACCTGGTATGACGCCTTTAAAGGTCGTCTTTGTAGGTTTAATCCTTGAGGGGTCTATGCCCATCTTGCACACTGTATCCTAATAAAGCAGGTTTAGGCTACTGCCACCGTCCATCAGGACTCTCGTGAGGTGAAATCCATCGACGATTGGGTCTAAAACCAATGCGGCGAATCCGCCATTGCGGATACTGGTCGGGTGGTCTCTTCGATCGAAAGTGATCGGGCAAGAGGACCATGGATTGAACTTCGGGGCGACTGGCTCCATCGCATATACGTCTCTAAGTGCACGCTTCCGCTCCCTCTTGGGTATATGGGTTGCGTATATCATGTTTACCGTCCGCACTTGTGGGGGGAAGCCCTTCTGTCCTCTACTGTTCGGCGGCCGGGTCTCTTCCTCGTCATCGCTGTGTATCCCCTTGTCACTGTTTTCGGCAATTAACTTGCCTGCCTGCTTGAATACCCATCAATCCCTGTTGGTGTGGTTAGCTGGCTTTTCGGGGGTGCCATGTATCTGGCAAGAGCGGTCGAGTATTTGGTCCAAATTGGACGGACCTGGAGTGGTTCTTTTGAATGGCTTCTTCCGCTGACCGGGTTTAGAGCCTCGGAATCTGGCGTTGACTGTCGTATCCTCATTGTTGTCGCCGTTAACGCGGCGTTTTTTTTTGTTTCGACGTGACCTGCCATTGTGGTCCTTAGTATCCGGACTGCCAGCATTTTTACTGAGGTTGTTGCTACGAGCTAGCCAGCTATCCTATCCCGCACAGAAGCGGGTCATGAGTGATGTGAGGGCTGCCATGGATTTCGGCTTTTCCTGTCCTAGGTGCCGGGCCAGCCACTCGTCGCGGATGTTATGTTTGAAGGCTGCGAGGGCCTCTGCATCCGGACAGTCGAAGATTTGATTTTTCTTTGTTAAGAATCGTGTCCACAATTGCCTGGCCGATTCGTCTGGCTGCTGAATTATGTGGCTTAGGTCATCGACGTCTGGTGGTCGCACATATGTGCCCTAGAAGTTGTCAAGGAATGCGGCTTCCAGGTCCTCCCAACACCCAATTGACTCTGAGGGCAGGCTGTTAAGACAATGCCGAGCTGGTCCTTTAAGCTTGAGCGGGAGATATTTGATGGCGTGGAGATCGTCGCCGCGGGCCATATGGATATGAAGGAGATAATCCTCGATCCAAACCGCGGGGTCTGTTGTGCCATCGTAGGATTCAATGTTGACGGGTTTAAACCCTTCAGGGATTTGATGATCCATTACTTCGTCTGTGAAGCATAGTGGGTGTGCGGCGCCTCTATATTGAGCAATATCACGACGTAGCTCAATTGAGCGTTGTCTGCTGTGTTCGGCCCGGCCGGAGTTGCTGTTTCCGGAGCGACGGTATTCGTCGTGGGTCGTGGGGCGCCCACGTGATCCATAGATAGATCTGGATTGTCTTGCCTTGTCCTCCAATATATCCCGCAAGTCCGGCGTGTTCCCTCGTGGCTTCGTACTTTTCGAGCGGTGCCGGGGTACGGTCCTGGTGGAGGGCCTAGATGCCTCTCTATCGCGGCCACGAGGTGGTCGGTCTGCCATATTGTGCGCTGGTGATGAAGGTTTGTATGCCTCCTCCTCTAATCGGGGAAGCAACTTGTGTTTTGGGTAGCTTTTGGAGGGGCGTTCGAGTTCATACTCTTCGGCCGCGAGGACCTCGGTCCATCTGTCGGCCAGCAGATCTTGATCAGCTTGAAGCTGTTGCTGCTTTTTCTTTAGGCTATTTGCCATGGCCATTAGCCTGCGTTTGAAACGCTCTTGTTCGACGGGATCCTCAGGTACGACGAATTCGTCGTCGTCGAGGCTTGCCTCATCTCCGGAGGGAGGTATGTAATTATCATCCTCGACCTCTTCGTCTGCCGCTCTCTCGTGAGGGCTGGCTTCTGCGTCCTCCTGCGCTGAATCTTGCTGGAGGGGATTGTCTTCGGCACTTTCTGGGGTGTTATTATCTCCTGTGCCGGAATCTCCATTCTTGCTGTGGCGGGATTTAGAGCGGCGCCGCTGACGTTGGCGCTTGGGCTGTTTCTTTAAGGAATCTGCCTCCGCTGCTTCTTCGCCGTCCCCATCCTTTGGGGTGTCCACCATGTATATGTCGTATGACGAGGTGGTCTTCCAGTGCCCTGTAGGTGCTGGTTCTTGATCGTCTCCAGCATCGTCGTCCATACCGTCGATGTTTTCGGAGTCGTAGTCTAGCATGTCGGTTAGATCGTCGACAGTGGCTACAAAGTGGGTGGTGGGTGGGCTTTGAATTTCTTCGTCGTCTGCATCCCAACCATCCTGGCCGTAGTCCGGCCAGGGCTCCGGATAACGAGAGATGCTTTAGCGAATTTAGGATGTCGCCAAAGGGTGAGTGTTGAAAAGATGTCCGCGGCAGTCAACTCCATGATCGGCGCCCAATCGGATTCGATTGGCAGGGGCGAGGAGGTTCGGAGTCCGGCACCTCGGAGTCACGGGTTTTATACGGGACAAGGTCGGTATTCGGCTCCATCGTCGTAGCGTTTGCAGCTCCCGAGGCGGTGTCCAGCCACCCGTCCTCGATCTGCGCGATCGGCTCCGAACTATGGGTCGGAGCGGATTCCTGTGCGGCCTCCAAGGTACTGTCCGGCGGCAGAGTTAGATCGTGCCCATCGTGACAGTGCGGCACGCTTGGCTGTGGCTCGGATCCATCGAAGATCAAGTCTCCGCGGATGTCTGCCGTGAAGTTTAGGCTTCCAAACCTGACCTGATGGCCAGGGGCGTAGCTTTCGATCTGCTCCAGATGGCCAAGTGAATTGGCCCGCAGTGCGAAGCCGCCGAATACGAAGATCTGTCCGGGGAGAAACGTCTCACCCTGGACTGCGTTGTTATTGATTGAAGAAGCCATCAAGCCTATCGGTGACGACACAGAGGAACTCTCAATGAAAGCACCAATGTCGGTGTCAAAACCGGCGGATCTCGGGTAGGGGGTCCCGAACTGTGCGTCTAGGCGGATGGTAACAGGAGACAAGGGACACGATGCTTTACCCAGGTTCGGGCCCTCTCGATGGAGGTAAAACCCTACTCCTGCTTGATTGATATTGATGATATGGGTAGTACAAGAGTGGGTCTACCACGAGATCAAGGAGGCTAAACCCTAGAAGCTAGCCTATGGTATGATTGTTGTAATGGTTGTGTTCATCCTACGGACTAAAACCCTCCGGTTTATATAGACACCGGAGAGGGCTAGGGTTACACAGAGTCGGTTACAATGGTAGGAGATCTACATATCCGTATCGCCAAGCTTGCCTTCCACGCCAAGGAAAGTCCCATCCGGACACGGGACGAAGTCTTCAATCTTGTATCTTCATAGTCTTGGAGTCCGGCTGACGATGATAGTCCGGCTGTCCGGACACCCCCTAGTCCAGGACTCCCTCAACTACCTTCTATCCTTAATTTTTGTTTTCTGTTTTTTTAGTTAAATAAAATAAAATGCCATGTTTTGTCTGTTTTCTGAATTTTCCCGTGCAATAAAAAATGACCAAAAAAATAGAAGTTCTCAGAATGCCCTGAAAATGTTATATGATTGTTTCCTGGATATTTAAGAATTTTTGGTGAAAATAATACCAGAGGGGATGCACCTGATGGGCACAACCCACCAGGGCGCGCCAACACCCCCTGGCGCGCCATGGGGGGTTGTGGTCCCCACGTGGGCCCCCTCACTTATCTCTTCCTCCCACATTGTCACCTACCTCCAGAAAAAAATCCCTCTAGCTCACTTTCTCTCGTGTTCTTGCTCCTGAAACCACGTATTTCGATCTCTTTGCTCGAAGCTCCGTTTCCGAAACTGTTTCGGGGATTTGTTGCTTGGTATGTGACTCCTTCAGTTGTCCAATTAGTTTTTGTTTTAGTGGTTTATGCTTTGAATAAATAGCTAATCTTGGTTCTGCTGTAGGTGTGCTTGCATGTTCAAGTCTTAGTGTTCTAAGTAGTTTTAATGCTTGCTATGGCCTCTATGTATCCCTATGAGTAGTTGCTATTAGTTTTGTGAAGTTTGGTTGGTAAAATTTTGTGGACTAAAAATTCAGATCTATGAGGATTTCATGCAATTTATTGCCAATGCCGGTCTCATGGACTTCATCGCAGATGAGTGTGAACAGCACCAAATCCTCACAAACATGTTTGTTCAAAGTTTTACTTTCCTGCCTAGGAATAATCCTCCTGAAGTGAGTTTAGATTTATATGCTGAAAACCATCAGATACCACTTACTGAGTTTTGCAACATATGAATGATCCCGTCTGATGGGAGCTTGGCTGAGCCTAGGCCGACTGAGTTTGAGGATTTTTGTTGCACCTTAACAGTGGGTGATGAGAGGAGAGTGTCAGCCATTACTACTGGTGGCTTACATTTTCCTGCTTTTTGTTACTTTGCATATTTCACTACCAAATGCATGCTTGCTAGGGAGAAGGTGGGTGCACTTAGTTCACCAGACCTTGTTGTTTCACGTCGTGCATTACATGGGGACAACACTTATAGCTTGGGAGCTACTATGGCTCGTCGCTTCCATCTTAATAAATCCCAGGGTAAAATACATGGTGGGGTTTTTGCCACTCGTTTGGCGGCTCACTTCGAGGTTGAGATACACCCCCATGATTTCCCCCTGACCAAGGTTTACCTAGACCAGGCAGCCATGTATCACCATCACTTTCTTGCACATGGTAGTCCTAATATAGCCATTCCTTATAACCTGGTTTATAGCATTGAAACTCGTAGTTATCCCCTTGCCCGCATCTGCTTTGTTTGATTCTGTTGCCAGGGCGGATACCGGATTATGCCTGCAGACATCCTCGCCTACTGGAATGCCCACGCTGCTGTAGAGGCTGCAGAGGCACCTCAGCAGTGGGATGAGTGGATGCTCGCTCCTCAGGATCCTTACTACCCTCCAGGCTACTGATCTATTACCAACTTAGGGAAAGGCCTAAGCTTGGGGGAGTATGTGTTCTCACCGACATTACATTCATGTTCACATATCATTTTATCTGCCAGTGTTCACACTTTTTCATTGTATCATCCGTGCTTAGATTTATTTTCTTGCTTTCTTCTTGTGTGTCTGAAAAACTTTAGAAAAAACAAAAAAAATAGTTGTAGTAATTTAATTTCTATGCATGCTTAGTAGTAGAACTAAAAAGAAAATCCAAAAAGATTTCCCTGTTCTTCTTTTGCTTGTTGGGAGCTTTCCCATGTAAATAGTTTTTCACGTTTTTGGTTTTCCCTTTTATTTGCTTGTTCAAGAAAACCAAAAACTCCAAAAATATTTCAGTGTGTTTCTCTGAATTTCTTTTCTTTTTATTCGAGTCTTACCGAGGAGAAGAGCACGATGAAAATGTTGAGTGGCTCTCATATGAATAACTGTTGAACTAATAAACAGCACATTTTACCTTGTCTTCTCCTGTTGAATAAAATGTTTGCAGATTCCAGCTTAGTCCATGGCACTCTTGCACTATTATTACTTTCATATCATTTGGTCGTGCAAGTGAAAGGCAATAATGACGATATTCGATGAGCTAGCCGTGGCAAAGAGAAACTGGTATGAACTCGACTTGTTCTATTTGTGTAAATATGTTTAACCTAGTATCCAGGCTTCATCCCATTATGATTAAACATGTTTGCAATGACAATTAGAGATTATAGTTTCTCATGCCATGCATAAGTAGCTAGGAGTGGATAATGATTTATCTTAGTATCAACATAGTGTTAAAATGATTGTGATGTACTATGATGATATGGTATCCTCGTCTGAATGTTCAAGTGGCTTGACTTGGTACATGTTCATGCATGTAGTTGAATCAAAACCGACATAGCCTCTATAATATTTATGTTCATGGTGTTCATATCCTACTCATGCTAGTGTCTAATGTTACTTATGCATAATGCCTGGTTATGATCGTTGTTGCTCTCTAGCTGGCCGCTTCTCAATCTTAATTGCTAGCCTTCGCCTGTACTAAGTGAGAATTCTGCTTGTACATCAAAAACCTTGAAACCAAAGTTATTCCAGATGAGTCCACCATACCTACCTATTACCCTGCCGTCCTAAGTAAATTTGCATGTGCCACCTCTAAAAACTTCTAAAAATATCCCTTTTTGTGTGCCTGGATCGTTCATGGAACGATAGTAGGTGGTCGATATCTTCCGTGCTAAGCGGGTTGTCCTCAGGTCGAGTGTTTATTAACTCGCTATCGCGCAAGGAAACGGGCGGTAATAGGGATGCCCAGTCCCAAACTGCAAACATGAAAAAGAGTTCATCTCTTGAATAATCAGAATCTCCCAATGGAGTCAAAACTTCTACTTTCCGCTTGGGGACCGCCACTAGCGTGCTTAGCATGGAAGATGTTGATAACTGATGGTCATGAAGTGAATGAGAAGGGTGCGTGTCTCAAAATATTATTTATCTCTGTTTTAAAAATTGAGCTCTGGCACCTCTGCAAATCACTGCTTCCCTCTGCAAAGGGACTTTCTATTTACTTTATGTTGTGTCACCACCTTCTATAAACAAGCGCTAGAAACTGAGTAGAGCACAGTGGTCATGATTTATGCATTATGTATAGCTAATATTCGGTGCATCATGACTGGATCTTTTCTACCATGAATTACAATGTTTAGTCGTTGCTTGAATTGGAGGTGCTCTGCATTTATGTTTTGCGGTCTCAGAAAGGGCTAGCGAGATACCACTATTATCATATTATCATGATTGTTTTGACAACATGTTGCCATCTGAGATATCTTATTATTGCTCGCTAGCTGATTATGTCATTGATATGAGTTAATATAATCTTTAAATGTTATTGTTGACATGGTTAGTTATAATGCTGGCTGAAAACCTGGGTGTTGTTTAAGCTTATTTATGCAAACAAGAGCAAAAGAGTTCATAAAAGTTTTTCTTTCTCACTTTTAGTTTATCAACTGAATTGCTTGAGGACAAGCAAAGGTTTAAGCTTGGGGGAGTTGATACGTCTCACACGTATCAACTTTTTCTCATGCTTTTCCCCTTGTTTTGGAATCTAATTTGCATGATTTGAATGAAACTAACCCCGGACTAGCGTTGTTTTCAGCAGAACTACCATCGTGTTGTTTTTGTGCAGAAATAAAAGTTCTCGGAATAAAGTGAAGCTTTGCGAGGATTTTTTATGGAATAAAAGAAGATTTTTGGAGCCAACAACCATAGGAGAGGGGCACCTGGGTGGGCACAACCCACCAGGGCGTGCCCCCTCTCCCGGTGCGCCCAGGTGGGTTGTACCCATCTGGTGGTCCCGCTGACGACCCCCCTGACACTATAAATTCACATTATTCTAGAAAAAAATCAAGGAGAAAGAATTATCGTGTTTCACGAGACGGAGCCGTCGCCAAGCCCTTTTCTTCCTCGGGATGGCAGATCTGGAGTCCTTTTGGGGCTCTGGAGAGGGGGATCTTCTTTCTTTGTCATCACCAACCAATCTCCATCGCGAATTCCATGATGCTCCGCACCGGGAGTGAGTAATTCCTTCGTAGGCTCGCTGGTCGGGGAGGATTTGGATGAGATTCATCATGTAATCAAGTTAGTTTTGTTAGGGCCTGATCCCTAGTATCCACTATGTTCTTAGATTGATGTTGCTATGACTTTGCCATGCGTAATGGTTGTCACTTTGGGCCCGGGTGCCATGAACTCAGATATGAACCATTTATGAATTCATCATTATATCCATATGTTTTATATCCGATCTTGTAAGTTATAGTCACCAACTACGTGTTATGATCTGGCAACCCCGGAGTGACAACAACTGGGCCACTCCCGGTGATGACCGTAGTTCATGTATTCACTATGTGTTAATGCTTTGTTCTGGTTCCCTATTAAAAGGAGGCCTTAATATCCCTTAGTTTCCAATATGGACCCCGCTGCCACGGGAGGGTTGGACAAAAGATGTCATGGAAGTTCTTTTAATAAAGCATGTATGACTCTTTATGGAATACATGATGGGGATCGTTGCAGAAATTAAAAAAAATTTACACATCACCAAGATCAATCTATGGAGAGACTAGCAACGATAGAGAGGGGAGTGCATCTTCATACCCTTGAAAATCGTGATACGGAAGCGTTACAAGAACGCGGATGAAGGAGTCGTACTCGCAGCGATTCAGATCGCGGTTGATTCTGATCTAAGCGCCGAACTACGGCGCCTCCGCGTTCAACACACGTGAAACCCATTGACGTCTCCTGCGCCTTGATCCAACAAGGAGGAGGGAAAGGTTGGGGAAGACAACTCCAGCAGCAGCACAACGGCATGGTGGTGGTGGAGCAGCGGTTCTCTGGCAGGGCTTCGCCAAGCTCAACGGAGGAGGAGGGGGTGTTGGAGAGGGGGAGGGCTGCACCTTCGATGAGGTGCTGCTGCCCTCCCTCCTTCCCTCTATTCATAGGGCAAAGTGGGAAGGGGCCCGGCCCCTCTAGATGAGATCTAGAGGGGGGGCAAGGGGAGGGGGCTTGCCCCCCAAGCCAAGGGGAGCGCCCCCTTTAGGGTTTCCCCCAAACCCTAGGCGCATGGGCCCTAGGGGGGCTGGTTACCTTCCACATACAGCCCTTAGGGCCCTCCGGGGCAGGTGGACCCTCCCGGTGGACCCCCGGAACCCCTTCGGTGGTCCCGGTACAATATAGGCAAACCTCCGAATACTTCCGGTGACCGTATGATGACTTCCCATATATAAATCTTCACCTCCGGACCATTCCAAAACTACTCGTGACGTCCGGGATCTCATCTGGGACTCCGAACAACATTCGGTAACCACATACTATTTCCCATAACAACTCTAGCGTCACCGAACCTTAAGTGTGTAGACCGTACGGGTTCGGGAATCATGCAGACATGACCGAGACAGCTCTCCGGTCAATAACCAACAGCGGGATCTGGAAACCCATGTTGGCTCCCACATGTTCCACTATGATCTCATTGGATGAACCACGATGTCGAGGATTCAAGCAATCCCATATTCAATTCGCTTTGTCAATCGGTACGTTACTTGCCCGAGATTCGATCGTTGGTATCCCAATACCTCGTTCAATCTCATTACCGGCAAGTCACTTTACTCATTCCGTAATGCATGATCCCGTAACTAACTACTTAGTAACATTGAGCTCATTATGATGATGCATTACCGAGTGGGCCCAGAGATACCTCTCCATCATACGGAGTGACAAATCCCAGTCTCGATTCGTGCCAACCCAACAGACACTTTCAGAGATACCTATAGTGCACCTTTATAGCCACCCAGTTAGGTTGTGACGTTTGGTACACCCAAAGCATTCCTACGGTATCTGGGAGTTACACAATCTCATGGTCTAAGGAAATGATACTTGACATTAGAAAAGCTTTAGCAAACTAACTACACGATCTTGTGCTATGCTTAGGATTGGGTCTTGTCCATCACATCATTCTTCTAATGATGTGATCCCGTTATCAATGACATCCGATGTCCATAGTCAGGAAACCATGACCATTGATACGTCTCCAACGTATCTATAATTTTTGATTGCTCCATGCTACTTTATCTACTGTTTTAGGCAATATTATGCTTTATTATCCACTTTTATATTATTTTTGGGACTAATCTATTTACCGGAGGCCCAGCCCAGATTTGTTGTTTTATGCCTATTTTAGTGTTTCGAGGAAAATGAATATCAGACAGAGTCAAAACGGAACAAAATCAACTGGAGAAGTTATTTTTGGAAGGAAACCCACCTGATAGACTTGGACCCCACGTTAGAAGATACGGGAGGTGCTCACAAGGGTGGGGGGCGCCCCCTCCCCCGGGTGCGCCCCCCTGCCTCGTGGGGCCCCCGTAGCTCCATCGACGTACTCCTTTCACCCATATATACCTACGTACCCTAAAACTTCCAGAACAGAAGATAGATCGGGAGTTCCGCCGCCGCAAGCCTCTGTAGCCACCAAAAACCTCTCGGGAGTCTGTTCCGGTGCCCTGCCGGAGGGGGATCCCATCATCGGTGGCCATCTTCATCATCCCGGCGCTATCCATGACGAGGAGGGAGTAGTTCACCCTCGGGGCTGAGGGTATGTACCAGTAGCTATGTGTTTGATCTCTCTCTCTCTCGTGTTCTCTCTCGTGTTCCATCTATGGCACGATCTTGATGTATCCCGAGCTTTTCTATTGTATTTGGATCTTATGATGTTTCTCCCCTCTACTCTCTTGTGATGAATTGAATTTCCCATTTGAAGTTATCTTATTGGATTGAGTCTTTTATGAGAACACTTGATGTATGTCTTGCCGTGATTATCTGTGGTGACAATGGGATATCATGTGCCACTTGATGTATGTTTTGGTGATCAACTTGCGGGTTTCGTGACATTGGGAACCTATGCATAGGGGTTGGCACACGTTCTTGACTCTCCGATAGAAACTTTGGGGCACTCTTTGAAGTACTTTGTGTTGGTTGGATGAATCTGAGATTGTGTGATGCATATCGTATAATCATGCCCACGGATACTTGAGGTGACAATGGAGTATCTAGGTGACATTAGGGTTTTGGTTGATTTGTATCTTAAGATTTTATTCTAGTACGAACTCTTTTATAGATTGATCCGAAAGAATAACTTTGAGGTGGTTCCGTACCCTACCATAATCTCTACGTTTGTTCTCCGCTATTAGTGGCTTCGAAGTGACTCTTTGTTGCATGTTGAGGGCTTGTTATATGATCTATCTATGTTATTATTGTTGAGAGAACTTGCACTAGTGAAAGTATGAACCCTAGGCCTTGTTTCCTATCATTGCAACACCGTTTACGCTCACTTTTATCATTAGTTACCTTGCTGTTTTTATATTTTCAGATTACAAATACCTATATCTACCATCCATATTGCACTTGTATCACCATCTCTTCGCCGAACTAGTGCACCTATACAATTTACCATTGTATTGGGTGTGTTGGGGACACAAGAGACTCTTTGTTATTTGGTTGCAGGGTTGCTTGAGAGAGACCATCTTCATCCTACGCCTCCTACGGATTGATAAACCTTAGGTCATCCACTTGAGGGAAATTTGCTACTGTCCTACAAACCTGTGCACTTGCAGGCCCAACAACGTCTACAAGAAGAAGGTTTTGTAGTAGACATCAAGCTCTTTTCTGGCGCCGTTGCCGGGGAGGCTAGGTAAAGGGCACTCACTCACACCCCGTCAACTAAGCTGTTTTCTGGCGCCGTTGCCGGGGAGGTTAGCGCTTGAAGGTATATCTTTAGATCCTGCAATCGAATCTTTTTGTTTCTTGTTTTATCACTAGTCTAGTTTATAAAAGAAAATTACAAAAAAATGGAGTTAAGTTTGTCTCATACGCTTCACCTTTTTAATATCTTTCGTGAGTATGATGGAAAGGATAATTGTGCTCAAGTGCTAGAAGAAGAAATCTATAGAATGTTTGATACTAAATCTTTGTATGATGAGCATGATTGCAATGTTGTTAGTATGAATTCCTTGAATATCCATGATGCTAATGATATGCAAATCCACAAGCTTGGGGAAGCTATGTTTGATGAAGATGATATTTTTTGTCCCCAAGCTTTGATGAGCAAATTTACTATGATGAAAGCATGCCTCCTATCTATGATGATTATTGTGATGACACGTATGCTTTAAAGAATAATGATAACCATGAAACTTGTCATCTTGATCCTAATTTTAAATCATATGATAGTTATTTTGTTGAGTTTGCTCCCACTACTATTCATGAGAAGAATTTTGCTTATGAGGAGAGTAGTAAATTTTCTATGCTAGTAGATCATGAAAAGAATGCTTTAGGTGCTGGTTACATTGTTGAATTCATTCATGATGGTACTGAAAATTATTATGAGGGAGGAACATCTGCTTGTAGGAATTGCAGTAATGTCAAGTTTCCTCTCTATGTGTTGAAAATTTTAAAGCTATGCTTGTTTTACCTTCCTATGCTAGTTGATCCTTTTTACCATAAGTTGTTTGCTCACAAAATCCCTATACATAGGAAGTGGGTTAGACTTAAAAGTGCTAGTCATATGCTTCATGATGCTCCCGTTATGTTTCAATTCTTATCTTTTATGTGAGCATCATTGTCATCATCATGCCTAGCTAGAAAGGCATTAAAGAAAAGCGCTTGTTGGTAGACAACCCAATACTTATCCTTACTGTTTTTGTGTGTTCACATGATTATGCTACTGTAGTAATCATGTTTTATAGCTTTTGTTTCAATAAAGTGCCAAGTAAGACCTTTAGGATGACTTACGGTGATAGTTGTGTTGATCCTGCTGGAAATCAGAAACTTTTGCACCCAGTAAATTAGTTTTGTTAATTCACAGAAATATGATTCTGATCTGATTCGTTTTGCTCTTGATTGGTACACGAATTGCTTAGGACTTCCTAATTTGGTAGGATTTTTGCAGTTCCAGAAGTGTACGTTTGATACAGATTACTACAGACTGTTCTGTTTTTGACAGATTCTGTTTTCTATGTGTTGTTTGCTTATTTTGATGAATCTATGAGTAGTATCGGAGGGTATGAACCATAGATAAGTTGGATTACAGTAGATATTACACCAATATGAATTTATAATGAGTTAATTACAGTACCAATGTGGTGCTTTTGTTTTCTTTCACTAACGGAGCTTATAAGATTTCCTGTTGAGTTTTGTGTTGTGAAGTTTTCAAGTTTTGGGTAAAGGTTCAATGGACTATGGAATAAGGAGTGGCAAGAGCCTAAGCTTGGGGATGCCCAAGGCACCCCAAGGTCATATTCAAGGACAACCAAGTGCCTAAGCTTGGGGATGCCCCGGAAGGCATCCCCTCTTTCGTCTTCGTTCATTGGTAACTTTACTTGGAGCTATATTTTTGTTCACCACATGATATGTGTTTTGCTTGGAGCGTCATTTTATTTTGTTAGTATTAGCTTGCTGTTATTTAGATTAATGTTTTGCATCTTTAGTTTCAATAAAGAAGTCAAGGATAGCCTTTGCCATGCTTATTTTGCTAGTATACATGTTGCTGTTTGAAAACAGAAAGTTTACCGCTGTTGCAAAAATTCCCCAGAAAATTCAGAGGGTGGTATAATGTTAAATCTTTTTGAATATTGAGATATGATAAATTTATTACAGTGGGAATTTTAGTTCATAATTTTTGGAGTCAGGGAAGTATTGATACTCTTGCATTCTTTACAGACTGTACTGTTTTGGCAGATTGCTGTTATGGTTGCATTGTTTGCATATGTTTGCTTGATTAATGATTCTATTTGAGGATAGGAGTATTAAATATGCAGAGGCATTATTATGCAATGTTGAATAATTATTTAAGTGATTTGTTACAGTAGAAAATGATAAGGTTTTGCATTGGTTTATACTAACCTATCTCACGAGTTCTTGTTGAGTTTGTTGTGAATGAAGCTTTTGATAAAAAGAGAAACCATGATATGAGAGGAATTAAGGAGACACAAAAGCTCAAGCTTGGGGATGCCCAAGGCACCCCAAGATAATATTTCAAGAAGTCTCAAGCATCTAAGCTTGGGGATGCCCCGGTAGGTATCCCACCTTTCTTCTTCAACAACTATCGGTTAGTATCGGTTGAGCCTAAGTTTTTGCTTCTTCACATGAGTTGTGCTATCCTTGCAATGTAGTTTTCTTTAGCTTTGCTTGCTGTTTGAATAAAGTATCAAGATCTGAAATTATTAAATGGGAGAGTCTTCGCATAGTTGCATAATTATTCGACTACTCATTGATCTTCACTTATATCTTTCGGAGTAGTTTGTTGTTTGCTCTAGTTCTTCACTTATATCTTTTAGAGCACGGTGGTAGTTTTATTTTTAAGAAATAGACGATCTTTCATGCTTCACTTAGATTATTTTGAGAGTCATTAACAGCATGGTAATTTGCTTAATGTTAATATACTTCATGTTCAAGTTATGTGAAACTTTCTTTTGAGTGAATTGAATACTAAGTTAAGTTTGATGCTTGATAATTGTTTTGAGATATGGAGGTGATAATATCAAAGTCGTGCTAGTTGGGTAATTGTGAATTTGAGAAATGCTTGTGTTGAAGTTTGCAAGTCCAGTAGCATGCACGTATGGTTAAAGTTGTGTAACAAATTTGAAACATGAAGTGTACCTGGCTTGTGCATCCTTATGAGTGGCGGTCGGGGACGAGCGATGGTCTTTTCCTACCAATCTATCCCCCTAGGAGCATGCACGTAGTACTTGATTTTCGATAGCTTCTAAATTTTTGCAATAAGTATATGAGTTCTTTTGACTAATGTTGAGTCCATGGATTATACGCACTCTCACCTTTCCGCCTTTGCTAGCCTCTTCGGTACCGTGCATTGCCCTTTCTCACCTTGAGAGTTGGTGCAAACTTCGCCGGTGCATCCAAACCCCGTGATATGATATGCTCTGTCACACATAAACCTCCTTATATCTTCCTCAAAACAGCCACCATATCTACCTATCATGGCATTTCCATAGCCATTCCGAGATATATTGCCATGCAACTTCCATTCATCATCATCATGACATACATTACTTTTGTCATATTGCCATTGCATGATCATGTAGTTGACATCGTATTTGTGGCAAAGCCACCATGCATTATTTTTCATACATGTCACTCTTGATTCATCACACCATCCCGGTACACCGCCGGAGGCATTCATATAGAGTCATATCTTGTTCTAAGTCTCGAGTTGTAATCCTTATGTTGTAATCAATAGAAGTGTGATGATCATCATTATTAGAGCATTGCCCCAAAAAAAGAGAAAAAATGCCAAAAGAAAAAAAAAGAAAGGCCCAAAAAAAAGAAGAAGAAAAGAAAATAAATAAAAAGGGCAATGCTACTATCTCTTTTCCACACTTGTGCTTCAAAGTAGCACCTTGTTCTTCATGTAGTGAGTCTCATATATTGTGCTTCAAAGTAGCACCTTGTTCTTCATGTAGTGAGTCTCATAAGTTGTCTTTTTATACTAGTGGGAATTTTTCATTATAGAACTTGGCTTGTATATTCCTACAATGGGCTTCCTCAAATGCCCTAGGTCTTCATGAGCAAGCGAGTTGGATGCGCACCCACTAGTTTTCTTTTGTTGAGCATTCATAGCTCTAGTGCATCCGTTGCATGGCAATCCCTACTCCTCATGTTGACATCAATTGATGGGCATCTCCATAGCCCGTTGATTAGCCTCATCAATGTGAGACTTTCTCCTTTTTTGTCTTCTCCACACAATCCCCATCATCATATTCTATTCCACCCATAGTGCTATATCCATGGCTCACGCTCATGTATTCCGTGAAGGTTGAAAAAGTTTGAGATTATTTAAGTATGAAACAATTGCTTGGCTTGTCATCGGGGGTATAGAAGTTGGGAACATCTTTGTGTGACGAAAATGAAGCATAGCCTAACTATATGATTTTGTAGGGATGAACTTTCTTCTGCCATGTTATTTTGAGAAGACATGATTACTTTGATTAGTATGCTTGAAGTATTATTATTTTTATGTCAATATGAACTTTTGTCTTGAATCTTTCGGTTCTGAATATTCATATCACAATTAAGAATATTTACATTGAAATTATGCTAAAGTATCACTCCGCATCAAAAATTCATTTTTTTATCGTTTACCTACTCGAGGACGAGCAGGAATTAAGCTTGGGGATGCTTGATACGTCTCCAACGCATGTATAATTTTTGATTGCTCCATGCTACTTTATCTACTGTTTTAGGCAATATTGGGCTTTATTATCCACTTTTACATTATTTTTGGGACTAACCCATTAACCGGAGGCCCAGCCCAGATTTGTTGTTTTATGCCTATCTCAGTGTTTCGAGGAAAAGGAATATCAGACGGAGTCAAAACGGAACGAAATCAACTAGAGAAGTTATTTTTGGAAGGAAACCCACCTGATGGACTTGGACCCCATGTCAGAAGATACGGGAGGTGCTCACGAGGGTGGGGGCGCGCCCACCCCACCCCCCCCCCCCCGGGCGCGCCCCCTACCTCGTGGGGCCCCCGTAGCTCCACCGACGTACTCCTTTCACCCATATATACCTACGTACCCTAAAACTTCCAGAACAGAAGATAGATCGGGAGTTCCGCCGCCGCAAGCCTCTGTAGCCACCAAAAACCTCTCGGGAGCCCGTTCCGGCGCCCTGCCGGAGGGGGATCCCATCACCGGTGGCCATCTTCATCATCCCTACGCTATCCATGATGAGGAGGGAGTAGTTCACCCTCGGGGCTGAGGGTATGTACCAGTAGCTATGTGTTTGATCTCTCTCGTGTTCCATCTATGGCACGATCTTGATGTATCCCGAGCTTTGCTATTGTAGTTGGATCTTATGATGTTTCTCCCCCTCTACTCTCTTGTGATGAATTGAGTTTCCCCTTTGAAGTTATCTTATCGGATCGAGTCTTTTATGAGAACACTTGATGTATGTCTTGCCGTGATTATCTGTGGTGACAATGGGATATCATGTGCCACTTGATGTATGTTTTGGTGATCAACTTGCGGGTTTCGTGACATTGGGAACCTATGCATAGGGGTTGGCACACGTTCTTGACTCTCCGATAGAAACTTTGGGGCACTCTTTGAAGTACTTTGTGTTGGTTAGATGAATCTGAGATTGTGTGATGCATATCATATAATCATGCCCACGGATACTTGAGGTGACAATGGAGTATCTAGGTGACATTAGGGTTTTGGTTGATTTGTATCTTTAGGTGTTATTCTAGTACGAACTCTTTTATATATTGATCCGAAAGAATAACTTTGAGGTGGTTTCGTACCCTACCATAATCTCTATGTTTGTTCTCCGCTATTAGTGGCTTCGGAGTGACTCTTTGTTGCATGTTGAGGGCTTGTTATGTGATCTATCTATGTTATTATTGTTGAGAGAACTTGCACTAGTGAAAGTATGAACCCTAGGCCTTGTTTCCTTCGTTGCAATACCGTTTACGCTCACTTTTATCATTAGTTACCTTGCTGTTTTTATATTTTCAGATTACAAATACCTATATCTACCATCCATATTGCACTTGTATCACCATCTCTTCGCCGAACTAGTGCACCTATACAATTTACCATTGTATTGGGTGTGTTGGGGACACAAGATACTCTTTGTTATTTGGTTGCAGGGTTGCTTGAAAGAGAGACCATCTTCATCCTACGCCTCCTACGGATTGATAAACCTAGGTCATCCACTTGAGGGAAATTTGCTACTGTCCTACAAACCTGTGCACTTGCAGGCCCAACAACGTCTACAAGAAGAAGGTTGTGCAGTAGACATCAACCATCTGTTGATCACGAGCTAGTCAACTAGAGGCTCACTAGGGACATGTTGTGGTCTATGTATTCACACATGTATTATGGTTTCCGGTCAATACAATTATAGCATGAACAATAGACAATTATCATGAACAAGGAAATATAATAATAACCATTTTATTATTGCCTCTAGGGCATATTTCTAACAATCTCCCACTTGCACTAGAGTCAATAATCTAGTTACATTGTGATGAATCAAACACCCATAGAGTTCTGGTGTTGATCATGTTTTGCTCGTGGAAGAGGTTTTGTCAACGGATCTACGACATTCAGATCTGTATGCACTTTACAAATATCTATGTCTCCATCTTGAACATTTTCACGAATGGAGTTGAAGTGACGCTTGATATGCCCGGTCTTCTTGTGAAACCTGGGCTCCTTGGCAAGGGCAATAGCTCCAGTGTTGTCACAGAAGAGAGTCATCGGGCCCGATGCATTTGGAATAACTCCTAGGTCGGCAATGAAGTCCTTCATCTAGATTGCTTGATGCGCTACCTCCGAGGCTGCCATGTACTCCGCTTCACATGTAGATCCTACCATGACGCTTTGTTTGCAACTGCACCAGCTTACTGCCCCACCATTCAAAATATACACGTATCCGGTTTGTGACTTGGAGTCATCCAGATCTGTGTCAAAGCTAGCATCGACGTAACCCTTTACGACGAGCTCGTCGTCACCTCCATAAACGCGAAACATATCCTTAGTCCTTTTCAGGTACTTCAGGATATTCTTGACCGCTGTCCAGTGTTCCATGCCGGGATTACTTTGGTACCTCCCTACCAAACTTACGACAAGGTTTACATCAGGTCTGATACACAGCATGGCATACATAATAGACCCTATGACTGAGGCATAGGGGATGACACTCATCTTTTCTCTATCTTCTTCCGTGGTCGGGCTTTGAGCCGAGCTCAATTTCACACCTTGCAATACAGGCAAGAACCCCTTCTTGGACTGATCCATATTGAACTTCTTCAATATCTTATCAAGGTATGTGCTTTGTGAAAGACCTACGAGGCGTATCGATCTATCTCTATAGATTTTGATGCCTAATATGTAAGCAGCTTCTCCAAGGTCCTTCATTGAAAAACACTTATTCAAGTAGGCCTTTATGCTTTCCAAAAGTTCTATATCATTTCCCATCAATAGTATGTCATCCACATATAATATGAGAAATGCTACAGAGCTCCCACTCACTCTCTTGTAAATGCAGGCTTCTCCATAAGTCTGCATAAACCCAAACACTTTGATCATTTCATAAAAGTGAATGTTCCAACTCCGAGATGCTTGCACCAGCCCATAGATGGAGCGCTGGAGCTTGCATACCTTATTAGCATTCTTAGGATCGACAAAACCTTCTGGCTGCATCATATATAACTCTTCCTTAAGGAAACCGTTAAGGAATGCCGTTTTGACGTCCATTTGCCATATTTCATAATCATAGAATGTGGCAATTGCTAACATGATTTGAACGGACTTCAGCTTCGCTACGGGTGAGAAGGTCTCATCGTAGTCAACCCCTTGAACTTGTCGATAACCCTTAGCGACAAGCCGAGCCTTATAGATGGTAACATTACCATCGGCGTCCATTTTCATCTTAAAGATCCATTTATTTTCTATCGCACACCGATCATCGAGCAAGTCTGTCAAAGTCCATACTTTGTTTTCATACATGGATCCTATCTCAGACTGCATGGCTTCAAGCCATTTGTTGGAATCTGGGCTCGCCATCACTTCTTCATAGTTCGAAGGTTCACGGTTGTCTAACAACATGATTTCCAGGACAGGGTTGCCATACCATTCTGGTGTGGAACGTGTCCTTGTGGACCTATGAATTTCAGTAGCAACTTGATCCGAAGTACCTTGATCATCATCATTAACTTCCTCTCTAGTCGGTGCAGGCACCACAGAAACATCTTCCTGAGATGCGCTACTTTCCGGTTCAAGAGGCAGTACTTCATCAAGTTCTACTTTCCTCCCACTTACTTCTTTTGAGAGAAACTCTTTCTCCAGAAAGGACCCGTTCTTGGCAACAAAGATCTTGCCTTCGGATCTGAGGTAGAAGGTATACCCAATGGTTTCCTTAGGGTATCCTATGAAGACGCATTTTTCTGACTTGGGTTCGAGCTTTTCAGGTTGAAGTTTCTTGACATAAGCATCACATCCCCAAACTTTTAAAAATGACAGCTTAGGTTTCTTCCCAAACCATAATTCATACGGTGTCGTCTCAACGGATTTAGACGGTGCCCTATGAATGTGGCTGTCTCTAAAGCATATCCCCAAAATGATAGCGGCAAATCGGTAAGAGACATCATAGATCACACCATATCCAATAGAGTGCAATTATGACGTTTGGACACACCATTATGCTGAGGTGTTCTAGGCGGCGTGAGTTGTGAAACAATTCCACATTTCCTTAAGTGCGTACCAAATTCATGACTCAAATATTCTCCCCCATGATCTGATCGTAAGAACTTTATTTTTCTGTCACGTTGATTCTCTACCTCACTCTAAAATTCCCATATCTACTTAAGTCATCAGTGAGGGTGAGAACATAATGATAGCTACCGCGAGCCTCAACGCTCATTGGACCGCACACATCAGTATGTATGATTTCCAACAAGTTGGTTGCTAGCTCCATTGTTCCGGAGAACGTGGTCTTGGTCATTTTTCCCATGAGGCATGGTTCCCATGTGTCAAATGATTCATAATCAATAGACTCCAGCAGTCCATCTGCATGGAGCTTCTTCATGCGTTTGACACCAATGTGACCAAGGCGGCAGTGCCACAAGTATGTGGGACTATCATTATTAACCTTACATCTTTTGGTATTCACACTATGAATATGTGTAACATCACGTTCGAGATTCAATAAGAATAAACCATTGACCAGCGGGGCATAACATAAAAAATATCTCTCATATAAATAGAAAACCATTATTCTCGGATTTAAATGAGTAGCCATCTCACATTAAATGAGATCCAGATACGATGTTCATGCTCAAAGCTGGCACTAAATAACAATTATTGAAGTTTAAAACTAATCCCGTAGGTAAATGTAGAGGCAGCGTGCCGATGGTGATCACATCGACCTTGGAACCATTCCCAACGCGCATCGTCATCTCGTCCTTCGCCAGTTTCCACATCTCCTGTTTTGTGTTACAAATATGAGCAACCACACCGGTATCAAATACTCAGGAGCTACTACGAGTACTGGTAAGGTACACATAAATAACATGTATATCACATATACCTTTGGTGTTGCCGGCCTTCTTGTCCGCTAAGTACTTGGGGCAGTTTCACTTCCAGTGACTGTTTCCCTTGCAATAAAAGCACTCAGTCTCAGGTTTAGGTCCATGCTTTGTCTTTTTCCTGGTAACTAGCTTACCGGGCGCGACAACTCCCTTGCCGTCCTTCTTGAAGTTCTTCTTACCCTTGCCTTTCTTGAAACTAGTGGTTTTATTGACCATCAACACTTGATGCTCCTTTTTGATCTCCACCTCCGCTGATTTCAGCATTGAGTATATCTCAGGAATGGTTTTCTCCATCCCCTGCATATTGAAATTCATCACAAAGCTCTTGTAGCTAGGTGGAAGCAACTGAAGGATTCTGTCAATGACCAGGTCATCCGGGAGATTAACTCCCAGCTGAGACAAGCGGTTGTGCAACCCAGACATTTTGAGTATGTGCTCGCTGACAGAACTATTCTCCTCCATCTTACAACTGTAGAACTTGTCGGAGACTTCATATCTCTCGACTCGAGCATGAGCTTGGAAAACCATTTTCAGCTCTTGGAACATCTCATATGCTCTGTGCTGCTCAAAACGCTTTTGGAGCCCCGATTCTAAGCTGTAAAGCATGCCACACTGAACCAGGGAGTAATCATCACTACGCGACTGCCAGGCGTTCATAACATCTTGAGTTGCTGGGAAAACAGGTGCTTCACCTAGCGGTGCATCGAGGACATATGCTTTCTTGGCAGCTATGAGGATGATCCTCAAGTTATGGACCCAGTCTGTGTAGTTGCTACCATCGTCTTTCAGCTTGGTTTTCTCTAGGAACGCGTTGAAGTTGAGGGCAACATTAGCATGGGCCATTTGATCTATAAGACATATTGCAAAGATTTTTAGACTAAGATCATGATAATTAAGTTCATCTAATCAAATTATTTAATGAACTCCCACTCAGATAGACATCCATCTAGTCATCTAAGTGATACATGATCCTAGTCAACTAGGTCGTGTCCGATCATCACGTGAGACAGACTACTCATCATCGGTGAACATATTCATGTTGGTCGTATCTACTATACGACTCATGTTTGACCTTTCGGTCTCTTGTGTTCCGAGGACATGTCTGTACATGCTAGGCTCGTCAAGTCAACCTAAGTGTTTTTGCATGTGTAAATCTGGCTTACACCCGTTGTATGCGAACGTTAGAATCTATCACATCCAATCATCACGTGGTGCTTCGAAACAACGAACCTTCGCAACGGTGCACAGTTAGGGGGAACACTTTCTTGAAATTTTATGAGGGATCATCTTATTTATGCTACCGTCGTTCTAAGCAAATAATATGCAAAAACATGATAAACATCACATGCAATAAAATAGTGACATGATATGGCCAATATCATTTTTGCTCCTTTTGATCTCCATCTTCGGGGTGCCATGATCATCATCGTCACCGGCATGACACCATGATCTCCATCATTGTGTCATCATGAAGTTGTCTCGCCAACTGTTACTTCTACTACTATGGCTAACGGTTAGAAATAAAGTAAAGTAATTACATGGCGTTTTCATTGACATGCAGGTCATACAATAAATTAAGACAACTCCTATGGCTCCTGCCGGTTGTCATACTCATCGACATGCAAGTCGTGATTCCTATTACAAGAACATGATCAATCTCATACATCACATATATCATTCATCACATCCTTTTGGCCATATCACATCACACGACATATGCTGCAAGAACAAGTTAGACGTCCTCTAATTGTTGTTGCAAGTTTTTTACGTGGCTGCTATAGGTTTCTAGCAAGAACGTTTCTTACCTACGCCAAAACCACAACGTGATATGCCAATTGCTATTTACCCATCATAAGGACCCTTTTCATCGAATCCGATCCAACTAAAGTGGGAGAGACAGACACCCGCTAGCCACCTTATGCAACTAGTGCATGTCAGTCGGTGGAACCTGTCTCACGTAAGTGTACGTGTAAGGTCTGTCTGGGCCGCTTCATCCCACGATGCCGCCGAATCAAGATAAGACTACTAACGGCAAGTAAATTGACAAAATCGATGCCCACAACAACTTGTGTTCTACTCATGCATAGAAACTACGCATAGACCTAGCTCATGAAGCCACTGATGGGGATCGTTGCAGAAATTAAAAAATTTCTACGCATCACCAAGATCAATCTATGGAGAGACTAGAAGCGAGAGAGAGGGGAGTGCATCTTCATACCCTTGAAGATCGCGATACGGCAGCGTTACAGGAACACAGATGAAGGAGTCATACTCACATTGATTCAGATCGCGGTTGATTCCGATCTAAGCACCGAACTACGGTGCCTCCGCGTTCAACACACGTGCAGCCTGGTGATGTCTCCCACGCCTTGATCCAGCAAGGAGGAGGGAGAGGTTGGGGAAGACAACTCCAGCAGCAGCACAACGGTGTGGTGGTGGTGCAGCAACGGTTCTCCAGCAGGGCTTCGCCAAGCTAAACGGAGGAGGAGGGTGTGTTGGAGAGGGGGAGGGCTGCACCTTGGATGAGGTGCTATTTCCCTCCCTCCTCCTCTCTATTTATAGGGCGAAGTGGGAAGGGGGTCAGCCCCTCTAGATGAGATCTAGAGGGGGGGGCAGCCAAGGGAGGGGGCTTGCCCCCCAAGCCAAGGGGGCACCCCCTTTATGGTTTCCCCCAAACCGTAGGCGCATGGGCCCTAGGGGGGATGGCGCCCAGCCCACTTAGGGGCTGGTTCCCTTCCACATACAGCCCATAGGGCCCTCCGGGGTAGGTGGACCCTCCCGGTGGACCCCCGAAACCCCTTTGGTGGTCCTGGTACAATACCGGCAAACCCCTGAATACTTCCGGTGACCGTATGATGACTTCCCATATATAAATCTTCACCTCCGGACCATTCCGAAACTCCTCATGATGTCCGGGATCTCATCCGGGACTCCGAACAACATTCTAAAACCACATACTATTTCCCATAACAACTCTAGCGTCATCGAACCTTAAGTGTGTAGACCCTACGGGTTCGGGAATCATGCAGACATGACCGAGAAAGCTCTCCGATCAATAACCAACAGCGGGATCTGGATACCCATGTTGGCTCCCACATGTTCCACGATGATCTCATCGTATGAACCATGATGTCGAAGATTCAAGCAATCCTGTATTCAATTCCCTTTGTCAATCGGTACGTTACTTGCCTGAGATTCAATCGTCGGTATCCCAATACCTCGTTCAATCTCGTTTTTTTAGAACTAATGACAGTGGGAGAGGATCCCACTGACTTTAAATTAAATAGTTAAGGGGTTAGTACAGTCCAGTACAGTCCAGTTAGCCTACATACAGGAACTACATATGAATGGGGGGGGGGGGTTAGAGATTACAAGGGAGCATAGCTCCTAGAATGCAGCAACTAGAGATAATATGAACATGGCATATCACTTTGTTCGTTCCATAATGCATGATCCCATGACTAACTACTTAGTCACATTGAGCTCATTATGATGATGCATTACCGAGTGGGCCCAGAGATACCTCTCTGTCATACGGAGTGACAAATCCCAGTGTCGATTCGTGCCAACCCAACAGACACTTTTGGAGATACCTGTAGTGCACCTTTATAGCCACCCAGTTACGTTCTGATGTTTGGTACACTCAAAGCATTCCTACGGTATCCGGGAGTTACACAATCTCATGGTCTAAGGAAATGATACTTGACATTAGAAAAGCTTTAGCAAACGAACTACACGATCTTGTGCTATGCTTAGGATCGAGTCTTGTCCATCGCATCATCCTTCTAATGATGTGATCCCGTTATCAATGACATCCAATGTCCATAGTCAGGAAACCATGACCATCTGTTGATCAACGAGCTAGTCAACTAGAGGCTCACTAGGGACATGTTGTGGTCTATGTATTCACACATGTATTACGGTTTCCGGTCAATACAATTATAGCATGAACAATAGACAATTGTCATGAACAAGGAAATATAATAATAACCATTTTATTATTGCCTCTAGGGCATATTTCCAACAATACATGCCTACATTATATCGATGAACTGGAGCTAGTGTCGTATCGCCCTAGGTTATAACTGTCACATGATGAATATCATCCAACAAGTCACCGATACAATGCCTACGAATTTATTTATATTGATCTTGTTGTGTTACTGTTGCTATCATCACTGTTACACTTGCTACAAATTACTGCTATCACTGTTACTGTTACCGTTGCTGCTGTCACTACTATCAAAACTATCGAACTACTTTGCTACTGATCACTTTGATGTAGATAATTAATCTCCGGGTGTGGTTGAATTGACAAGTCAGTTGCTAATACCTTCAAATATTCTTTGGCTCCCCTTGTGCCGAATCTATAAATTTGGGTTGAATACTCTACCCTCGAAAATTGTCGCCATCCCCTATACTTGTGGGTTATCACTTTTCCATTCCGCAACTACAAAAGTTCTTCAACTAATGGTCTTAGGTACACATTATGTCGTTGCTGGGTTGCTTAGGGCCTTGGATGAGCACTGGCATCATAATGAACTTCTGTTTCATGCACAACCAAGGAGGAAGTTTATAGATACATAGAGTCACGGGCCAGGTGCTATGATTGCTGCTCTGCTCCCCAAAAGGATTAAAGGTATCCTCTCTTAAACCAGGCCATATGTTCCTTGCGTCACCTGCAAAGTCCCCCCACCTTCTCAAGATTATTCTCCACTGTGACCCGTCAGCGGGTGCTCTCAACTTCCCGTATTTCTTACGGTCCTCTTTGTGCCATCGCATCAACTTGGCATGCTCTTTGTTTTTGAACAGACGTTTCAACCGTGGTATTATAGGAGCATACCTCATCACCTTGGCAAGAAGACTCTTCCTGGGGTGCTCGCCCTCAACATCACCAGGATCATCTCTTCTGATCTTATATCACAATGCACCGCATCCCAGGCTTGCGTTCAAATCCTCGTACGCACAACGGTAGAGGATGCAGTCATTAGGGCATGCATGTATCTTCTGCACCTCCAATCCTAGAGGGGATAGAACCTTCTTTACTTCGTACGTATTGTCGGGCAATTCGTTATCCTTTGGAAGCTTCTTCTTCATTATTTTCAGTAGATTCTCAAATTTGTTATCAAATACACCATTGTCTGCCTTGCAGCAATTCTAGTATGGTACCGAGCTTTGTGTTGTCTCTTTTGGTTACAACCCTTTTTTGTGATCCTCTAACATGTGATCAAACTTCAACTTCTCCCTTTCACTTTGGCATTGTCTCTTTGCATCAACAATGACCCAATGGGGATCATCATCGGGCACATCGTCTGGTTCCTCTTGATCTTCAGCTTCCCCCGTTGCAGTATCACCGTATTCAGGGCGAGGATAGTTTTCATCATCCTCTTCTTCTTCGTCGTCTTCCATCATAACCCCTCTTTCTCCGTGTTTGGTCAAAACATTATAGTGTGACATGAAACGCTTCCCAAGCAGGTGGATGTGAAGGGTTTCGAGTCAGAGTAATCCTTCGTATTCCCACGGATAGGGCATGGAAATACATAAAACAATTCTTCTTGTTTGCCTCGGCCACTTCGAGACTTCGAGAAAATTATGCAGGCCCTCAATGTACTCAGAGGTGCGTCGGTCACCGTACATCCTTTGCCGGTTCATCAGCGTGCATTATATAATTATAAGTGTACCAAAAACCATTACAGAACATCATGAATAGAGAAGTGACCAAATTAATGCAAGTTCATCATCACATTAAAACCAAAGTACAGTAGTGATCAAATGTTATTACTGAAAAGATAAATACATAAAGTTCATACATAGTTCTCATTGAACAACATACAACTCTCTAGAGCATCTAATTAAACCATACATTGAAACTATGTAAAACATTTCAATGCAACAACAAATGCGATCATAATCACAACTAAGGTAACAATTGATCGAACGACATAATGATACCAAGCCTCAGTATGAATGGCATATTTTCTAATCTTTTTAAGCTTCAAGCGCATTGCATCCATCTTGATCTTGTGCTCATCGACGACATCCGCAACATGCAACTCCAATTCCATCTTCTCCTCCTCAATTCTTTCAATTTTTTCTGCAAGTAATTGTTTTTTTCAACTAAATTTAACCTCTCAACAAGAGCGTCGGATGGAATTTCCGGTTCACATACCTCCTAGATAAAAACATCTATGTCATGTTGGTCGGCATAATTGTCATAAACACTAAATAAAACAAATAGTTATAAAAGATAATATACCACATCCGAATCATAGACAGGACGAGGGCCGATGGGGGCGGATACCAAAAGCATGGCACTATATAAAAAAACAATAATAAAAGTAAGAAAATGATACAAGTATCTATCTAAATCATACAAGTATTTTTTTTCTTTTAGAATGAAGATAAGAACAAGAGGCTCACCACGGTGGTGTCGGCGACGAGATCGGCGCGGGCGATCGACGATGGTGAGGATGGGACGAGATGTGACGGACCGCCAAACCTAGACAAATCTTGAGGAAAATGGAGCTTGGAGGTCGAGCTTGGAGAGGAGAAATCCTAAGTGTGGCTCAGGCATTTCATCGAACACCTCATGTGCATGGATCGAAGTGACAAGAGAGCAGCATATGCACACCTCCCACACGGCCAAAAAATAGAGGAGTGAGCGGGCAGGGGCGAGGGTATATATAGGCATCTCTTTAGTCCCGGTTGGTAGCTAGAACTGGGACAGAAGACTGACCTTTAGTCCCAGTTCCAGCCACCAACCGGGACTAAAGGTGCTGCGCCACGAGCAAGGCCCTTTGGTCCCGGTTTGTGTTTGGAACCGGGACCAAAGGGGTCAGACGAACCAAGACGAATGGCCCCTGAGGCCCGGTCGGCGCCCTGGCCTCACGAACCGGGATTGATGCATCCATTGGTCCCAGTTCGTAGGAGAACCGAGATTAATGCCCTTTTAGGCCTGGACCAAAGCCCTGTTTTCTACTAGTGTATGTTCTCATAGCCAAATTTTATCCAGATTGTGATATTTTGGATGTAGCTCTGAAAAAGAGAGCCTCATTCATATGGCAATGTATTATGTCGAGGGTGCAGACACTAAAAAAAGGTCATATGTGGAGGATCGGTGATGGTAGTCGGATAAATGTTTGGGATGATGAATAGATCCCTAACTCACCTATCAGCAAGGTGATCACGACTCGTGGAGGTAATTTACTATCAAAATTAAGTGATTTCATTTACCCTTTTACGGGTCATTGGGATGAAGAGTTGGTTTCTCAAACATTCTGGCAAGTTGATGTGGCGTGGATCCTTGCGATTCTGTTGCCTGGATTTGATATGTCAGGCTTCGTAGCATGGAAGTTATGCAAAAACGGGAGATTCTCAGTGAGATTGGCATAGTTTGTGGAGTGGCACAGCCAATATGGACATAAAATATCAGGAGAAAATAAAGTCGGGCCCTCATGGAATTCGCCAATATGGGAGATGATCTGGACCTTAAGCTGTCTTGCCAAGGTTAAAACTTTCCTCTGGCGAACTTTGTTAGGATCGTGATCATGTCAGGTGACTTTGGCTAACAGACATATAAAAGTCAGTGGGTAACGTTCTACATGCGGTATCTGAGGGGAGGATACCAAGCACATGTTATTCACTTGTGCCAAACCTAAAGAGGTATGGCGGTTACTGGGTTTGGACTTCGCTATTGGTAAATCATGCGATGTGGATCATGCAAGAGAAGTTGTGCTAGAATATTTATTGCTACAACCATATGAAGAATGTGTGGTCCTCTGTCTGGAAAATTCAACGAAAGCAATTGCTATTGGTTCCTGGTATTTCTGGGGGAAGAGGAGAAAGTTAGTGCATAATGCAAAGGTCTAGGAACCTAAGTTCATAGCAATGGCAATCGGAGCTTTGGTTGCTAACTATACTAGTGCGAGTGATGCAAAGGCAACGATCAAGCGGCATGGCTAAAAAAGATGAAGGAGCAACTATGTGAAGCAAACATGGATGGAGCTTTTGACCCAGACTTACTCAAGGACTCGTATGGCAATGTCATCAGAGACTCGCATGGCAGATTCATCGTGGGAGGAAACGGGGAAATCGATTGGTGCGGTGATGCGCTTATGGCTGAGGCAATGGCCTTACGGTTTGGTCTCAATTTGGCAACTACAATTGGGTGTAACCGCTTAGAGGTGAACTCTGACAACATCGAGGTGATAGAGACAATGAAGAATGGACATCGCCCTTTCGGTCTATCGACAACAGTTTTTGATGATATATATCACCATGCGTGTCATTTTCTGTATATTATTTTTGAGCATGCTCCTAGCTAGTTTAATTATGTTGTACATGATTTAGCCAGAAATAAGGTGTGTGCGGGGTGGATGGTAGATCGACCCGTACAGATTATTGATACTCTAGTGCATAAAGGATAATATGGTGATCATCTTACAATAAAGCGTACTTTAATGTAAAATAAACTTAGTTCCATATCAATTATTGTGTAAAGTTGAAGTTATTGCCAACGGCAGGCCGCCCAAGTTGAGCATCACGGGAGCGGGTCAGAAAGCAACATGTGACCAACTACGTCCGGACTTGAATTATTATGATCGACCCAGCGGCAGCAAACTGAACCAAATCCAAAACTAAAAGTTCGAGCTAGGTTGTAATCGGCTGTCGTTTCTCTGAGCTGGAATCCTATATTTAGGAGTTCTGCCAGCTTACATGACCTTTCCGGTACATATTTCGTTATTATTAACACTGGCCGGCGAACCGAACAATATACTACTATTTCGTTCCCTCTTGAATTATTAGTATATATGCGCACTAGGATTAGTGTACTACACATCTACATAGTACATCACCAGCCAGTGAGACAAACAGTATCTAAGGCGGCACATAGTCATAGACGGTTGACTAGCAAAACTAGCGAAACGAAGAGAGACCAGAGAGATCTGCCGCTCCACCACCATACCCATACCACGGACAAAATGTCTAACCGAGTACGGCGGAGTGGCAGTGTTTCTGGAAACCGGAATGAGGTGCGGCAGCTCCGGTGTTCGGGAGACGAGCAACCGCTTGACGATTTCTTGTCGGAGGAGCTTCGACGGCGGCCAGAAGTATGGATGATCAACAAGTATGTAGCTGTTATCACCTACATTCGAATTGCCATGAAAGGCGTCGGAGCCCTGGTGCTTTTGTGGGCCACCGTTGTTCTCCTCGGCGGCTTCGTCTCAAATCTGACGAAGGAAGATTTTTTGGCTGTGACCATCGCCGCATTGTTTCAGGCTGCCGGGTAAGTGCTTCGTATTCAGTTCTATGCAATTTTCCTTTCTCCTTTTAACTATTCGTACTCTCGATATTAAGTGTGGCATAATCTTTTTGTTGTTGTTGCATGGAGGCATAAATTCTGTTGGAATTTGCTAGTGGGCTTTTGGCCTAAAGCCCAACTAAATTTCTGAAATTCTCTTGGCCCATTCATGCACACATGTGAGTGGAGTGAGTGAGGCTAAAATTTAGTCCCACCTCATAAGTTGAGAGAGAGTTGCACCTCTTTATAAGGTGAGCTCTCCTACCACTTGTATGAGCATGAGAAGAGGAGACCTACACGCGCGCTCCTCCTCCTCGCCTCGCCTCGCCTCGCCTCGCCTCGGCACGACGCGCCGCGCCGCGGGTTGCGGGATTGAGCCGAGCTAATAATTAACGGACGCGTTAATTACTGAACCGTTTCCGATTCTTTTGGATCGTGACGACTCGGACGTGGGGTTTACTCCCACGACCTACCCGGCCCGCACTATATAGTCAGGCAGACGTCTACCCTAGCCGCCGCCGCTTCGTATGGTTTCTCACCACTGTTCCAGTCCATTGCGCCTCTCATGATCAGCAGGCCTCCGGAACCCCGCCTCTCATGATCCTGAGAGGGGCGATCAGGTTTTTGGGGAGCGCACTCGCGCGACTGCTGGCAGCGACGACTTCGCGAACGACGACTTCTTCCCCGACCTCGGCAACCTCATCCTCGACGACATGGGCGACAACGTCAACGCCGGCGGTGCTGCTCCCGCTGCACCGTACGTGATTCTATCTTTCCTGTTCGAGATCGTGGTAGAATTCATGTTTCTAGTATGTGCCCTAGATGTGATCTGTTCATCTTCTATGCTAGTTCGCATGATTAGTTCAATCTCTGCTACTGTAGTCATGATTTATCTTATGTTTATTTGGATTAAATCTCGTAATAATTTGCTCATATTTTCAACAATCTAAAAACCTGATTATAGGCAATTTACTCCGAGTGGTTTTGCTGCGCATCTGAAGCCGCCTGCCTTTAAGGGGCGCAATATAAGAGATGGCGCACGAGAGCAGTCTACTGGTTTCAGACCATGGGCTGCTATGACGCCACTAAGGGCAAGCCTGGGGGTGATCTTAATCCAGCACAGCTGGAAGCTTTTGAGAAGATCGATACTTTCTTTAAAGGCGCTCTTCTGGGTGTTCTTGATGATTCCATTGTGGATTCGTATATGTCGTTTGATAACGGCAAGGACATGTGGGCTGCGCTCGAGGCCAAGTTTGGTGCCTCGAACGCCGGTAGCGAGTTGTACGTCATGGAGCAATTCTATGACTACAAGATGACTGATGAGCGCTCTGTTGTACAGCAGGCTCATGAGATACAGTCGCTCGCAAAAGAACTTGAGCTCTTCAAGTGTGTGTTGCCGGACAAATTTGTGGCCGGAGGCATTATTGCCAAGCTTCCACCTTCGTGGAACAATTTTGCTACTTCCCTGAAACACAAGAGACAGGAGTTTTCCGTTGCGGATCTCATTGGTACTCTTGATGTTGAAGAGAAGGCGAGAGCAAAGGACACACGTGCTCGAGTTGCCGAGGGAGCTTCTAGTGCCCACATGGTACAGATGAAGAACTTCCAGCTTAATAAGTTCAAAAACAACAAGAACAAAACTCAGGGGAAAGGCAAGTTTGATACAAAGAACAAGCCATCACATTCTACCAACTTCAAGAAGAATTCTCATAAGAAGGGGAAGGGACTTTGCCATGTCTGCGGTGATCCTAATCACTGGGCTCCGAAGTGTCCTAACCGCTTTGAGGAGCGCGAACATGAGAAGGGCAGCAAGTCCGCTAATGTTGTCATCGGTGATACTGATATGAAGGAATCAGGGTACGGTATTTTTCCTACCATCCTTTCAGTATTTCAATCCCCTGATTGGTTAATTGACACCGGTGCCAATGTACATGTCTGTGCTGACGCCTCCATGTTTTCTTCTTACCAGGCCACAGGGACTTCTCCCGTGCTGATGGGGAACGGGTCACATGCCATCGTTCGAGGTGTTGGTACGGTTGATCTGAAGTTTACTTCGGGGAAGACCGTGCGTTTGAAGAACGTTCATCATGTGCCGTCCATCAATAAAAATCTCGTTAGCGGTTCCCGTTTATGTCGAGATGGTTTTAAGTTGGTTTTTGAGTCCAATAAAGTTGTAATTTCCAAGTGTGGACAATTTGTTGGAAAAGGCTATGAGTGCGGAGGCTTGTTCCGCCTATCCTTGTCAGATATTTGCACTAAAGTTATTAATAATGTTTGCCACAATAATGAGTCAAATATTTGGCATGCACGACTTTGTCATATTAACTTTGGTTGCATGACGCGGCTAGCCAATATGAATTTAATTCCGAAAATCTCTACTATCAAAGGCTCTAAGTGCCAAGTATGTGTGCAAGCTAAACAACCTCGCAAGTCCCATAAGTCTGCAGAGGCAAGAGACTTGGCGCCACTAGAGCTTGTACATTCTGATCTTTGTGAGATGATTGGCGTGTTGACAAAAGGTGGAAAGAGATATTTCATGACGTTGATTGATGACTCCACTAGATATTGATATGTGTATCTTCTAAAATCAAAAGATGAGGCTTTAACTTTCTTCAAAAACTATAAAGCTGAGGCAGAGAACCAACTTGATCGAAAAATTAAACGGCTTAGGTCCGATCGTGGTGGAGAGTATTTTTCTAATGAATTTGATCTGTTTTGTGCGGAACATGGTATAATCCATGAGAGGACGCCTCCCTACTCACCTCAGTCTAATGGGGTGGCCGAAAGAAAGAACCGAACTCTAACTGATTTGGTTAACGCCATGTTAGACACATCGGGTCTTTCCAAGGAATGGTGGGGGGAGGCGCTAATGACCGCGTGTCATGTCCTAAACCGAGTTCCCACAAAGCATAAGACCATGACTCCATTTGAGGAATGGGAAAGGAAAAGATTGAAACTCTCTTACCTACGTTCTTGGGGTTGTTTGGCGAAAGTCAATATACCAATTCCCAAGAAGCGCAAGCTTGGACCAAAAACCGTGGATTGTGTTCTTCTAGGCTATGCTTTTCATAGCATTGGCTATAGATTTTTGATAATAAAATCTGAGGTATCTGACATGCATGTTGGTACGATTATGGAGTCTAATGATGCAACTTTCTTTGAGGACATATTTCCTATGAAGGATATGTCAAGTTCATCAAATCAGGAGAGACCTATTCCATCTAGTGAGGAACTCACTGTAATTCCTGAACCCACCATTGCGATGGAACACGTTGAGAATCCTGTTGAGGGGGACAATGAAACTCCTATAAGGAGTAAGAGACAGAGGACTGCAAAGTCCTTTGGTGATGATTTCATTGTGTACCTTGTGGATGACACACCCAGGACTATTTCAGAAGCCTATGCATCTCCTGATGCTGACTACTGGAAGGAAGCTGTTCGTAGCGAGATGGATTCCATCTTAGCTAACGGAACCTGGGAGATCACTGACCGTCCTTATGGGTGCAAACCTGTAGGATGTAAGTGGGTGTTCAAGAAGAAGCTTAGACCTGATGGTACGATTGAAAAGTACAAGGCACGGCTTGTGGCTAAGGGTTATACCCAGAAAGAAGGTGAAGACTTCTTTGATACTTACTCACCCGTGGCTAGACTGACCACAATTCGGGTGCTACTATCACTGGCTGCCTCACATGGTCTTCTCGTTCATCAAATGGACGTTAAGACGGCTTTCCTCAATGGAGAGTTGAAGGAGGAAATTTACATGGATCAGCCAGATGGTTTTGTAGTACCTGGTCAAGAAGGAAAGGTGTGCAAGTTATTAAAGTCTTTATATGGCCTTAAGCAAGCTCCTAAGGAGTGGCATGAGAAGTTCGAAAGAACATTAACTGCTGCCGGCTTTGTAGTAAATGATGGTGACAAGTGTGTGTACTATCGCCATGGTGGGGGCGAAGGAGTTATTCTTTGTCTGTATGTCGACGACATATTGATCTTTGGAACCAAACTTGATTTAATCAAGGAGGTTAAGGATTTCTTATCTCGCTGTTTTGAGATGAAGGATCTAGGAGTAGCTGATGTTATCTTAAACATCAAGCTGTTGAGAGATGAGAATGGTGGGATCACACTGCTTCAGTCTCACTATGTGGAAAAGGTTTTGAGTCGTTTTGGGTATAGCGACTTCACGCCTTCTCCAACTCCATATGATGCTAGTGTGTTGCTTCGAAAGAATCGACGGATCGCTAGAGATCAACTGAGGTATTCTCAGATTATTGGCTCGCTTATGTATTTGGCGAGTGCCACGAGGCCTGACATCTCTTTTGCTGTGAGCAAGCTGAGTCGGTTTGTGTCAAAACCGGGAGATGATCATTGGCGTGCGCTTGAGAGAGTTATGCGCTACTTGAAGGGCACTGCGAGCTATGGGATTCACTACACCGGGTATCCAAGGGTACTGGAGGGTTATAGTGACTCAAACTGGATATCTGATGCTGATGAGATTAAGGCCACAAGTGGTTATGTTTTTACACTTGGTGGTGGCGCTGTTTCCTGGAAGTCTTGCAAGCAGACCATCTTAACGAGGTCAACTATGGAAGCAGAACTCACAGCATTAGACACTGCCACTGTTGAAGCAGAGTGGCTTCGTGAGCTATTGATGGACTTACCTATGGTTGAAAAACCAATACCCCCTATCTTGATGAACTGTGATAATCAAACTGTGATCGTCAAAATAAACAGTTCCAGGGACAATATGAAGTCCTCAAGGCATGTGAATAGGAGATTAAAATCTGTCAGGAAACTGAGAAACTCCGGAGTTATTACGTTGGATTATATCCAAACGTCGAAAAACTTGGCAGATCCCTTCACAAAGGGTCTATCACGTAATGTGATAGATAATGCATCGATGGAGATGGGTTTGAGACCCACCGCATGAGTTGTCCATAGTGGTAACCCACTCTATGTGATCGGAGATCCCGTGAAGTAGAAGTGGGAGACAAGCTGTTGGTCAGCTGAGAGGAGAGTATCCTTATTTTAATTATCCCACTCCGTGAAGATGCAATACTCTCCTGATCTGCATGGCAGGTTGATATCTATCTTAATGTGTTCCAAGTGGCTTATTTGAGTAAGCAGAGATGTTGTCCTGCAGAGCATCTCCTGAGGAACACACCTATATGAATTTGACTGTTAATGTCGCAGTCTGTGAGAAGTGGGTGCTCTCTAATAAATTCATGAAAGGCCCTGGAGTACGACGTATACGCTCCACCCGCGGGGAAGCCTTGCGGCAGCCCAGTACCAGTCAAGAATTTGTGTGAAACTAGTCTCGCAGAAAACTTGTAGTTCAAGGCATAGTCCACTATTCAAGTTGTGATCTAGTGTAGCATAAATCTCTAAGTGGAAGTTCAACTTCACAGTCTCCACTAAGCACCGGTATATAAATAATGTTTTGGAACCAAATGGTGAAATGTGCCAATGAGACTTTGTGGGGGATTGTTGGAATTTGCTAGTGGGCTTTTGGCCCAAAGCCCAACTAAATTTCTGAAATTCTCTTGGCCCATTCATGCACACATGTGAGTGGAGTGAGTGAGGCTAAAGTTTAGTCCCACCTCATAAGTTGAGAGAGAGTTGCACCTCTTTATAAGGTGAGCTCTCCTACCATTTGTATGAGCATGAGAAGAGGAGACCTACACGCGCGCTCCTCCTCCTCGCTCGCCTCGCCACGCCACGCCTCGCCTCGCCTCGCCACGACGCGCCGCGGGTTGCGGGTTGCGGGATTGAGCCGAGCCGAGGACAGAGCTATGCACGTTGTCTATATTTTTGCTGCTCGGGAAAATTTATGAGTCATTAATTAATAATTAACGGACGCGTTAATTACTGAACCGTTTCCGATTCTTTTGGATCGTGACGACTCGGACGTGGGGTTTACTCCCACGACCTACCCGGCCCGCACTATATAGTCAGGCAGACGTCTACCCTAGCCGCCGCCGCTTCGTATGGTTTCTCACCACTGTTCCAGTCCATTGCGCCGCCGATCAAGTCTTCTCCATCCCTCCTTTCGGCGTGCACCCGGAGAAGGGACAGCAGGCCTCCGGAACCCCGCCTCTCATGATCCTGTACGGGAGAGGGGCGATCAGGTTTTTGGGGAGCGCACTCGCGCGACTGCTGGCAGCGACGACTTCGCGAACGACGACTTCTTCCCCGACCTCGGCAACCTCATCCTCGACGACATGGGCGACAACGTCAACGCCGGCGGTGCTGCTCCCGCTGCACCGTACGTGATTCTATCTTTCCTGTTCGAGATCGTGGTAGAATTCATGTTTCTAGTATGTGCCCTAGATGTGATCTGTTCATCTGCTATGCTAGTTCGCATGATTAGTTCAATCTCTGCTACTGTAGTCATGATTTATCTTATGTTTATTTGGATTAAATCTCGTAGTAATTTGCTCATATTTTCAACAAATTCTGCTGCTTTCGCTCGGAACTCCTCATTTAACGAGTACGTTAATTAAAGTAAAGAAAGGGTCGCGGTCAGTATCTTTAGCACTGAAAAAAATAGCACGCTATAACATCGCTAATAGCATGCTATAGCGTATTGAGAATTGTCTCGCTAAATATATCTGTGTACAACGTCTCGCTAATAGCACGCTATAGCGCGATATAGCACGCTAATAGTGTATTTGGAGGTCGGCGCTATTTTGTTGTGGCGCACAATATTTTTCCTTAGCAACATTTGTTTTTAGGCATCATCTAGACATCATCTTTACAATCATCCCTAACCACACCAACAGACAGTCCGGTTAGTTCCTTAGTGGTCGTTCCATCGTTTGGTACCAATAATTAGATGTGAGATTTTTAAAAACCAGTTTTTAAAGAATTTTTAGGAAAACTAACGCTTGTTGGAGAAGGGTAAGCGCCTCCATGTCGTAGGGGTGGGTAGGCCATTAGAAGACTATCGGGAAAAGATGGAATAGAAAGACGTGTTTCCAGAACGAACAAGATACGGGTAGTGAAGGGGAAGTTAGCAAAGTTAGACAAGATTGGAATGGGCATAGGAACATGTATCTCCAAGAAGTAAGCACACATCTCTTTTTTGTAGACGAGAGAGTGAGCCTTCTAAACAGTATCTACTGTGATCTTATTGCAAAGGAAACTGGAAGTGAATACTTTGGCCAAGTTATACAATTTCTTCTGGGCTGTCCCGTGGCTATCTAATTAAGAACGATAATAGGACTTGTAGGTTCTCATGCAATTCTGGATCACGTGACAAAAACAGGTCACTTGACTCAGTCTGTCACTTTTAAGCCGTTGCACAATCACTTATTAAATTGAAATAGGGCATTTTGGGTAGTATTTCTGTTAAGGTAAGTATGTACTACTCCCTCCCGCCGGATTTACTCTTGTATTTGGGTCCAAATTTGACCATCTATTTGAATAAAAAATCTAAAGTATAAGCTACAAAATGTGTGTTGTCGAATTCGTATTTGAAGGAGGTTTTACATGATATAACTTTTTATGACGTATAATTTATACTATGCGTCAAAAAATGCTCTTATATTATGTGACGGATGGAGTATTTCATTAGTTAGATTTATAGTCAAATTTTGTTTCAAAATAAAATAAGACCTGATAAATCCAGGCTGAGGAAGTACTCCCTCTTTGGGTGGGAAAACATTGGTTTCGTTACTCCTTGTTTTGGGTGGGAAAATATCAGGTTCCTCCGGTTCTCACGTCAAATATGCCACTGCAGGCTACTTTGTGACTCGGGGTTGTCCATGCTCCCATGGAGGTTTAAGAGAATCTACATCTCAGCTCGACAAATCCGCCCCCTATATATCGCGTGGGCGTGTCCAGGTGCGTTCGTAGACAGCGTCAGACGGTCCCTCATTTTGGCAGCCGCACATTCAGATACTTCAAATGCGTATCCTCAAATCCATGTACGTCAATCATACAATACAAATCATCCAAATTCAACAGTTCGAAACAAATACGACAAAGCAAAACAAATTATAGTTTAACAATCCGGATATGCCAAAAGGAAATCAATGTCCGAGCATGATGGATCACTCGTTGGCTGGTCGGATCACTTGCCAGATGCCACCCATGCGGCCTGCTCCGTAGCCATTGGGATTTGATATTTTCCCAACTTCAAATGAAGGGCAAGTTGGATCCCCCAACTCGTAGTGCATTTGGGTCGGATCTTAATTATCGTTGATCATGTCCGACATGATAAACTCTTAAATGATCATGGTTTCCAAGTATGGATCATGTCCGAAATGAACTAGCGGTGTATGCCAAACATTGAACATGGCATCTGCAAAGTTGATCGAACAGGAGCAACAAGAACATATCGAGTCTTGTTGTGTTATTTTGTCAAACAGATCGTGGCACCGCCGGTGCCGGTGCTTGTCTACGCCCAAACCAGCTGCGGTGACTAACATACGTTCACTGACGGCATCTGCGTGGGTGAAAAGCTCACCGGCACAAACCGGCCGTCGGATACTCTTTTGTCCCAAACTGGTCTGACGGTGCAATCCATGTCAGCGGCTGGATGGACGGGGTGCGGGCTCCCGGGTACGACAAGGGGGGATAGCTACTCACCGATGTCCACATCCGCTCCCTAGGACGCCACCGCCTCCCTCTCTCGCTACCTCCGTCGTCGGTCTCTCCGTGCGATGTTCTCCGGCTTGCATGACAAAGCCGAGGACGGAACGCCGATGGACGAGGAGGACGCAACCTTGGTCGTAGCGGCCGGGGACGGGATGGATGATATCTAGGGAGGCAGATCGGGCGGTGGTGAGGTTGGGGAGCAAGGGTGGCGGACAGCGAGCGCTCGGACGCAGGAAAGGGTGGAGGGAGGCGGGAGCAGGGGGAATTATTTGGTGGAGTTGGTGCAATTTGTGGTGGGGTAGGCATGTCGGGTCTGACGTGGTTGACGCGCCCGGGCATCCCCATATCCACCCTACATTTGGAGTAGATATTAGGGGTGCCGGTTAGCCCGAGCGTCTGAGGCTCCTTTGAGGCGCCCGTTGTTGGTGTCTTGGATTAGGGGGTGCTTGCCATATCGGCCCGCTAGTGATGGGTAGGGCCGAAGACCCATTGGAGATTGTTGACATGACCATATCTGGCCCACGACGCAATCAAGATGAAGATCTCCTAAACACTTGGTGTTCACTTCAAGCGTACTTAAACCGACATGCATATCTCTAAGATTTTAACCGCCCATTTGTAAACCCTAGGTACCCTCGGTGTGTATATATGCCATGGAGTTTATTCCATTGAGAAACAACCATTCGCATTCACAAGGTTCAGAGCTTAGACAAACTCATACAATCTCGAGGTAGACCAATCTATACTTTGTACCCCATCACAACAATATATAAGAAGTAGGACGTAGGGTTTTACCTCATCAAGAGGGCCCGAACCTGGGTAAAACATTGAGTCTGTACTCTCCCTATTACCATCAAGATCTGATCATCACGCTTTGGACACCCTACCCGAGATGTGCCGATTTTAGTACCAACATTGGTGGCCCATGTAGACCCCGCCCGGTGATCACATGAACTAGATTGAGGATCTTAGGATCGACGGCGACATCGGTCGCGAGGACGTATTTGACCCCGGTCATCTCCTCGTCTTCGGCAGCATCGTGTTGTGAGCCGATTCAGCTGGCCGTCTTGGGCGTGTAGATGATTCAACTCTGGACCAAACCATCCGGCTTGGCGGTACGAAAAACCCAGCAGGATCACCTATCGAGCTCACCTTGTTGGGCCAAATTCCAAATCGGCCCGAGGGTGCTATCCCCCACACTCTAGACTCGATCTCGGTGTGGGCCTTCGATGAGATATGTCTCCCATATCCGGCTTCGAACTCGGATCCGAGCATCCCCTTATCGGCCCAGGTGTTGAGCCTACACTATAACAACATCGAGGTGGCATTTTGCAGCACCTTGACTAGGGTCCAGCTTGGCACTGCCCGTTGTTGAAAGACGGGCCAAACCGACCTTCCGGCCTTCAACATGATGTTGGACCAGATCGGAGATCTTAGGATCTCGGACGGACAAACTTCGGCCCATCATCAGATTGGATCTACATCCTAAGGTGTGGAATTTGTTTCCCCGCTCACCACCCACTTAGTCACCACGATTGAGGATTTAACCGACATACTCGATTACTCCTCCAAGGAGGACAAGAAGACGTTGACTTATTTCATATACAAAGTCACCTTTGACATATGGTTATACCAGAAATTGGGCGACCACTTCCACCCACGACGTCTACATGGTAGGCACTACCAAGGACGATAAACAAGAAGATAAAGGTGACGAGCCACCCAAACGCTAATGCAGAAGATGTCGTAACAGAGACTCATGCAATGGTGAGGCTAGTCATGAGGCCATTGATAACGAAAATGCCACGGACAATGGTGACACTCCACACGGCGCCGATGACTAGGATGTAGGCTATAATGCCGACAATGGTCCCATCGACGACACCACACCCATCGGGGACGATGATGACCCAAAGGACATCAACTACTACCTCGACACATGTATAACATCATTAGCTATTAAATGTTACACATGTATAACATGTCTATCCCACAATAGAATTAAAGAAGCAAACCATGCAACTATAACAACAATTCGTCAAAATAGGACAGCTTGTAATATACTTTTGAAACTCCAAAAATTCGGAAAAGTTACCACATGGCATAGAACTTATAAATTATTATTGTATCAATATTTTATATTTTTATCACTTTCTGTTTAACCACACAAATCAAGGACATAACGGAAAAGTTTCTGTTCTGAAGTAGCAACTCATAAACTAGCAAACTTTCTGCCATTGCATCGAAAGAAAGATACAAAACAAGTGCTTCCTTTAGTGCCTTTTAGCTAAGCAGAAAGGTCTTAATGATGCTCACAAGAGAATAAGAGTTAAAGCATAAAAGAGAGCATCAAAAAGCGCGCGCGCGCGCGCGCACACACACACACACACATATATATATATATATATGTATTATATATATATATATATATATATATATATATAGTGTTACTATTCATCACCCAGGGTGCAGAATAAATTATTCTTCACCCGAGGTAATATTACGATCATTTCATAAATAAATTATGTTTCAAATACAAATAGTTACGGTCATATTGATTCACTGCGTAAAATTTGGCATAAAAAAGGTCAGAATACCAGAAAAAATACATTTTATGTACATTTTACACTATGTTTTTACATCTGTAATTTACGTAACATAATTTTTTACGGTGATTATATATTTTTTTACGTTCTCTTTTTATGTCTGGAATAAGACAAAATTTAAGGAACGTAAAATTAAGGTACATTGATGTTAAAATAGAGGGGGTGAAGAATAACTATTCCTCACCCAGGGTGACGAATAGCGTGATATATATAAGACAAGCAATCTATAGGTGAACAAATTTATAAGACAAGCAATCTATAGCATAGGCAAGAGAGAAGAATGCAAGTTTAAAACTTTCAACATAAAGAGAGGTGATTTAGTAGATGAAGATTTCTAAAACCAGATTTTTCTCTCTTAATATAATTACATGTGGGATCATAATCAAACTCAATAATACAACTATCATATAAGACACTTTCTAATGATCCACATGCACATAACTGTACCATCTTTTAAAGTAGTGGGATCAATATTAACACTTGAAGTCATGATCTCTCCAAACTCACTTTTGACAATATTATCATAAGACTGAACACTCTCGAAACATGTGGGATTCCTTCTATCTAAAGTCTTGACCTATCCAAGCCCACTGTCAATAGTACTATAATCATTGTAATCAAACCTAGACCCGCCATTGGTACAAACTAATTTTAAAAGACACAAGATGTATCATAATTATCTCCCCAATTATGATTATCCATGGCATAATCAACATATGAGCATCATGTCCAAATATCTATAGATCGTTATCCAACTGCATCTATAGCTAATACTCCACCCAAGACCACTATCCAACATGCATCTTAATTAAGGCATTAAGTAGAAACAGAGTTGCAATAACTACAATAACAAGAAGTAGATGATATATTGTCTTTGCCCTATGTTCAAAAGACAACTATATATGCAATCATCTTTATCCATAGTGGCAACAACATAATACAGCCCTTCTCCACCTTTTTTTTCACGAGAGGCACGGTTTTGCTTTTCCGAGATGCACGGCCGTGCCTCTCGGAAACAAAAAAAAAGGTGTTTTCTGTTTTTTTTGTTTCACGAAAGGCACGGTTTTACTTCCGCGGGAGGCACGGTTGTGCTTTCACGATAGGGACGACCGTGCCTCTTTCGGAGAGGGAAAAAGAAAAATCTGCTCCCAGTTCGGGTTTTTTGTGAAAAAAAAGTTCATCAAAACCTATCAACATGGAATCTAGTTTTGAAGATCTCGACACGAGAAATCCAATGCTGAAAATGGTTTGAGATTTGGACGCACAGTTTAAGAGATAAAATGTATTTAATAAACGGATGTACGAAAAAGAAAGAAAAACTCTCATGTTATGACAAGTGGCGTGCATGTAGTGTACCACTTGTCACAATCTGAGTTGGTGGGAGTGATCTTTGGAATGGCTACTCTTTAATTAGTGATTTCATAGGTTGACTCAATTGATCCTCGTGCAACAATGCTCCAAATTGAGTTGATCACTTTCCAAATCCCGAGTAGGCAATTCCCCACGACGACCTATCTTCTCTCGTCCCTGCTTGGTCGTTCCGCCGTCGCTCGGTCCCCGTAGACAAGCCGGCTACTGTTCTCCCGTCCAAATTAAAGGGACGGGAGATCATATCACCGCATCATCTTCTCTTGTGCGTGTCTAATCAGGCCTAGTAGCATAGTGTGGTAATACCCTTTGCTCTAGTTTTTGAATTGCCTTTCTCGTGGACTTTGATTGGTCTAGGTTATGATGCGACATTTCTCAAGAAGAAATAATCAGCATATAATTATGCCGGGACTTCAAGACGACCCGTTAGAGTCAGATAAATAATTCATCACATTTGCTGTTTGCAAGCTGACTGAAAATTAATTTAAGGATAGTTGATTTTCCGAAAAGATGGCGAGGCGCAAATCACCTGGTCAGAGACGAGGAAGACAAGCACGACTGAGTCGTGAAAGAGCCAGAGACGCGGGCACAATACTAGAAGAGGCGAGTTCGAGGGCTACAGTGTGGTTGCATATGCGGGGTGGTCGTTGATGTCGAATGAGAATGTGGTTGGTTAGTGGATGATCAGGGCAGCGGCGATCAGTGGAGGAGGTGAATCCGAAAGGAAGGGAAGCACGGCAGCATGGCAGCGACCCAACCGTTGGGCGGTACATGGGGATGGGCATGATAGCGAATCCGTGGATGGAAAGGACAAACAAATCAATTGAACATGAAATTTCTCACACAACTTGAACATAGTGATTCCCTTAATTCATAGAAAATTCTCGCCGGGATCTAGTGAATGAAACCATTGGCTAAATTTTTTGGCTCCGTCCCTGACGGTGGTGGTGAAGGTTGGGATCCTAGTCATCTAAAAAAACAAGTCCCCTGAAAGTTGCTCCGGAATATATCTGCTAAGCTGGTTCCATTTCCAAACCGAACCCCGGGGAGGTTCATGAACCATTGGAGGTTTGGCCTTGTTAAGTTATGTCTAAGGGATCTCCTACAAGTGCACAGAGTTAGTCGTAGACAATTAGAAATTAAGAGTATAGAATCCACCGTGAGCTTAGGAATCAGTCGTTTGACTCATAGAGATACGTTTCTCCAAGATAAGGATGGCAATTTTACCCATGCGTATGGGTACCCGCGGAAACCATACACATATGGGTAGGGTATGGGCACAATTTTATACCCATGAATAGTACCCATACCCTACCCGTTAAGTCATGGGTAGGGTATAGATATAACCTTTTACCCATGGATATACCCATACCCAACCCATTTATACTAACATGTGAATTTTACCCACGATTCACAAGTGTACTTATGTTAAATTTGTGTCATGAGCTTATGAACCTATATTAAAGTTGTCACTAATTGTCAATTTGAATTGAGATAATTATTATGTACTCATCTAACTGTTATCGAGTTGAGATCAATAATTTTTTTTGTCAAATGTGCTATAGATGAATGTAAAATTGCGAACAACTTGTTTACGGATTGATCTACCCGTTGGGTACCTAATGAGTATGGCTAGCCGCCGGGTATGGGTACGGGTAAAGGTTCATACCCATGGGTATGGGTATGGGTAGAATTTTATACCCATTGACTACACGAGTATGAGTATGGTATTGCTCTACCCGCCCCATACCCTACCCATTGCCATCCTTACTCCAAGATGTATCTTGAGCCCAAGACAAACATGACATGGTTTTATAGTGATCATTGATTTAGCTAAGAGAATATAAGTGATTGCGACAACAATAGGAAGTAAACAAAAGCACAAGCAACTTGACGAGCACTATTAGCACAATAGTGCTAAAGACGTTCGTAAGGTGGACGGTCCCCGCTAATAAAATATGGTAGTAAATTGGAAATATGCTATAATCATCAAATGCATGTTTTGCTAGTGGAGCCATAAGATATGTGGCAATGCCTTAGCCACATATCAATCACACCACCACCATCCCACCTAACATGTCGCCGGCAGGCAATGGTAATTATGGTTGTCCCTATCAAAAAAGGCTTTCGCTCCGCTTTATATATAAAGCACCATAGCCAAACTGATACAAGGTGATGAGGAGAATCTCTTACAAAGGAGATCAAGGAAAAGCAAGAAATACAGGAGAATCCACACCCTACCACAAAGCACCCTAGACTATTGACAAGGAAGACGCCTAGCCACCAAGGGGAATCCCCGGATCTCGTGCCGCCACTCACACCAAGCTTTTGCCGGAGAGGACCCCCTATCCTCCCACTCTGGATTGTGGAGCCCGAGCCCGAGCGGACAACAAGGACCTAGAGTGACCCCAACGAGGACCCGTGTAGAAGTTATGGACGAAAATGCAACCGCCACGCCAGAGTCGAGCAGACCTCAAGCCAGGATCTGAAAATGACCGTCGATGCCGGCGTAGTGCACCCAAGGAAGCCTGAGCTCCACGACGATGTCCTTAGGAGGAAGACGCAGCGCTGCGTCAACACCGTCGAGACCGAGAGTATGGTCAAGGGTTTTCACCCGGAGCCCTAGCTTGGCGAGAGGGACCGCATTGATGCCCCTAAGAAGGACATGATACCCACGAGCATCACCACCGCTGGCGCCAGAGCACAAGGCTTTCGCCCAAAACCTCTCTCCCACACCGCCCAAGGAACTCCGCACACCTACCCACCCTGGAAAAAAGACATGGCACCACCAAACAAAACCTTGAGAACACGATCCGGGGACCTCCACTGCCAAGGCACTACGATGCCAGGATCACTGAGTGCTACATCCTTTGCCGCCCACGCGGCCAAAAGATGCAACCATGACTGCTGCCAAGACGCCTGCTGAGAAGCTAATCTGACGGACCGCCTTCCGGGGTCGCCGCCCCGTCATCCACATTCTACATCTCACACCCGCGCCCCGAATCTGACCCCCAAGCACCTCATTGAACAACGATGGGATTAAAAGGGCCCTTCTTTCCAGTCCCACGGCACACCATGGACAAAGGGAGCCCCACGCCGGTGCCACCACCACTTGCAGCAGTAACCAGTAGACCCAAATCCGTCACCAAAGACCAGATCTGGCTAGAGCATCCATCCCCATATTCCTTCACCACGCCACGACGAGGACAGGAGACCACCCCGGTGACAACCCAGCCACCGGATGATGGAAGAGGAGGCAGTCGCAGCCCCCCCCCAGCCATGGCCGTAACCTCTCAGGCTGATGCGCCCCAGCAGGGAGTCCAAACCCGCGCACCATTGGGCCCCACAAGCTAACGCGGATGCTGCCAGTGGCGCCGGCCGCTTGTACGGTCGGATCTGGAGCCCAACCTACCAGAATCATGTAGGTAGGCTAGGGGAGGAAGAGAGGGATGCACGACGGGGGGGGGGGGGGGAGAACCTCACCGCCGCAACGCAATCATGGCAGAACCGCCATCCAACCACTCCATTGGCGCGACCGCACGTTGCTCCACCACCACACCCTGCGCCAAACAAGGCGCCCCAGCCCAGATGCCTCGCCCACGCCACAGCAATCCAAACAAGGAGGAAGAAGATCCCTGCCACCGCTGACATCGGTCGGGCTTCGCCCAGTGGCATGCCCTGGTGGCAGCGAGGGGTAGGGGAGACGCAAGGGGGCGGGGGTGGAAACGTGTATGGTTTTGCCCTATCTCTCGCTGGAGAGACAGGACGAAACGAGAAATTCCGCTGCGTCCCTCTGATTTAGAGCATCTCTAGCAGACCCCTTATAACCGCGACCCTTATACCGTAGATAAGGCCCGAGAACACCATGGTTTGAGGGGGGAAATCGGCTGGGTCCGAACAGAGCCCTCAACTGAAACCGTAAATTGGAACAAATGCTTTCCTTGCAAAATGAACAACATGGTACTACATAGATAGTTTGATCATCGATACATTGCAAAGATATTTTACATCGTGATGCCGCCCTACCTAAACTAGCCAAAAACGAAGCTTGCCGGAGCTCTCCGGGTGCGGCGGCGCTCACTCCTCCCCGTCGTCAGAGACAAGATCGATGTAGATCTTGGCTTGCCGTGGGCTTTGTGGCGCCATCCCGCATGTTTGGCGTTGAACTCGCGTGCGGCGGCGAGCGCCTGCTTGTAGAGGAGTGTGTTAATCTCCTTCCTTGTTCCGTCATTGACGCACCTCCTCCTCGTGCTCACGCACAGTGCACTCGGCAAGCGCCTCTTCGAAGGCGTCCGCCTCGAGCCCGACGAGGTAGTCCTCCAGGCCAATGAAGCCGCAGCCGTGCGGGTGCTCCTCCCTCGACTCTGTCTTCACTCTCGGAGCGGCGGTGCCTGCTCCCCCTCCTCTACTTATACGGCCCGCAGCTCGCCCTTCGCCTCCCTCTTCACTATCGGGATGCGGGGCCCAGAGGAGCTACCCGCGTCGTAGGCGAGCAGAGCCTACCGCCAGTCCTACTCCTCTGTCTCGCGGTGGAGGAAGGACGGCGACAGCTCAAGGCCTTGGTTGGCGTACCGCCAGACGGACCGCTTCCTCGTCGCGGCGGCGACGCAACGCTTCCACTCAGGGTCGTCGCCACCGCACCGGCCAAAGCTGCACAACCCACCCCACATCGTGGCAGATCGGTCGGCGGGGAGGCGGATTTAGGTTGCCGATAGCGAGAAATGAGAGGGGGGAATGGGGAATCGCGACGGCGGGGGGATAGGGTTTCGACCCATATCGCGGCCGTGGACCCAAATATATACTACGCCTGTAAACCTTTTATGGGTCGGGGCGAATATACGGGGTCTGGTCTGGCCCCCAAAACAAGCCAAACCCGTATAGTCGTCGGAATTATACGGGCTGGGCCGTTATACAGGGTCTGCTAGAGGTGCTCTTACATGCATGCAGTACCTTTATGGGTGTCCCCTAGGGTGTGGCCTAAAGTAGAATAGTGTCCATGATACTCACATCAAGGTCTTGCAAGGGAAAAGTTAGTTTTTGTCATGTTCTACCCATTACGCCCGCAGTTCCAATGACTTTCACATCCTTAGAGCCCCTTATGCGTAAATATTATGCAGTTGAGGTTCGCACAATATTAGGAAAAATATCATCACAAGCATATTAAATCTCTTGAATTTCAACCCACACTTGGCTAGGGTTCCTCCACGGCTTCAAGAGACTAGTGGTTCTACTCAAGCATCAAGACAACAGACTAGTGGATGCATGATTATGATAATCCACACACAAAACCACAACAAATGGAGTACCGAAATGGACAAGTTTCGAGACTCAGAGGAGATGGAGATGGGGAGCAATGTTGGAGGGGGGCTACGACAGAGGAGATGCTAGATATGTTGTTCTCGATCTTTCCGATTGAGTTATTGGTGGAAGTGGATGCTCCCTTCATGAATCCCCCATTTAGCGCATTTCTAACCGATCTCCTAAAAATAGTAGGGCATCCGGCGGAGAAAACTCTTAGTGGAGTATTTTTACTCCGCTAAGATTTCGCCGGACCTAGCCGATCCCCTATATATATAACGGAGTAAAACTTACTTTTGGCACATACATATTGTTGAACACCTACTATGCGCCCCTGCGACGATGGTGACCAAGCCGGCCCAACTAGTGAGTACGCCGGACACGCCAAACGTCGCCGGTCATCATGCTCACCATCGTCATATTGGTTGGGGTGTTCGACAGGAGGGTACCAGCAGCATCAAGGACCTCGCCGTGCCGCTGCCCAAGGCCGTGTAGCGTCAAGGACGGGGACCACTAACCACTCTGGTCACCCACGTCGGCCATGGACATGTACACGAGGTGCTTTCCGGCATCATTCTGCACGCCATCGACGAGGATCTAGGCACGCACGTTGCCCATGGACATGTAGAGCTCCACAGTGCGCGCGGAAGCGATGGCGGCCGTGCCGTGGATGGCATGCGCGGCGATGTGCTCCGCGGCGCCGACCGTGTTTTCGAAGGCCTCACGCGCGACGTTGAGGCTGATGCGCGTCAGTGTGTGCTCGCACTGCGCCAGCACCTGCGGGTGCGAGATGGCCCATGCCAGCAGCTCCTAGCGGACCCCCTGGAGGGCGAGCAGGCAGTGGTGGACGTGGAGCTGCACCTCGCCCACAATGTGGAGTCGGTGTCGGAGGAGCAGGTCATAGTTGCGATGGATGCTGCCGCCCAGGGAGTTCTCAACGGGGCATGGGAGGAGGCGACGGCCACGGTGGCGATGAGGAGAATGCAATGCATCGGGCTGAAGAGATGCCCTGCCGCCCATCCCCGAGGATATGTTGTTCCCACACCCAGGGCTGGCGTCGCCCGTCCCCGACGAGCCGCTCTGCCAGCCCGTCGCCGGGGTGCGAGCGCGGGAGTCCGTTGCCGGCCGTTTCAATATCGCTATCTCTCATGGCCGCGTTTAGAAGCAGAGGGGAAAGGGGTCGACAACGCTCTAGGGGAAAACGGCGGCGTGAAGGGAGGAGGCTGGCGGGCGATCTAGTAGGTGAGATGACGGGCCCGGAGCGAATTCGGGTTCGGAGGGGAGCCAGGAGAGACAGGAGGTTTTACTCGGCCGCCTCGAGCCGTAGTAAATATACTCGTGGGATAGGGGCTGGAGTAAAAGTTTTACTCCACTAACCGGTTTAAGGGATTGGCTAGGTGCAACATAGAGGAGGAAAAACGAAATTATATATACACCCTTGTAGCCAGATAGGGGATCAGTTAGAAATACCCTTAGATCAGATTTGTAGCTCATATCCCCTTGAGGGTGGATACGTTGTGCGTGAGAAAGAGTGAGACCCGACAGCAAGGGTTTGGAAATCGGGTATCCGTGCCCGTGTTGGCGGCTCATGCTGGACAGCGACAACCCAACTGGCGGCGTCAGCCACGGCCACATCTGCAACGAGAACAAGACCAGAAATGAAAAACCATAGACCTAGTCCCAGAAACTGAACCAAATAACAAACAAAAATCCACGACCAGAAACACCGGCGGCCACATGCGGGGGAGGGAGTGGGGAGGAGGAGGAAAAGAGATGCATGGCACAGAGTCTGCAGACCAGAACGATGAACATGTCGCCATCGTTTCTAGTTGTGGCACATCCAGAAAAAACGGCAGCCCTAGCAGCAACGCAGAAGACAGGGAGGATGAAATACAGAGTAGAATGATAACTAAGGAGAGAAAGATAGACATTCGGAAATTTATAGTAGTTACAGTGATTTCTAAATGTTCTCGTTTTATGGTAAATTTCCCAACTCAAAGCTACCGATTCATACTTTGTAGTCATGGAATGAATGACCGGTTACAATTCCTAGGATGTATTGATGATTGTAATAGGTCACCATATTCAATCTAGACTGTTGAACGAAAAATAAATGAACGGTTCAAAATAGTTGGGAGTGTCTTAAAACGTTCTCTATTAGGAAACTAGCTTTTCCGTTCTTAATTTTTTTGTTGACCGGTTATTCAACATGACAGGTTATTCAACATGATAGGAGATGAGCTTTGCTTTCTTTGTGGAACGGGTTGCTTCTCTTGGAAGGATCCATGTATCCTGGGAACGTACACTGCTGCTGAGTATGTTACAATTAATACGTACCTTGATGTTTAGCTTTTTTACCCCACTGTTGTACTTCACAATTGTTGGGCCCCTTGTTTCCATTGCAATATCTGCTATTCGTGTAATAAAGATAAGTCAAGGAGCCTATGGCAGTGGTGGTGGAGATGCTAGTAAAGCCAATCTGAAGCCGGCCCTGAACTTATTCTACTACGCATCTCTTGCTCACGGTGCAATATACATATTGTATATGACGATTGAAATGGTTATTGAGGAAAACTTGATGAAGATTCTTAGCCAACGCCATGGTTTCAGCCCTGAAGTGCTTGATGGATACTTGCATGAAACCAAGAAGATATGTGCAAGCAACCCTGCGTCCATAGAGAGTTGGAACTTGATCACATATGGTGTCGGCCTGCTAGATTCCCAATTACCAGAGGACTATGCGTATGGAGGAAAGGTAATAACTATGCTGATTGATCAAGATAAACCGGCACCGAAAACATGGCTGCTAACTAGGTCACCCAAACAAAAAATTCAGAAGCTGATCAGAACTCTTGCCTGGAGAAGCCCGGCCGATCGAGAGATGAGATGGTTTGCAGCGAGGATTGTGGAGCATCTTGCAGGTCACATCAGCATTGCTCACTTTCCAGGAGCATTGGGATGCATATCATCCCTCTTTGACACCTCGTGTCATAGCAATGGTGACCGAGAAGCTCTCCATTTGCCTTTTGCAATCGGGCGTATCAATCCAAGGAAAAAGAAGAATGTCCTGGCACAAATTTTAGATGTTCTGAACCAACATGGAGATAAAGATGGTCATTTTGTCAGTTTTAGATTCCTCTTCTGCCAAGAATGGATTCACAAGAAAAGGAGTTCCCTGGAGAATGATGAAGGAATTGATGGCGATCTGGTCTTGCCAGGTTTGAGAATTCTAGAGAAGTTGGCTCACGACAGAGATAACTGCGAATTGATATACAACACCAAGTATCTTCTTTCCAAAATAGTTGCGCCCATCAGCTCCAATGAATTAACAGAAGATATCAAAAACAACGTTGAATGGACCAAGGTAGTTGACGTATCGCTGAAAGTGGTGAGCCGGCTCATGGGTTCTTCAGGAAGCACCGGAGAAGAGATGCGCAGCCTAATTGCAAAGAATAGCAATGTAGTCGAAAACTTGGAGGCCATTCTTGACAAGGATATGAAGAGCAGCAACGGTATCATAGAATTACAAATGCAAGCTATAGAGGTTCTTACACAATTAGCCTTGCATGAGCGTGATCCAGCAACTGCAACTACTTCTTCTACGAAGAGAAGAGAAAAGCTTATTAAGAAGGCACTAGACATATTTCTTACTACAGACTGGATGAGAGAATATTTAGAAGATGAGAAAAACAAGATCGAGCACCAAACTACAAGTCATGTGGAAAATAAGATGAAAGAGGCTAAGGAAACTGCAAGCCAGCTAAAAGAAAAGGCTGGTGAAGCCTTGGCCATGTTGTCCAGTGATTCAAAGGCTATCAAGAGCTTCAGTGGATGCAAAGATGATGATGTCCATCGTCTTACTGAATTTCTCGACTCCAAAATCAAGACCATCAAATGCCAAATAAGTGCAACAGATACTTTAGAAATAGAGATCAACATTAGTTGGCGTATTAGCGCCGCAGTCATCTTGAAGCATATGAGCAACTATGTCAAGGAACCAACCTTACGCAGGGTATTCCTTTACGCGTCCATTATTTCTCTAATTAATTGAAGTTATCAAAATTCTCATAGAATGATAGAACGTGCTGCATGCCAAAGGTTTCCGCAATTCTGTTTTTTTAGCTGAACTAGTATATGTGTATATCCATGTAGGTACTCGCAGAATTGCTTCCTGTACAAGCAGATGCAAGTAGCACACCCGGGTATTGGCAGCGCTTGCTTCATATCTGCTGTTGGAGAAACGACATAGAAAGCGGTAGGAAAGATGAGCCTTCCGCTTCACAGAGGCACCACATACAGCTATGCGGGGAGAGGAGGTTGCAAGCAGAACTCATATCACTAGTCACAGCGGTTCGTCCAAGCAACAATCTTGATTTTGCAGTAATATTAATGTCACAAACACCGCCAGTTGCCCTGGAAGACTTTGTGGTGAGGCTCAAGAAGATAGTGGAGGACAACCTGTACGCCACCCCTGCGTGCCTAGCGATACATAAGCTTACCTGCGAGATGGTTATAGAATTCATCAAGCATGACCGAAATGTCGAAGTGATCGAGAAGCATGATATCATTGGCACATTACTGGAGGCTTCAAAAATGATGGCAAGGCTTGAGAGCAACATGCTTTTTGCTGGCATCGATCGTGACTGCCATGGGGTTCCTCTCAAGCCACTCTCTTCAGTTCTCGCAAAAAAGGCGGCAAATCTTTTGGCACAGAGGAAACAGGCCCTGGGTCTCAACACTGCGCCTGCCAGCGCACCGGTGCCATGATTGTTGCATTATGTAGTATCTTAGTATGATAAAAAAAATTACTGAAACGGCCAAACGGGTATTGAATTCTCGGTATGTTATATGCTTGCTGTTTTCTATTTTGTTTCCTTTGCGGATTTGTAATAATAACTGGCGCAGTGGGCATCAACATTGTGCCTGCTGGTGTACCGATTCAGCCTGGAGCTGCCAACTGATGCCCTGCTGAATGTTTATGCGGTTTTCACTCACGTGCTACTTGTACTAAAACTTGCTTAATTTGATTTGCTACTATCTATTGTTAATGTGGACATATAACTGGCAGAACTCATCTACTGACAGTAAATCTCAGCATACTAGCTTAAGTTGTAAGTATCCGATGTTTTTCCTTCAGCAAGAAGTCAGGTATCGCTTGGAACAACTGAACTTTTTATCCCTGTGATCTGTCGGCACTACACTTGGACGCCCCAGCAACCTAACAGATATGTCAGGCACACCAATCGAGTTCAAAAAAGTAAAATTCACTGGCAGTCAGTGGTAAATCAAGTTTACTGGGGTTTGGACGTGACCCATAATAACGAACCCCAAACGGGGAAGAGCGAGATGGCAAGAACAAACAGATCCAAAGTGGGTTGGTGGAAGCTTACCGGGAGGGAAGTCCGCACGCCGTCTCGAGCAAGCAGCTTCTGCTGCCCTACGCGCGGTCGCAGTCCGCGCCGCTCGCCGCCGTCAGCCAGTGCGCGGCGCCCACGAGTACCAGATCCTCCGCCACACTTTAGTCGCCACCGCTGTTTTGAGAATCAAAACGGCATTAGTCAGAGAGACACAAAACGGAGAAAAGACTAGGAGATATTACGGGCCATGGAAGTAGGAGACCAGGAGGCCCAAATCTACATCCACCCGTGCGTTCGTGCCTCTGTAACTAATTACAAAATCACAAATTAAGGAGTATTCCTTGCGGAGATCACTTCAACTTTTGTAGGTTGCGACAAGTGACACGCTGCATGTGCGCCACTTGTCGTAATCTGGGTGTTTTCCTTTTTTTTCGTAGATCCGTTTATTTAAAACGTTTTATCTCTTAAACCGTGCGTCCAAATCTCGAACCGCTTTCATCGTTAGATTCCCCGCTTCGAGATCTTCAAAACTAAATCCCATATAGATAGGGTTTGACGAACTTTTTTTCACAAAAAAAACCGGACGAAAAAACCGGCCAAAAACGAACCGGGAACACGGTTTTTTTCCCTTTCCGAAAGAGGCACGCTCGTGCTTCTGACAAAATCACAACCGTGCCTCTCGTGGAAGCAAAACCGTACCTCACGCGAAAGAAAAAAATAGAAAACACGTTTTTTTCCTTTTCGAAAGAGGCACGGCCGTGCCTCTCGCGAAAGCACAACCGTGCCTCTCGCGGAAGCAAAACCGTGCCTCTCGCGAAAGAAAAAAAAGAAAACGCGTTTTTTCCCTTTCCGAAAGAGGCACGCCCGTGCCTCTCGTGTAAGCAAAACTGTGCCTCTCGCGAAACAAAAAAAAAACAGAAAACGTGTTTTTTTTTCTGTTTCCAAGAGGCACGGCCGTGCCTCTCGCAAAAACAAACTGTGCCTCTCGCGGAAAAAAATGCGTTTTTTGCGTAAAAAAATAATTTTTCCGAAAAAAAATTTGGTCGAAAAGTTAGGGAAGACCGGTGAAAAACCAAAACGTCAAAAAAACTGAAAAAAAAACGTTTAAAAAGCCGAATACGCGTGCGGAAAAATAAAAAAACAAAATCCGGAGGGAGCGCCCAGAGCGCGACACGTGGCGAATAGCTGAGGGCGCGCCAAGTGGCGCTGATCGTTGCGAGGCTCCCGAAAAAGCGCTCGTTAATTAGTTGGTCCCAACTAATTAACCACCTTCGGGCGAAATCGCCGGTTGAGAAGTACTCGTTGCAAAGATCACTCCAACTTCCTTGGTTGAGACAAGTGGCGCACTCGCAACCTGGGAGTTTTCCTTTTTTTTTTCTAGATCCGTTTATTCAAAACGTTTTACCTCTCAAACCGTGCATCCAAATCTCGAACCGCTTTCATCATTGGATTCTCGCGTCGAGATATTCAAAACTAGATCCCGTTTTGACGAACTTTTTTTTCACCAAAAAAACGGATGAAAAAATCGATCACGGGTTTTTTCCTTTTCCGAAAGAGGCATGCCCGTGCTTCTCAAAGAATCACAAACGTGCCTCTGACGAAAGCAAAATCGTGACTCTCGCGAAAGGAAAAAAAGCGTTTGTTTTCCATTTCAGAGAGGCACGGCCGTGACTCTCGTGAAAGCACACCCGTGCCTCTCCCGGAAGCAAAACCGTGACTCTCGCGAAAGGAAAAAAATAGAAAACGCGTTTTTTTCGTTTTCAAGAGGCATGGCCGTGACTCTTGCGAAAGCAAAACCGTGACTCTCATGAAAGAAAAGAAAAACAAAATGCGTTCTTCGCGCAATTTTTTTTCTAAAATTTTTATCGAAAAGCTAAAGAAGACCGATGGAACACCAAAACGTCAAAAAAAACACGAAAACGCACGCGAAAAAACACAAAATCCGGAGGGAGCGCCCATAGCGCGACATATGGCGAATGGCTGAGTGCGCGTCAAGTGGCGCTGATCGTTGCGAGGCTCGCGAAGGAGTGCTCGTTAACTAGTTGCTCTCTCCTTCGGGAGCTTTGCAACGATCAGCGCCACTTGGCGCGCTCCCAGCCACCCGCCATGTGTTGTGCTCTAACGCTCACTCTGAATTTTTTTATTTTTTCGCACACGTTTTCGGCTTTTTAAACATTTTTTTGTTTTTCGACGTTTCGGTTTTTCACCGGTCATCCTAAACTTTTGGACAAAAAGTTTCAAAAAAAGATATTTTTGTGAAAAAAAATGCGTTTTTTCCTTTCGCGAGAGTCACAGTTTTGCTTCCACGAGAGGCATGGCTTTGCTTTCGAGAGTGTCACAGCCTTGCCTCTCGGAAACGGAAAAAAAATTTGTTTTCTGTTTTTTTCCTTCCGCGAAAGGCACAATTTTGCTTCCGAAAGAGACACGGTTGTGCTTTCGCGAGAGTCATGGCCATGCCTCTCGGAAACTAAAAAAACGCGTTTTCTGTTTTTTTTCCTTCCGCGAGAGGCACGGTTTTGCTTCCGCGAGAGGCATGATTTTGCTTTCATGAGAGTCACGGCCTTGCCTCTCGGAAACGGAAAAAAAATGTGTTTTCTATTTTTTTTCCTTCCGCGAAAAGCACGTTTTGCTTCCGAGAGAGGCACCGTTGTGCTTTCGCGAGAGTCATGGTCGTGCCTCTCGGAAAATAAAAAAACGTGTTTTCTGTTTTTTCCTTCCGTGAGAGGCACAGTTTTGCTTCCGCGAAAGGCACGGTTGTGCTTTCACGAGAGACACGGCCGTGCCTCTCGGAAACGGAAAAAAATGCGTTTTGTATTTTTTTCTTCATGAGAGGCACGGTTTTGCTTCCGCGAGAGGTACGGTTGTGCTTTCATGAGAGGCACGGCCGTGCTTCTCGGAAACGGAAAAACGCGTTATCTGTTTTTTTTTTCATGAAGGCACGGTTTTGCTTCCGCGGGAGGCATGGTTGTGCTTTCGCGAGAGGCACAGCCGTGCCTCGGAAACGAAAAAAAAAACGTGTTTTCTCTTTTCTTTCCTTCTACGAGAAGCACGATTTTCCTTTCACGGGAGGCATGGTTGTTGTTTCGTGTGTGCCTCTTTCGGAAAGGGAAAAAACCCGTACTCCCGGTTAAGTTTTTTTGTCTGTTTTTTCGTCCGTTTTTTTTTTAAGTTCGTCAAAACCTATCAACATGGAATCTAGTTTTGAAGATCTCGGCGCGAGGAATCCAAGGGTGAAAAAGGGTCGAGATTTGGACGCGTGGTTGAAGAGATAAAACGTTTTTAATGAACGAATCTACGAAAAGAGGGAAACTCCCAGGTTACGACAAGTGGCGCACATGCAGCGCGCCACTTGTCGCAATCTGGGAGATGGAAATGATCTTTGCAACGAGTACTAGTGATTTCGCTGTAACTACTAATTAGCACATCACTGTCTTTGTGTAATGGAGTACTGATTAATTAAGTACTCTTCATCGATCAGAACATCATCAGTTGGCTCTCCGTTGCGACTGGTCCAGTCTCTCGTCAGCCTGCCGGCAGCTCTAGGAGACGGCGACTCACAGTCGAATTTGCGTGCTGAGAAACAACCGTGCCATTTTTAGCCTGAAGCCAAGCGGTTTCTCCCTCGAGTGTGGAACACGTACATAGTAGGGCTACGCTGGATCGTAAGTTCTCATAGTTGAGGCACCGGCACAGCGTGAGCCGCTCCTCCACGGTCAGCGCAGCAGAGTGGATATGCACGCAGAAGAATGAATTTTCCCCTTCTAGTCGTTTTGCTCTGTTGCTGAAGGAAAACATATCTTTCAAAAGTTCAGTTCTACAATCTGTTCTTTTTTTCAGAGAAAATTCGCTATCCCTTTTGTCCGTCCGATTGCAGTGCGTGCACACATCGACAAGGAGCGCTTTGCACTAGGACGGCGTTACACATCAGCGGTCTTGTCCTCTCTTGCTCTGCTCCGAATACTCGCTGCTGGAGGACTTTGTGTTCAGTGTTGATGCTCAAGAAGATGGTGGAGGACTGCATGCATGGCGACACAGAAACTCGCCTGTGAGATGGATACTGGATTACTACAACATGATGGGAAACGTCGAAGTGATCAACAAGTACAAGATTATTGGCGCATTACTGGAGGTTTCAAAGATGATGGCTGGGCTTGAGAGCAGCATGCTTTTCGCCGGAGAGTCTGTCATGACCGCCACGGTCTCATCGTCTGTTATCGCTAAAAATGCAGAACATCTTTTGACACAGAGGAAACCGGATCTGGGCATCAACACCGAGCCTGCTGTTGCACCACCACCGTGAATGTTGCATTACATACTATCTTTGTATCTGCTGTTGCACACACTCAGCACCACGGCTGCACACTCAGCGATGCATCACCCAGGTTATCGTCTCTTCCCCTGTGTCTAGTGTCCGACTCCCTTCAGGTTTTACAAATTTCCTGTGGGGGTCACCCAAGCTGAGCAACACGGGAGCGGAGCCAAAAGGCACATGTGACCAACTATGTACCAAACTTGAATTATTATCATCAACCCAGCGGCAGCAGCTGCACCAAATCCAACAAGAAAGTTCCTGCTAGATTCTAAACTTCTAATGGATTGTCGTTTCTCTGGGTTAGAGCTCTTTCTTTAGGAGAGCTGCTGCTTGCTTACATGTGAGCCATGCCATTGATGCCCTTTCGAGGACATTGTTCCCTCTCAAAATTTTAATCACCGGCCGGCCGACGAGCCAAACAATATATTACTACTACTATTTGAGCCCCTCTCTTTATTGAGGACTACATCATCAGCCGGCGATTGTAAGGTAGTCATAGACGGTTGACTATAGCAAACCGAAGAGAGAACCAGAGACAGAGAGATCAGCCGCTCCAGTAATCCACCACCATACCATACCATACCTCCAACGAAAATGTCCACCGGAGTACGGCGGAGAGGCGGAGCATCTGGAAACCAGAATGAGATGCGGCAGCACCAGGCCATGGCAGATGAGCTTGACGCTTTTTCAGAGGGTAAGCTTCAGCAGCGGCCAGAAGTAAGGATCATCAACAAGTATGTAGTCATTATGGCGTACATCCGAATTGGCCTCAAAGGCATCGGAGCCCTGGCTCTTTTATGGGCTACCGTCGTCCTCCTCGGCGGATTCGTCTCCTTGCTGAAGAGGGTCGATTTTGTGTTCCTGACCATCATCGCAATCGTGCAGGCTGCCGGGTTAGTGCTTAGTACTATTTAGCTCTCTCGTGTGCATAGAGTTTATTGTTTTTTTTTCTATTGAACTCCTGTGATGCTCGATAGAAAGTTGAAATATAGAAATTTGATATTTTTAAGAACACTCGTTTTAAGCGTGATTCATTTAAAATTAATGGAACCCTCCACTCCGGGTCTCCTTTCAAAATCAAACCTATAAAAACAGGTTTACAGGCTAAGGGCAACTCTAGCCGACCCCCTATCCCAGGCGCGGACCCACGTTGGGTTGAGTGAGGGCCTAGGCACCCACTCAATTTCTAGTTTTCCAACTTTGAAGCATAGTTTTTCTACTGCTTGGCCGCCCGGTTAGCAAAACTAGAGATCATAGCCTGCGTGTTTCTACGGGAAATTGGATGCAATTATTTCTTTATGATTTGAGAATATGCGACTTCAGTTTTCTTATTAGCAATTGAGAATAGAAACTAAAGTACATACAATATATTATTATATATTTGTAGAATATTTGTTGAATATGAGTAGCATGCATGATGCATGTTAATGTGAGTTTTCCATGCATAATGACATGTTGAGTTGGCATAGTTGCATGTTGAGATAATTAAATTAGTGGGGCATGCTTTGTGGCATGGTGAGTTGGCGTAGTTGCATGTTAAGATAAGTGAGTTAGTGGGAATCAATTATTTGGTGGATCTACTTGATAATGTGGATATGTTGTATGTCAAGATAAATAAAATAGTGGGGACAGTGGCGGAGCTAGCATTTGACAACAGTGTGGTCCGCCTTTTAATTTTTTTAGAACAACTATGAAATTAGTTGCAGATACCACAAAAAATAGATCAGTATGGACTTACGGACACACTAAATTCTCATTCAAATCTCAATTATGCATAAAAGAAGCTTACATAGTACATACTACATACCTTGAGAAGTGAAAGAAGACTATGTTTCCGGCATATGCTTTTGCATAGCCGCATGAATTTTAAACAATTGCATATTATATCATCAATCATTCAAATATTTTGAAATAAACATGCATACCAAGTAAATCTTTAACAAGCATATGCTTTCACGGATTGAGATATTCAAATTATGCATAGTTCATCCAAAAGTCATCACAACGATCAAGCTTGATCCCAAATCACTACAACATAGCATATTTTATGTCATGGATCCAGACCAACCAAAGTCATCCACAAACTCAACACCATCCTCGCCAAAGAAATCCCCGCCACCATCACCCCCCCCCCCCCCCCATAAATACGGCCACGACCTTCACCACCACCATCCACACGGCCACCACCATCATCACCACCACCACCACCACCATTTCCGAAGAGACACCTCCGTTTGGGTAAGATCTTCCCACGAGTAAGCACCCAATACGTTTTATCATCCATTGTGGTTGGGTTCATGAACATGATAGCACGGTCTTCGGCTTCTTTACATTATGAAGCCTCGCTTCCTTGAGTGCAAGCCTGCGCTCCTCCGCCTTCAATTTACTCTCTTCGGCCACCAACTTCGATTTCCATTTCTTGTCCTCCAACAACCTGATCTCATTCCATCTCACCGCCTTGTCTTCCTTTTGTTCGGCTGCAAAGACTTTTTTGGTCCTAATCGTGGCCACAAGCCCCTCTTTGTTTGTGCTACTGGATTCTCCTCTCTTCTTCCTCTCTTTTCCAATCTTCTTGCTATCGAGTCTCTTGTTGGCGTCTTCATGCCCCTCGCCATTATCATAAACGAGTATGCTCAACCTTGATCTCTTTGGTGTGGTCTTGACGTTTCTCCTTATCCGCTTCTCATTGATGCAAAGTTCTTTGTATCAATGGTACAACGTTAAGGGCTTGTGGCCGTACTTCTTAGTTCGTTGCTTGAAAAGATCTTGGATGATCGGGCCATACTCCATGATTGACACACCACTCGGTGGTGCATGGTTCACTTGACCAATACAACCGGATCATCAGTTGCATTGGTCGTGGATGGTACCCAACGGTACCCAACGATGCCCAAGAGAGCCTTGGGGTGGCTTGATGTGACATCCACGGAGTTGTTGTAGTATCCGGCAATTCTGCCCCCAAAAACAATCTTTTGATTGGTCCGTTCCAACCGTTGCATCAATGAAGATGTTTATCCAAGCATAGCACAAAGCAACATCTTCATCTTGCAAGTAGTTGTGATCAGTCCTTGATCTTATTGACCTTGAGCTCATTTGGGTCTCCATGGAATCTTTAACCTCTTCCTCTTCGGCCACCTGCTCGATCTCGGCCTCCTCTTCACCCAATTGGTGAGCAAACACCGGGTGGTAGTTGAGATCTTCAAGCCTAAGCATATGTGACGTCTCCAAAGACGACAAGAATTCGGCGGCAGCAGCAAACACCAACAACAACGAGGCGTCGGACGAGGACAAGGCACCAGAGCTACTTTCTTGGTCTTCTTCATTGCAGCCTCGGCGCGCACTGAGCCGCTGACTCAGCAGTTGTCAACTTTCCTGCCCTCTTAACGGTGGCGGCATGGCAGGAGCAGTGGGAGGGCGGCCTACCGTCACCAGAGACGTAGTGGTCACCCTGCCGGCGTTGCTACTGGCGGTTGATGCCGGTGAGGTGCTCCAAACAAGGTTTTTGTGCCCAACCTTTTTTTGGGTGCCGGCGGCGCACGCGGCTCATTTTCGGTGGCGGCGCACAGGCAGCGGTGGGCGGGTGAGGTGGCGGAAGGGTTTTCGCTATCCATTCATGCCAAAATCGGGGTCATTGGTGACCGCGGCGGCGAGTGGCCGCAGCCGGAAGGGAAGAGGTGGCCGCGCGGGTGGGAGAGGGGGGTGTGAAATTTTTACTCTGCCGTGTGGTAAGTGCCTAAGTGGCTCAGTTAACAGTTCACGTTTTGCATGTTCATTGTTAAGTAAGTCTCTCCATCTAGCTAGCTTCGTGCAAGATTGGATCCGCCATTAGTTTTCGTCTATTTCCTCTCAGTGGTTGCCAGCTGTGTCGGCGATGCAAACGTGTGCACGGCTGCGCGCAGCCGCTGGCACCGTTTGCCTTGGCACCCCATCTTCTTTTTTCTCGTCTTTTTCCCCCTTCGAGTGGGCATTTCGTCGAATCGTTTCCATGCCATGCGCCAACGTCGAGCTCCGCCCAGCACCCATGCAGGAGCCCTGGGCGCCGACGAGCTGTCACGGTCGAAGACCTACAAATTTATGCTTGACCTGACGCTGGCCTTGCATGGACTCCGCCGTGGCGGCATTGGCCGTTCAACCCTAGGATGAGCACGTCGTCCAAGAGGCCGGCACACCCGTCTTCATACTCGTGTTGTGCATCCTCGATGACGACGTCCGCCCTTCCACCGCAGCCGCCGTCGTTCTTCATGTCGGAGTCGCTCCACGCGAGTAGCCACCTGTCCCAGTCCATGCCCCTGTCCACGAAGGCGATGCAGAAGTGCCCGTGCATCCGAGCACGCAAGGTGCAAAGAGGCGGCGGCTGGTGCAGATGCGCGCTGCGAGGTGCTCCCGTGGCTAGAGAGAGAGAGGGGAAGAAGATGAAGGTGAGGTGGCGAGGTCAACGGTCAAAACCATGCCACGTCAGCATAAAACCACCGAAGCAATTCGAAGGATGTAAAATGTCGGGTTTCAACAATTAAAGGACTAGATTTTGTTTGTTCTACTCCCTCCGTCTCATAATACAAGAGCATTTTTTACACTATACTAGTATGAAAAACGCTCTTATATTATGGGACGGAGGGAGTAGAATTGAAGGACCATTTCTAAACTATCAGAAAAATTAAGAGACAAAAAATTTACTTTTCCCGTAAAATGTTGGCTTTCACAAGCCCTCTGCAAACTTGGGTATCTTATTCTGTGTGTGTGACATTATTTTCTATTTGACAGTTTTTGTGTGACATTATTGATTTTCCTGATGATCTCGTATCCTGCTTTTTCTGGGGGCGAAAATGGTATCCTGCTCTAATCTGAACGAACACGTACAGGCTGTTTGATGCGACGGGCGGTGATCGTTTTTTGTTCTTTCAGCGGTGGATCAGTTCACTTACAAGCAAAATTATATCCTGGGGATCATCGTGCAAGTACCCATTTGCCTATGAGACAATGGCTGAGTAGCCAAATAAATGTACTCTTATTCAAAACAATAGATATTGCTCTGATCGTGATATTTCTGCCAGTGGTGTCGTTCGCTCTCTGTGGACCAGTTGTGTGCCTTACCCTATCAGCGGCTCGTGTTGGAAAGCAAGACTATGGGCGTGGACTTGTATGTGTGTGAGTGAACCTTTGTCTGTTGGCTTGGGCATGTGCTTTATATATAAAGCAGGGCGAAAGCCTTTTTCGGTAAAGCAAGACTATGACATAGCCGACAGAGATGCAAGTAAAGCAAACTTGAAACCGGCGCTGAACTTATTCTACTGGGTATCTATGGTTCATGGCATAATATGTGTATTCTGTATGATGATTGAATGCCTTGCTGATGAATTGTTGCCAGAGTTTACTGGCACACGGCATGGTTTCAGCCCTGAATTACTTGATGGATACTTGCACCAAACCAAGAAGATGTGTGTAAACAACCCTGCGTCCACAATGAACTGGAATTTGATCACATATGGTGTCGGCTTGCTGGATTCCAATTTACCGGAAGATTATGCCTCGGGAGGAAGGGTGCTTGCTATGCTGATTGATAAAGATATACCAGTACCGATAACATGGCTGCTGATTAGGTCACCGAGACAAATAATTCAGAAGCTGATAGGCACCCTTGCTTGGAGAAGGCCAGCCGAACGAGAGATGAGATGGCTTGCGGCGAGGATAGTGGAGCATCTTGCAGGTCACCTCAAACTTGCTCAATTTCCAGGAGCCTTAGAATGCATATCCTCCCTCCTTGATACCTCCGGTCATAACAATGGTGATCAAGAAGCTCTCCATTTGCCTTTTGTATTTGGGCGTAGCAAGCAAAGGAAAACGAGAAGTCTCCTGGACGAAATTTTAGCTGGTAACCCGAAAAAAGATAAATATGGTAACATGAAGATAAAGGAAGGCGTCATCAGCAGTATATTCAGCCTCTTCCTAAAACTGATTAGCAAGAAATACGATACTCTGGAGAATGTTGGTAACCTAGGGCATGAAAGCAAGCAGAGTGAGAATGGTGAAGGAATTGATGAGGATCTGGTTTTGCCAGGCTTGAGAATTCTATAGAACCTGGCACACGATAGACATAACTGCACATTGATATACAACACCAAGGATATCCTCTCAAGAGTACTTGCACCTATAAGGTCCAACACATTAGTAGAAGATATCAGGAGCAATGCTGCATGGACCAAGGTAGTAGACGGGTCACTGAAAGTGGTGAGTCCGCTCATGGGTTCTCCAGGAAGCACCGGCCAAAAGATGCGCAGACTAATTGTGAACAATAGTAATGTAGTCAAAAACCTTGAGGCCATTCTGGAAATGGATATGAAGAGTAATTGCAGTATCATAGAGCTACTGGTGCGAGCTATAGAGGTTCTTACACAACTAGCCTTGCATCATCCAGCAAGTACTTCTGCTACAAAGAGAAGAGAACAATTTATTGAGAGGGCGCTACACATCTTCCTTGCTACAGATTGGATGGAAGATTATTTGAAATATGAGAAAAGTAAGATCGACAACCCAAATGCAAGACAACGAAATACTTCACCAAGACCATCAACAGGAACATGTATGGATAATCTCGTTAAAAAGGCCAGTATAGCATGGGCAAAAATGATGGCCGAACAAGCTTCAGAAGCACGTGCGAAAAAGAAAATGAAATCAGCTCAGGAAACTGCAAGTCGGCTTAAAGAAAAGGCTGGTGAAGCATTAGCCATGTTGTCCAGTGATTCAGAGGTTATCAAGAGTTTCATAGCATTCACAGAGGCTGATGCCCATCATCTTACTGAATTGCTCAACTCCAGAATCAAGACCATAAAATGCAAAATAAGTGCAATAGATAATGTGGAAATAGAGATAAACATTTGCAGTCGTATTAGCGCAGCTGTCATCTTGAAGCATATGAGCAACTACCTCAAGGAACCAACCTTACGGAAGGTGTGCCCGAATGCTCATATGACATTACTATTCTCTAATTAATTAAAGTAATCATGTTCTTTATAGAACCCACCGCATGCCAGATATTTCCGGCAATTAACTTGAGGTAAACTAATATGTGTATATATCATTGCAGATACTCGCAGAACTACTTCCTGTACAAGTAGAAGAGAGCAGCACACCCCAGTGTTGGGAGCGCTTGCTGCCTATTTGTTGCAAAAGCGACATAGAAAATCCAGTGAATGGTGGGCAAGACGAGACTATCGCTTCACCAAGCAATCACATCCAGCAGTGTGGGGAGAGGAGGCTGCAAGCAGAGCTGATATCACTCATCGTAGCTATTCTTGCAGATAGCAATTTTGATTTTGCAGCAATCTTAGTTTCACCACCGCCGCCCGTTTCCCTGTTGGAAGATTTTCTGGTGAGTTTGAAGAAGATGGTCGAAGACAACATGTACGCCACCCCTGCTTGTCTGGCAATACAGAAGCTCACATGCGAGATGGTTATAGGATTTCTCCGGCATGATCAAAACGTTGAATTGATTGACAACCACAATATCCTTGGCAAATTACTGGAGGCTTCAAAGGTGATGACCAGGCTTGAGAGCAGCATGCTTTTCGCTGGCGTCAGTCATGACTGTCACGGTGTTCCTCTGAAGCCTCTCTCGTCTGTTCTCGCTAAAAATGCAGAAGATCTTTTGGAACAGAAGAAACAGGCTCGGGCTCAGGCTCAGGGCGTAAACAGTGGTCATGCCGGTGTAGCATCGCCATGATTTTTGCATTACAAAGTATGTTAGTGTTCAAACAACATTGAAATGGGTATTGAATTCTCAGTGTGTTGTATCCTTGCTGTTTTTCCTTTTGTTTTCTTTGCGAACTTGTGAGACCTTGTAATAATGGATTGTATGCACCTTCAGGTGCAAAGACTGGGATTGTAATCCTTCCACCATCTTTTTTTTTTGAAATCGTTTCTGCAATAATATTTCAGTCCATCTTGTGCATCATTGCAAGATCCAAGTCTATATGCATCAATATCGCACCTGTCAGTGTATCAGTTCAGCTTGACCTGCCAACCTGAATGGCTATGCAATTGTCACTCACGTGCTACTTCTGTTGAGACTTGGTTAATTTCTTACCATCCAATGTTGACATATTAACTGGCCGAACTCATCTATGGACCGTGAATCTTAGCAATATTTATTGAGCAGATCAGCAGAAGCTATACACATCATCCTCGCAGTCAGTGGTCAATCATTTCTGGTTTGGACGCGACCCTGAGTAACAAACCCCAAACTGGACAGAGCGAGATTGCAAGAAACGCGCAGATTCAGAGTGGATCGGAAGCTTACCGGGAGGGAAGTCCGCGAGCCGGCTCGAGCAAGCTGCTGCTGCTGCCCTACGCGCGTTCACGGTCCCCACCGGCCCGGGTGCAGTAGGGCACTGACGGGCGGCGCCGTTTAGAAGCTTCACGACCTACGGGGCTAGTCAGAGAGACAGGAAGAGCTTTTTTTTTTTGAGCGACTAAGCCAAGCTTTATTCAGAAAATTCCACATCGTGTGGGATACAACGCTGATCATGGGATTGGCCTAGCCACAGGTGGCGTCCCGGTCCCAATGAAAAAGCATGCTTGGCTAAACTATGTGCCTCTACATTGACGGAGACTCAAAAGTAAAAGTAAAGCTAAGTAAAAAAGATAAGCTGTTTATCTCTGTTATGATTCACTACTACGGAAAACCTTATACACAGAAATATAGCAACAGCGCGGGTCAAAAAACTGCGCTAGTGCTATATAGCAGTAGCGAGCAATTAAAAACCGCGCTACAGACACAAACTTAGCAGTAGCGCCTGTTGTAAAGAAAGCGCTACTACTAATATTCCCATTGGCAGAATGCTAGGCTACGCATAGCAGTAGCGAGCTTAACCGAAACGCGCTACTGCTAGAGCACAGTTAGCAGCGCGTTTCCAGGAAAGAGCGCTACTACTAACGGAAATAAAATAAGATGATAAACAAATAGAAATTTAAATGAAAATGAAAGAAATAGAAAAAGGAGAAAGGGAAAAATAAAATGTAAAGCAAAATAAACGAAAAAGCGAAAAATCGGAGGAAGGCATAGCAGCAGCGTTCGTTTGTAAGAAGCGCTATAGCTAACGTAGCTGCAGCGCGTGCCCTAGACCCCCGCTATAGAAACAGAATAGGAAATTAGCTATAGCAGCAGCGCGTTTTGAGGAAAGCGCTATAGCTAACTTAGCTATAGCGCGTTTTGCGAAACGCGCTACCGCTAAGTTTGACTTAGCCAAAAAACCGTCCCCCCCCCCCGGCCACCACTTCCCCCAAATCCCTCAAACCCACCCCGCGCGCGCGCCGCCGTCTCCCCGATTCCTCGCCCCACACTTCGCCGCCGCCGCCGACGCCACCAGAGCCGTGCGCCGTCGACGACACCGGAGCCGCCCCCAACGCCACGGAGCCGCGCGGCCTCGTCAACGCCACCGGAGCCGCCGTCGACGCCACCTTCCTCGCCGTCACCGGAGACGCCCCTGCCTCCCTCGTCGTCACCGGAGACGCCCCTGCCTCCCTCGCCGTCACCGGAGACGCCCCTGCCTCCCTCGCCGTCACCGGAGACGCCCCTGCCTCCCTCGCTGTCACCGGAGACGCCCCTGCCTCCCTCGCCACCACACTGCCTCCGTCGCCACCACCGGAGCCATCATCTGTAAGCCCCCACCTCCCTCTCTCTCTCATGCATAGGTTAGCCAGTTTAATTAGGTTAATTATCTAGGTTAGGGCAAAAATTTAGTTAGGGCATTGGCAGAGAAGTAGTTAGGTTAACTAGTTTAATTAGGTTAATTATCTAGGTTAGTGCAAAAACTTAGTTAGGGCTTTGACAGAGAACTAGTCAGGTTAACTAGTTTAATTAGGTTAATTATCCATGTTAATTAGTGCAAAAATTTATTTTAGGCTTTGACATAGAACTAGCTGCGTTAACTAGTTTAATTAGGGTTAATTATCTAGGTAAACTAGATTAACTAACTAGGTTAAATAGGTAGGTTAATTAGGTTCGTTGGATTAAGAAGCTAGGTTAAGTAGATTGGCAAAGGTTTTTGATTTTTCAAAAGACCACTATTTTTCAAGGAAAAGAATTTAGGCAAATTTTATTTTTCAGTGAAGTGGTCATGTTATATCTTTTCATTGAAGTTGTTCGATTGTGCCCAAGTGGTGGCTTTGTTGTTTCCAGGGAATGATGCTGAGTGGCCTATGTTTTGCCAGAATGTTGATTCATTTCTGTTCCGGCAAATTTCAGGTTCTCGATTTGTCCACTTTTTAGCAAAGGTCATGCCGAAATTTCCCGTGAATTTCGGCATGACTTGTGCTACAAACTAGGACATATCGAGTTCCCTGGATTTGCCGCACCAAGAAGGAGTCAACATTCCTGCAAAACAATAGTCCTTTTTATGTCATTATTCATTTTATTAGGTCTAGAATTAATTGACTAGATTTAATCACAGGAAACATGGCTAGCAACGATGAAGGACAGGGTTCTGGTGATTGCGACGACGTCTACCGGGCGGTAGACGAATTTTTTAGCTTTACCGACGATCAACAGATGTTGTTGCTGGGCCCGACATCGGGGACTGAGACCGACACGCAGACCGGTGCTGAGACCGATACGCAGACCGGTGCTGAGACTGACACCGACGCTGAGATTCAGACCGGCATCGAGACCGGCGCTGAGATCGGTGCTTCCTCGGGGAGCAGAGCCGGTGTAGAACCGAAAGCGAAGAGGCAACGGGTTCCTAACAAACTCAGGACTACTAGACTGGTGGTCACGGAGGTGGACAACGGCAATTTTGAGCCAAAGGCGCCCGAGGAAGCGCGCGCGTGCTACGGCAATCAAATAGGCTGCATCATACGGACAACCGCCACCATCAACGATGAGAATCTAAAGAAGATAGAAAATATGAGGAGCTCCCTCCTAAAGAAGTTTCACCAGATATTCTTGTTCCCGGGCCAGAATGAGAAGGATTATGAAGATCCAGACAATGACCCGGCAATGAGGAAGATAAACAAACACGCCATGACCAAGTTTAGCAACGCGTTGGCCGCCTGGAAAAATTGAGTGAAAGCAAAGATCAACGACGGGGAACCCTACTCCGAGATTGTAAAGGATAGTCCGACAATCACGGAAGAGCAGTTTCAAATATTCAAGGAGGCTTGCGAGGCCGAAGCTGCCAAAGAAAAGTCTAAGTACATGAAGGGGCTTCAAAAGAGGAACATTGGGACCCACCACCTCGGAAGCCGTGGTTACGGCGGAAAGAGGTCCAAATGGGCCAAGGAGGACGCGGAAGCCGCGAGTCTGGGCATCCCAGACCCCTTTGCGGATTTCACCGTCCCGCAGGAGCGTGACGTCCTGAGGGCCCGCCACCGTTGGGACCCACTGAAGAAGGTTTATGAGACAACACCGGTCATTACGGAGTTCATGAGACTGCTGGTAATTTTAGTTTCTGATCAATTCGACTGCACACGTTAGTCATATTTGTAAACAATCCTTGTGCCTTTTGCAGAGAGAGCAACACCGGATTGCGGCCGAAAACGACTCGCCGTCTGAGGCATTGGCGAGGCCCAAGTGGGACACTCCATTCAACCGGGCGTTGAACATATTGAAACGACAACCGGTGGATACTCGACCGTCGTATGGACGCGTGCACGGTGTCGGAGACGGCGCCACGTGGAAGAAGTACTACCGTGAGACCACGGAGGAGAAAAAGGAAAGACGAAGGTTAACTGAAGAAAGCATCGACAAGAAGGTTGAGATTGCGGTTGAGAAGAAATCATCTCATACAGTCGCAACAGCGGTAGCTGCCGCAAAACAGGCGATTGCAGATATATCTACTTCCTTGGTGACGGGCGTTCACACTTGGACAAGGGAAAATCCAAAAAAATGCAGAGGACTTTCCCCTTGCTGACTTCTTGGCAGCACATGCTCCCGCACCGGCTCCCGCACCGGCTGCCGCACCGGACGTGCTCGGTGGTGCCTCCTCTTTGGCTGAGCTCGACGCCCTCATGATATCTTCCACACCGGCCCCCTTCAATATAAATGTATAATCTCCCGTTTTCGTTGCCTTTCGGATGTCTCACGTCGCAGACTTTTATTTGCAGGCCGACGAAATCCCGTGCACCATATTGTACACCATCGGCGAACAGAAGGTGGACGTGGGGAAGGGGACGATAATGGAGCTGAAGGAACCATTGTTCCACAGCCGGTCGATCCCCCCGAACGTCTTCAAGTTTTCTGTGGCCAGTGTCAAACCGGGCCACGAGAATTTGCCTCCTCTAATACTAGTGGGGGATGACGATGAGACCCCGCGGCGGCTTGGTGATTGTTGCAATGGGTGGGTCCTGTTGTGGCCAAAGAGTCTGCTTCGTCTGGAGGCGGCCGGGAGCACACCCACGAGCATGCAGCCTCAGCAAGGTATGAACATCAACACCCCACCTACCCAATTAGCGTCGGGTGTCGGGTTGGGTGATAGCGGACGGGGTAAGCAGGTGGCTCCATTAGAGGCTGATGACGTCGCCATGGATGAGGATGAGGATGACGATGGCGCTGAACAGTATGTCTATACTGGCGCCTCCTCAGGGTTTGAGCATCATGAGTCGGTGCCTGAATTACCGTCTCAACGTGTTATTGATGACCATCCGGTGGTAAAGAAGCCTAGGAAGAGAGCGAGGAAAGGCAAAAAAGCTGATTCTATGACCCAGCCGCCGCAGCAGCCTCGCCTTCAGGGACCGTCTAGATATCCCCGATGCGGATAAATGGCATATCCCCGGTAAATCAATCCTACCTGAAATAGCGCTACGGGCCAGATTCGGCGGTCTAAGGAGACTTCATGACGATGTGCTGCGGGTAGAGAAAGGCCTGATCGCCTCGAAAGATCCAGGATACCCACTCTACGTGGTTAACGTTCCGCAGCAAATGTCGTACGTCAAGGGCTTCCCCGCGGATAAGTTCTTCCTCCGATTCGATTACATATTCGACATGTTTCACGTGAAGAAGCTGGATTTTACTTTTGTCCGCCTTTATGCCTTGCACATGAGCTACATCATTGGGGTTGAGTAGATAGCTCATATCTGTGTCGCTGACCCGTACTACATGCACGAGGCCTTCTTGGGAGTCTGTGCACAGCATCGTGAATACGCGAGGGATTACATCGTCAGTTTCATGCTCGCCAATAAGGACAAGGAGGCGATTCTCGTGCCTTATCATCCCGTGTAAGTCATCCGCGCTGCTATCCTTCCTTCGATTTTAATAATTCATTTGCACGGTGGAGGCTAATTAATTTGAGGTGTACTTATTTTGCGCAGCGGCGGGCGCGCCGTCCTCATCATCCTCTACCCCCGATTCTCCCACGCTCTTTACTTGGACTCGTCGAAGAACATTCACAAAAAGGATTACACCCACATCAAAGATGTTCTCGACAGTGCTATGTTTTACTACCAAGCAAGGGGTGGAGATGTTAGGGACAAGAAGAAAAGGGGCGGCAGGCACGCCTTCAGCCATAAGACCGACTTCTGCTGCATCCAGCAACCAAACGATTCTCTTAATGATGGATTCTATGTCCTACACCACATGCTGGAGTACCGACGGGATCACCAGAACCTTCACATGGCACCTAGATCTAGCGATGCCCATATTCTGCAATGGGCAAAGGACATAGGAGATATCGAGGATCATCGACTTTGAGCTGAGTTCTATAACATCCAGCGCGAACTTGCCCAAATCATCATGAATGAGGTCGTCGGAAAAACAGGGATGTTCCATGCAGAAGGACAAATGTCGCGGGAAGACGTCCGAACATGGATAGCCTCTCAGCGTCTCAACATGAAGCCTTTCACAAAGCTCGATGACTATCTCCCTGACTTGGATGGATGGCACGACATGATGGAGTGATTGTCGATATATGACAATGTGTCCATTTAGTCCATACTTTCTTTTATGACAAAACTTTGAGTTATGCACGGTAAAACTTTATTTGTGATGTAATTAAACCGTCCTCCTCGACTAGCGAAAATCACTCTAGTTAGGTCATTTGGGTACGATGAACTTTGTTATTTATGCTTATGATATGTTGTTTCTATTTTTGCCAAGTCAGTCTCTTTGTGTTGCTCAACTATATATGTTGCATATCATCGACTCATGTGACGATGCAGGTGCATAGATCATAAATGGCGAAGGAGTGCTACGCCAGGAGTATATATACGACAAGTGGCCGGAGTGTCAGGCCCAGGTGTACCGGTTTTCGGTTTCCGAGCGACACGCAGTACTTAGTTTAGGTTCACGCTAATGCGAGAGAGGGATACGAACTCATGTACTCAAAGTGATAGCTATTCTCGTGTATATCATTGTTTAGATGGATGACGATGTATTTGCAAGTAATCGAGACTTGTATCGCTATTTTCGAGATTGATGACGAGAGATCACTTTGTGTTGGATGATGATTATGATGATGACATGATTTGATGAGACTAATTGTATGTATATGCTATGATTACATTTGTATGTGGATGATATGCTAAACATTATTGTATAAAGCCTATTCAAATGCAAAACAAATAAAAAACAAATCTGCAGGGAAAAAAACTAATAAAACTAGTAGTAGCGAGGGGTGGATTTAGCAGTAGCGCCGACTTACCAGTAGCGCTTACCTCTAAACAGCGCTGCAGATAATACCAGTAGCGTCCTTTCCCAAAGAGCGCTGCAGCTATTCATGTGTAGCAGTAGCGTGTGTCAACATGGGCTACTGCTATACGTTAGCTGTAGCGCCTTATTAGTAGCGCCGGCACCCGCGCTACTGAGAGGGCCAAAACCCGCGCTGCTGCTAGGCTTTTCCCTAGTAGTGATTGCACCATTCGAACCCTGACCCGAGTTGTTGATAGCATTCACTACTGCCTTTGCATCCGATGCCACTAGCACCTTCCGGAGATTGAGATCTTGGGCTAGAGCTAGTGCTTCCCTGCACGCTATCGTCTCGAGAATTGCCGGGTCATCAACACCAGCTATTCCGAGGGCTGAGCTTCCCAGAAATACACCATTAGCATCTCGGCACACTGCCGCCGCAACACCACCTGTGCCCCTGCGACATGCAGCATCAACATGTATCTTCGCAACATCCGGCGGTGGAGCTTTAGGTCGTAGTGTTTGTTGGACTGCGCCCGTTCCTCGAGTAGCGGTACTCTGCCCTGGTTCTTGAACCAATTCGAGATCTTGTATGAACATGCCAATAAATGCATGTGTGCTTTGTGGACTCTGAAATATTCCCTCATGAATGGCTTTGCATCGCGATGACCAAATGGCCCATAGCGTGACCGCGCATGTAACAAACTGGTCATGTGTTAACAGCTCCATGAGGGTGAACAGCCATTGCTTCGCACTTGGTTCCGTGACACCAACTAGCTGCTGAGAGAGATCCTCGTCTGCTAGAGCCCAAATGCACCGTAACATAGTACACTGCAACAACGAATGCCTCCACGAGTCGGGCTGACCATACATACCACATAAGTTGGAATCCGTCATGTGTCGATGCTCACGAACATCATTTGTAGGGATGGAATGTTTTGACAGCCTCCAGAGGAACACTCGGATTTTCGCGGGCACTTGCACCTTCCACGGTGCTTTCCATGCCCCCTCCTCCGTCGCCGTACTAGATGGTCCCGCTCTAGTTTCTAGCCAAGCTTCCCTTCTTGCCTTAGTGCTTACCAGCATGCGGTATGCACTCTTCACAGTGAATAACCCTGATCTCTCATGGCTCCAGCTCCAGAAATCTTCGATGTTTTTCGTGCACAAAGGAATACTGAGTATACATCTTGCATCCATTGGCAGGAACGTTGCATTCACTAGCTGTTTGTCCCACGATGCTGACGTTTGATCAATTAGCTCAGCCACATATACCAAAGAGCTTTGTTGTAGTTGGCCATACGGCCTCATCATCTCCTCTCTCGGGATCCAATTGTCCGACCAAATTCTGGTTGATTGACCATTGCCTATACGCCGGATTAGGCCTTGTTTCAGCACGTCCTTGCCTTCTGTTATAGCTCTCCATACCTGGCTTGGGTGAGATCCCAACTCAGAGTTCAAAAACTGGCCCCCCGGGAAGTATATGCTCTCAAGCAACCGTGCACATAGGCTGGCAGGTTGTTGGAAAAGGCGCCACGCGTGCTTAGCTAGCATTGCCATGTTGAAAAGCTCGAAGTCTTTAAGGCCCAAGCCCCCCATTCCTTTGGGCTTAGTCATCTCGTTCCAAGAAACCCAATGAGGTTTCCTTTTGCCATCCTTGCAACCCCACCAAAATTTCCGGATCAATTTGTTTAGATGCTCACACAGCCCCCTTGGTAGTTTAAAACATGACATGGAATACACCGGAACAGCTTGGGCTACTGATTTAACAAGTACTTCCTTCCCTGCCGCCGACATAGAACTCTCAATCCAACCTTGCACTTTACTCCATAGGCGATCTTTGAGGTATTTGAATGCTCCATTCTTGTTGTTCCCAATATCAGATGGCATCCCGAGATATTTTTCATTCAAAGTTTCATTTGGTACGGTTAGAGCAATCTTTATATTATTCCGAACACCATCTGGCACTCCCTTGCTGAAATAAATTGTTGATTTTGCATGATTGACTTTCTGACCAGATGCTCTACAATAAATGTCCAAGACTTGGTTTACCTCCTCCGCTCCCTCACTATTTGCCTTGAAAAACAGCAGGCTGTCATCAGCGAATAAGAGGTGGTTAATCTTAGCTGCTGTTGATGACACCTGTAACCCCTCCATGTTGGATGACTGTCTTCTAGATTTTAACAGGCACGACAGGCCCTCTCCTGCTAGCAAGAACAAGTAAGGTGACATCGGATCCCCTTGGCTTATGCCACGGGTTGGCTTAAACCTTCAAGCCTCTTTCCATTGAAAAGCACTGAGAAATTAACTGTTGATACCATGTTCATTACAATGTTTACCCATCTGTCCGAGAACCCCAGTTTAAGCATGATTGCCTTTAGATATGGCCATTCAACCCTATCATATGCTTTCATCATATCTAACTTCAATGCACAAGATTGGTGTTTCTTTGCTTTATTCCTCTTCATGAAATGCAAACACTCGTATGCAATGATAATATTGTCAGTTATCATCCTACCCGGCACAAAGGCGGACTGTTCCTCGGATATGATATCCGGTAAGATTATTTTCAGGAGGTTTGATATCACTTTTGAAGCAATCTTATAAAAGACGTTGCACAAACTTATTGGGCGGAATTGAGACAGAACGGTAGGGTTTTTTACCTTCGGTATAAGGACCAAGATGGTCTCGTTTATGCTCTCAGCTGACTCTGTGCCATCGATTATCCGTAAAACCATCCTGGTTATCTCTTCTCCACACGTATCCCAATGTCGCTGGAAGAAATGTGCTGGGAATCCATCCGGTCCGGGTGCCTTGGTTGGAAACATTTGGAAGAGAGCTGTCTTGACTTCCTTCATATCATATGGGGCGTTTAAGATAGCATTCATTTCATCCGTAACCTTCCTCGGCACCGTATCAAGCACTTGATCCATGTCTCGGACCCCTTCCGAAGTATACAGAGTTTTGTAAAAATCCGTTGTCATCGCCTCCATCTCCTCCGTATCATCAGTTAACTGGCCATCATTTCTCTGAAGAGCTTTTATTTTGTTTTTTCTGCGACGGCGGCTTGCACGCAGATGAAAAAAATAAGTATTTTTGTCTCCATGTTTCAACCACTCGATTCTTGCCCTTTGCCTCCACAGGATTTCTTCACGGTGATAGAGCTCAACCAGTCGGTCCGTCACCTTGATTTCAGCACCTGTCGGTCCGGATCTACCTGGGGATCCCCGCATCTCCTGTAGCAGATTCTGCAGCTGTTTTATCTGAGCTCGGACATTGCCAAAGTGTTGGCGGTCCCACTGCGATAGGTCAGTCGCCAGTGCCCGGAGTTTGTCTCGCATGCCAGCGACAGAATCTGTCGGGCTTCGCGCCCATGCAGCCTGCACCACTCCCGCAAGGGCGGATCCCTCTCCCAGCAGAGCTCGTATTTAAATGCGCGTGGGTCCCGTCTGCATGCATGCTCTCCACCCACGTCGAGGAAGATGGGTACGTGATCGGAGGACGCCGCCTCTCTATGCTCTGTGATCGCGTTAGGAAACGCCGTGCACCACGCCATATTTGCAACACATCTGTCAAGCCGAACCCTGGTGTACGTTCCGCCTGCTACTTTCTTCTCAAAAGTCCAGTTCCTTCCCTTGTAACCAATATCAGTTAAGCCACAAGTGTCAAGAGCATCCCGGAAGGAATCAATCTAGGCTTGGCTTCTGTTGCCAACTCCGTCATGCTCATTTTGCAATAGAACTTCATTGAAGTCGCCCATGACCACCCACGGCTGGGTGCTGTCTCCTGTTATACCCCGTAGCAGGTCCCAAGTTTTGTATCGTTCGCTCACCTGCGCTTCTCCGTATACAAAGGTAATTCTCGTCGGGATATTAACTAGTTCCTCCACATTAACGTCAATGTGATACTCCGAGTAACCAATAACTTCAAGCTTTATTTCCTCGTTCCAAAATATTCCAAGTCCCCCACTTCGACCACAACTACTAACAACAAAACTTTTATCATAGCCTAAAGTGCCTACCAAATTCTCCACTCTGGAGCCCTCTATCTGGGTTTCAACAATACACACTATAGAGGGGGCAAGTTGCCTCGTGAGATCACAAAGCTCACGAACTGTCGCGGGTTTGCCAGCCCCACGACAGTTCCAACATAGAAGACTCATTGCGTCTGGCGCGACCCCTCATGGGGGCCCGCCAAACGCGCATCATTTTGTTTGCTAGAGGCCAGGCTCTTCACTGAACCTTTCTCTGTGGCTGTGGTCGTTGACTTGTTTCTCTTCGGCTCCTGCTTGGTCGATGGGCTGGGTGGTATTTTTGGCGCCGATAGAAGCAAAGGTGGGGTACCCCTTCCGATATGAGGAGAAGGGTTGGGGGGGCTTTGAGGTCAGAAGCACCTCTCTTGCGATTTCTCTCGCCGTCTGCCATGTCTGTATCCACTGTATTCAGCTCGGTGTCATCATCGCCCCTGGGCACGAAAGAATTCAGCTGCATTCCCCCTCTTCCTCTGCCGCTGCCACGGCCACCGCGGCCCCTTCCTCGGCCACCTCTATTTCCATGATTTTCGCCAGGGCCTCTCCCAGGTCCTCGAAACCATGTTGCTTTAAGATCCTTAAACACTAGTGCTTTCGGGGGGTGAACCCCGTCCCCGCACTCCTTGAAAGTGTGGCCCCATATATCCATAGACCGCACACCAGTCCGGCAATCTTTCATATTTTACCCTGAAAAGCACCCTCAGAACCTCTCCCTTCTTATTTACCACTAGGGAAACGACATTCTTCAGGGGTTTCGTGACATCAATGTTCACACGCACCCGAGCAAAATTTCCTTCAAAGTCCTGCGCCATTGGTTCAGCATAGATGAACTCCCCCACTGTCGACGAGAGGGCTTTGATCTTGGAAAAATATCGTTGAGGGAAGTCATGTATCTGCACCCACATCTCTATCTTATTGAGCTCAATAGAGGAGGGCTTGGTGAAGCCATCATAAGGCGCCATGACGACTGCCTTTCCCTTGAAATTCCATGGTCCGTCCTCCATGACCCGTTCCCAATCACCCAAACACGAAAACTGCAGTGTATAGAGGTTTTTCTCAAGTGGTTTAATCTTCACCTCTTGGGCTAGATCCCATGCCACCCGCATATCGCGAAAGAACCAATACTGACTGTAGGGTTTATCAGTATGAACCCTAGCAATTGCCATCCAGCGGGTCGCCTCCTCCGGGAGCTCGTCCTCTTCTACGATCACATCCTACAGATAATCCTCCTTGAGTCCCAACTCTGCCATCATTGCCTCGAGTTCGGAGGAGCCCGAACTTTCCGCTTCATCCGCCATCGATCAGATCTCTTGCCCGTGATCACGTTCCGCGGGCGGTAGGGTCCCTAGCTGTCCCGATCTCACCCTCACCTTGGCCAGGGGCCTCGGTGATCCGGCGATAGAGGAGAACGGCAGGGGAAAAATATCTCTACGGCGGAAACCGAGTCGCCGCCGAGAGGAAGAGGAACCCTAGCGAGAGGGGAATAACCCTAAAGCTCGAGAGACAGGAAGAGCTGGATGAGGCTCAGAAAATGACACAAATCTGGGAAAAGCCTGGGAGAAATACGAGGCAGAGAAGACGAGCCCAGGAGGCCCAAATCCAACATCGGCTTGTGCGTTCGTGGCACTGTCTTCCCCTCAATTTCTAAAAAAAAAGAACTGTCTTCCCCTAAAAAAAGTTACAGCACTGTCTTGCGTAATGGAGTACTACTGTTAAATTCAGTTCTCTTCATCAATCAGATCATCAGTTGGCTCCCCGAAATTGCCTCCCATACAATCAATTTATCATACGATTTGTACGACAAGAGACAGTCCTGTTTCCCGAGGTTTGGGCCTACCACATCAGATGAGTCTTGTCATACAAAGATCGTACAGAATTTGATCGTACGTGTTAGACTAATATGTCACGTATGGTGACATATCTCCTAATCCTCTAAATCGAGGAGTATCGATATTGTTGTGATCTCTCATTTATGGTTAGGATTGTAATTCTGTCTATATATTAACATGCAATGGAAAAGCCCAAGTGTGGCAAGTATTCCTAAATGTTTTATGGTATCAACCTAAGAAAATCCTCTCGCTTCCGCTCCCTCCAACCCTAGTGCCGCTGGCCCCTGTTCCCGCATCGCCGGCCACCACCTCCCTCCCCTCCCATGGCGCCCTCCGAACCACCTGCTCCCCACCCCAACGCCGCCCTCTGGGCGCAGGCCACCGCCATCCCAAGCAAGGTAGTCAGAGTCGGGATTCGGAGTCGGATTGATTTTCCTTAGACAGAATCGAGTCGTAGTATCGAGTCGTAGTATCGAGTCATGGAATCGAGGATTCTACTAGATTTTCTCAAATAAGATATTTTGTATCCATGCCAGAAATTTATATGGGTTCTATAGAGTTCTAACACTAAATGTAGAGAAAAAACGTATACGTCAATGCTAGTTGTATTCCACTTCTTTTCATGGCTATCCTACAATCTAGCTTGCATGTATGGAACACATATGAGAGAGAAATATATAGAACCTTTAAATCTTCAGTGCATGAAATTCACTTAGGAGGTTTTTTAAGAGTTCATGAATAGTCGATCACTTGTATAGCTAATCCGCAGTGTTGAACCTTTACGGATGTTTCTCTCCTTCTCTGGTTGATCTTGACGCATCCTCCTTCTTACGCTAATTCCATCTGTCGACAAGCCTGATCCATAGTTTGATCTAGGGTTTCTGATAGTCAAATAAAGATGTCGGCGACTGAGCGTTTGGGCTTGGGAGGGGAATAAAGGGCCATGAGCATGTGAAAAAGGGTCTGAATGATGGCATAGTATTCTTCTACAGATAAACAAATGGCTTAGATAATTTAGTAGAATCGGGCATAGTCCATACCATAGTCGGGATTCTGTATTTTTGTATTGGATTCTATGATTTGGATCGCGACTCAACATGGACTCTACCTGATCCAGATTCATAGTGGGACTTGGATCGACATGCTTCTGTAGGGTTGTGAAGTCGTAGGGTTCTAGCAGTCGAGTCGGGATTCTGACTACCTTGATCCCAAGCGTCCGCTCTCTCGTCCCCATCGTTCTCAAGTTCAAGAGCGTCGTCTTCCTCAAGTGGAGGACCTTCTTCAACATCGCCGTCACCACCTACGCCCTCGACGACCACCTCACCGCCGAGACGCCCTCCACCGACCCAACGTGGCGCCGCCTCAATGTCTTGGTGCTCCGCTGGTTCTACAGCTCCATGGCCATGGACATCGTCGACCTCGTCATGCCCATCGACCCCGCCACTGCCACGGCCTACAAGGTCTGGACCTCCATCCTCGCGCTCTTCAATGACAACCAAAAGAGCCGTGCTTGGATCCTCATTTTCCTTCCACTTACACCCGTAAAAATTACAGATCTCCCATTCTCAAAAAAATATTAATACAAATTTCCTTCCGTCGTTTTGCTTTCTTAGGCTGGTCATAATGGGAGTAACATAAATAGTAACATACATGCCACATAAGCAAAAAAGATGATATGTCATGTAATTAAAGAGGAGAGAGACAAATAGAGTACTCCCTCCGTCTAGGTGTGTAAGTCATCTTACGAAAACCAAATAATCCCAAAATACTAAGACGTGGTGCATTAACTTCTACCTCCTTTCTTGTTTCTTCACATATCAGCCAATAAGAGACAAGGGGTGTGCATGCTTTCAATGACTTGAGACTATCAAACATGACATGCAGTGGTTAGTTCATTGCATGCAATGCTATTAATTAGTAAATAAACATTAATGTTTCTCATTTTCCCCTCCTCCTTGGTCACGGTGCACAACCTAAGATGACTTACTCACCTAGACGGAGGGAGTAACATAATATGTTACCATCACATAGCGGTTTCCAATACAAAATGAGTCTACAAAGCAATAAATGAAGATATGTATGTTACTACACCCATGACACTTCCCACTATGAAGGTAGTAACATAGACTAGTAATATATGTATGTTACTAGTCTAAGTTACTCCCCACTATGACTAGCCTTAGCCGGAAATAACTCTTGACCGGTAAATTACACCTGGAAATTTAATACACGTGTATTAAATTACATTCATAACAAGCGCGACCCAAGTTGGGATTTGGACGCGACCCTGAATAACGAACCCCAAACCAGACATAGCTGTAGTATTAAAAAACATTTTACATTATGAAACAAAGGGAGTAGGTTGGAATAACAAACAGATTCAGACTGGGTTGATGGAAGCTTATCGAGGAAAATCTGCGCATCTGCTCCAGAAAAGTTGCTGCTGCCCTACAAACAGATTCAGAGTGCGCACTGTGGGGCACGCCGTCCGCCAATGCGCGGCTAGTCAGGGAGATGGGACACTGAGAAAAGCGGCCTTTTTCACTGATCTGACCTTCTTTGCAAATCTTAGCACAAAATAAACTCCTTCAAAAACTATTTCACAATCTGACCCTTCTCAGAAACGCTAGAGACCGGGGCGTTACTGCACTATACAGAAACGCCAACCTAGCTCGCGTTGCTAGCCTGGTCGAGACACTACGTGGCAGGGCAGAAACGCCACGGCGTGCGGCGTTGCTGGAAACGCCAAACCCCTTGGCGTTGCTGCTCAAGTGCCAAACGCCAATGTGAGTGGCGTTTCACAAGCTTACTCAGATTTGCCAATTATTTATAAAGGGAAGCAACGCGAGCTAGTTCGGCGTTTCTAAATAGAGAAGTAACGCCACGACTTGTGGCGTTACCAAAAGGGTCAGATCGTGAAATAGTTTTTGGTGAAGTTCATTTTGTGCTAAGATTTGCTGAAAAAGTCAAAACAGTGAAAAAGGCCGAGAAAAGCCTGGGAGACAGTACGGGCAATAGAAGTAGGAGGCCGGCCCATTTCCATAGACAACACAAGAGAGTAGTGTATAACCGAGAGCAACTAGTTAACGAGCGCTCCTTCGGGAGCCTCGCAACGATCAGCGTCACTTTGCGCGCTCTCAGCCATTCGCCACATGTCGCGCTTTGGAGACTCCCTCCGGATTTTATTTTTTTATTTTTCGCACGCGTTTTCGGCTTTTTAAACTGTTTTTTTTTTGTTTTTTTGACGTTTTAGTTTTCCCCAGTCTTCCTTAGATTTTTGATAAAAAAATACGGAAAAAAATTGCGCGAAAAAAACTTGTTTTTTTTCTTTCGCGAAAGTCACGGTTTTTCTTCCGCGAGGGGCACGGTTGTGCTTTAGCGAGAGTCAGGCCGTACCTTTCGGAAACGAAAAAAATGTGTTTTCTGTTTTTTTTCTTTCGCGAGAGTCACGGTTTTGCTTCCGTGAGAGGCACGGTTGTGCTTTCGCGAGAGTCACGGCCGTGCCTTCCGGAAAGGGAAATCAAAACGCGTTTTCTGTTTTTTTTCCTTTCGCGAGAGTCACGGTTTTTTGCTTCCGCGAAAGGCACGGTTGTGCTTTCGTGAGAGTCACGGCCGTGCCTCTCGGAAAGGGAAAATAATACGTGTTTTCTGTTTTTTTTTTCGCGAGAGTCACGGTTTTGCTTTCGTGAGAGGCACGGTTGTGCTTTCGCAAGAGTCACGGCCGTGCCTCTTGGAAGCGGAAAAAAATGTTTTCTGTTTTTTTCCTTCCACGAAGTCACAGTTTTGCTTCCACGAGAGGCACGGTTGTAATTTTGCGAGAGGCACGGGCGTTCCTCTTTCGGAAAGGGAAAAAAACCGTGCTCCCGGATGGTTTTTTCGTCCGGTTTTTTTTGTCCGGTTTTTTTGTGAAAAAAACTTCGTCAAAACCTAACAACATGGAGTCTAGTTTTAAAGATCTCGACGCGAGGAATTCAATGGTGAAAACGGTTCGAGATTTGAACCCACGGTTTAAGAGATAAAACGTTTTGAATAAACAGATCTATGAAAAAAGAGAAAACTCCCAGGTTGCGACAAGTGGCGCGCTGCATGTGCGCCACTTGTCACGACCTGAGAAAGTGAAGTGTTCTTACAATGAGTACTCTTTAATTAGTGATTTCGTGTATAACCTGGCGAATGGGCCTGCAGAGAGGAAAGATATATGTTGGCCTTGGTCAGAGGCTCAGAGTAGAGGCAACTCCGTCTTCCAACTTTTCTCAACAAAAAAAAAACTCCGTCTTCCAACTCGGGTAAAAAAAAACTCTGTCTTCCAACTGAAATGTAGAGGGCGGCCATGTCGCGCGGTTGTTGTGTTGCAGGAAATTAAGGACCATACTCCAGCTCATTAAAGCTTAATTAAGTCACGTACTAATAGTTGAGCACATGCGAACTGACATATGGCTGTATTAAAGAACGATGCAACCATGCACTGGAAAGTGCATCTACGTGCGTGCTTTCTTGCGTCGCATGTGGGTACGAGGGGCTCATGTTCGAGCATCATGCATGGAAACACTTGTTTTTGACTCTCGGTGGACTGCTATTTTCTCAACCGGTATTTACTCAGCCCAGCTCGTTTTCCTCCTCTCAGCCAAGCTCCGTAGGAAAAGCAACCAAACACGTCCAAAGTTGAGCGGATTGCCGAGGCCATCTTCGATGCAACATGTATTAGGTACAATCTGAACAACTTTTTATTGGGTATCACATTTCTAGGTCGGAGTCCTCTGCTTGCAGGCGGTTTCCGTGTCATTTTACACCTTTTCAGGCTCACCTTTCCCGGTCCAACTTAAACTACTCACGGGTTCAGGAGTCCTTTTGCTTATGGTATGTACTGAAGAGTTGGTCGCGCTTTGATGTGCCGTTGATGTTGTTGGGTTTCTAAAAAAATACTCACTGTGTTTCAAAATATTAGATGTATAACTTTTTTTAAAAGTCAAATCTTTTTAAGTTTGACCTTATTAGTAGAGAAATATAACAAAATCCATAATATCAAATTGGTATAATTAGATTCATCACGAAATGAATTTTCATATTTTTTGTTTAATACTATGGATGTCGGTAATTTTGGCTCTGAACTTGGTCATAGTTAAGGGAATTTGATTTTCCAAAAACCTGATACACTTTATATTTTGAAATTGATGTAATATTTAGTTTGGGGGCAGTGAGATGATGGAGTGTGTCTTTTTTTTTATAATACGATATTTGGTGGGTCTTTCTGGGTGTGATTCTGTGTTATCCGCTAATAAATCCATATTTATGTGGGGAAATTTCTGCATCGATAGCTGCATGTATTATATTGATGCTACAATATCATATGGTGGCACTTTTTTTTCTAGGTGGGGAAGGAAGCGCATGATTGATATGTTTTATAGTACGTTTGCTACTGATTGATTTGAAAATCATTGGCCCGACCAAAATCGTAAATCAAATCCAAAATTGAATACCTCTATTGAATTGAAGAGCTTCAAAATTAGGGAATATAATGAATTGAAATAATTGAATGGGAGAGCTCCTTGTGAAATTGTTGATCCGGTCAAAATTAGTGACTCAATTTTAAATTGAAAACCTCAATTAATTGTGAGGCATTAAAAATTAGAAAGCATAGTGTATAGTATAAAATAATTAAATGAGATAGCTTTGAGAAATTGTTGACCCGGTCTAAATCAGATGACGCAATTTTAATTATAAACCTCAATTGATTATGAGCTCTTTAAAATTAGGAAGCTTTGTGTTATAGAGGATGAGTGCACTGACTTTTTGGGTGTACAGAGCATCTCATGTAAGGGTACTCCTCCGGTAAAACGGCCGTCAAATCTTCATACAAACTCAGGATTTGACGTTCTTAGCCTCGTTGGATTTGTATGAACGACGTCGATCCATTTTTGGTCTTAGATCTTCATTTGGATCACTTTGAAAAAAAAATATTGATCAGGGAAGGAAAAAACATGACCCACCCGCGACCCTCCTGCGCCCCCCCCCCCCCCCCCCCCCCCCCCCCGCGGGCGGCCAGGAGGGAACCCTAGCCGCCGCTGCCGGGGCTCCCCCTCCTCCTCTCCTCCCTCCCTCGCCGCCGCCAGGGGGCGCAGCCGGGCGAAGCGCGGCTGGCGCCGGTGGCGGCGGGGAGATCTCGTCCTCTCGCACGGGGCCCTGATGCGGGGCGGGGCGGCCGAGCTGGGGTGCGGCGCTGGTGGCGGGCGCTGCGGCATGGCGGGGAGCCGGAGCTATGCGGCGACGACCTCTTGCTGGCTACGCGATGGGCGTCGTGGTGGCGGTGCGTGCTGGGCGGCCGGTGGCGGCGGATGGTGCGGGTCAACGCAGCTCCGCCAGATCTAGCCGCGTCGCGACGCGGGCTGCGGGCGGCGAGGGCTGCGGACGGCGCCGTGGGGTCCGGCGGTGGTCGTCCGTGGCAGCGGGGGCGGTGGTGCGTGCTTGGCGGCGGCAGCCCCGTCCAGCACCATTCTGGTCTGGCGGGCGTGTGGGCGCAGGGCGGCGCGGGGCGGGCTGCGACCGGGTGTGGTCGTGGCCATGTCCGTGGGCCACGGCGGCACACTAGCTGCTGCCGCTGGCGGCGGCGGTGGTGGCAGGTTGATTGCGGCGGCGGCCAGATCTTCCTGGCGTCGGCCCGTCTGTAGGCTGCCTGTATCGGCCTTCGACCCCTCTCCTCGGTGTCCGCTCGCTTCTCTCACCGAAGGGCTGGCCCTCTCCCGGCTGCGGTCCATCATCCGTCTCGCACCCGGTGACGTAGGACCGAGCTGGTCTCGCGCCCGGTAGCAGGACCGGCTCGTCTCGCGCCCGGCAGCAGGACTGCGCTCGTCTCGCGCCCGGTAGCAGGACCGGCCCATCTCGCGCCCGGCGGCAGGACTGCGCTCGTCTCACGCCCGGTGTAGCAGGATGGCTCGATGGAGGCTTGTTTTGGCCGGCCTATTGGGTCTCGGCGTTGGGACCGGCCAGGGGTGTGAAAGGCAGATCCTTTCCGCCCATCTCTGCGGTGGGGGTAGTGGTGGGGCTCGGGGGACTTGGTGTCAAGGTCTTGGATTCCGGGGCGGTGGCCCTGGTGGTGGTGGCGCGGTGCTCTTGGGCAGAGCTTGTGCCTCGGTGCTGCCCAGCTACTACGGCCGTGTGGGCGGCGTGGTAGCCGGGGTGTGGCGTTCGGTGGCGGTGAATGTTGGCCGGGGTGAAAACCTCTCTATCTTCGGACGAACTGGCGACGGTGGAGATCGCTCCCTTCTTGAAGGCGTCGTCGCGGCTATCACTGCCCATCGTGGTGCTCCTGGGGAAACTCTGATCCACGGATCGGGCGGTGGCGACGCTCCGGTGCCGTATCCTTCCTGAAGGCATCGCATTGGGGCCCACGGTTCGTCATATGCGGCTTCCCTTCTTCGGATGAAGCGCCCGGTGGCTCTTGTAGTGCTAGGGTGTGTGTTGCTGCGCTCAGCGCCTATGTATCCTGCCTTGGGTGTGTGTGTGTTTGTGGTGGGTGAGTGCGATTGTACCGGGCACTATGGATCTTTGCTTTATATATAAAGCGGGGCGAAAGTCTTCTTCAGTAAAAAAAAATATTATTTTCGGACCTTTGAAATGGCTAAGTCTGACCCCTGACTGACTCCGTATCAATCCCATCCTTGGTCCTTTTATCGTGCTTGGTCCTAGGTTGTTTCAAAACACCTGTAGACACAAGAAAACAAAGAAACTAATAAAAACCAAATAAAATACTAGATGTGCAAATGCTCACAATGATAAGTGCAAATAATGGTAATCATGCATAATGGACAACTATTTGGTTCAATGGGACATGATATATAAAGAGAACATACAACAATTGAGCTCTAAAAATGCGTAAAATATAGAGCCATCATCAGCCTCGCAAACATGCAGTCAAGAGATTCAAGCAAACCTGGCCACCCTCTTATTTATGAGATTACCAAGAGCCTCTCAGTGTCTGCTACAGTTGGTTCTCTCAGTTACTGTGGTATATATGAACACCTCGACCACGACAGTTGCAAACCTGACCATGGCATCTCCGCATGTTCTCTCAAACATCCGTAGGTACTCGTCCCACGAATCACCGGCCGTGCCATATGCGAACATCCGGAGTGCGGCCGTGCACTTTTGGTAAACAGAGAAGCCAATCATTCCCACGGCGTCCTTCTTCAGGATGAAGTGGTCATCATAGGACCGGATGCCATGGTACAAATGATCGAAGACAGTCTTGCGCATCCAAAAACGTTAACGAAAATGGTCAGCAAAAAGTGCATCGAGCAAAGTAGTCGGCCATCAGTTTCAAGTGGCCGCACGCCCTGTTGAGGTTGAGCACTCGATGACCCTTGATCGAGCCCTTGAAATTGAGAACATATTCCTCCACACGCTCCGCGTCTTTAAGGACCGCATGCATCACTGTCGTCTCATCGGAGTACTCCTCCTGGTCCGACGAGCCGTCAGATAACTCAACATAGTGCTCATATATGTACTCCATATCAGAATCCATTGCTAGAAACAATCAGGGGAAAATGTTTTTAGCTCCTCGAACAGTTGCCGGACATGGTGAGTATAGCAGTAGCGGATGGTATTTGGAGGACAGGGGTTGAACGGCGACGGAGGAGAAGGGGGGGGGGGGTACCAGAACGTTGGAAGTGACGGAGACGTAGAGTTCCGGCATAGGTGTGGCGTGGCGGCCGGGGTGATGGAGCGGCAGTGAAGGCAAGAGAGAAAGTAGGAAGAAGAGAAAATGAAGAGGATGCAGGCGCGGGGTCTAGGAAGGATTTTGGGTGGGTCTGAGGTGTCGGAGTCCTACGTCTCTGTTGTCCAGACTCCCGCAAAGCCCCCCACTTTTGTCTAGTTTACAGGGGAAAACGCGTCCAGAGCGCGCCGCAGACCAATACACGCCACGTTGGATGGCTTCCGTGGTCCGGACAACACAATTTGAATATATGCGGGTGGTTCGTCGGTCCGCCTTAAAGATGCCCTAAATAGAGAACTTATGGTTGCTTGCAAGTTGCTTGCGGTTTCCCATGACAGGCATACCGATGAGAAAGCATCATCTCACGTTACGCTTCCAGCTCACGTTACGCTCTTGCTCGTCTTATTCCTCATAAAAAACATCATATAATTTTTCACCTAAGATTCGGTCTCCCGACCATGTCGTCAATGTCCATTGGCCTGTTTGGATCGAGATCCACTCGCCTGATTCGCGCGAATGGCTGTCAGGCATGTCACCTCCTTTGTGAACGGCACCGCCCGGCGAGATGCGATCACCACGCTGCCGCCAGCACCGTTGCTCACAGGAATCATCCCCGCCGAAACGAAGACTACGAGCCAAACACCGGTTAGCAACGGGAGTCTGCACCATAGCCATCCTGTGGATAACAAGTCGAGGAGAAAGCGAGAGTGGATTTTTGGAGCCCATGTGCATTGGAGGATTTTATTTTAAATAGTTCAAAAATCACATTTGTAGTTCAAAAAAAATATAAATAGGATTTTACATGATCATATGGATGTATATTACACATGTGTAAAGTTTGTTGATGAAATAAGTAAGCATATGAGCTATACAAATATTACAAAATGGTGATTTCTAAATAGTGAATAATGCATGCACTGTTCACTTTCCAAATTAATCATTTTGTCATTTTTGCGTGACTCATGTGGTTACTTATTTCAACATCAAAATTTGCATGTGTGTAATATACGTCCATAAGAACATGTTGATTATTTTCTAGAATTTTTGAAAACTTCAAAATATCTATTCACGGCTATGTAAAATATAGGGTTCAGTGGAGCTCATCCTCCAAAGTGACTTTTTGGGAGAAAGCCTAGTAGTTCGACATAACTCGTGACTCGTGCTTTTACTGTCTATCTATTATTCTTTATGTAATAACAACACTCCACAACAGAAAAATAGAGAGATCATTAAAAATTGTTGGCAAAAACAAAGCACCCTGTCGTTGATTGAATCCTTTTATAATTAATAGGTTCATCTTTTTAGAGGAATTAATAGATTTATCTCAGCTGTGAAATATCTATAAATTGTACCTAACTTATCACCACATTTTCGTTTTCGTAATTGTACTAAAATTGACCATGGTCGTTAGATCTTTATGACTACTCAGATGGATGAAGTTTTTATTAGTAAAACTCACCCCCTCCCCCCCACCCGGACGTGGATTTTTAGAACATCTGCACCCGGGCCCTGCTATCCTGGCTGTCCAATATTGCTAAGATCTGTGCAACACAGCTAACTTTCTATATGAAATTTTCTTTTTTTTGTTTCTCACATACAACATGTCTTGAACTTCAAACCATTGCAGCGTGGCAAAGTTTTCTGTCTAGAATCTAGGATAAATCTTTCAGATTTTTTTGTCAAATATAAATATACAAATTATGTTTTTCTTGCCACGCTGCAAAGGTTTGAACTTCAAAACATGTTCTATGTGAGAGAAACAAAAAAGAGAAATGTGTTTGCACAAATCACGATGCGCAAAATGAATGGCTAGATAGAGAGGGCCTGGATGCAGGTGTTCTATTATATGTTTTCGCCCCCCACCCCACCCCCCAACCGCACCCTCTTAAACTAGCATGGCCGGCTGGAGAGCCAAATGAGCATTAGCAAAGCGAGGAGAAAGCAGTAGACCATTTGACTAGCAAACTGAAGAGAAACCACAGAATCCCCCGCTCGACCATCATTACCATTCCACGGACGAAACTAGCGCGAGAAGCGGCAGCTCCAGGACATGGGAGATGAGCTTGACGCTTTCTCGGAGGAGCTTCGACGCCGGCCTGAAGTAAGGATCATCAACAAGTATGCCGTCGTTGCCGCGTATATCCGAATTACCCTGAGATCCATCGGGGCCTTGCTGCTTTTGTGGGCGACCGTCCTACTGGGCGGCTTCGTCTCGTCGATCAAGAAGGGCGATTTTTGGTCTGTGACCATCATCGCATTCGTGCAGGCTGCCGGGTTAGTGCTTAGTATTCAGCTCTTCCTGAATGCAATCTTTTTCGGTTTTGCTATTTTTTAGGTCCCTAAAATTATTCAAAGCGTCGTTCACTTTTTCTCAGTTCATCCTGAGCTCCCCGAAGAAGAAGTAGCCCCACTACCTATCTTAGGCGGTCCCCAAATATTTTCCGTTAAATTTGACCCACTACCGGCAAGTCTCTTTACTCGTTCTGTAATATGTCATCTCATAACTAACTCATTAGTTATAATGCTTGCAAGGCTTAAGTGATGAGTATTACCGAGAGGGCCCAGAGATACCTCTCCGACAATCGGAGTGACAAAACCTAATCTCGAAATACGCCAACTCAATATGTACCTTCGGAGACACCTGTAGTACTCCTTTATAATCACCCAGTTACGTTGTGACGTTTGGTAATACCCAAAGTGTTCCTCCGGTAAACGGGAGTTGCATAATTCTCATAGTTACAGGAACATGTATAAGTCATGAAGAAAGCAATAGCAGAATACTAAACGATCAAGTGCTAAGCTAATGGGATGGGTCATGTCAATCACATCATTCTCCTAATGATGTGATATCATTAATCAAATGACAACACATGTCTATGGTCAGGAAACATAACCATCTTTGATTAATGAGCTAGTCAAGTAGAGGCATACTAGTGACTATATGTTTGTCTATGTATTCACACATGTATCATGTTTCCGGTTAATACAATTCTAGCATGAATAATAAACATTTATCATGATATGAGGAAATGAATAATAGCTTTATTATTGCCTCTAGGGCATATTTCCTTCAGTCTCCCACTTGCACTAGAGTCAATAATCTAGATTACATAGTAATGATTCTAACACCCATGGAGTCTTGGTGCTGATCATGTTTTGCTCGTGAGAGAGGCTTAGTCAACGGGTCTGCAACATTCAGATCCGTATGTATATTGCAAATCTCTATGTCTCCCACTTGGACTTGGTCCCGAATGGAATTGAAGCGTCTCTTGATGTGCTTGGTCCTCTTGTGAAATCTGGATTCCTTTGCCAAGGCAATTGCACCAGTATTGTCACAGAAGATCTTCATTGGTCCCGATGCACTAGGTATGACACCTAGATCGGAAATGAACTCCTTCATCCAGACTCCTTCATTTGCTGCTTCAGAAGCAGCTATGTACTCCGCTTCACATGTAGATCCTGCCACGACGCTTTGTTTAGAACTGCACCAACTTACAGCTCCACTGTTTAATATAAACACGTATCCGGTTTGCGATTTAGAATCGTCCGGATCAGTGTCAAAGCTTGCATCGACGTAACCTTTTACGACTAGCTCTTTGTCACCTCCATATACGAGAAACATATCCTTAGTCCTTTTCAGGTATTTCAGGATGTTCTTGACCGCTGTCCAGTGATCCACTCCTGGATTACTTTGGTACCTTCCTGCCAAGCTTATTGCTAAGCATACGTCAGGTCTGGTACACAGCATTGCATACATGATAGAGCCTATGGCTGAAGCATAGGGAACATCTTTCATTTTCTCTCTATCTTCTGCTGTGGTCGGGCATTGAGTCTGACTCAACTTCACACCTTGTAGCACAGGCAAGAATCCTTTCTTTGCCTAATCCATTCTGAACTTTTTCAAAATTTTGTCAAGGTATGTGCTTTGTGAAAGTCCTATTAAGCGTCTTGATCTATCTCTATAGATCTTGATGCCCAATATATAAGCAGCTTCACCGAGGTCTTTCATTGAAAAACTTTTATTCAAGTATCCCTTTATGCTATCCAGAAATTCTATATCATTTCCAATTAACAATATGTCATCTACATATAAAACTAGAAATGCTACAGAGCTCCCACTCACTTTCTTGTAAATACAGGCTTCTCCAAAAGTCTGTATAAAACCATATGCTTTGATCACACTATCAAAGCGTTTATTCCAACTCCGAGATGCTTGCACCAGTCCATAAATGGAACGCTGGAGTTTGCACACTTTGTTAGCACCTTTTGGATCAACAAAACCTTCCGGCTGCATCATATACAACTCTTCTTCTAGAAATCCAGTCAAGAATGCAGTCTTGACATCCATTTGCCAAATTTCATAATCATGAAATGCAGCAATAGCTAACATGATTCGGACAGACTTAAGCATCGCTACGGGTGAGAAAGTCTCATCGTAGTCAACCCCTTGAACTTGTCGAAAACCTTTCGCAACAAGTCGAGCTTTATAGACAGTTACATTACCATCAGCGTCAGTCTTCTTCTTAAAGATTCATTTATTCTCAATGGCTTGCCGATCATTGGGCAAATCAACCAAAGTCCATACTTTGTTTTCATACATGGATCCCATCTCAGATTTCATGGCCTCTAGCCATTTTGCGGAATCTGGGCTCATCATCGCTTCCTCATAGTTCGTAGGTTCATCATGGTCAAGTAACATGACTTCCAGAATAGGATTACCGTACCACTCTGGTGCAGATCTTACTCTGGTAGACCTACGAGGTTCAGTAGAAACTTGATCTAAAGTTTCATGATCAATATCATTAGCTTCTTCACTGATTGGTGTAGTTGTCACTGGAACCGGTTCTTGTGATGAACTACTTTCCAATAAGGGAGTAGATACAGTTATCTCATCAAGTTCTACTTTCCTCCCACTCACTTCTTTCGAGAGAAACTCCTTCTCTAGAAAGGATCCGAATTTAGCAACGAAAATCTTGCCCTCAGATCTATGATAGAAGGTGTACCCAATAGTCTCCTTTGGGTATCCTATGAAGACACATTTCTCCGATTTGGGTTCGAGCTTATCTGGTTGAAGTTTCTTCACATAAGCATCGCAGCCCCAAACTTTAAGAAACGACAACTTTGGTTTCTTGCCAAACCACAGTTCATAAGGTGTCATCTCAACGGATTTTGATGGTGCCCTATTTAACGTGAATGCGGCCGTCTCTAAAGCATAACCCCAAAACGATAGCGGTAAATCAGTAAGAGACATCATAGATTGCACCATATCAAGTAAAGTACGATTACGACGTTCGGACACACCATTTCGTTGTGGTGTTCCAGGTGGCGTGAGTTGCGAGACTATCCCGCATTGTTTCAAGTGTAGACCAAACTCGTAACTCAAATATTCTCCTCCACGATCAGATCGTAGAAATTTTATTTTCTTGTTACGATGATTTTCCACTTCACTCTGAAATTCTTTGAACTTTTCAAATGTTTCAGACTTGTGTTTCATTAAGTAGATATACCCATATCTGCTTAAATCATCTGTGAAGCTGAGAAAATAACGATATCCGCCACGAGCCTCAACATTCATTGGACCACATACATCTGTATGTATGATTTCCAACAAATCTGTTGCTCTCTCCATAGTACCGGAGAACGGCGTTTTAGTCATCTTGCCCATAAGGCACGGTTCGCAAGTACCAAGTGATTCATAATCAAGTGATTCCAAAAGCCCATCAGTATGGAGTTTCTTCATGCGTTTTACACCGATATTACCTAAACGGCAGTGCCACAAATAAGTTGCACTATCATTATCAACTCTGCATCTTTTGGTTTCAACACTATGAATATGTGTATCACTACTATCGAGATTCAATAAAAATAGACCACTCTTCAAGGGTGCATGACCATAAAAGATATTACTCATATAAATAGAACAACCATTATTCTCTGATTTAAATGAATAACCGTCTCGCATCAAACAAGATCCAGTTATAATGTTCATGCTCAACGCTGGCACCAAATAACAATTATTTAGGTCTAATACTAATCCCGATGGTAGATGTAGAGGTAGCGTGCCGACCGCGATCACATCGACTTTGGAACCATTTCCCACGCGCATCGTCACCTCGTCCTTACCTAATCTTCGCTTAATCCGTAGTCCCTGTTTCGAGTTGCAAATATTAGCAACAGAACCAGTATCAAATACCCAGGTGCTACTGCGAGCATTAGTAAGGTACACATCAATAACATGTATATCACATATACCTTTGTTCACTTTGCCATCCTTCTTATCCGCCAAATACTTGGGGCAGTTCCGCTTCCAGTGTCCAGTCTGCTTACAGTAGAAGCACTCAGTTTCAGGCTTAGGTCCAGACTTGGGTTTCTTCTCTTGAGCAGCAACTTGCTTGCTGTTCTTTTTGAAGTTCCCCTTCTTCTTCCCTTTGCCCTTCTTCTTGAAACTAGTGGTCTTGTTAACCATCAACACTTTATGCTCCTTCTTGATTTCTACCTCCGCGGCTTTTAGCATCGCGAAGAGCTCAGGAATAGTCTTGTTCATCCCTTGCATATTATAGTTCATCACGAAGCTCTTGTAGCTTGGTGGCAGTGATTGGAGAATTCTGTCAATGACACTATCATCAGGAAGATTAACTCTCAGTTGAATCAAGTGATTATTATACCCAGACATTTTGAGTATGTGTTCACTGACAGAACTATTTTCCTCCATCTTGCAGCTATAGAACTTATTGGAGACTTCATATCTCTCAATCCGGGCATTTGCTTGAAATATTAACTTCAACTCCTGGAACATCTCATGTGCTCCATGACGTTCAAAACGTCGTTGAAGGCCCGGTTCTAAGTTGTAAAGCATGGCACACTGAACTATAGAGTAGTCATTAGCTTTGCTCTGCCAGACGTTCTTAACGTCGTCAGTTGCATCAGCAGCAGGCCTGGCACCCAGCGGTGCTTCCAGGACGTAACTTTTCTGTGCAGCAATGAGGATAATCCTCAGGTTACGGACCCAGTCCGTGTAATTGCTACCATCATCTTTCAACTTTGCTTTCTCAAGGAACGCATTAAAATTCAACGGAACAACAGCACAAGCCATCTATCTACAAACAAACATAGACAAGCAAGATACTATCAGGTACTAAGTTCATGATAAATTTAAGTTCAATTAATCATATTACTTAAGAACTGCCACTTAGACAGACATCTCTCTAGTCATCTAAGTGATCACGTGATCCAAATCAACTAAACCATGTCCGATCATCACGTGAGATGGAGTAGTTTCAATGGTGAACATCGCTATGTTGATCATATCTACTATATGATTCACGCTCGACCTTTCGGTCTCCGTGTTCCGAGGACATATCTGTATATGCTAGGCTCGTCAAGTATAACCTGAGTATTCTGCGTGTGCAACTGTTTTGCACCCGTTGTATTTGAACGTAGAGCCTATCACACCCGATCATCACGTGGTGTCTCAGCACGAAGAACTTTCGCAATGGTGCATACTCAGGGAGAACACTTCTTGATAATTAGTGAGAGATCATCTTAAAATGCTACCGTCAACCAAAGCAAGATAAGATGCATAAAGGATAAACATCACATGCAATCAATATAAGTGATATGATATGGTCATCATCATCTTGTGCTTGTGATATCCATCTTCGAAGCACCGTCATGATCACCATCGTCACCGGCGCGACACCTTGATCTCCATCGTAGCATCGTTGTCGTTACGCCATCTATTGCTTCTACGACTATCGCTACCGCTTAGTGATAAAGTAAAGCAATTACAGGGCGCTTGCATTTCATATAATAAAGCAACAACCATATGGCTCCTGCCAGTTGCCGATAACTTCGGTTACAAAACATGATCATCTCATACAATAAAATATAGCATCAGGTCTTGACCATATCACATCACAACATGCCATGCAAAAACAAGTTAGGCGTCCTCTACTTTGTTGTTGCAAATTTTACGTGGCTGCTACGGGCTTGGCAAGAACCGTTCTTACCTACGCATCAAAAACCACAACGATAGTTCGTCAAGTTGGTGCTGTTTTAACCTTCGCAAGGACCGGGCGTAGCCACACTCAATTCAGCTAAAGTGAGAGAGACAGACACCCGCCAGTCACCTTTAAGCACGAGTGCTCGTAACAGTGAAAAAACCAGTCTCGCGTAAGCGTACGCGTAATGTCGGTCCGGGCCGCTTCATCTCACAATACCGCCGAACCAAAGTATGACATGCTGGTAAGCAGTATGACTTGTATCGCCCACAACTCACTTGTGTTCTACTTGTGCATATAACATCAACGCATAAAACCTAGGCTCGGATGCCACTGTTGGGGAACGTAGTAATTTCAAAAAATTTCCTACGCACACGCAAGATCATGGTGATGATATAGCAACGAGAGGGGAGAGTGTTCGTTCACGTACCCTCGTAGACCGTAAGCGGAAGTGTTAGCACAACGCGGTTGATGTAGTCGTACGTCTTCATGATCCGACCGATCCAAGCACCGAACGTACGGGGCCTCCGAGTTCAGCACACGTTCAGCTCGATGACGATCTCCGGCCCTCCAATCCAGCAAAGGCTCCGGAGATGAGTTCCGTCAGCACGACGGCGTGGTGACGATGATGATGTTCTACTGGCGCAGGGCTTCGCCTAAACTCCGCGACGATATGATCGACGTGGAATATGGTAGAAGGGGGCACCACACACGGCTAAGGAACGATCCGTAAATCAACTTGTGTGTCTTTGGGGTGCCCCCCGCCCCTGTATATAAAGGAGCCAGGGGGAGGAGGCGGCCGGCCTAGAGGGCACGCCAAAGGGGGGGAGTCCTACTCCCACCGGGAGTAGGACTCCCTCTTTCCTAGTAGGATTAGGAGAAGAGGGGAAAGAGGAGGAAGAGGGGAAGGAAAGGGGGGCGCTGCCCCCTTCCCTTGTCCTATTCGGACTAGGAGAGGGAGGGGCGCGCGGCCCCCTCCTGGCTCCTTCCCTCTTCTCCCTCTTGGCCCATGTAGGCCCATTAACCCCCCGGGGGGTTCCGGTAACCTCCCGGTACTCCGGTAAAATGCCGATTTCATTCGGAACCATTCCGATGTCCAAACATAGGCTTCCAATATATCAATCTTTATGTCTCGACCATTTCGAGACTCCTTGTCATGTCCGTGATCACATCCGGGACTCCGAACAAACTTCGGTACATCAAAACTTATAAACTCATAATAAAACTGTCATCGAAACGTTAAGCGTGCGGACCCTACGGGTTCGAGAACTATGTAGACATGACCTGAAACCATTCTCGGTCAATAACCAATAGCGGGACCTGGATGCCCATATTGGTTCCTACATATTCTACGAAGATCTTTATCGGTCAAACCGCATAACAACATACGTTGTTCCCTTTGTCATCGGTATGTTACTTGCCCGAGATTTGATCGTTGGTATCCAATACCTAGTTCAATCTCGTTACCGGCAAGTCTCTTTACTCGTTCTGTAATACGTCATCTTATAACTAACTCATTAGTTATAATGCTTGCAAGGCTTAAGTGATGAGTATTACCGAGAGGGCCCAGAGATACCTCTCCGACAATTGGAGTGACAAAACCTAATCTCGAAATACGCCAACTCAACATGTACCTTCGGAGACACCTGTAGTACTCCTTTATAATCACCCAGTTACTTTGTGACGTTTGGTAGTACCCAAAGTGTTCCTCCGGTAAACGGGAGTTGCATAATTCTCATAGTTACAGGAACATGTATAAGTCATGAAGAAAGCAATAGCAGAATACTAAACGATCAAGTGCTAAGCTAATGGGATGGGTCATGTCAATCACATCATTCTCCTAATGATGTGATCTCATTAATCAAATGACAACACATGTCTATGGTCAGGAAACATAACCATCTTTGATTAATGAGCTAGTCAAGTAGAGGCATACTAGTGACTATATGTTTGTCTATGTATTCACACATGTATCATGTTTCCGGTTAATACAATTCTAGCATGAATAATAAACATTTATCATGATATGAGGAAATAAATAATAACTTTATTATTGCCTCTAGGGCATATTTCCTTCAGGAAATACCTCAAATTAACACATATCATAACAGACTTTGCTACACATATAACAATAGATTTCCCCAAAATTTTACAACCTTCATACAAAATTCTACAGATAACAATGGACCATAGATAAGAATTTCAAGAATAATTCTAAAAAAACAAACACATATAAAATCTCAGAATTTATGTAAACTAGATCTTTAGGAATTATTACGACCAATAGCCATCAATTCACAAGGGTTTAGATACCGGTCGGTCCACATCTCATTCAGATCGAGCGTTGGTCGAAACCGTTTTCATGTGCCATCATCATTCAAATTTGTTCACGATAACAAAAAAATGAATTATCACTTGCCAAGTCCACGGCAAGAGATACTTTCGAATTAGAAGAACTGCAAGGCGGCGATCACTAGTCCTACTCAAATCGTTTCTCCACTCCGCATCCTCATCGACATCAGGTACTGCATCTTGATGTTGACTGAACTACACAAAAAAATTAAGTTAGCACCAGTTCACAGTTTCAATAGACTATTTTGTAGTACAAACGGATTAAGATGAAATATTATCAACCAAAATTTGATATGACTAGGAGCTTTCTATTTCAAACTGTTTGTTTCAAGTTGTAGTTGTGCATGGTGCTTCTTGCCGAGATTGCATAGAGAATATAACCAAGTCTGGAGTGTCTACATGCCTCTCCCGTCAAAGCAGAAACACATGCCTTTTCTCCTCAATACTCAGGCATCTCACATGTGCTTTGCTTTCCGTTTAACATTCTCAACAGAAGGATGAACATAATCCAGAACAAACTGGACTGAATTTACACAAAGGTGACATGTGCTGCCAAGTTCCGGTACAGAGCTCTCGGAAGCTTCCTTGGATAGATCCACTAGCTTGAAGACCCAATTAAGTATCCACTGAATGTCCAAGCGTTACTATCTAGTAGAGGCCGATGGGAAAATATTTGTCACGGGAGTTAACTAGAGACAATTGCTAGTATATACATAGCAAAGAAAGCCTAGTAGAAACCATTGGATGTCTAGCTAGCAAAGAATGAATACCTTATGTTCTCTCCATTGCAGTAATCTCCTCCTTCAACAAGAAAAGCCTAAGGCTTGGGTTCTTGGTATTGATGAATATCTCTCTATTCATTGGGCATATGAAAAGCCGCAGCGCCTTTGCTTTTGCTGAAACAGATAGCTCTTCAATTATCTCTAGCGCAGAAACACAATTTCCAATCGAGTACAAGTCCTCTTGCTTTGATTCCTTTACCTCTTCAACTATTTGCAGATTGCTTCTTCAGAAAATCTGTGTAGTCCTCGAGTGCCAAAACCAATGAACCGAAAGGCACCCAGCAACTGAACACGACGTCTTCGGACAAAGCAAAACGGTTCTAATGTCAGAGCACCTGCATTTGACACACGATAAAATATTTATCAGTCAGACTCACAAATTAGCACCCACTAGATATCAATGATCGCTGACCAGCCAGGCAAACCAAACACACTACTGGTATTTTAATAATTCATAAGCAAGATACATGTAGCTAGATAGAGCAGCCTTACAAACCATGCATCTATAACTGTAATACAGTGTTCCCTGTTCTACATACAGGATGACAAGTTCTAGCTCCATCAATGAAACTTGTGTAAAGCAACATCAATGAATTGCAAGTACATCCTATTAAATGCTGGTAGTACAGACTACAGAGTGCATAAGAACCTATAGGACTACAGAAGAAGACAAATGTGCCAAGACTACATATGCTGATATTCTAACCTGCAAGCTCCCTACAAATGTAACAAGGTCCCTTCTATCAACTATCAATATGAGATAGAAACCGCACACTGAAAAACCAATAAAAAGCACTGGGATTAAAAGCATTGACAATCCATATACAATTTCAACTAATAAGAACCAGCAGCAAAAGATTCATCATGTAAACGGTAGCACAACTCAGCACATAAACATCACCAAACACATCTCTTCATGACTAGTTGTTCAATTCATACCAACCAATAAATTTAAGCTTTAGCATACCTTTCTTGCTTTCTTCTCAATGATCGATAAAGACAACAAGATCAACATGATATAGTGAGTTGAAAGCCTGCAACAGGGCAGCAGTGCTCGAGTTACTATTTCTATCTAAAAAAATGTGCAGAATAGTTGCTCACAAATGTCACCTACTCACAAGAGCTTGATTCATACAACTATATTGATTTGCTTGTATCTAAATCTAATCAGTAATCAGTGTTGTGTACCTCATAACATATGAAATCTGATGTCAACAATAAAAATACTATGGATAGATACATGAAAATACAACTCGTACGGAACTGGTGGTTCATGAACCACACAAGAAAATACAAATTCATATGAAACTGGTGGTGCAAATCATGGACGGTGAAGGTATTGAAGAAAAATATATGGGGGGAGGAGGAGGGGGCCAACCCTTGATCAGATGACATAGAATACGTCCACGGAACCGTCGCCGTCACCGGAGTGTACCGGAGCTTCGAGGCGGAGGAGAGATCCGGGAAGGAATAACGGTGACGGCCGCGGTCCGTTGCCGTCGATGGAGGGGCGGATCTTGGATCCTGAGCACCCGGGGGGGGGGGGGGGGGGGGGGGGGGGGGGGCGTTCGGGGGCATCACTTCTGTCGCCGGCGGATTACCTCGGGGGCGGAGGAGGTGGGGCACCGGATCTTGGCCGACGGCGCATCGTTCGGTCGTCTCTCGCTCGAGGCTCGCGGCGTGGCTTTCCTCCCCAACCTCTCGAGTCGTGGCTTTCCTCCCCATGGTAAAGACGTGGGTCGGGCAGGGTTGATGCGGTCCAAATGAGCAGCTCGATTTGCCAACTCGGCCCGTGGTTCTTCGACGCGGGGAAACAGCGGGGATCCCCCGGAAAATCTTGCAACCAAACGAGGCCTAAGAGTTCTACGTTCTCCGTCATCATCTAGTGATCATCGTATTTTGCAAGAATAATACTCTCTTTTTTTATGATGCCATAAGGTTAGAGAGTTTTCTGTCCTCACAGATTCAATTATTCGAATCTGATGAGTTTATGTTGGTGTGTCTAAAAATTTCGTTGGTTTGATTCTTTGTGGAGTTAAAAAAAATCATCGACATCATGGTGAAGATATTGTGATCCGACAGCCTGCACTTCTAAGAGATCATCCGGCCCAAGTATGTTCATCGATCGAGGCTTCCCATCTTTTTAGATGGACAACTCAAGAAGATTTCAAAAAACCATTATTGGTAATGTTCATGCGGGTGTAAGAGTGACAACATCGTTGCTCTAGTCGAATTGCAGCCTTTGGAGTATTTCTTTCAGCAGAGATTGGTACAACAAATAAGAGGTTTATAGGAGATTTTACTGTAATTCTTAGGCACAGAAGATTTTTTGTATTTTCATGGATCTTAAATCCAAATTAGTGTCCCTACAATTGTTATGAGTGTTAATAAAATTACAGGTGTTTTTCAGGAAGAAAAAACAGCCAAAGGGCATGCAGAGAGGAAAGATATATGTTGGCATTGGTCACATGCTCATAGTGGGTGGAAGGTAAATGAAGAGTAAAACTTAAATGGCGATGTTCTTAATGGTCCTCAAACTCATAAACTGTCTCAATACGGTCCCAAAACTTGAGAATACTGCTTCAAAATATGGTCCTTAAACTTGGCGAACTGGTCCTGTGATACGTCTCACATACGTTTCGTGTACGGCACGACTTTTTTTACAGAAGACCTCAGATATATTAAGTTACATAAGTAAACTAAAATTAGAATGTGGATTCCACATGTCAGTCAGTATGGAAAAGAAAAACTAAATTCTGATATGTAGGAACATTGGACCTCCAGGTCGCAGCTTGCCTAAGGCTAGTCATAGTGGAGAGTAACTTAGACTAGTAACATACATATGTTACTAGTCTATGTTACTACCTTCATATTGGGTAGTGTCATAGGTGTGGTAACATAGTTACCTTCATTTATTACTTTGTAGACTCATTATGCATTGGAAAGCGCTATGTGATGGTAACATATTATGTTACTCTATTTGCATCTCTCCTCATTAACTACTTGTCACATCACCATTTTTGCTTATGTGGCATCTATGTTACTACCTATGTTACTCCCACTATGACAAGCCTAACCCACAAAAGCTAACCACCAGGCCAGACGCTACTTTGCTTGCATTAACGAGCAAAAGTATATTTTTTTAGACAAACGAGCTAGAAAAAGATATATTGCATTCCTATGTACCTCCTCAAGCGATTTTTAATATATGGTGCTCCAATGGGCCCACACAAGTTCCTTTTAATTTATTTTTCAAATTTTTATTTTATTTATATATTTTTCCCTATTTGGAAAAATAAATCCAAGCAAAAAAATAAGTTGCCATAAAACTTAAAGAAAGTGTTAGTGCATTTTAAAAAGATGTACAATTATTCTTTGGAAAATGTTTCACACATATAAAAAATTGTAAACATGTTTTTGAAAATTGTTTCACATGTATTAAAAATTGCAAACGTGTTTAAAAAAATCTTCATGCATTAAACAAATTTACAACATGTATTTCAAAAAATGGTCAACCTGCATTGAGCATTGTGTAAATTTATGTACCTTCATTCAGGATCGCAAGCATGCTCTATTATTTTCTATTTCATTGTATATTATTAAAACATTGACAACATGTACTTTAAAAACTGTGAAACGTGTATTAAAAATTATTCTATCATGTTAAAAATGCTCGCGCAAATATAAGAATTTTTTTTACCCAATATTTTTTAAATATATGTTGCCATTTTTTTTGAATGCATGACAAACATTTTCACAATTTTTTAATACAGGTGACACATTTTCCATAAAAAATGAATAGATTGTTTAGTATGCATCAATTTTTTTCCCAAAAACATGTTATTTAAAAAAATTGCACTGACACTTTTTTTAAAGTCTCATGGTAACTTATTTTTTTTCCTTTCATGGCTTTTTTCAAATGGGAAAAATAATATATAAAAACATCAACTTGAAAATAAATAAAATGGAACTTGTGTTGGACTATAGGAGCGCCATATATAAAAATAAGAAAATAATCGCTTGAAGAGGTACGCATGAACGTAGTATATTCAATTACAGCTTGTTAATTTACGCCAAGTAGAGTGTAGCCAGGTGGGTAGCTTGTGCGTGTTTATAATTTGTTTTTCTCTCCTATAGTCACATCTGGAACCCATATTTCTAAATTTTAAGGTTTTTTCTGTGTAATTAAATAAAATCTAAGATGGTTTTCTGAAGAAAAAAACTTTATGGCGTGCACAAAACGTATGTGATACGTGTCATGGGACCGGTTCATCGAGTTTAAGGATTGTATTGAAGCGGTATTATCAAATTCTAGGATCTTATTGAAGCAGTTTCTGAGTTTGAGTACAACTGTTGACATGATCACCCACTTTAAGGACCATACATGCATTTTTCTCGAGAATGAATGAGCAGGCAACTCGGTCTTCGCGCGGTTGTTATGTTGCAGTGTTGCAGGTCCACGATCCATTTCTTGTAATATAACAAAATTAAGGACCATGCTCCAGCTCATTAAAGCTTAATTAAGTCACGTACTACCAGGTGAGCACATGCGAACTGACATACGGCTGTATTAAAAGAACGATGCAACCATGCACTGGCAAAGTGGCAAAGTGCATCTACATTCGTGCTTTCGTGCGTTGCATGTCGGTACGAGGGTCTCATGTTGCCATGTCGGAGCATCATGCATGCAAACGATTGTTTTTGACTCTCGGTGGGTACGAGGGTCTCATGTTGAGTGGATACCCAAGGCCATCTCCGATGCAACATGTATCGGGTACAATCCTACCAGTTTTTTTATCGGGTTTCACATTTCTAGGCCGGAGTGCTCTGATTGCACGCGGTTTCCCGTGTCTTTTTGTACTTGAAAAGGCTCACCTTTCCCTCTGTCCAACTTAAACTACTCACGGTTTCAGGAGTACTTTCGCTTTTGGTAGGTGTGCTTAGATCAGAAGAACAGTGGTGTTCGGAACTTGCAGAAAACTGTTGTTGAGCTTTGCACGCGGTGGCTAGCTGCAAGCTGCATTCGGGCAAAGACGAAAGAGCAACTGCAACTGTACCTAGCAGAATTAACTTTATAAGAAGAACTTTTGGTTGCTTGCACGTCGCTCGCGGTTTCCCGTGACATGCATACCGAGCAGAAAGCATCATCTTGCTCACGTTACGCTTTCCAGCTCACGGTTACGCTCTTGCTCGTCTTCTTCCTCATAAAAAACATCATATGATTTTTCACCTAACATTCGGTCTCCCGAGCATGTCGTCAATGTCCCTAGGCCTGGATCGGGATCCACTCGCCTGATTCGCGCGAATGGTTGGGCATGTCACCTCCGTTGTGAATGGCACCGCCTGGCAAGATGCGATCACCACGCTGCCGCCAGCACCGTAGCTCACAGGAATAATCCCCGCCGAAACAAAGACTACGAGCCAAACGCCGGTTAGCAACGGGAGTCTGCACCATAGCCCTCCTGTGTATATTTTTGCATCGGTGTAATTTTTTGTTTGATGAACATTATTTCCAAAAGCATGACAAACATTTTTTGAATTGATGAACAGTTTTCGAATCGCTGAATATATCTTTGCATCGATGAAATTTCTTGTTTAACAAACATTATTTCCAAAAGCATTAACATTTTGAAGCAGAAAACATTTTTTTGAATTGATGAACATTTTTGAATCACTGAATATATTTTTGCATCGATGAAAACCATATTTATGCATTGATTAAATTTTTTGTTTGACGAAATTTTTTTCCAAAAGCATGAACATTTTGAAGGAACAAACATTTTTTGAATTGATGAAAAGTTTTTGAATCGCTGAATATATTTTTGCATCGATGAAAATTTTAGTTTGATGATCATTTTTTCCGAAAACATGAATATTTTGAAGCAGGAAACATTTTTTGAATTGATAAACAGTTTTAGAATCGCTGAATATATTTTTGCATCGATGAAATTTTTTGTTTGAAGAACATTTTGTCCAAAAGCATGAACATTTTGAACCAGCAAACATTTTTTGAATTTATTTACATTTTTTGTTTGATGAACAATTTTTTTTAAATGCATGAACATTTTGAAGCGCCAAGTTTTTTTTGAATCAATACTAGCAAAAGTGCCCGTGCGTTGCAACGGGACAAATAAATTATCACCCCTAGCATCCCCATTCATGTTACCACTTCTTTTCTTTGTCATCATTATTGATCACGATGTTCACTACACGGTGAACGTTCCACCTAATATTGGAACCAATAAAGAATTGCATCGCCTGTCCATGGATAGACCAACAAACAGTCGCGGTTGAAATCCTGGCCACATCTGCACAATCTAATACTTGCGCCTTGTGTTTGTGTTATCCGAATTTTACATCATAGTAGTTTAGTAACAGTCCATGAAGAACACAAACAAACACCAAATTCAACTTTAGTTTAAAATGATCAACACCTTTTTCTTGTGGGGTAAAATTATCAACACCAAAAAAAGTGGAGGTTGCGAGTTTGATTCCTATCACGGTCAACTATTTTTGCATCATTTTCTAAATGGGATGGTGGGTCTTATTTGTTGGGCTGGATCGCACGAACAGGTTGGGCGGGCATTGTTTCCTTATTGATGAAACGTTACACGGACGAATGGGGCAGAGGACCAACGGACCAAGACAAACAACCGGTAGCATAGCCTAGCTAAGTATGAAGAAACGCCATGGACATACGAAACTGGAGGACCAATAATATTATATCTCCAGTTTTAGAAGAAATAGTATATATGCCCGTGGGTTACAACGGTAGAAAAAATGACATAACTTTAGTGAAAATTGTATGCGCAAACATAACGTTATATGTGTTATAAAATTGACGCAAATTTAGTCAGGATTATAAGTGCAAGGAAAACATATCATGTTGGCTGCTGCAATGGAAGAAAAAATGACATGAATTTAGCGAGGATTACATGTAGGAAAAAAATGCCACATCATTTTTATTCATATGCATGCCTCCCATTGATTCCGGAAATTCATGCCAACCAAGAAATCCCGCACACGTCTAGGATCCTCCCTCGTTCAATCCTTCCATTGATTACCTTTTTTTTCTTTCAATAAACTACACCCTCCATTCCCAAATATTTGTCTTTTTAGACATTTCAAATGGACTACAACATAAGATGTTTGTAGACATATTTTAGAGTGCAGATTCGCTCATTTTTGCTTCGTATGTAGTCATTTGTTGAAATCTCTACAAAGACAAATATTTGGGAACAGAGGGAGCGGTTTTTTATAATTCACGATTTTTTTATTGCTGTGAACATTTGAGAAGAAACATGAACACCTTTTGAATTCTTGAACATTATTTCAATTCACGAAATGTTTATTAAAAGGGAAAAGCTTTACATCAACCGACTGATTTTAAGACGTGCGTCTGTCGCCCGCTCCGCTCGCCACGTGCCTTCCTAGGCCCCACACCGCTACCTTATCTCCTCCTACAGTAGAACCAGAAGCATCGCATCGTCTAATCCCCTCCTATCGTCGTCTCTGTCTCTTCTCTGTTCAATCACCGGCTAATTTTATTTTCTGCAACAAGACCTCTGTTACAGAAAAATTCTGTAGCAAGACAATTGTTGCGGAAATTTTCGGCTTTTTTTATTTTCTGCAACAAGACCTCTGTTGCGGAAAAATTCTGTAGCAAGACAATTGTTTTGGAAATTTTCGGCTAATTTTATTTTCTGCAACAAGACCTCTGTTGCGGAAAAATCCTGTAGCGAGACAATTGTTGCGGAAATTTTCGGGTAAATTTATTTTCTGCAACAAGACCTCTGTTATAGGAAAAGTCTGTAGCAAGACAACTGTTGCGGAAATTTTCGGCTAATTTTCTGCAACAAGATAAGTTGCAAAAAAATCACAACATGATCTCTTCTGCAAAAAAAAACGTATTTGAGTGATTGCCACAAGCAAGATGTTTCATAGGGCGGACTGCAGCAACACATTTGTTCAAAGATGAGTGGTCATGTGAATAGACCGGACGTCCATGTGCAGCCCATCCAATGGTCAAGCATGGGGTCGATCTTTTTCTGTTATCCGCCGGTTTGACTTTCAGATGCGTTGCTAGAGCTCATGCTATCCCCTTGATGTTTCTGAAACAGAACGGCTGTTGCAGGAAGTAATGACCTGGTCGGTTGCGATGGTTGCATCCGACGGCTAACGGATGTCTAATCCAACGGCTCTTCGGGCGGCGGATATTTTTAACGCATCCGCCGGCGGACGCGTAGCGGCGCCCAAAAATGATGAACAATTCTTTAATGCACGAACATTTTTCCAAAATTCACATTATTTAAAATTTAGATCTTATATAGAAATCCTGAATTATTTTAAAGAACAAAAAATAAAAACGGGAAAAGAAATAAAATAAAGGGGGCATCTGTTGGGGAACGTTGCAGAAAATTAAAAAATTTCCTACGGTTTCACCAAGATCCATCTATGAGTTCATCTAAGCAACGAGTCAAGGGAGTGAGTTTGCATCTACATACCACTTGTAGATCACGTGCGGAAGCTTGCAAGGGGATGGTGATGATGGAGTCGTACTCAACGTGATTCAGATCACCGATGTCCAAGTGCTGAACGGACAGCACCTCCGCGTTCAACACACGTACGGGACAGGAGATGTCTCCTCCTTCTTGATCCAGCAAGGGGGAAGGAGAGGTTGATGATGATCCAGCAGCACGACGGCGTGGTGGTGGATGCAGCAGAACTCCAGCAGGGCTTCGCCAAGCGTCTACGGGAGGAGGACGAGGTGTAGCAGGGGGAGGGAGGCGCCAAGGCAATGGGTGCGGCTGCCCTCCCCCCTGCCCTCCTTTATATAGGCCCCCAGGGGGGCGCCGGCCCTGGGAGATTAGATCTCCCAAGGGGGCGGCAGCCAAGGGGGGAGGAGTGCCCCCCAAGGCATGTGGTGCGCCCCCCCCCCCCCCACCCTAGGGTTTCAACCCTAGGCGCAGGGGGTGGGCCTAGGGGGGCGCACCAGCCCACTATGGGCTGGCTTCCCTCCCACGTCAGCCCATGGGGCCCTCCGGGATGGGTGGCCCCACCCGGTAGACCCCCGGGACCCTTCCGGTGGTCCCGGTACATTATCGGGAGACCCCGAAACTTTCCCGATGGCCGAAAAACCACTTCCTATATATTATTCTTTACCTCCAGACCATTCCAAAACTCCTCGTGACGTCCGGGATCTCATCCGGGACTCCGAACAACATTCGGTATGCTGCATACTCATATTCATACAACCCTAGCGTCACCGAACCTTAAGTGTGTAGACCCTACGGGTTCGGGAGACACGCAGACATGACCGAGACGACTCTCGGGCAATAACCAACAGCGGGGTCTGGATACCCATGTTGGCTCCCACATGCTCCTCGATGATTTCATCGGTTGAACCACGATGTCGAGGATTCGATCAAACCCTGTATACAATTCCCTTTGTCAATCGGTACGTTACTTGCCCGAGACTCGATCGTCGGTATCCCAATACCTTGTTCAGTCTCGTTACCGGCAAGTCACTTTACTCGTACCGTAATGCATGATCCCGTGGCCAACACCTTGGTCACCTTGAGCTCATTATGATGATGCATTACCGAGTGGGCCCAGAGATACCTCTCCGCATACGGAGTGACAAATCCCAGTCTCGATCCGTGTCAACCCAACAGACACATTCGGAGATACCTGTAGTGCACCTTTATAGTCACCCAGTTACGTTGTGACGTTTGATACACCCAAAGCACTCCTACGATATCCGGGAGTCACACGATCTCATGGTCGAAGGAAGAGATACTTGACATTGGCAAAGCTCTAGCAAACGAACTACACGATCTTTGTGCTATGCTTAGGATTGGGTCTTGTCCATCACATCATTCTCCTAATGATGTGATCCCGTTATCAACGACATCCAATGTCCATAGCCAGGAAACCATGACTATCTGTTGATCACAACGAGCTAGTCAACTAGAGGCTCACTAGGGACATATTGTGGTCTATGTATTCACACGTGTATTACGATTTCCGGATAATACAGTTATAGCATGAATAAAAGACAATTATCATGAACAATGAAATATAATAAGACTTTTATTATTGCCTCTAGGGCATATTTCCGACAGTCTCCCACTTGCACTAGAGTCATCAATCTAGTTACATTGTGATGAATCGAACACCCATAGAGTTCTGGTGTTGATCATATTTTGCTCGCGAGAGAGGTTTAGTCAACGGATCTGCGACATTCAGATCCGTATGTACTTTGCAAATTTCTATGTCTCTATCTTGAACATTTTCACGGATGGAGTTGAAACGACGCTTGATGTGCCTGGTCTTCTTGTGAAACCTGGGCCCCTTGGCAAGGGCAATAGCTCCAGTGTTGTCACAGAAGAGTTTGATTGGCCCCGACGCATTGGGTATGACTCCTAGGTCGGTGATGAACTCCTTCACCCAAATCGCTTCATGCGCTGCCTCCGAGGCTGCCATGTACTCCGCTTCACACGTAGATCCCGCCACGACGCTCTGCTTGCAGCTGCACCAGCTTACTGCTCCACCATTCAACATATACACGTATCCGGTTTGTGACTTAGAGTCATCCAGATCTGAGTCGAAGCTAGCGTCGATGTAACCCTTTACGACGAGCTCTTCATCTCCTCCATAAACGAGAAACATGTCCTTTGTCCTTTTCAGGTACTTCAGGATATTCTTGACCGTTGTCCAGTGTTCCTTGCCGGGATTACTTTGGTATCTTGCTACCAAACTTACGGCAAGGTTTACATCAGGTCTGGTACACAGCATGGCATACATAATAGATCCTATGGCTGAAGCATAGGGGATGACACTCATCTCTTCTTTATCTTTTGCCGTGGTCGGTGACTGAGCCGAGCTCAATCTCACACCTTGTAACATAGGCAAGAACCCTTTCTTGGACTGATCCATTTTGAACCTTTTCAAAATCTTATCAAGGCATGTGCTTTTTGAAAGACCTATGAGGCGTCTCGATCTATCTCTATAGATCTTGATGCCTAATATATAAGCAGCTTCTCCAAGGTCCTTCATTGAAAAACATTTGTTCAAGTAGGCCTTAATGTTGTCCAGAAGTTCTATATTATTTCCCATCAAGAGTATGTCATCTACATATAATATGAGAAATGCTACAAAGCTCCCACTCACTTTCTTGTAAACGCAGGCTTCTCCATAAGTCTCCATAAACCCAAACACTTTGATCATCTCATCAAAGCGAATGTTCCAACTCCGAGATGCTTGCACCAGCCCATAAATGGATCGCTGGAGCTTGCATACTTTGTTAGCGTTCTTAGGATCGACAAAACCTTCCGGCTGCATCATATACAGCTCTTCCTTAAGATGTCCGTTAAGGAATACCATTTTGACGTCCATCTGCCATATCTCATAATCGTAGTATGCGGCAATTGCTAACATGATTCGGACGGACTTCAGCTTCGCTACGGGAGAGAATGTATCATCGTAGTCAATCCCTTGAACTTGTCGATAACCCTTAGCGACAAGTCAAGCCTTATAAATGGTGACATTACCATCTGCGTATGTCTTCTTCTTAAAAATCCATTTGTTTTCTATTGCTCGCCGATCATCGGGCAAGTCTGTCAAAGTCCATACTTTGTTTTCATACATGGATTCTATCTCGGATTTCATGGCTTCAAGCCATTTGTTGGAATCTGGGCCCGCCATCGCTTCTTCATAGTTCGAAGGTTCACCGTTGTCTAACAACATGATTTCCAGGACAGGGTTGCCGTACCACTCCGGTGCGGAACGTGTCCTTGTGGACCTACGAAGTTCAGTAGCAACTTGATCCGAAGTACCTTGATCATCATCATTGGTTTCCTCTTCAGTTGGTGTGGGCATCACAGGAACATTTTCCTGAGCTGCACCACTTTCCCGTTCGAGAGGTAGTACTTCATCGAGTTCTACTTTCCTCCCACTTACTTCTTTCGAGAGAAACTCTTTTTCCAGAAAGCATCCGTTCTTGGCAACAAAGATCTTGCCCTCGGATCTTAAGTAGAAGGTATACCCAACAGTTTCCTTAGGGTATCCTATGAAGACGCATTTTTCCGACTTGGGTTCGAGCTTTTCAGCTTGAAGTTTCTTGACATAAGCATCGCATCCCCAAACTTTTAGAAACGACAGCTTAGGTTTCTTCCCAAACCATGATTCATACGGTGTCGTCTCAACGGATTTAGACGGTGCCCTATTTAAAGTGAATGTAGCTGTCTCTAGAGCGTATCCCCAAAATGATAGCGGTAAATCGGTAAGAGACATCATAGACCGCACCATATCCAATAGAGTGCGATTACGACGTTCGGACACACCGTTTCGCTGAGGTGTTCCAGGCGGCGTGAGTTGTGAAACGATTTCATATTTCCTTAAGTGTGTGCCAAATTCGTGACTTAAATATTCTCCTCCACGATCTGATCGTAGGAACTTTATTTTTCGGTCACGTTGATTCTCTACTTCATTCTGAAATTCCTTGAACTTTTCAAAGGTCTCAGACTTGTGTTTCATTAAGTAGACATACCCATATCTACTCAAGTCATCAGTAAGAGTGAGAACATAACGATATCCTCCGCGAGCTTCAACGCTCATTGGACCGCACACATCGGTATGTTTGATTTCCAACAAGTTGGTTGCTCGCTCCATTGTTCCGGAGAACGGAGTCTTGGTCATTTTGCCCATGGGGCATGGTTCGCATGTGTCAAACGATTCATAATCAAGAGACTATAAAAGTCCATCAGTATGGAGCTTCTTCATGCGCTTGACACCAATGTGACCAAGGCAGCAGTGCCACAAGTATGTGGGACTATCGTTATCAACTTTACATCTTTTGGCATCCACACTATGAACATGTGTAATATTACGCTCGAGATTCATTAAGAATAAACCATTGACCATCGGAGCATGACCATAAAACATATCTCTCATATATATTCCGTGAAACTATAGTTCGTAATGAATCTAACTACTACCTCCGTCTCGGTGAATAAGTCATTCGCTTATTTCTAGGTTGACGATTTAACTATCTAAATATGTATTATATGTGATAAAAAATATATATTTAGAAACTACATCCTTGTAGAAATCTAGTGATATACTTTTCATAACATATAACACATATTTAATTGCTCAAATCGATGACCTAGAACTACGCGAATGACTTATTCACCTAGACGGAGGTAGTATATTGATTTGACATTGTAAATATTGATACTTTTTTCTATAAGTTTGGTCAAAGTAGAGATGCTTTGACTTGAGACAAAACTTATATGCCGACTAAAAAGGATCGGAGGGAGTATCATGCATGCCAACTAGGCAATTTTGATGAGGTGTCATAAAAATAAATGAAGAAAGAGAGGGTTGAGTATCATATCATTATACCGTATCATAATAAATGCTATATTATTATGTGTCATGCATGGCAATAAATAAATTACTACATGATACTAGTATATGGTACTATGCATTAGGGAAGTACTCCCTTCGTTCCAAAATAGATGACCAATTTTGTACTACCTTTAGTACAAAGTTGAGTCATCTATTTTGGAACGGAGGGAGTAGTATCATACACTGGTATCATATGCATGATACTAGTATATAATATTTTCCATTACAACCAGCCTTAGCAGTTAGCACATCTAAATCGGATTCTTTTATAATATTAGGAAAATGTGTAATTGCCTGCACGTGAACTCACGATTCCCCATGGCTTGTGCATGCATACCCTTTCCCCCTCACTGCGCCCTCTTAAACAACCATGTCCGTCAGGCGAGCCAAATGAGCATTAGCAAACGGAGGAGAAACCAGTAGACTGTTTGACTAGCAAACTGAAGAGCAACCACAAATCCCCCGCTCCGCCACCATTAGCATTCCACGAACGAAACCAGCACGAGAAGCGGCAGCTCCAGAGCATGGGAAATGAGGTTGACCCTTTCTCAGAGGAGCTTCGACGGCGGCCAGAAGTAAGAATCATCAACAAGTATGCCCTCGTTTTGGCGTACGTCCGAATTACCCTGACATCCATCGGGGCCTTGCTGCTTTTGTGGGCCACCGTGGTTCTACTGGGCGGCTTCGTCTCGTCGATGAAGAAGGGCGATTTTTGGACTGTGACCATCATCGCATTCCTGCAGGCTGCCGGGTTAGTGCTTAGTATCCAGCTCTCTCCTGAATGCAATTCTTTTTTATCTTTCTGTTAAATTCGTATTGTTGAAGTTAAGTGTGACATAAAGTTCCCCGTAGAAAAAAGGGTGACATAAAGTTTGTATCTTCAGTGAATTCTTATTTATATATAGCTATTTCCATGTCGCATAAAGAATTTGGACCCCAGTATTGCCCGAACGTTCGGTCCGGAGAGGAGAAGCGCCCCAGCACGAACACCATTGCCCCAGGGCCCTATAGTCCTTTTTGCTTTGAATAAAGAACAAAAAAAAAGCCTAGTTTCAGCCAAATTTTACCGTGACTAAAAAAGCCCACTTTTGGTTGTGATAGTAAAGGCCAGATTTTCCATACTCTGGAAAAATTTGAATGGTCAAAAATAAAATTGTTCGTGATTCATAGAAATGAAAAGACAAGGTAGTACTACAAAATCCAAAATGGTTCAAAAAAGATCCTTTTAATGCAAAATGTCACAAAAAGAAGTTCAAGGCAATTTGCGTGCGTACATGGTGGTAAGGAATGTAGAATGTGGATGAAAATTTGCCGCCATGTGGAACACAAACAGAGAAGTGCACCATATATTGTTAGTTGTAATTGTCATATTTTGTAAAATAAAATGTGACATAGTTTATACTAGCATATACCCGCGCGGCGGCACGCCGCGCCTCGTTATGGTTAATAGGGTATACTATAGTATATACTTAAAAAGTTTCTCTTTTTATTATTAATCTTCACTCAGGGAGAAAATTAATTTTGTTGGTAATAATCTGTCTTAAGTGATCTAATAGAGGCGCGCATGCAATACTATGTTAAAATCATGTATGCGCTCATCTGCTTATCATTTGCTAATTGGTTGTTTACTACTTATTCATTAAATTTTTTGCATGTCTATTAAGTAACATTAATTTTGAATGACCTTTTTATGAACGTAAAGGCATTGTGGATGCTAAGGTGCTTTAAAAAGGGAAAGTTTTATTGCATGAAGTAATCAATACATATTACACAAGGGAAGTACTTTTTTATCGCATGCTAAGTTTGAGTTTGGTGGATCTCGGTGAATCATCTATGTAGTATATAAATTTTTATGTACATATCTTTTTTCTATTTTAGTTATCTGAGTTGTGGCCGCACTTTGCTGGTGCATTCGTGTGTTAGGTTTTCTATTTTGTGTGAACTTTTATTTGTTGCCGTAAATGTTCAAAACCTGATACCAGATGTTCATGTCTTTTCACAAATTAGAAAAGGTAAAGGTCCACTAAAAAAAGTTAAAGGTGTATATTTTCATTTTGAAATCTCCTAAAAAACAGTTTTTTCATGAACTGGATGCCATGTGCTGGTACACGATATGTGTGGCCATAGCGTTTTCTTCTGCGGTTTGTTTTGTCAAACTACGTTCCATGTAACGGCCTGGGATTTGTTTGCTTTCGTTTTGTCGTTGATGGGTGCATGCTTGGATTGGGCGTGAATTTCAGAGTGATGTGACTACGTGCATGTGCATGGGATTGGGAAGCGAGGTGGCTACGTGAATTAGTGTGTTTTGAATGGGGTGGCCACATGGTTATAACATCAACAGTTTTTATTTTTTTTCCTTTCCATGCATACTGGTCAAGAGATCATGTGGTTTAAGCGTACACGCGCTTTTGGTTCATTTATTTTCGTTTGCATACGTAGCTATGGAGAGATGTTTTCTCCGGCTGCTTAGCATGGCTGTTTTCCTTCTCTCTCTCTTTTTTTTTACGCTTGAATGCATAGGTGCTACGATTATAGCAGTCCAAAGCATTCTCCATCACAAAAGGTCCTACTCTACTATGTACACCATCATTCTCTCGCAGCTATTTTTTCAGTTGCGTACGTAGAGACGGAGTAGTACATAAATGCTGGACAGCAGATTTCATCATAGAGATGTAGTAGTACATAGAGATGTAGTAGTACCTAACATGACAGGATGAAACACTGATCCGTAAATTCCAGAGAGCAGAGGAGACGGGAGCGGCGCCTAGCTAGTTGTCTCAATATGTTATCCATCACAGCGAATGAGGGACTAATTAGCATATTGACCATGATGGGCACGGAGGAACTAATTAATCCACGTGCAACCCCCTATAAAGAATATCATGTCAAATCATATGCAATGCCCTGAGTTGTAGCCCATGGATTACACGGTTGCAGCATGATCAACTGAACATGACATGCAGTTAATTTGCAACTCAACATTATGAATTATTAATTAGTTATGTGAGCTCAGTATCTCATGTGTACCTGTGGTGTCACATACGAACAACCACACCACATAGACCTGACATGGCACTCCCAAAAGAAGCTTTTTGCTGAGATGGTGTCATTATGATAAATACTTTAGATTGATTTTCTGGTGCTCCTCTGCCTGAAAACGAAATATATGCAAAACGAAACAGTGACCAAATTGAGAAACAGTAAAACTGAGCCACCTACGATGCCTCACAGCGATTTGGGGCTCTTTACCGTCCGATCACGTAGTTGAACGTCTCAGATCTTTCACAGTCGTCCTACATCGTCGCTGAGGCACTTTCGGGCATGAACGAACCCCGCTCGGGCCGCTGCTCTGGAAACCGGTCTAGGTGGCCTGTGGTTGAGCGGGCCTTTTCCAAGTGGGAAGGGCGCCCACTCATACGGTTTGGACGGCCCATTATCACTTCTTTGCTTAGTGGCCTGCTGAGGGTTCGCTTCTCTGGCGACAGACCGTTCAAGATTTACACGACAGGGAGGGGCGCGTCGCCTCCTTCGTCTCCATGACGACCTCGCCTAGACCGGGACAGGGCGCTCGATGTGCGTCCCCAGTGACTGACATGCTTGTCCCAGAGTTGCCCGCCATGTTCTATTGTCTTCACCTCTGACTGATTCAGCCATTCAGGCTCTCTCTCTCTCTCTCTCTCTCTCTCTCTCTCTCTCTCTCTCTCTCTCTCTCTCTCCAGATATTAACGCAATCTGACCAACAGAATTTGTTGCATGTCATTCGTCCAGACTCTGTCACTGAATCCTACCCTAGTGAGCAAGCACGGTTGAGAGATCCCACGGCCAGCGACGGCACACGGGATGGCGGCTGGACGCCTTCTCACCTTTCAGTATAGGCAGTTTTGGCAAAATGATACAAGTAAGGAGTAGATAAGGACTAAAACTGTTGCTCTGCTGATGATCTATGTGAGCACGATCATATTCCCATTGTTGTGTGCATCTGCTTCACGTTTATTTATTTTTCAGGAAAGAATTTGAGGACCTTGCGTATATTTTGACCTCAGTTGTGCTCGAGTAATATAAAAATTGGGGGTACCTAGAGTTTTCACAATTGATAACAGGTGGATTAGTGACAATTGAGTACTACTGGTTAGACCTTGTGTCTTATCCATGATTTGGAGCTATACCTCATGTGCAATTGGTAGTTGGTTAAAATCGAGTGATCAGAACACATCCCCCTTCATTGGCCATATTTAGTTATTTCATGAAAATTTAGATTATTTGGACTCCCCGAACCATATACAGATATTATTCGTAGCATGGTATCATATATAGCATTATAGAAGATTATTTTTTAGAACTTACCCATTCTTCACTTGTTAACTGGCACTTCTATTTCAAATTTTGAGAAAGGAGATGGAGTAAGTTATTTGTCTCATTTTTAACCAATCTCCAAGAACTTAGCTCCGCTACTTTAATTTAATTTATATGTGATTTTTATTTATTTCATAACTTTTAAGAAGTATAAAAAATAAAAATATACATCATTTGCACATTTATTTTTGGCTTACGTGGTGAGGTTAGGTGTGCAACAATTCAAAGATTCCACGACTGTTAAAATGCTTAAGGAGGACAATTTTGTATATTGCCTTTACAACTACGAGGCTTGACAAAAAAACAACACAAATTTTCAAGCGCAATTTAAAGGAAACCAGCGGCAATATTCATTCTTTATTACCCTACCTTTAGGTATAAACCACCCCCTGTTTTCTCATTCATGTATCCTCACTTTCGAGTGTTTCGTATTTATTACATATTATAACTCCAAATTTTTTAGACGATATCATCGTTACCGTCTTAAAGATGGACGGGCGCGGCAGAGCGCACCTCTATGATCTAGTGATTTCAGAGAGCAAAGGAGAGGAGAGCAGCACTTGAGGTCGAGGCCTCTCGTAGTGCCAGCAGCGGAGCACCTTGCCTGTGTCACCGCAGTCGCCGGCCTCCTCGAGGGCCTTACGCTGGACCGCGTTGTCCATGGACTCGTCAAGCGCAACTGGCCCTTGGGGAACACCATGTCGTGCCCTTTCTGCGAGCTGACCACCAACACGTCCCGCTTGCCATCGCTGACGCCTTCGTCGCACACCCATAAGTGATGCAACCCACCACCATTCGCCGGTCAATGCATGGGCCCCTTCCTCGCGGCAAGAAGGATCAACGCTGGAATCTTTAGCTAGATGCTGATTTCGTTGGAAAAAAGTAGATGAGACATGGATGGATGCTGGACTAGCAGATGTAGGTCAGGGGATGGTAGCAAACCTACATCCCCAGATTATGGTAGCAAACCGTGGATCTGGGGATCCGCGGGTCGCTGCTCACGGCCAAGAGCGCGAGCTCAGCTGTAAGCAGCTAGCCACGCTGCGTGCCGCCAGGACCTCGCCGAACACCGGCATCACCACTGGCCGGAGGCCTCCCGTAGCCGTAGCCGTCATGCCGTGCTGGTGTCGTACCTCCTGCCTCGGATCAACAGAAGAGAAAACACACTCAAGAGAAAGAAGGGGAGAGGGCCTCACGGATGAAGTCCACCTTGACAGAATTTAAGCGCCGCTCATCGGACGATCTTGCTAGCGTGCAGAAGGCCGCCGCGATACAACGGCCGATAATCAGACGCCGGAGCATGCTCCATACATACGGGCCGAGCCGAGACAACGGCCGACGCAGCAGAACGTCCCGAACCACCACGCCGGCCAACCACAGCCGCCTTCGACCGAGGAGGCCGGCCTGGACGCCGCGGTCGAATAAGTAATTTTACCGGAGCCGGGATGTACCGGGGTTGGATCCACTGTCCATCGGTTTCATCAAGATCCGTGCAGCCTGACCCGGTATAACACAATAATTCATCCAGTAACTATACTTCGTAATACGGTCTGACACAAAACAGTGACTAGCAGCTTTTTGCAGAAGAGAGAGAGGGAGTTAGAATTGGGAGACGGACGGTGCATGCATTCTCTCTCCATACAAATGACATGTACTTAATTTCATCCTTAAATTTTGAATGATTGATATCTGTTAAATAAAATATTCATTTTTGAAACTTTTTATATATTTGGAATCGTGGTGACAAGATCTTTAGAACAAGATCAATCTTGGATATATTTGAAATACTTTTTATTTCATATATTTCAGTTATCTTTGAAATGACTTTCACAAAACATAAAATTGTTTCGCTTTGAAAAGATATTTCATATATATGAAACAATCAGTTTCACACACGCAACAATCTATTTTCACATAGCCGAAATAAACAGGTTCACATATTTTAAAAAAATGGACCTAAATTGTTGCATAAAACTAACTTGATTCATTTCAGAATAAAAATTCACTCATTTCAAAAAACTTATTTCAATCCTTAAGAGATGAATTCCACATGTTTTGCCAAAAAAACTTGATTTCGGTCATTTTGATTTACTGATTCAATTATTTCAAAAGGCATATTTCAATTATTTCCAAAAACAATTTCACTCGCTTCATAAAACATATTTTGCTCATTTCAAAAAAGTTTTGAAATAATCAGTTTCACATGTTTGAAATAACTAGTTTCACGTATTTCACACCAAAAAAGTGTGGCATGTGTATTTAAAAGGATTTCACTCATCTTAAAATTTTGGTTCCATTTATTTCACAAAACTAATTTCACTTACAGAATTAGATTTCACTCAATTTAGAGAAACACATTACACTCACTCAATTGTAATACTATGTTTCACTCGTTTCAAAAAACTGATTTCACTCATTCCAAAAGATAGATTTCACACATTTCACTAGTTTCAGATAACAAATTACACTCATTTACAAAAGATATATTTGTAACAAGTTATTTCAGTAAGACATGTATTGAAAAATACGAAATTACTTCCCTGAAATATATTTCATTGTGGTGTTGCAAGTTGTGAAATTAATTTTGTGAAAATATATGAAATTACTTCTCTGAAATAAATGAAACTGCTATTTCATATATTTGTAACTTATTGCATTCATTACCAAAATGTTTTCAAATAATCAGTTTGACATGTTTGAACAAACTAGTTTCAGACAACTGATTTCACTTATTTCAAAAAATAATTTCACTAGTTTCAAAATCGATTCCAATTATTTCAAATAAGTAAATTTGAAATAAGTGAAATTTAAATTTGATATGATTGAAATAGAAAAACTTAAACTTGTTTAAATATATTCAAAATTGGTCTTGTTCTACAGATCACATGTTCAGGAATTTGAATATATAAAAAATTACAATAATAGAAAATTAGTGTTAGAGATATTTTCCATCTAAACTTTTAAACAAAGATAAAATGGATGGATTTGTGTGTGAGAGAGAGGAGAGATTCTGCACGCATGCATGCGTACTCTTTGTGTTAAAAGGTACTACACCATTCTGACACTGACTTGACTAAAATCAGAAATACAAGAGATTTTTTGCATTGAATACTTTTATATACGCATGCACATGGTCCCACAACTTTAGATGTGGCAGCATCTCATTGGTGGGAAGATCTCCGGTAGCTCCCGGCTCCGGTAAAAAACACTTTGCGACGCCGCGGTCCATTACAACAGGAAGAAGGAGATACCATGAAGACAATATATGCGAGACCGAGGAAGACGTATACTACAATAATATGGCAAGAAGGACAGTCTATTTATAACCCCCGCAACGTAATACAGTTGTAGATTACAGGACGAAAGCGGTGGAGATAGGTTTCCAGATTAAACGACCATAGCGGCGCAGACCAGAAACAAAAGTCGCAAAGTCTCTTTTACTGGTTCAGGGATGTACCGCCAAAGGATCCGCTGTTCGCTTGGTTTGTGATTCGTGCACAGTCGTGGCCCACCTTTTGTATAGCACTGTATTTTTATTACCCATCTCTAGTATATCACTGTAGTATGTCAGGAGGATGGCCCACTATTTGTACTAGTATGTCAGTTTTGTCAGCCCAGTATGCATGCAACCTTTTCCCTCTCTCCCCGCTCCCAAACAAATCCATCTTTTTTTTTGCTTACAATTTTAGATGGTCATCATATTTCACATTAAAATTTCATTATAGAATTTTTTTTATAGATTCAAATTCCTTGCAACATGATCTTCAGAACAAGATCAATCTTGAATATTTTTAAATTAGATTTCAAAATAACATGTTTCATAGTCTTCAAAAAATATCTCGTTTCATAGATTTCACTTAGTTAAAAAAATAAATTTCACTAAGTTCATAGATATATATTATTTCAAAGAATTAAAACATATATTTTGTAACGAGTGAAATCACTTTTTACAAACAAGTGAAATATAGTATTTCAATTGAATGAGTGTATATATTTTCTGAAACTAGTGAAATGAGTGAAATCTATCTTTTGTAACAAGTGAAATCACTTTTTTGAAACAAGTGAGATATAGTATTTCAATTGAATGAGTGTAATATGTTTTCTGAAACTAGTGAAATCAGTGAAATCTATCTTTTGTAACGAGTGAAAGCACTTTCTCGAAAGAAGGGAAATTTAGTATTTCAATTGAATGAGTGTAATATGTTTTCTGAAACTCGTGAAATCTTTCTTTTGTAACGAGTGAAATCACATTTTTAGAACAAGTGAAATATAGTATTTGAATTGAATGAGTGTAGTATGTTTTCTAAACTAGTGAAATGAGTGAAATCTATCTTTTGTAACGAGTGAAATCACTTTTTTAAGACAAGTGAAATATAGTATTTCAATTGAATGAGCGTAATATAGTTTGAGATGAGTGAAATAATCAAAATACAATAATATTGAAATATGATACATAAAATTCAAACTAGTCAAAATGTATTCAAGATTGGTCTTGTTTGAAAGGTCTTATCGTCCTAGACTCAAATATATAAAAAGTTTCAAATATGAATATTTGGTTCAAAACGTATCAAATACTCAAAAATATGAGGATGGAAATTAATCCAGGCGAGTGTATGGAAAGAGAGGCTTCATGCATGCGTCGCTCATCTCCACTCTAACTCTCTCTCCTATGTGAAAAGGTTGAAAAGACATCAGTGTCAGCTTTGTCAGCCTGAAGTTGTATTACAATTGTATAAAGTTACCGCTTCATTTACTAGCTTATACGGACTGGGGCCGCACAGATCTTGACGACAGTGACCAACGACGGATGCGGCTTCGGTACATCCCGCCTCCGGTAAAAAAACTTACTAATCGAAACAAAAGTAGATTCTAGATTGAACGATGGAAGCGGCACCGGTCAAAAAACACGAGAAGGCTCCTCGATCGAACCGGCGCCGTTTCTCACCGCAAAGCGGCACTGATTACGCAGGCGCACGACGCCACACCTCCTCGATGAAGGCGCACGTGCAGCCCAAGTAAGAGACGAAGCCCACACACGTTACGCAAACAGCAAAGGAACGCTGCACAACCAGGTCAACGGGCCATCAGGGGCCACGCGCAACAAATTGCTAACCGCACCCACAAACCCAGCACGCACGTTTTGATCGCAAGCCCCCAGAACCACCCGGCGTTTTCTGCCCCCCAGCGTACCAATTTAATACACGTGCCCTTGTTCCGTAGGTCTAGGCGTCCTTTTAATCCAAGTGGGTTAACCTCCTTGCGTAAACGTTTCCAGATATAGGGGTTTGGGTCTAAGAAAAAAATTCCCATGAACAGTCGCAAAGATGGTGGAGCTATCAAAGTGTAATGGCAAGGAAGGAAAAGTATGTGACGGAATGGATACCTTCGTCACACTTAACCTTTCATGAAGTCGGAGGCAATTGGCCTTGCTTCCGGTTGAAGATGGTCTCAAAGGATGGATGGCCGTCTTTCAATGCCGAAGTCGGTGGTGGATGTAGTCGATGTAATGTTACAAGTCGCCGGTAGTTCATGAAGAAGGGTTGTGGAAGGCTATGGTGGTATTGCGGAAGTTAAGGTGGAAGGCCTAGGCAAAAGATGCCAAAATTTGAAAATTTTGGTGGAGTCAAATGGTTGTGGAACTAAATTTTTTGGGATTGTGGATGTCAATAGCTACAAAACAAGCTAAAGAACGCGAAAGACGGACTCCAGATGAATTAGTTATGGCCGAAACGGTTCTCAGAAGTGAGCTGAAACTGGGGGTTGCGATAACCCGGGGGTAGGGAGGTGCGGTCGCCTGGGGTGGTCCGAGAGTTGGGCGAAAAAGTTGCCCGGGAGTCCAGGTGCCCGCGGAAAAGGGGTCCGGGCGCCCGCGGTGGCCAGAGACTTGACCGAAAATGCCCAGGGAGTCCGGGCACTTAGATTAAAGGGGTCCGGGTACCCCGGGTAGGGCGAGAAAACTCGATTTCGTGCCAAATTTCCAGATCTTGAATTGGGGGCGGAAGAACTTGATTTCAGGATGGGTAAAAAGAAAACTTGGGGCTAGGGAATGCCAAGCGAGGTAGATCCACTTGCCAAACACTAGATCCACAGATCAAAATCAACAAATACTCACAAGACTAACAAAATTTAAGAAATTTTGGCATGGCTATTTTTGGTGGGGATTAAATCGAATTGGGACAAAAATAAGCAAAATTAGGCTACAAAACAAAGAGGGGGGCTCCAAATTCGTGATCAACGTGGCTCTAGATACCAAGATGTTGCAGGGTGGGACCCTAATTGACGGTCTTTCACGAATTGGAGGGGGGTTTCCCCAAGAACACGAAAAACACGGGGAAGAGCACGAAGAAAACACAAGATGAACACTCAAGAACAAGTCCAATCATACATCCACTAGACTAACTACACATGGATCCACAAGGTACATGAACAACAAATGGAAAATAGCACAAGGTAAAGTTCATCCCAAATCCTATGAAGGAGATGAGGTCTTGATGATCCTATGATGGGGATCCTTCCCTAGAAGGGGTCTTCATATCCGCTCAGGGATCTTCTCCTAGGAGGTCTTGATCTCCATGTGAGAGGGGTAAAGGAGCACAACTCTCTCTCTCTCTCTCTCTCTCTCTCTCTCTCTCTCGCTCTCTCTCTCTCTCTCTAACAGTCTCATATACTTTGCTAACCCTATATCTGAGCTAGGGGTGGAGTACTTATAGTCTAGGAGGATTTGGGGGAGAGATGAGGTTACAAGGGTCATTTAACCTTAATTGCACGCATGCATCGTCGAAGTGGTCCGGGCACCCGGGGTAAAGGGGTCCAAGCAACCCGGGTCACCTGGGCATCGAGGTCCGGGTACCCGGGGTGGTCAGGAGGTGGCGCCATGGGGGTCCGAGCACCCGGGGTGGCCAGGAGGTGGGACGCCAGGAGGGGTCCGGACACCCGGGGTCCACATGGCCCGGGCAGCTGTGGTGACCAGAGGCCGCCGCCCCAATGGTCCAGGCACCTAAGGTGTCCAGAGGGCCTCTGATGCTCCGGGTCTTGGAGCTCTTCTTCCTCCTCCTTTGCGTCCATGCTTCCCACTAGGATGGTGTAGATGTTCTCTTGCGCTCGAACTCCTCCTCGTCGATGATGATTCACTTTTATGTATACCATCATCAAAGGGTTCAAGTGAACACGTGTAAAGGAGATGATTCACTTTTATGTATGTGAATTAGATATCGCACTTGTCACTTGACAAAAACCGTCGACATGGTGATGTCCGTAGGATGCTCCGCATCAGGATAGAACGTGTGAGATATTATTCCTACGGAGGCACACCGCTGTCGCCACACAGTCCCAACCAAGATGTTCAACCTAACAAGAACGAGAACGGGGTCCCTCACACCAGGCGGGGGACGAGGTCCCCTGCACCTCCATGGCCCAAAGGTCATCGGAGATGGGGCAGAATGGCGGCAGGGCCGAAGGAGGAAGAAAGCGTGGGATTCTTATGGAGGAGGAAACATAAGGCCTTTTAGTTGATCTAACTCATATTGGGACAAGTCTACATAGCAGACAACTACTCCCTAGTGCTCACGAGCGGCGGTCGCAAAAAGAAAAAAAATCTGGTCCCTACTCAATAAACTAAATAACGTATCCCTCATTCTAATCCATATTAGAAAAAATACATGTGTAGACAAGAAAAGGAAAATAGAAATTAAAAACATTCATGTGAATAGGTGTGAACGCGTTTAATTTGGATTTCACCATTGGAACCCTCGTGACATGCTCTTCAAAACTAGATCTTGCATGGATATGTTTCGACAATTTTGTCTGTGCAATGTAGTCTCCCTTAGGTGCAATTACCTAGCAGTCGATGTGCAACTACCTGACAGTCAATGTGCAACTTTTCCCCTACCTATCGTCGTGCAGTTTTCACCGATGGCACCTCCACCCAGAACTAGCGCCTCCTAGTGAGATGTGCAACTTTGTCTGTTGCCCAGGCCAACTACCTAGTACTTGATGTGCAACTTCCCCCTGTCCTTGGATGTGCATCTTTCACTGTTTGCAACATCGACCAACTGCGCATAGTGGATGTGCAACTTCGAATGCAGCAAATGAAGACTGCCTAGCACTGATGTGCAACTTTCCCTTGTACACTCCGTGGATGTGTAGTTTTTCCTGTTAGTACCCCGTCTAAACCACCCCTGCTAGTGAGATATATAACCTTGACGTCTTGTCGATATGCAATTTTTCACTACCCTCATGAATTTGCAAATTTCACTGTCCAACTATCTCTGCCCAGGAGATGTGCAACTTTGTTTGTTGTCCCAGACAACTGCCTTGCAGGCAATGTGCAACTCCATCTGTTTTCCCCGTCAACTGAAACTGCACATCCACAAGTAGGGAGGGGAAGGAGTTGCACATGGACTACTAGGCAATTGGCTAGAACAACAAGCTAAATTGCACATATCTCTAGTAAGATGGTAGGTGGGGCAGTTGTGCCATCAGTGAAAACTACGCATCAACGAGTAGGGAGGGGGCTGCACATTGACTACTAGGTAGTTAGCCGAGGTAGAAGACTGGTTGCATATACAAAAAGTTGGTTGGCATGGTTACTAAGTTGCACCTCATACGAAGTTGGGTCATGCAACTAAAGAAAATGGTTTTGAAAAAAGTTGCGTCATGCAGTATTAAAGTTGCACCGCATAGTAATAAAGTTGCACCATATAACAACATAGTTGACATCAAAACAATCATCTAAATGTATACAGATAAGATTTAGTTATAAAGATTTCACCTTGAGGATTCCAATGGTGAAAATAGATCTGAATTTCGATCCACGGTTTGAAAGTTATGACTTCTAAAATTTTGAAAACCAAATAAACAGTGTATAGTATTAATACTACTAGTAGGCAGCATAGACACGTCAGCAAACAAAAGGTGCCACAGTGTGGCTGTTTTCCATCACATGTGTCATGTGTGTGGTAGTGAGTAGCAGGCTTGTCGCCTAGCGTGGCCGGTTACGACTGGCAGATAGTGCACACACAGTTTTAAGTATTTCGGTTCTTAGTGCAGTTCACCAAGTGTTTTCTATAGGATACTCAACAGAAGCACAGTCAACAAACACCAGTTTACCGTCTACGATCAATTGCGGTTAGAATCAACATCTGCCCAGTTCTTTTATTTTCCCAAATGATGAGCCCAATTCTTTACCAAGTGTTTTTAGGGGAAAAACAGTCAGTAAACTATTAATATATCGAATGTCCATTCTTTACCAAGTCGAGTGTTTTTTTGCTACATTGTAAAGGTATATTTTACCGAGTGTCCGATGAAAAACACTCGGTGAACTTGACATTTGGTAAAAGAAAAAAACAAGGCTCCTATCATGGCTTATTTTATAATCCGAAAACATTGACAAAAAATAGAGAAAATAAGTTTTTAAGGCTCGAAAACAATTAGGATTCCCACTGGAATGCGAAATCTAGTCTCATCCTTTTGTTTAGCATTTTTAATTTTCTTGTTGACATCATGTCCTGTTCTAACTGGAACAACACAGGGTATTCGAAACAATCGGATTTGCTGGCATGGATTTATATTGGGATTGGCTTTCTTATATTGCTTCGGACTTTCAATCTTGGTTAAAAAAGCGTCGTCGCGAACATAACCAGTTGTCTATGAGACAATGGCCGATGAAACAAATACAAAAAGTCGTGACAATTCTAACAGTTATCACTGTGTACGTGCTAGCTAGCCTAGTGATGTTCTTCCCTGTTAGTGGGCCATTGGTTTGCGTGTATCTGTCAAGTGGTGCAACAGAGCAAGACCATGGCATCGCGGACTGGGAGGCAAGTAAAGCAAATATGAAGCGGGCGCTGAACTTATTTTACAGAGCAGCATATGCCCACGGCGTCATATGCACAATGTGGATGCCGGCTCAAGCGATTGCTAATATTATGCTCGCGGATATTGTTAGCAAACAACATGGTTTCAGCCCAGATGTACTCGGTGCATATTTGCGCAAAACAAAGCAGATGTGTGTAAATAGCAGAGCGTCTGCAACGAGCTGGAATTTGATCACGTATGGTGCCGGCTTGCTGGATTCCAGCTTACTAGAGGAATATGCGGCTGGAGCAAGGGCACTAACTATGCTGATTGATAAGGATACAACGTCACAGATAAGACGGCTGCTGATCAGGTCGCCGAGACAAAGAATTCAGAAGCTGATTGGAACCATTGCTTGGAGAAGCCCACAAGACCGAGAGATGAGATGGCATGCAGCGAGGATCCTGGAGCATCTCGCTGCTGACCTCAACCTCGCTCACTTTCCAGGAGCATTGGAGTGCATATCATCCCTCTTCGATCAAGAAACTCTCCTTTTCACAATTGTTGCTCCACAAGGAACTGATGAGGATTTGGTTTTGCCAGGCTTGAGAATTCTAGAGAACCTAGCTCACGACAGGCATAACTGCACACTGATTTACAACACCAAGGATCTACTTTCAAAAATTGTTGCACCTGTGAGCTCCAACGAATTAATAGAAGATATCAAGTTCAGCCTGAGATGGACTATGGTACCAGACGGGTCACTGAAAGTGGTGAGCCGGCTCATGAGTTCTCCAGGAAGTACTGGGGAAGAGATGCGCAGCCTAATTGCAAATGATAGAAATGTAGTCAACAACTTGGAGGTCGTTCTGGACATGGATATGAAGAGTAATGACAGTATCATAGAACTGCAGATGCGAGCTATAGAGGCTCTTACACAATTAGCCTTGCATCATCCAGCCAGTGCTTCTGCTACGAAGACAAGAGAAAAGCTTATTGAGAGGGCGCTACAGATCTTCCTTACTACAGATTGGATGGAAGATTATCTGAAAGATGAGAAAAGGAAGATTGACAAACCAACCCCAAGCCAAGAAAACACTTCACCAATACCGCCAACGGGAACATGTATTGATAATCTCATTAAAAAGGTCAAAGAGAAGAGGGCCAAACAAGCGAGAGAAGTGAAGATGAAAGAAGCTAAGGAAACTGCAAGCCGGCTTCAGGAAAAGGCTGGTGAAGCATTGGCCATGCTGTCTAGTGATTCAGAGGCTATCAAGAGCTTCACAGGATGTGACGATGATGTTAATCGTCTTACTGAATTGCTCGACTCCAATATCAAGACCATCAAATGCAAAATAGGTGCAACAGATACTGTGGAAACAGAGATCAACATTGGTTGCCGTATTAGCGCAGCTGTCATCTTGAAGCATTTGAAAAACTATGTTAAGGCACCAACTTTACGGAAGGTATGCTCCTTTTTTGCGGGGTTACGGAAGGTATGCTTGAATGCACTTATTGTACGCCAGAAGTTTACAGCAATAAACATTTGGGAAAAGGAATTGTACATGCAACAGTGGGTACCTGTGTTTCGAGTATATCCAAAAAAAAATGTTAAAGGGATAACCCAAATTTCATTTAAAATGAAACTGATAACATGAGTTTAGGGTTTATCTAATCATGCATTTTAAAAAAATCTCAGAAAAATTGTAGACTCGCATCATGTTATAACATAAGCTCCTACAGATTTTCATGCAAAAAATATGATGATAACTGTATTGTACAAGAAAGACAACATTGTTACACTGTTCAAGATAATAGTTTGAACACTAGCATGATTTTTTTTCTAGGTGCTCACGTTACAATATGTTGTGTACTTTTAGAATGTTTTATCACAGGTAATTTGCTTTTGAAATAAATTATAAGTAATTACGTAATGCCAAACTCAAGCATCCCCCTTGGATGTACAAAATCCACTCCCTTGACTTGTTTGAGCTGAAATAGTGTATGCACGTATGTATATCGTTGCAGGTACTCGGACAATTGCTTCAAGACGAGCCTTCCACTTTACAGAGCCACATCAAGCAATGTTGGGACAGGAGGCTACAAGCTGAGCTATTATCACTCATCACAGCCATTCGTGCAAACAACAATCTTAATCTTGCATGAATCTTACTTTCGCAAACACCGCCAGATACCCTAGAAGACTTTGTGGTGATGCTCAAGAAGTTGGCAGATGGCAACATGCATGCCACCCCTGCGTGCCTAGCGATACAGAAGCTTACCTGCGAGATGGTTATAGAATTCATGAAGCATGATCGAAATGTCGAAATGATCAGTAACCACAATATCGTTGGCACATTAGTGAATGCTTCAAGGAAGCTGGCCAGGCTTGAGTGCAGCATGATTTTCGCTGGCATCGATCGTGACTGCCATGGGATTCCTCTGAAGCCACGCTTGTATGTTCTTGCTGATAAAGCGGAAAATCTTTTGACACAGAGAAAACAGGCTCTGGGAATCAATATTGTGCCAGCCGGGGCACCAATACCATGATTTTTGCATCAGGTGGTGTCTTATAAACAGGTATTGAATTCCTGGTGTGCTGCATGCTGCTGTTTTTTCTTTTGTTTCCTTTGCGGATGTGTGATTCTTTGTAATAATGGATTATGTGCTCTTTCGGGTTTAGAGACCAGGAATGTAATCCTTTCATTATCTGAAAAAACTGAAAACGTTTGTGCATTAAGATTTCAATCCATCTTGTGCATCATGGCAAGATCTAATTCTTATCAGTAATATGCATCAATAATGTGCCTGCCGGTGTACCAGTTCACATTGGAGCTGCTAACAAATGTCCTGCTTGGCTTCTGGCTATGCAATTCTTACTCAACTGACTCTTCTGTTAAGACTCGCTTAATTTTGTACTATCCAATGTTGAAATATGAACTAATTAACAGAATTCAATTTTGACAGAAAGTCTCGGCAAACTAATTTAAATTGTTACTAACCGATGTTGGTGAAGTTGATTTTCTTATGAGCAGTTTATCTTGTTGTCCATGTAAATAATAATGCAATTGCGTCAGCATGGTATGGAATCACTGTCTCACTGAGCAGAGGCTATACGCATGCTCAGACAGAGCATCACCAGCGCCTTAACGGCACATTCAGAAGAGTAAAATTCACTCGCAGTGTGTTGGACTGAACCCTGAATAACAGATTCACAGTGGGTTGATGCCTTGATGGAAGCTTACCAAGCTGTTTCTGCCCTACGCGCGGTCACACTGGGAGACGGGCGCGGGTCGCCACCGCTTTGAGAATCAGTACCCTTCATCGGACGGGCGCGGAAGCTACAGCACTGACCCCTCAAAAAAAAAAAAACTACAGCACTGTCTTTCTGTAACAGAAGTACTGAGTACTCTTCATCAGTCGGACCATCATCAGTTAGCTCACCGTCACAACTGATCCATGTCGATCCACTAGTTGGCTCTAGGAGACTGCAACTCGAATTTGCGTGTTGACAAACAGCTGTGCCATTTTTGCTCCCAAGCCAAGCGGTTTCCGTCTCGAATCCGGAACACGTACGCCCCCACACGGTCAAGGCAGCAGCATGGGGCTGCACGCAGAAGAAAGAAGTTCCCCCTTCTCGTCATTTTAACTTCCTTGTTACAGAGAAAAATCGCTGTTCCTTTTCTGCTATTGCAGTTCCTTTTACAGAGAAAAAACCGCTATTCTTTTACAGAGAAAATTCGTTTTTCCTTTTGTTCTATTGCAGTTCGTGCAGACATCCACAAGGAGCGCTTTGCACCAGGAAGTTGTTACTGCACATCACCGATCTATCCTCTCTTGCTCTGATTCGGATACTCTGCTGGAACACTTTGTAATGAGGCTCAAGAAGATAGTAGAAGATGATGTAGGCCACCCCTTGTTCATTGGTGCATTACTGGAGGCTTCTAAGGCGACGGCAGCTGGGCTTGAGAGCAGCATGCTCTTTGCGGGCGTCCATCATGACTGCCACGGGGTTCCTCTGAAGCCTCTCTTGTCTGTTCTCGCTAAACATGCAGAACATCTTTTGGCACAAAAGAAACGGGCTCTAGGCTTAAACACCAAAAATGCTAGACATACAAAGACTTACACACGCTTTTACACGCTCCTTTCATCTAACAACCAATCACAAACCTCTCCCTCCCTGATTTTCACGAGGGTGGGCCGCCCCGCTCACCTATTGACCAATCAAGGTTAACCATCCTGTAAAAGCCTGTAAATCGTTTGTACGTGTAGCATTGCTGCTTAAACACTGCGCCTGCTGGTGCACCACCACCTTGAGTGTTTCATTACAGAGTATCTTTGTATCTTCGAAACTCTGAAACCAGCATTCAATTCTTGGTGTGCTTAACGATTGCTATTTTTTTTTCCTTTGTTAACTTTTGCGAACTTGTGGGCCTTTGTAAACTGTAATAATGAATTGTGTCCACCTTCGGGTGTAAAGACAGGGAGTGTAATCCTTTCACTATATACAAACTGAAATAGTTTGTGCATTATAAGATTTAAATCTAACTTCTGCATCATGGCAAGCTCCAAGTCTCTATAATATGCATCACTATTGCACCTGCCAGTGTACAAGTTCAGCTTGGAGCCGGTTAATGTCCTGTACTCCTGTTGAATGGGTTATGAGCTTTGCTTGCAGCCTCCTCTCCCGCTTCTGTTCAGACTCGGCGAAACACAATCTGAATAATGGTCGGACTCATCTTGTTTTACGAGAACTTCATCTTTGCTTGCACGTGAGCCATGGCATGTATTTTGTACCATTTCAGACCCACCTTTCCCTCTGCCCAACTTCTTCTTACCCTTTTGTCACGTGTGTTAGGCTTTTCGGTAATACCTAGGAGGGATCCACGGAGACTAGTTTGAACGATTTGTCTCTGGTCGCATGGCGGATTAGGGCAGGAATGTTTGGCGCGGCCGTTGAGTTGCTCATCTAGTCAATTGCGACGTTAGAGCATCTATAGCCGGGCGCTCCTCCACAAACGCCGGGCGAACCGCCCTGTTACTGACGGGTCACGATTTTTCGATACAGACGGACGTCTCAAACAGGCCTCAAACGTCCAGACTGACCGGCATCCCTCATATCTACTCCAAATATGGAGCGGATATGGGGCGTCCAGGCACGCCCGCCATGTCAGACCCGACCCATGCTGGCCCACCCGACCCCCACACATATTCGTCCCCATCCGCTTGCCGGAGCAAACCTTCGCTACTTCACTCCACTCTCCTTCGCCACCCGAGCTCACCTCCGGCGGTTTCCGGCCTTCTCCGACATGGCAGGCAACGGATCGGACATCAACCACTCCAGATCCATCGACGGGGGTGTCATCCCGTGCGGGTTGGAGGAGGCAAGGGTAGTCCGCATTGCCCTTCGCCGCTACCGGGAGGACAGTGCCCGGCCGACGGACGGATCTGTCTGCCTCGATTCCATACCGTCGGCTCACCGGGCGCTCGGGTCCTCTCGTGCTGCATCCTCGCGGTACCAGTGGCTGGAACACCTCTCCTTCCCCATCACCAGCCTGGCAGACTATGAGTACCACCGGGAACAGGTGGCCCACCGTGGGAAGGAGAGGATAAGGGCCGCCGAGGCTCGTATCACGTCGGAAATGGCGGCAGCGCGGGCGACCGCAGAGGAGGAAGCCAACCGCGCCCGCATTATGAAGAAACAACAGCGGAGGAACACACGCACCCTCGCTCGAGAGCATAATCGGGTGGTCTGTGCCATGGCCGGACTGCCACCGAAATAGGAGAAGGATCTCCGACGATGATAAGATCCGGCTCAATCAGTACTACAGTTTCGACGGGTGCTTCCGCGAGAAGGACGGCAAGGTCGCCGCGAAGGGCAAGGGTAGCCGTGGATGAACTCCACCATAGTGAAACATGCCAAATTTTGGTAGTCCAATGGCATGTTTAGTTAGTAGTGATGGAGTAGCCGGACGATGTGTGTGCATCACGTAGTTGCATGAGTCTATATGGATTTGAGATATGATAATTACGGTGTCCGGATCTGGATTACATTATTTGGGGTGCCAAGTATGCTCTTACCTCCTCGTAATAACCCTAGCCCTAGCCCCCCCCCCCCCGGTGCAACAATGCTGCGAAATGCATCCCTCGTCTCGCCCAGCGTTCACGTGCGCCTTGGCCCCATGTTCTCACCTAGCTAAAACCCTAAAACCGAATTCTGCAACTCGCGCCGATTTGCAAACAAGCGTTTGACAGCTGGAAAAAATTTCACCAAGTTGGAAGGAATGAAAGATGTGATGATATCTCTCTCTCCAAATTTTCAAAGTTTGATGTGATTTTTTTTCCGGCCAGGGTTGTGCTTCTAGAAATGACTTGAACAATAGTTCATTCTTCACTTCTCTAATCTCTCTTCTGCCTTTATCATCCGCATATCGACTGTTTTTCGCAGACATTTTTTTATGGAAAAGGAGGCTTGCCCCCGGCCTCTGCATCGGAACGATGCATGCAGCCATCTTATTAAAAAGTCTCGAAGTAGCACAAAGCCATAAATGTAAGCGGAGCAAAACGGAAAAGAAATGTAAATGCTCAATATCACAACCGATATGACAATGTAAAGGACAAGCTCCCTAGACTCCTATCCTGCTATGCGGCCGCCATCCAAACCGGCTGAATATAGCCTGTGCTACCATCTCCAACTGACTGCACCCAGTAACCAATGGCTCCCTGGAGTCCGTAGGAGTGAGTAAGGACCACGTATGGATCCAAGCGGTAGCTCTGAAAATGACCTGCAAAAAAGTATGTTGTCTGTTAAAAATCATATCATTCCTACAATTCCATATAGCCCATATAAGAGCATATATTCCAATCCGAATACGAGCGGCAATAATATGATCGACCCCAGCTAACCACATCCCAAATAACGATTCAATGTTAACTTGAGGCGTATTATTAACGGCTATATGGATCGTTCTTCAAAGCAATTTCGTGAGTGTATTGTTTCATCATGATCACAAAAACAACAACGTGAACTGCCTACCCACCGCCTCTTTAATAAGTTATCTTTGGTGAGAATCACTTACTTGTGTACGAACCACATAAAAAATTTAATACGCAAGAAAATCTTAACCTTCCAAATATGCAACGATTGCGAGATTGGGCAAGAATTAATTAGATCCATGTAAAAAGATTTCGCCGTAAACACCCAATTTCTAGCTAACTTTCAGTGCATCGAATCGGGTTAGTCGGATAATTGAACATCTATCAATCTCCGTACCAAGTGCATCCAGGCATTTCATCGCTCACCAACTAACGCTCGTCTGAACTGAATATTCAAGGGAATTGATTGAAATATTGTGCCTACGTAATCCTCCTTATGTTGCACAATGTTATATAGGGTGGGGTACTGTATGGCTAGTGGCGTCTCCCCTAACCATGTATCCTCTTAAAATCTTGTTTTCCACAGTCATGGATTTGTACGTTGTTTTCTTGATACTGTCAATGCGGAGAGTGTTATGCAGCGAATAAGGAGGACGTTGTTGCACATACATGTTCATGGGACTGCTAAGTTGAGTGGATTGCCACGCCATCTCCAATGCAACCGGTCTCGGGTATAATATGAACAGTATTTTATCCGGTCTCACAGATCTAGGTCGAGGTCGGAGTCCTCTGCTTGCACGCGGTTTCACGTGTCATTTTGTTCTTTTCAGGCCCATCTTTCTCTTTGTCCAGCTTAAGCTACTCACGGTTTCATGGAGTCCTTTCGCTTTTGGCAAGTGTGCTTATTAGCTGAGCACTATACATTGTATGAGTGTAATGACGTCATGGATTTGTAGGAGTACTGACGTCTTGGGTGTACAGACAACCCCTCAGGTAAGAGGAGGATCGGGGCCTCCCTACGTTGGAGGTTGAAGAAAGTGGATCTATGATAAACCCCCGTTCACATAGTCGCTCATCGGAAACATATGAAGAAGAACACCACAACTCCGGTGACCAGCTTGAACGCATCTAGACATATCGGGCAAGACGAACGGGTGACCCAGCTGTGAATGCAACTGCACGCAGTCCACCAAGAAATTTCTTGCTAGCTTCTCACCGGGTTTCATATATCTAAACTGGATTCTTGCACATGAGCACGCGGTTTCCCATGACATGCATGCATGCCCTTTCCAGCTCACTGTTCCCTCTTCATTAAGCTATTGCACGGAGCATTGGTTCGCATGCCAACTTTTTCGAGTGGCTATCAGTGCTAAACCTCTTGCCCATCTTCTTCCTCTACGGAATAGAAAGCATCATCTATTTATTCACCTAAGATTCGGTCTCCCGAGCATGTCGTCAATGTCCCTTGGCCTTTTTGGATCAAGATCTACTCGCTTGATTCGCCGATGGTTGTCACACGCGTCGCCTCCTTTGTGAATGGCACCACCCGGTGAGATGCACCACCATCGTGCCGCCAAAATCGCAGCTCCCAGGAATCATCCCTGCGCCCTCGCCGAAACAAATCCCCTAAACCAAACGTGTGTTAGCAACGGGAACCTGCCCCATAGCAGCCCTGAGTATAAAAATCAAGGAGAAAACCTAGTAGTTCGACAAGAGTGTGCGACTCGTGCTTTTGCTGTCTATTTGTTCTTTCTATTTCTATTATACAATAACAACAGGCTATACAACAGATAAATAATAGGATCACTGTAAATTCTAGGCAGAAACAAAACATCCCACTATTGATTGAATCATTTTATAATCAATTAAGACAATGTCAGTGCGTTGCAACAAGATATAAATATTCTAGTATTTACATGTCCATACGAATGTGATTATGTGAATAAATGCTTATCAAATTCTGCTCATGATTTTACTTATATTTTGATGAGAAGTTTGGTAAATAAATTAAAATGAAATTGGTTCAGAAGGCAAGTAAGTTAAGGTGATTGATTATCATACGGGGAATGTTGAACGAAGAGGCAATGGGAAGAAAAATGAAAAATGAAACCTTACATTCTTTTTAAGTTGTAGAGATCGAGAAGAGATAGATTCATCTAACTTAAACAAATATCCAAAAAGATATACCTAACTTATAATAACATTTTGCTCTCCGTAATATACTAACAACTATCTCTAACCGGTCCCATAATTTGGAGGAGTAAATGGCTGACCATCCTTTTGTGGAGTGCAGTTGCTACTCTTAAAAGGGGCTGTTCTAACCGGTCGCCTAAACTTAACGGAGTAAAACTTAAGTTTAAATTTGGCTCATAGATTTCATCGAACGCTTTCTATGTGCCTCGGCAGCGAGCGGTGACAACAATGTCCATGTCGATGACACCAGAAAGCATGTCGGGCGCACCGAATACGATGGGGTGTTGCCGGGGTGCGGCCGTGCATGGCGCTGCTGCCGGGCGTGCAGAACACAGTGGGGTGATGCCAACAGTGACCACTTCTTTTGCTTCAAATGTTTTTGTACTTCTCTAAAATTAATACACACACTGATCTTGCTTTGTGTCTCCTTCCTTAATGCCGTTAGAACACGCCAGCGGTGAACTGTGTGGCATCGGCCTATCCGATGACACGGTACCCTGGCTTGGTCACCCTCTTGCCGGGACGGTGTTGGCGTACTTGGCGTAGTACTCCTCAGTGAGGCCGCGATGGATGAATTATCCTGCTCTAACCATTATAAGTGATCGGTTAGATCGATGATGGTTAGAGAAAAAATGAAATTTATCCTCCTCTAACTTATTGTAGGGGATTGGTTAGAGATGCTCTAAAATAGACCATGGCTTTTCCCCAAAAACGACTAGGCTCAGATCAATCAACCTTTTTATATATTAAAAAGAAAAGAATAATGAACACAGTGATATGTGTGTGTGTGTGAGTGAATTAAAAGTAGAATAATCAATACAGATCTTTTTCCGAGCATTTGCTAGTTGTTAGGAAAGTGGAATTCATTCTTTCCTAACAGAAGTATAGTAGTACATGCACGCGTGGCAGTCTCTGATCGATGTGCACGCAGTTGCTTGGCGATGTGCGGAACCTGAAGGAAATCGTTGCGGGGCTGTAGTGCTCTACCATGCAAATTGCAATCGGCCGGGCAAGACCAACCGGGAACTTCACCCAGTCCAACACGAATTATCGCGCTAGCTTCTCATCGGGTTAACACATCTAAATCTGATTCTTTTATTAGGAAAACCTTGTGGTTGCCTGCACGTGAGCTCGCGATTTCCCATGGCATGCGCATGCACACCCTTTTCCCCCTCACTGCGCCCTCTTAAACTACCATGTCCGGCGGGCGAGCCAAACGAGCATTAGCAAACCGAGGAGAAACCAGTAGACTGTTTGACTAGCAAACTGAAGAGCAACCACAAATCCCCCGCTCCACCACATTAGCATTCCACGGACAAAACCAGCACGAGAAGCGGCAGCTCCAGAACATGGGAGATGAGCTTGACGCTTTCTCGGAGGAGCTTCGACGGCGGCCAGAAGTAAGGATCATCAACAAGTATGCCGTCGTTTTGGCGCACGGCCGATTTTTCCTGAAATCCATCGGGGCCTTGCTGCTTTTGTGGGCCACCGTGGTCCTACTCGGTGGCTTCGTCTCGTCGCTGAAGAAGGACGATTTTTGGACTGTGACCATCATCGCATTCCTGCAGGCTGTGGGGTTAGTATCCAGCTCTCTACTGAATGCGACTTTTTAATGATTTGCTGCTAAATTCCTATATTGTCGATGTTTGTTTCTTCAATACATTCTTATCTATACATCTCTATTTCCTTGTCGGCATAAAGAGTATTTAACATAGTACTATGAAGTACTCCCTCCGTTTCAAAATATAAGATGCATCTGCAAGTCAAACGATTACATATTTAATCCAGATTGTACAAGAAAATATCGGCATCTTCTATGCCTTATAGATAAAATATGGAAATACTTTTCATGATCGATCAAATGATATTAGTATTTGTAGATATTGATATTTTTTCTAAAAACTTGGTCAAATATGCACATGTTTGACTTCAAAAAACTAGAGTGAATTCCACTTTTTACCCCTTAGTTAAGCATTTGTGACACTAATTATCCTGTCGAACGATAGATCGCAAGATTACCCTTTTTAAATGTTCAAACTTCTCTTATTCATATATTCAATCCTCCTCGCCGTCTTGATATTTTAAAATTCTGATCAACACCTTGCACCTTGCCCAAAAGACACGCATCAAAAAACGAGGGTTCAAAGCATTTAAAAGGGGGGGGGGGGGGGGGTCTTGGAAACTTGCCGAGGACACTGAGCTCCTCCCCCCGCGTCACTCCCGCGAGCGACGGGGGGCAACGCTAGCCCCCTCCCTCCCTCCTTCTCCCGTCGCTGCTGCCGGCAGGTGGCGGCGGGGCCTTGTTTCCCCTCCTCTCGCCCATCTCCGGCTGACGTAGGGCGGCCTGGGCGCTCCGAGGAGCTGTGCTTGCGCGGGGCACAGCGGCGCGGCGGCGGATGCTTCGATCAGCGGCATGGCGGCCTAGGCATGTGCCTGCTAGTGAGTGCGTCTCGATTGGATCTGACGCGTGGATCCAGACAAACAGTGAAGGTGGGGCAGTTGCTCGGCGTGGTAGCTGTTCCGGCCATGGGCGACGGTGGCGCGGTGAGGCCTGGCCTTGCGGCGGCCTTCCTGCGACATGTCGGCTACATTGTGATTCGGCGGTCTCGGCTACGACGACGGCCGGACTATGCTCCGGCGTCGACTCATCTTGGGGCGAGTCGATTCGTCCTCCATTCCTTCCCCTTGGTGTGCATGTGCTGCCTCTGTCGGAGGGCTGGTCCGCTCCCAGTCGACGTTCATCGTTGAGGGACAACTCCGCCGGTAGGAGGGCCACGGAGTCATCCTTGCCTCTCGGTTGTGATGGTGTTCCACCGGGGAGCTTGTCCTTTTCTCGGGAGGGCAGGGCGAGACGGTGGTGGAATGATCTGGCCAACCCAGTGGTGGGTTCCGGGGCTGGGGGCCACCTAGGAGTGGTTAAGGAGGGGCCTTTTCCACTCATCTCTTCATTCGACGTAGCTGCGCATCTCGGGTGGGTTGGTGTCGGGGTCTTGAATGCCAGGGCGGCGACCTTGGTGGTGGTAGCCACGGTCGTCATGGGAGGATCTCGTGCCTTGGGTGTGGTCTGGCTGCCATGGCCGTGAGGGCGGCATGATGGTCAGGGTGCGACGGCCGGTGGCTGTGGTGCAGCGAGCGGTGGCTTCGTGTACCATATCTCGGTGATGAAGAGGGCTTCCCTGGGTGAAAACCCATTCTGGCCCTGCCAGGTCAACGGCGGCGGCGTCTATGGTGTCGTCCCCTTCTTGAAGGCGTCGTCGCAGTTTTTCTTTGTCCCGCTTGATGCTTTGGGGGAACTTCTTTCCCTGGATCGGACGATGACAACTCTATGGTGTCGTATCCTTCCTGAAGGCACCGTCTTGGAGCTTCGGGTTCATCTTGCTCGGCCTCTCTTCGTCCAGAGAGGGCCCCGTAGAGTCGTAGGGTGCTTATAACTATTCATATCACCCTTGTGTCTTCCCCTGAGTGTGTCTGTGTTGTGTGTGTTGAGTTGTATGCTGGATTGATTGTTGCTTTATACTATATAAAGCGGGGCATGAGACTTTTTCAGTAACATGATTGTCCATTGTGCCCTTAGATCTTACAGAATTTACCGCGCCACTCCGGTATAACATGCCGGTACTATCAAACAAAAACAAGCAAAGTGCTAAACTGGAGTAAAATTGCATTCATAGTCTTTAAAAGAAATATTTTCGTAGATGTTTTACTAAATCGGGTAATATGTGTCACAAGTGCAGAACTATAGTCTATAGGGTAAAAGGCGGAATTCACTAAAAAAAAACTAATATACATTACATTTTGGAACGGAGGGAGTATGACTTATAAAACTAATTGTGATATCATCTAAAAAAACTATATGTGATAGTCATATCTCCGCTCACTTGAGTGCTTGTAATCGTCGCTAGGTGCTCTCAGACATGAATGCATTTTTTTTATTTCTATTGTTTTGCAATGCCATGATTTTTGATGAATAGATTGAAATTTTTTTCCGCAAAAATAATAGTAATGCACTGTTTATTAATGCTATGTCTTAACGTATCCTAGATGTTTAGATACAATGCTCAATATATATGTTGTATGTTATAGTAAATATAACACCAAATTGCATGCAGCACTTTGGCCCGTCGATACTAGCTTGTTTATTATGCGGGCAACACATCGCAGAAGGTAGTTTGCGATAGCTTGTCGATGATGAGGGCAACACATCACACAAGGTTGTTTGCTATCTGATGCCACATCAGACAAGCTCGATCTACACATTAGTCCCAGTTGCATTACGAACCGGAACTAATGTGAGCATTAGTCCCAGTTCAAGCGGCTAGGGTGCCCAGTAGGCATTACCCCCGGTTCAAATGGGACCTTTAGTCCGTTTGGAGACACCAACCGAGACTAAAGGGCATGCCCTTCTTCAACCGGGACTAAAGATCAGACTTTTAGTCCCGGTTGGAGCGACCAACTGGACCCGGTTGGAGCCACCAACCGGGACTGAAGGGGTTCTGAAATTTGTTTTTTTGTTTTTCCATTTGTTTTATGTTTTTAGTTTTGTTTTAAATTGCTTATATCTTTTAGGATATTGGATGTTTTTGAGTGATTATTTTTGCATTTGATTTGAAATTTTGTCTAGTTTATGTTTGTGCCATTAGTTTTCAAATTTGAATGACTTAAATTTGAATTTGTTCAAATTTGCTTCAAACCCTAGATTGTGAATAATTTGAGTTTAAAATAGTTTTAAATTTAATTCTTTTTGCTCCTAGTCACATGTTACATTGTTGTCACAGTAAGATTTATTTGGTTACTTTTAGAATAATTTAAATTAGGATTTTAAATAAAACAGTACTGTTTTGCTTATATGGTTGTTTTAGTCCTTTAATTGTTGTTTCCAATTTTTGTAGTTAGTTCTTTCTATAGATATTAACATGTTGTAGTATGTTAGACAACAGTAGAATTTTCTTATAATTAATAAATATTTATTTTACTACTGTTTTGTATTAATAGTTATTTAGCCGATAATAGTTGATAGAATTAGTTTTGCTATAATAAAAAGTAATTCTTTTTGCCACTTTAATAGAACGTGATCCTGGCTTGGTTAACCTTAGTTGTGACTTTGGCTCGGACGGTGCTAGCACATGTAGTCGATAGTAGGATTGGATGGACACCATCCCAGACTAAAGGGGTTCTGCAATTTTCAAACTCTACCCCCCCCCCCCCCCCTCTGTACCGCCATTTCAATTTTGATAAACAAAAGAAAAGAAAATGATGAAAACTTCAAAATTTTAAATCCTTCAAGATGTAATTATGTTACTTCATCTACTAGTTAGGAAAATTAAAAAACATAAATTTCCACATTTTTGCAAAAAAGTGTTATGAAAAAGTAAGACGTCTATAATGTTTGCATACGATGTCAAAAAACGTATAATATATCAAAATGTTCAGCATGAAAAGCCGGTTCCAATCCTATATCTCATGAGTGGTATTGAGCCACTCGAGCGGTTTCTATAAAGTATAAGGTTCAGAAGGCAAGAAACATCTCCTAGAGATAAGGCAGCAGATAGATTATAAATCCTATTCTACAAAATGTAGAGATACATCAATATACTTACCTGGGCCTAGTCCTGCTACTGTATGGCAATTACTTGGCCCTATGGGTGTCATTCGTGTTTATTGACCGTGAGGCAGCGATACAGAACTTCGTCCCCTCAAATGAAACGAATTAGGCCGGCCATAGTGGGGGTATCGTAGCCGGTATCATGCACTTGGAAATTGCAAACATGATGATGTGGCAGAGAATTAAAGAAGAGAGAAAAGGTTAGAGTAACATAAGTAGATACCCTAACATAATAAATGCTATACTACTTTGTGTCATGCATGGTCATAAATAAGTTCATCTATGATACTACTCTATGATACTATGCAGTATCATACACTAGTATCATAGTATATGATACTCCCCACTATGAGTAGCCTTAGTCATGGGCGTAGGCATTTGCGTAGGCACCAGGTGAGCAGTGGCGGCATTGCTAGTGGCCAGTGTTGGGTGGCATGATGTGCAGCGGTTGCTGGTGCAGGCTATGCCACACCTTTTTTTTGTCTTCCACCACTACTGGCAGTTGACAGTAGTAGCGGGAGTGTCATGTATAGTGCTGCGTGCATATGGCTTTAATCTAAAATAAGCCGATGAGGAACTCAAGGAAGGTGATAGTTTAGTCTCGATGTTGACATGACTAAGAGCCTGTAGTTGCATAGCAGTGGTTGAGGTAGTCGTGGGAGGGGACGCCACAGTCGACATCAAGGTTGGAGTTGTCTATGTCGTTTATAGTAACACTTGAAGCCATAAGCGTAAGGAAGTGCTACATAGTCAAGGATGCAAAGATGTGGTAGGAAGAAAATAGTGACACGATTGAGGTAGTCGTTGTCGACGGATAATGTTCCCCCAATCTAATGAGTTTGTTGTGGGAGAAAGTATAGAGAGGGTCCTGCCTTAAGGGGTGTTATTGGTGATGAAGGGGACACAATCACATAGTCTCATACAACTCAGAACTTAAAACATAAGTAACGAAGTTTACACATGCCCATAAGATGCAAACCAAGAACAAAAGTCTTGCAACTTAAACCCATAGGAATAACTCGTGAGCAAACTAATGTCAATTATGGCCCTTTGGAATAAAGGATACCAATTTCTAAGCATCCAAATCCCACATTCACTCTTTGTCCACGCCATCAGAGTCTTCATCACCATCCTCTTCATTTTTATCTTCGGAAACTCAGTTCCCATCAACTTGGAGGTGAATACCCTCGGTAATGTTGCGCTATGAAGGAGTTGGCTCAACATCACTAGTACAATGCTCATGACCAATCGCACAAAGATTTCCCATGTCACCTTCCTCTTCTAAAAATCATTCTTCTACGAATAGGCAATCTCTTTTGAGTTGAAGTCCCACATGGCCCACATTTTTTGAAAATACTTCCCAACAAAGCGCTCGAACTTTGACAATTTTTTTATTCATGAGCTCTTTTTTCCTTCCTTAATTGATGGCATGGAAACATGTACACCCTCCATCTTTCTTAGGAGGATCCCATATTTTGACTACAGTCCGTATGATACCGAGTGGGAACCTTGGAGTCAATCAAACCTTGAATGTATGGAGCATAGGGCAAGCTACAATCATGGATATCATTCCAAATAAAGTGTAGGCCATAAATATTTTTGTTGGGAGTTGCATGTCCACCAAAAAGTCTATGCCCCAACTATGAACAAAGCCAAGATTGCCACTCTTGGGTCTAAGATCCCACATAACTAATTTGTGAAGAAATGCTTACCTCATTTTCATAAAGGCGTCCTTCCCAACAACAACACTAGATGGTACTCTCTGACTAGGGTAAAGTGGAATAAGTGCACTAGTTTCATGTACAAACCGGAGGCAACACCATTTATCTTGTGAGACCTACAAGCTCTCCCATCCACACACACCTAAGCACCAGCAAACTCATCAAATGTAGCATCATAGTTTGTGTGATTGATCAGCCAAATCAATTAGGAAATGATTGCATAAAATTGGAGAATCACCTCTCCGTTCGGATCACACCGAAAACAAGTGATATATACTCCAAACCTTTGCCTTCAGTCACCTCCATGACACCAACAAATCTTGCAAGTTTACCCTTGAGGAAATCTAGATCCATAACATTTTCAGCTGAACAACCTTCTTGGATTCATACACACATACGCTCATAGATATCTTCTTTGAGAATGGAATGAAAGAAAGATCACATGCGGTCTTTCGACTGGTGAAATGAGAGACACTTTGCTTAAAAATCACGAATTGTTCAAGCTACATAGCCTTGTAATCAATAGCAACATAACTTGGATCCTTGTTTTAGAGAGAAGCTTGGTGAGCACATGGCTCGTTTGCTAGTCACTTACCTTAAATTAGAGCTTGCAACATTCTTTCTGTCAAGAACCTTGCTTCTACCATGAGAAGTACCATGCTTCGCCCTTCCTTCCCTCTGAATTACAAGATCTTGTTGTGCAAACTAGTCTTCTATATCACGGTCATCACCTTGACCACCACCACCACCACTGCCACTACATTGTCCAACATCACCATGATCCTCGGGAATGAAACAAGGTTCACCTTGAAATGGATTTCCAAAAATATGGTTACCGGTGCACTTCTTCATACTCCTCTCAGCATCATCACCATCATGAGAATCACGACACATACGAGAGCTACCTGTGAAATTAGAGGACAAGCATGAACAATATGAGTACAAGGATCCCATAGAAGGAGGTCACAAAGATCCGTTAGAAAAAAACGAGCATTTTTTGTTTAAACTAAGTAAAAAAACCTTATTCCACCGATCAAAATGCCCGAGTATAACTGAGTGTGAGTAAAGAGACCCCCAATGGGAGGGCGAAGTTCAAACAAATAAATCCTAGACAAAAAATTCTTGGGGTAAATTCGAGGATTTACATCCTAGTGCTACTATAATGCTTAGGGAATAGGTAAACATGGATAATTCCCTAAGACTTGGAAGAATTGAAGAAATTTGACCTAAAATATTCTGAAGAGCCTTGTCGTCGGCACCGCAAACCACATAATTGTGCTCAAACTCCTGCTGCTGCACATGCCCGAGCGCAATGTGGCATGCGTGATGTCACCTTTAGTGATGTACGCTTCGTGGATGCGACAGTGCTGGCATCTGAGGGCATGGCCACTACGCCCTACTTGACTCTACTTCAATGATAGAAAGCAAGGGATGGCGATGATGAAGGAAGATATGGCACATCATCTTCTTCTTCTCCTCCTCTAATTTTGCCCTTCTAGTGGGCATTTCGTCGAACATTTGCCATGCGCCAATGTCAAGCTCCACCCCACGCCCTGCTCCACTCCTTGTGGATGACGCAAACACACTCGGAGGTGGAGGAGCTCTGGGCGCTGCAGGCGCCGACGAGCTGTCATGGTTGAAAAACTAGTACAAATCTATGCCCGACTGGACGTTGTCCTTGCACAGACTCCGCCATGGTGGCATTGGCCGTCCAACCACGGGACGCGCACGTCATCCACGGTCGGCGGACCGGTCATGGTACTTGTGTTGTGCATCCTCAACGACTACGTCCGCCGTTCCACTGTAGTCGCCATCGTTCTCCATGTCAGAGTCGCTCCACGCGAGCAGCCTCCTGTCCCAGCCCATGCCCCTATAGGCGAAGGCAATGGAGAAGCGCGGGTGCATCCCACAACACGAGGCACATGGAGGCGACGTCCCGAGCAAATGCACACGATGAGGTGCTCCCATGGGCAGAGAAAGAGAGGGAGAAGACGAAGGCAAAGGGCAATGAGGTGTGAGGTCAATGGTCAAAACCATGCCACACCAGTACAAAATGTGACATCCTGGTTTAACAGAAATAATAGACTACTCGTATCAATAAGGTGTACCTTTTTCAGAAGCCCATCGTCAATGAACCTTAAAGTTAAGTATGCTTGACTTGGAGAAATTTAAGGATGGGTGAGCGACTGAAAAGTTGTTCCTAGATGGGCATGAGTGAGAAAAAGTGTGCAGGAAAGACTAGGTGGTATGTGGGCCTGTCTAGATACCAGGCACAACGGCCAAGAACCGGTGGGTTTGGTCGGGGTGTTATGATTGGTATAAGAGCCGACGCTCTTGGTTACATGGGCATGTGTGGATCAGTGATGCATGCATGGGGCACATGTGGCTGATGGCACTAGTGCACACAGACGTGTTCCAAGAGGGAACATTTCTGCTGGGCTGACGTGGACGTTAGTTCCTTTCAGGGGTGTGGGTTGTATGTGACATCCCGACTTAATAAGAATGATATAGACTACTCATATCAACAAGGTGCACCTTATTTTTCATAAGTCCATTCTCGAAGTTAAGCATGTTTGACTTGGGGAAATTTAAGAATGGTGACCGACTCAAAAGTTGTCCTCAGGTTCACACGAATGAGAAAAAAGTGCGTAGAAAAGACTAGTATTGATATGTGAGATCAGACTAGATCATAAACACAACGGCCAGACATCAGTGGGGTGAACCGGTGGGTTCGGTGGGTTCGGTCGGGGCGTTACACAAAACCATTGACGCAACCTGATAGACGAAAAATATCCCTGTTCAAGATTTATATGGTTTTGATAATATCCGAGTTGAAAAAAATAGGGATGAAAAATAGAATTAATGTTGTTTAATTTATAAGCCCACCGATTGTTCTTGTGTATGGTCTTGATAATATCTTTTTCTAATCCTGCCTTATGGTTGCACATATGGAAGCAATGCACTGCACAGAAATTCAAAGGCAAACTAGCAAAAATCCGCGTAGTTTGCCGTTGCGAGCAGTGATGAGTTGTACTCCCTCCGTCCGAAAATACTTGTCATCAAAATGGACAAAAAGGGATGTATCTAGAACTAAAATACATCTAGATGCATCCACTTCTATTCATTTTGATGACAAGTATTTCCGGACGGAGGGAGTACTTACTACTGGAATTTTTTTACCACTTTATCAGTGCCCGCAATACTTGGTAAATCCAGAAAACACATTTGCCGTGCGTTACACTGAGCGCCAAAAAAACACCAGTCGGCAGACATCAGTTTACCGAGTGGTTTTTATAAGACGCTTAATAAATAGTTTTACATTTTTATTTTTCTTGTCCAATTCTTATTGTATTTTTTAACACAGGGGCTATTATATACGGGCGCTATTATATACATGCATGCACTCATCCTTATAAACACACACGCATACTCTACACGTACGAGCACCTCTGAGAGACTGAGTTGACATATCATAATGAGATTGAAGAAGTCATCATAGTTGTCTTGTAGTCAATGGGAACGTTTCCTCGCACTGAACGCGCATCCCTGTAAAGCATGAAATAATTACTGTAGTTTACCGAGTAGTTATTATAAGACTACTTGATATAAAAATGTATTTTACTGTAGTTTACTGTATTTTTGTCTAACATTTTTAATTTTCTTTGTTGACATCATGTCCTTAACTGGAACAACACAGGATATTCGAGGCATTGGGATTTGTTGGCATGGATTTATATTGGGATTCGTTTTGGTATTTTGGTATTTCTTGGTTAGGAAAGCATCGTCATGAACATAACCAGTTGCCTATGAGACAATGGCCGAAGAAACAAATACAAAAATCCACGTTAATTCTAATAGCTATCAGTGTGCCCGTGCTAGGTAGCCTAGTGGCGGCCATCGCCGTTGGACCAGTGCTTTGGGTGTTTCTGTCAACTCTTGTAAGAGAAGACTATGGCATCACGGACAGAGAGGCAACTAAAGCAAATATGAAGCGGGCGCTGAACTTATTCTACTACGCAGCTTCTGCTCACGGCTTCCTATGCACATTGTGGGTGATGACTCAAACGGTTGCTAATAATTTGCTCGTGAATATTGTTAGCGGACGACATGGTTTCAGCCCCAAGGTACTCCGTGCATATATACGCAAAACAAAACAGATGTGTGTAAATTACCACGTGTCCGCAACGAGCTGGAATTTGATTACATATGGTGCCGGCTTGCTGGATTCCAGCTTACCAGAGGAATATGCGGCTGGAGGAAGGGTACTAACAATGCTGATTGATCAGGATGTACCGTCACAGACAAGACAGACAGCACGGCTGCTTATCAGGTCACCAAGACAAAGAATTCAGAAACTGGTCGGAACCCTTGCATGGAGAAGCCCAGCCGAGCAAGAGATGAGATGGCTTGCGGCAAGGATTGTGGAGCATGTCGCTGCCGACCTCAACCTTGCTCATTTTCCAGGAGCATTGGAATGTATATCCTCCCTCTTCAACCAATTACCAGTTGTAGCTGGGCAAGGAAATATGGATCTGATTTTGCCAGGCTTGAGAATTCTAGAGAACCTGGCTCATGATGAAGATAACTGCACAGCGATATACAATAACAAGGGCCTTTTCTCAAAAATAGTTGCGCCTCTCAGCTCCAACGAATGTGTACAATATATCAAGAGCAGTGCTGCATGGACCGAGGTAGTACACAGGTCACTGAGAGTGGTGAAGCAGCTTATGATATCTCCAGGACTCACCGGCAAAGAGATCAGAAGCCTAATTACAGATGATAGTCATGTGGTCAGAAACTTGGAGGCCGTACTGGATATTGATATGAAGAGTAATAGCAGTATCATAGAGCTACAGATGGGAACTTTAAAGGCTCTTACACAATTAGCATTGCATCATCCAACAAGTACTTCTGCAGAAAAACTTATTGAGAGGGCACTGCACATATTCATTTCCATAGATTGGATGGAAGATTATTTGAAACATGAGAATGACATGATGGAAGAAGCTAAGAAAACTGCAAACCGGCTTAAAGAAAGTGCTGGTTTGGCATTGGAAATGCTGTCCAGTGATCCAGAGGCGGTCAAGGGCTTCACAGTGTGCGAAGATGATGTCCATCATCTTACTGAATTGCTCGACTGCAATGTCAATACCATCGAGTGCAAAATAAGTGCAACAGATACTGTGGAAATAGAGATCAGCATGGACTGTCGTATTAGTGCAACAGTCATCTTGAAGCATTTGAGCAACTATGTGAAGGCGCCAACCTTACGGAAGGTATGCTGGAACACACCTACTGCATTCTACATGTTTTCGGTTTATTTTATTATGCATCTCAAAATAATTATCAGAAAAAATAGAGACATGCATCTTGTTCTAACATGAGCACCTCCAAAATTTCATTCAAACATATGATCATGTTTGCCATGTACAAGAGAGACAAGTGATTGCCGTTACAGTGTTCAGAAAAATAAGTTGAACACTAGTCCTTTTTTGTGCAGGGTATATTTAATCGTATTTTTGTATGAATTTTCTAAGTTGTCTAGTTACAACATGATGCATATGAATTTTTTGCAGAATGCTTTAAATAGGTAATTAGGTAACCCTAAACTCGAGCATCGACTCTTGCAGATACAAAATCCACTCACTTGACTTTTTTGAGCTAAAATAATATGTTCGTACATCATCGCAGGCACTCGGGCAATTGCTTCCTGTACAACAAGACGCGCCTTCCACATCACGGAGCCACATCAACAACAGGACGCTGCAAGCAACACTATTATCACTCGTCGTGACGATTTGTGTGAACAACAATATTAATCTTGCAGGAATCTTACTTTCGCAAACGCCGCCAGATACCCTGGAAGACTTTGTGGTGAGGCTCAAGAATATGGTGGAGGACAACATGTACGGCACCCGTGTGTGTTTGGCGATACAGAAGCTTACCTGCAAGATGGTTACAGAATTCATGAAGCATGATCGAAACGTCGAAGTGATCGACAGGCACAATATCGTTGGCACGTTATTGGAGGCTTCAAAGACGATGGCCGAGCTTGAGAGCAGCATGCTTTTCGCGGGCATCAATCATCATGATCGTTGCGGGGTTCCTCTTACGCCTTTCTCTTCTGTTCTCGCTAAAAATGCAGAAGATCTTCTGACACAGAGGAAACAGGCTCTGGGCATCAACACTGTGCCTGCTGGTTTGCCAGTACCACTACCATGATTGTTGCATTATGGAGTATCTTAGTGTCCAGAATGCTTGTATCAGCATAAAGGGCATGGATACGAAGAGCAACAACGGTATCATAAAAATGCTGAAACGGGTATTGAATTCTCGGTGTTTTGTAAGTTTGGCGTTTTTCATTTTGTTTCCTTTGAGGATTTGTGAGGCTTTGTAATAATAACTAACGCAGTGGGCATCAACACTGTGCCTGCTGGTGTATGTACCAATTCAGCTTGGAGCTGCCAATTAATGTCCTGTTGAATGTTTATGCAGGTCTCACTCATCCATTTTCATCCATTTTGATGACAAATACTCCCTCCGTCCGGAATTACTTGTCATCAAAATGGATGAAAATGGATGTATCTAAAACTAAAATACATCTAGATACATCCATTTCAATGGCAAATATTTCCGGACGGAGGGAGTATTTCCGGACGGAGGGAGTAGTAACTATCTGATGTTTTTTCCTTCAGCAAGAAGTCAGTTAACACTTGGAACAACTGAACTTTTTATCCCTGTGGTCTGTGGACACTACACTTCGACGCCACAGCAGCCTGACAGATATGTCAGGCAGAGGAGGAGGGCAGCCGATGCTGCAGCGCATCAATAAGTTAGGTTCACAAGAGTAAAAATCACTGGCAAATGGCAATCAATCAATCAAATTGGAGTTTGGACGCGACCCAGAGTAACGAACTGCAAACTGGACAGAGCAGATTCAGAGTGGATTGATGGAGCTTACCAGGCAGACCGCATGCCGGCTCGAGCAAGCTGCTGCTGCTTCCCTACGCGCAGTAGCGGTCCGCACCGGCCGGGGCGCACGCGCACTGACGGGCGCGCCGCCCGCCGCCGTCAGCCAATGCGCGTCGAGGGCGGGCACGAGATCCCCCGCCATCCTGTAGTCGTCACCGCTTTGAGAATCTTCCTTTCCTTTGAAAGGCATTGAGAATCTTCACGGCCAGTTGAGAGAACTTCACGGCCTAGTTAGAAAATGCGGTCGAGCGAACAGTTAGGGCTAGCCCATTTGCCAGATTGGACGGTCCTTTTTTCGTTTTTACTTTCTTTTTTACTTTTATTTTTAGTCTATATTAAAATAATTCGGGACTACAAAAAGGTCCTAAAATTTTAAAAAACTAAAATTTCGAAAAAGTTCTTTAATTAAAAAATGTTCATGATTTCAAAAGAATGAACAGTTTTTTAATTTTAATGAATTTTTATTTTTACGAAACAAAATTACAAGAGCTTTTAATAATGATGAACATTTGTTTTGTATTCAGTGAACATTTTTTTAACTTTATGAAAAATACTGTATTGAAGAACTTTTTTTTTCGAAAAATGGAGGAACAAATTTTGAATTTGATGGAGACCTTTCAAATCGATTAACAAATTTCAAATTTGATGAACATTCTTTAATTCACGGAACAAATTTTGAATTTTGGTGAATATTTTTTTAATCTGATGAACAAAAAATTGAATTAGATGATTGATGAACAAAGAAATGTTCGTGAATTCAAAAAGAAATCCCCCCTCCCCCCAAAAAAATAGAAAAGGTAAATAAGAAAAAGAGAAAAGGAAAAGGAAAAGAAAAAAGAAAAAGAAAAGAAAGAAAAAACAAAGGGAAACAAAGAATGGGCCAGCCCAAAGGAACGCCCGGCACGAGAGGGGGTGTGAACGCAGTCGCTCGCGGGCGACCTACACGCCGTATAGGATTCCTCATGCACGCAGTCAACAGTCAGGCGTATAGGATCGATCCTTCGCTAGCGAACTGGCCGGCCCGAAACACATATCTCCCAGTCAACAGTCAGGCGTCAACACATTCAACCAGTGAACTGAGCAAAGGGAACACCGAGCAACTCGAACAAAGCGAGGGAAGACCGAGCAACTCGAGCAGCTTGAACAAGCGAGGGACAAGTGCGTGAACGCTGACAGCTCTAGTCAGCGGGAGAACTATACCTCGCTTATAGTGAGATGATGAATCGTACGCTTGTCGTGAAGGAGTTTCCTCTCTCTACAACTACTTGTCGGATTTTTTTTCGCAGTTTGATCGACCGAGACACTCGCTTGATGTTCGCTCACTCATTTCTTCTAGGTTCTTTGGTTTTTTTATTTCTGCTTTCTTTTATTGTTTCTTCATTGGTTTTCCAGTTTTTTGCTTTTTCATCACTTTTTTTGTTTCTTTTCTGTTTTCACTAGTTTTTTCTTTCCTATTTGTGCTTCTTCATTTTTCTTTATTTGGCTTTCATCAGTATTCTTCATTTTCCTTTGTTTAATTTATTGGTTTTCATTGCTATTCTACATTTTTATTTGTTTGTTTCTAAATCTTCACTATTTTTACATTCCTTTGTACTGTTTTTGGTTTTCTTTTAATTTAATTTTTTATTTCATTCCCTTTGTTCCATTTACTTTGGTCTCCTTTGTTTACTTTGCTTCTCTCCTTGGTTTCAATCGGTTTTTTCTTTCTCCTTTTGTATAGAACAGAGATACTTTTATAAACATTTAACCTTTTATTTAAATACATGAAACCTTTACACGTTGAATAGTTTTTCAAATACAAGATTAACGTTTCTCAAACATATATGTTTTGATGTCGAATTTTTTCATACATATTCTACATTTTTTGTATACATTAGGAACGTACTCCCTCCGTCCGAAAATACTTGTCATCAAAATGGATAAGAGGAGATGTATCTAGACGTACTTTAGTTCAAGGTACATCTTTTTTTATCCATTTTGATGACAACTATTTTCAGACGGAGGGAGTATTTTTATACATAGATGATTAACATTTTCAATTATGTATGTAAAGTAATTTTTATAATGATATATTTAGTATATTTTTAAATCCATGTAAAAGTGAAAAAAAAACAAAAGCAGAAAAGCAAAAAGAAGAAGAATAAGAAAAATGCAGTAGAGGTCGAGCCTCTACTGGGAGGGCCCATTCGGACCTTCCCTACGTCTCGTTATAAGTGAGACATAGAGTTACCTTTTAGCGCCTGAAGCGTCAAGAAATTGCGATCCTAGGAGACCCCAATTTATGTTTCTTATTCCGCCTGTGACCCATGTGCATGTACTTCCAGGGCACTCGTACGACCTGTATTGGCACGAAAATTCGATATCTACGAAGAGGTACATATACTTCCTAACAATAAAACTACCCCCCTCCCCCCTGAATTTCACGGGGTGGGCCTGTCCTTCTCTATTCTCAAATCATATTCGTCCACCTGGTTCATTACGTTAATTACGTAGCAATATTTACGTAGGTCTAGCATCTCTCGTATTGTCTCGCCAGGGCGATTTCTCTTTCGTTACGAAACGTAGTTCTGGCACACCTTTGGCGCCTCGCTACTGGACCAACCCAGTACTGTAGATGCCCACTAGTTTTCTTTTCTCTGTGGTTGTTTAATCTTTTTTTCACAGTTTGCGTTTCTTGCTCGTTTTCTCATTTTTTTTCCTTTCCTTCATTTCTTCTGTGTTTTTTATATTTTAAAGAAGTTCATTTTCTTTTATTTTTTATTTTTTAACCCATTCCATATTTTTCGAAAACATTAGGAATATTTTTTACACCCGTTTAGTATTATCAAATACATGATTACATTATTTTTTCAAACATATGTTTCGATATCTATTTTTTTCATATACACTTGTACATTTTTTTGTATACCACTACAAATTTTTTTTACATATCTTTAATAGTTTTAAATACATAATATTTTTACAAATACATGTTTTACTTTTTTGAATACATGCTAAAAAAATTAAAAACCCTATTTTAATTTTAATGATAAAAACACATTTTTAAATATTTTAACATTTTTACCATCTATAAACGTATCTTAATAATGTCATGAACATATTTCTGAAATTCATAATATTTTTAGTGAATGCAATCTACATTTCTAATAGTACAAAACATTTTTTCGAATTACATGAACATGGTTTTACATTGTATAGCTTTTTAAAATATGTCACACACATTTCTTTTGAAACGCGTGAACATTTTTTAAAAGCCACAACATTTTTAAAATAACGCTAATAACTTTTTTTACACTGTGCTAACATTTATTAAATTCGTGGTTTATATATTTTTATGTAAATCTTAAGTTCCTGATTATATGCACTCATAATGTTTACAGAAAATGAAGAAAGAAAAAATGAAAAAAATGAGAAGAAAAATAAACAAACCTACAGCAAGCTACTTGGGTCAGCTGGTAAAGATGCCTGATGGAAGTCGAGCTTGTGGCTCATTATAAACGAGACATAGCCGGTCTCATATTAGCCGACCAATTTAATGATTTTTATTGTGTTTGGTTTCCACTGGTTCTCTTATCAGTTTTTTGTGTTTTTTTTAGGATTTCTTTTGTTTCTGGTTTCTAATCTTTTATTTTTCCTTTTTCCTTTTTTAAACGTGGGAGCATGTTAAAAACTTGATTTTTTAACATTAAAGCACAATTTTAGAATTCACAAACATTTTAAAGTGCGTGAGCCATTTTTGAAACTAGATGAGCACTTGTCACCCTGGTTGGCAGCTCGACCTCTCTTCTTGGAACCTTATACAGATAACTGAGATAACACTTAACCCAAATCCATGCTATGTTGGCGTCGAGGGAAGGAGAGCCAGGCAGGAGTGGAGCCCGGCGGCGGTTAGGTTAGCACCCGGGCCGCCTACGGGAGCAGCACATGGGCTAGGGGAAAGGAATATATTTTCTAGTAGCACAGTAACCAAATTTTATGGGTTTGCACAAAAAAATTGTATGGTTGCTTGGTTGCAATCCAAACACACCCTCAGCCTTAGCGCCTCCATCTCCTCGTTCAGTGCTGACAGCGAGCTCCCGAGTCCCAAGCTTGGGCGGCTGCTGCGAGGATAGCACCTGCACGGCCGTCTTTGTCAGGATCCGTCGGTTTTTTGCCGGGTCCTTGCACGCCTTTAGAGTCAGCTTCTCGTATTTTAACCACCGGCACAACGTGCCCCGCTCTTCCACCATTAGGGTCGCGTGAGACTGCACGCAAACAGAAGGATACATTATACTCTGTCCATCATAGATAAAAATACTCCCTCTGTAAATCACATATAAGATCGTTTGTTTACAGAGGGACTATGAGGTAGAGCAGAGTTATATCAGACCCTAAAAAAAGAATTTAACATGGTTGAGTAATTAAACTTTCTAAATGTTCTGTTGATGATCCTAGCCAAATCATCATATAGTTAGGAATTGTTTAGTGCCCTGTTTTGTCGGTTAGCATGCTCAAAAGGAATACCGTGGATGCCAGGAAAACCAAAGCGAAAAGGACACACAAGAAAGCCGAGGAAGGTGATTAAGGGGGGGGGGGGGGGGGGGGGGGGGTAAACATGGAAAGCACCAGGCAATCCGGCAGAAGGTAAACTCAAGCAAAGGCTACTATCCAATCACTAGTACATTATGGAACGGAGGGAGTAGGAAACAAAATTGAGATCCCACTTGTGAAAATGATGAGCCAATACAAAAGTGAAACCAGTTTGATAGACCAATGACAAGATGAAGCAAAAAGGGCACTGCGTGCAAACGGGGCCAAAATAATGTCAAAGTTATGTCCCTGCATGAAAAATAAAACATCTGCATGCATGCACAGACGTAAGAGAGGAAAATACTGCTGTAACTTGGTGGAAGCAACCTTCAGACAGAAGAGAAGAACACTGAAATCGATTCAGATTTTAGTTCACGTACTGCTGAAAATACTTTTGTTGCGAGTACCAGTTCTCTGAGAGAAGCAAGCACTGTACATCGATTCAGGCGCATAGCAAAATTCAGCATGCTGAATGGATTGAGTCGGTGACTAGTGCTGAAAGAGATTCCTTCATGCTAATCTGACAGAATGAAAGGATAAGACAGGGATAAAGCAGGCGAGTGTGGTGTGGCCTAGTGACAAGTTTTTCTTTCAGATCTGAGCCGATGGGCCAAAAGCAAGCGCACAATGCAGAGTGCAAATGGGACCAAAGGCATAGCAAACAAATTGCTCCATGCTCCCTAACACAAAAAGTGTTATACTGTACGTACTAGACAATCCCTCTAACCATCATTAGCAACTCATCATAGTACTATCAAACTCCATTCAGTTGTTGCTTTGCAAAAGTCTTTGTTTGATCAGTCATCTTGGCACCATCATACGGTCATCATAGTCCCAGAGAATATTCCTTGTCGCAGGTGAAACTCCCGGTGGCCTGGCTGGCCTGCACTCTGCCTACTGCTTGTTTCTGAATCGATTAGCTTTTCTTTTCCTGAAAACGCAATCGAACAGCACACGATGCTTCAATTACCCCCTTAACCTCCCATCCTAAATCAGCATGACTATGTCTACGTGTGATCCGAAATATCGTTGCTTACGAATTCGGTTTCAAACTCAACTGCCAATTTTTTAAATCAAAATCAAAAAAAATTCTAAGTTCAGTTGAACATTTGAAGTTTTGGAGAAAAATAACTTGCCCAGGTACACAAAGTCGTTTGGCGCTCTGTATGATGATGGTTCGATCTCTGCATATGTCGTGCTTTACACTCGTATGCATAGGAGAAGATCTCCGCGTGGTGCTCGTCAACTAACCTCCCCACCTTCATCATCATCTACCATCATGACGGTCGTTTGTATTGTGTCATGAGCAACTTGGTTGCACTAAGTTATAAACTACTCCACCGTTCCTAAATATAAGTCTTTTAGATATTTCACTCATTTTACTCTGTATGTAGTAATATACATCCGTATTGAAGACTGGTGGGCTAGGCTCTGCGCCGCCCCGGGTGGGCGGGGCAGGGTCCATGAGGGAATCACTTGGGCGGCATACACCGCTTGAAACTTGTGGAAAGAGCGGAATAGACGGGTGTTTGAGCAAAAGGAACTAACAGCGATAGGGGTTTCAACACTAATCAAGGATGATGTTTCTCTGTACCGAGCAGCAATAGAGTCTCCCATAATTACAGAGATGTAGACAGAGGGTGTGGATGTTTCCAGCGTGGTGTGTTTGTTCTTTTCCTGCCAACCTCTCATGGTGGCAACATGTTGTACGTTCTGTCCCCCCTCTTACTTATAATGCAAAGGCAGAGCTCCTGCTATTCTCGTCAAAAAATATACATCCGTATTGTATTCCATATTGAAATCTCTAAAAAGACTTCTATTTAGTAACGGAGGGAGTACTGGGTTATCTATACTGTTATACTCATATGTATTACTCCCTCTAATCCAAAATAAGTGTCGCAGTTTTGAACTAAAACTGCGAGAATTATTATGAATCGGGGGTATTTTCCGAAATGATCTTATTCATTTCAACTTTTTAATCACATGTACATTATTTTACGCAAAAGAAAGTATAACCCGCGTCACTCGCAATCAGCAATCAACAAGGCACAAGCCAAAAATATCAACGCAGCAAAAACAACTTTACAAAAAAGATCAAGAGGGAGAAAAGAGGCAAGAGCCTCACCCCCAAAAAGGAAAGCCTTGCTCAGTTTTTCCATTAGCCAGCTGCTAGCACATCCAAGGCAAGCCCCTACCACCCAATGCCTTGTTGCTCTTGGCCACAGCCTGGGGCGACAACCTCGTCTTCCCTCTCATTTCTTTGCACACCATCTCCAGCTCCGCCACCCGGCCCTGCATCCGCCGTAGGTTCATCCTTAGCGTCTCCTCCTTCTCGTCGTCCGGCATGACCCGCTTCGGTGTAGGTGACGACAAGGGGCTTTGGGGTGCATTGGGTGGCCGCTGCAAGGACAATGCTTGCACGGCGATCCTCGGAGGGATCCGCCGGTTCCTCGCCAGCTCCTTGCACGCCTCGAGGGTCAGCTTCTCGTAGTTGAGGCACCGACATAGTGTCGCGCGCTCCTCAACGGTCAGCTCGCCATGAGACTGTATAGATTCACAAAGACACAAGTGTTATACTCTTTCTGCCGCAAAAATATAACCAAGGAAACAATATTTTTAAGATGCATTTTTATTATTTATTTTTATAAATTTCCCAATTTTAGTATGTCATTTGAAAATTGAAATTTTGCCGAATCGTCAAATGTTTATAGGTGGCCATTTATTTTAAATATAGGCAGTACACCACACACGCTATATGTAAAATGTAATCCAGTAGCCAAGAGCTTACAGAATTTATCGGCGTTTGATGAACAGAACTTTATAGGTTCCGTACCGGTGGCTAGGTAGTGCACGGAATGCCGTGGTCGGGAGGGAAACTAAAGCAGAAAGAAGAGACAGAAAGCGGAGGAAGGTGGTTAATTAAAGGAAGAAGACATAGGAAGCACACCAAAAGCAATCTGGCAGAAGGTATGTATACTCGAGCAAACAAAGGCTAACAGTACTACCTATCACCAGTAATAACACAAAGGCGAAATCTCAGTTCTCAAATGATTGTAGCTCTGTAAAAGAACTGAACTTCAAGCAGAGCAAAATGCTGGCAAACATGTGTAGTAACTTGGTGAAAGCAGAGCCAAAGTTCAGAGCTGTTGCAAGTGCTAGTTCAGAGTCTTCAGACAGATAAAATTTTCAGCGTGTTGAATGGATTGACTGGGTGACTGAATGGATGAGAGGATAAGGCATGATCGATGGATAATAAAGCGGACATGGGTAGTTAGTGTGGTCTCTGGTGACAAGGTTTTGAGATCTGATCTGATGGGCCAAAAAGGGCTAAAGCCATCGCAGAGCAAAGAAAATTGCTTCCATACTCCATGACACGAAAGTGGTACGCAGTCCACCTGTCCATCACTATCATCCCATGGCGATCATAGCGCTGCTACCAAACTCTATTCGGGCATGGCCAACGCTCCATGCTGGAGTGCTGCCCCATCATCCACATCAGATGAAATAGCAGAGAAAGAAAAAGAGTGTTGCTTGCAGAGCCAAGCGGTCTCTTGAAGAAGAGGCCGGTGCTTCAAACAAAAAGGGGAATAAAAGAAGCGTAAAGAGGCAAAATCAGAGACAGAGAGTACTAGAGGACCACACTGGATATGTGCAGCCATGTACTTTTAGAGTAAAAAGAAGATGGTAAGAGAGAGAGTACGGGAGGAATCACACCATGAATGAAGCTAGTGCTCCGTCTACTTTACTCCTACGTGGATGTTGGGGCAGCACCATGCTGCTGCCCCCATTGTACATGCCCTTCGGCTGCTTTGCAAAAGACCTCGAATAGCTAGTACCATCGACTAAGACAGAAGACAATCCTAGTTAACTTGGTCATATTGACAGACTGAAAAGTGTTTAGGTTTTCTTCATTTTCTGTAACAAATTGGACTAAAAAATGTTAGCAACTTAGTGATAAGCAGCTCTCATAACCTGCACTAGTTTGCCTGAAATCATCATGTGAATGTGCACAGTGCCAGGTGAAAATCTTGGTGTCTGCCCTCTCTGACCAGCATGGAGGAAAAAAGCACTGCCATGGCGGAGAATACTGTACTAAAATGTTCATGATTGGCCTATCATTAGCTAGACAACAACCACACCAAACTTCTTAACCTCCCGGTAATCATGCTCTAGATCATCATGAGCACGTATGATCCGAAATATTTTCTGCTTCAAACCTGAATCGAATTTTCCTAAAATACAGTCCAACATTTGAAAATTTAAGGAAACGGTTGTTAATCTTACCTCGAGGTAGATGTCCAGTGCCCTGTACACGCCGTCGTAGCAGTCCCTGGCGGAGTCCGGCAGGCTCTCGGCGACGGCGAGGAACCGGGACACCCGCAGCCCCTGGTCCGGCGAGATCTCCGCCAGGTACTTGTCCACCAGCCTCCCCGCCTTCCGCATCCTCTGCGTCGACAACGGCGAGCCGTCCTCCTCCACGGAGCTCACGAACACCCTGACGAGCCGCATGACCAGGCTCACGTCGTACACGCCGCCGCCGTCGCCGGACACGAGGAGGTCGTCGAGCGTGGCCTGGTCCAGCACCCGCCCCACCAGCGTCTCCAACCTGCGCCGGCACTCCCTGCCGAGCCCCGCCGCCGACACGGTCCGCAGCGCCGAGAAGAGGCCCCGGCAGGAGAACGCAGCGCCGCCGCCGGCGAGCGCCACGCCATGCACGGCCGTGTCGGCCAGGCCGGCGAGGACGCTGCCGCACGAGTCGCCGGCCTTGCGCAGCGTGGCCGCGCGGCGGAGGTAGTGCAGCAGGAACCGCGTCAGCGTGAGGTTCTTGTTGTCGGCGCCGTAACAGCCGAGCACTTTCATGGCCTTCTCGACGGTCGGCGGGGACAGCGACGCCACGTCGTCGAACCACCACTCCCGGCCGCCGCTCAGGCACGACGGCTTCACCGACTCGGCCGTCTTGGCCGCGGACGACGGCCGGCCACCGACCGTGTCCTGCGACGAGGACGAGCACGTCGACGATGACGAGCAGTTCGACTTGGGCGTCTCCGCGCCCGCGTCGATCCTGGAAAACAGAGCGGAGAGCAGCTTCTCTTGGAGCCCCGCCCCCGAGGCGCCGGTGGCAAAGGACTCGCAGCTCCTGACGGCGGCGAGCACGTCGGGCCACGTCCAGTCGTCCACGAAGGCCTCCGCCTGAGCTAGCAGGTTGCCGGCGCGCACCTCCTCGGTCATCTCCAAGAACGCGGCGGCGCAGTGCATGAGCGGGACGTCGGCGGGGCGGAGCGGCGGGAGGCGGCCATCGCCGTAGCAGAACCGCGCCACGAGCTCGAACCCCTCACCGCCTCCCGGGAAGCCATCGAGCTCAACGGACATCAACGTCCCCGCCGCTCCTCTGCCCGGCTTCACCCTGGTCATCTTCCCCTTCCTCTCCCGCGCCGCCATCGCCCTCAGCCTCCCAGAGAAGGCGCACACGACGCTCTGTCAAAGCGCCAACCAACCAACCAGTCATATCAAACTGAACTGCAAGAATTTTCTTGATCGATGCGACGCCGACAGATGCCTACCTGGTGGAGAAGGAGCGTGTGACGGCCATTGACGTGCACCGTGAGGTCACAGGCCTCGTCCATGGCGCTCGACGTGGGGAGTAGACAGCAAACCAGCAATGGAAGCAATGGACGTCGCACCCGGAGAAGCGAAGCGAAGTGGAGCGGTACTACAATATATCTCGGGAGGCGAGGGCCGAGAAGATCTGCTTACTCAGTTGAGCCGCGGGTCACAGGCACACAGTGGCGCTCGTCCGGCTTAAAGAGAACAGGTTAGTTCAGAGTGCTGAGTGAGTGGTGGTGCAGCGACATGTGCATGTGTACCAGTGGAAGGGAAATCTACGGAGGAGCGGCTCATGATTCCCAGGAAGAAAACAAATCGGCGTTTTGGGGAACTCTTTATAGTGCCGGTGTTGGCTGGACTCTGGGGTTCGTCAGAGATCAGTGTGGTGGTGATTGAGGTAGTAATTGATTGAGGGGAAAGAGGACGCCCCGCCTTCTGAGCGCACTAGAGCAAGCCAACAAAATGTCACCCCAGCCCAGAGCTTGCTCTGTTGTGGATGATGAGTGAATCCAATAGAACAGTGGCGCTGCGTGGGCTCAACTTTAGCACTGTTCAGAGAGATGCTTCACAGGTAATTTCAGGATCTGCATGGTCGACTGATGACTTTGCCACTGCAGCTTCACATCTGAACAATGCAGGCGTGCATGCATGCCACTGGATCGTCTTCGGTTCTCTTGCGCCGGTTCGTAATGTTACTACTTACCAATCTGGCCAGACATGCCATGCATGTAACACTGTTTTCAAAACTGAAAAGAAAAACTGCCTAGAGAACCCTGTACCGGGGGAAAACTGAGCCTCCGTGCATAGCATGACACATGTACTCCGTATTAGACTCGCCCGTGAGCGCGGTTTTGTCATGATCCAATCATCCAATGCGACTGCTCCGTCTCCATGCTAGTCCAAGACCCAAATTATGCCTGGTTTGTCACATCGGCGACTCGGATCATCCGTGATCTTGGAACTGTCTCATCTCCTCTCCATTAAAGAAATGAAGACTTGTCACCGGACACCGGATTACAGTACACGATCGACTTTGTTAGCTAGCTAGCCGCATTTCTTGCCTAAACTATGTTGGAGGCTTGGAGCCCAGTGTGTGATTGATGGTACCGAAAGAGGAGGCTGAGTTGGGGCACGCATGGCATGGACCATTGCGAGCACCTTTTTGGTGACATGCCAAAGGATGTAGCCGATCCAAGAACCTTCGGATATGAGTGAGGAAAAACAGCAGCATCGGTCTATCTTGTTCAGTGCTAACTGAGCTGTGCGCCAGCTCCCCATACCATGAAGTGGCACGACGGCATCCAAGATCACACTCCTAGGTTACTTAGCCAATGAGCAGACAATAGCTAACAAAACAAGGGGAAACTCAAATGAACACCATGCATGTGAAGATCTCTAATGCTGCGTGCATGCAGATGCCTCCAAGCTCAACCGGCAAGAACAACAACATGCAGCTATAGTACTGCTGCTAGCTCGCTAGCTATGGACTCCATTGACAAGTGTGACACATAAATATAATACCCTTATGCCATCCGGCTGATAATTAAGAGTAGACCTGGCCATGGGCAGCCTGACCCGACCTTGTCCACGGGCCGGGCTCGGGCCTAGATTTCAAGCCTGATGACCGGGCCGGGCCAGGCCCGGGCCCGTTGTATTCATGCGTTAACGAAGAGGCCCGGCCTGAGGCCCAAGGCTCGGCGGGCTTTTAACATGATGGGACGGGCTCAGGCCCATTTTTAGGCCCGGCGGCCGGACCGGGCCGGGCTCGAGCCTGAGTTTTTTGCATTGGGCTTTGGTAGGCTCGGCCCGGCCCGACAGATGGCCAAATATAATTAAGAGCATCTATCCCTTATATTTTATCATTTTTTGAACATCTCTAGTCGATCCCTTAAAAAACTTTAAGTCCTTCAAAATTTCATTTTAAGAAGTTAAACCGTACCTAGCTGAACCCTTATCTAGTTTAACTCCTCAAATTTATAAGCGCTGTGTCGATTGGACCTCAAATATGAGCGGCTGCAACCACTTCTCAGAATAATGTTGGCCTCTCTCGCCTGCCCATCTGCATCGACGTCGTAGTTGCCTCCGGCGTCCACACATAGCCTCGGCCGCGCCACCTCCACCCTGTAGCCTTCATCCTCCTACCCCACTTTAATTCACTTGCCCGGCGTCGCCTGAATCGACCCATGTTACCTCCGCCGCCATCCCTTGGACGAAAAAAACTCACCTCCAAGTTTGGTTTGTTACAAAATAGAGACGACGGACAATCGGGATGCCATACATCACCCACAGGGGAGCTAGGCGGTGCCGGAGCTTGTATGGCGGCCGGTGAGCACAACGTGAGGAGAATCTTCCTCCAACGAAGTCAGCAGGCCATCACACACCCCCTGCCCCCGATGACCCGTAGCCCCGGCATTGCGTCAACGCCGTCGACAGAGGCTCTCACCTCCTCCACCCCTGAAGTGTTCGCCTAATTGACTATGTGTGTTATTTTTTGCTTTTTTCATTGTGTTTTTCTATTTTCAATCAAATTCAACCTGGAATATTGCATAGCGTAAATCAGGAGATTGAGGGAGATGGTCTTCCATGACTATTCCTCAGAGGAGGAAGAAGATGATGAAAATTTCGAAAAGGCCATTGCCGTGATCATTAACGAGGACTTTTGGCAACCAAGGCTAGGATCACAGTTCAACCGCTTGCACCTCAATTGAGATAGAGCACAAGGCCATTAGAAGCTTCACCCAATGCAACCTATCCGGAAAAGTATTTTTGCCCACGATTTCGGCTGTATCGATGTTGTAGGGGAACATCTTATGCGACATGATTGCACCCAGGAACACTATGAAGATGGTGCGTAACAATATCTCACCGATAGTAGAGTAGCGGAAGCAATGTAGTCTGTCGGTGAAGCACGGCAATTCCTGCAGCAAGCTTATACCTCCCAGCCGCATGAATTTCACCGTGATGATTCTCCAATCAAGAACCGAAGTAGATGGCCCTTGGGAGGTGCACGAGTTCCAATATAGTAATCGAACGACACTCCGATGTCCAGGAAGAAGAGCTTCAAGTAAACTAGAGAGAGAGAGAGAGCCTAGCAACGTTCCCTTCTAATTAGACCTACTAGACCGGGATTAGAACCCGTCTAATAAGGAGTCTAAACTTCAGACCTAGATTAGAGCATAGTTATGTGGGAAGGATCCCATTAGAATTTTGGTTTACCTCTAGGAGGGCCCCTTCCGACATGTATAGGTGGAGAGGGAGAGAGAGGGAGTAGGAAGGAAGGACTCCCTCTTTCTCCAATTCGCCCCCTTAGAAAGAGGGGCGCCCCACATTGGGCCTCTTAGGCCCACTAGCGGCTGCCTTCTTGAGTCGGGCCAAAGAGGGACTTCTTTCACAAATAAAATCCCAGATTTTTCGGACGTTTTTGGAACCCATTCCGGAACCTTAAGAAATATTTTATATATAGATACTCCCTTCGTCTCTTTTTACTCCTCATATTAAATTTGCCTAAAGGCAAACTTCATAAAGTTTGACCAAAATTATATTTAAAAACATCAATATATACAATACTGTAATTGTACAATATGAAAAATAGTTTCATAATGCATCTGATGATATTGATTTGGTATTATGGACATTGATGTTTATTCAGATAAACATGGTCAGACCTTACTACATTTGACTTTAAACAAATCTTATATGCAAAGTAAAAAGACCCATGTTATACCTTTTAGAATTCCCGAAACCATGTCAGGACCAACCTCCGTGCACGGCATGATGGACCCGTCCACGGCATGCGACGCCAACGGTTAACCTCCCCCGGTTCTCTGAACTCTTTACGGTGCTGGCCTCTGCATCTGAGGTTCATCAGAGTTGTAATTGATCGAGGCGAAAGTGGTGAGGACGCCCTGCCTTCTGAAGGCACCAGAGCAAGCATACAAAATATCACCCCTTGCTCTGCTGTGAATCCAACAAAAGAGTGACATTGTGTGGGCTGAACTGTTCAGAGAGTGATGCTTCTCACATAATTTCAGCATCTGCATGCATGGGCGGGCATCGGTCGACCGATGACTTTGCCACTGCAGCTTCACATCTGAACAATGCATGCATGCGTGCATGCCACAGGATCATCTTCGGCTGTTCCTTCACCCTCTCTCATCTCTTACACTCCTACTTCTCCAGCTCATAATGTTACTAATCTGGCCAGACATGCCATGCATGCAAAGCTGTTCAAAACTGAAAAAGAAAACAGGCCTAGAGAAACCTGTACAGCAAGAAACAAACGAGAGGGCAGCATGGCACATGTACTACTGCGTATTTAACTTTGCCCGTGAGTGTTGTTTTGTCATGATCCAATCATCCAATGCAACTGCCCGGTCTCCATTCTAGTCCAAAACGCAAATTATTCCTGGTTTGTCACATCGGAGACTCAGATTATCCGTGATCTTGGAACTGTCCCCTATCCTCCCCATTTAAGAAATGCAGATTTATCACCGGATTACATTACACGATCGACTTTGTTAGCTTGCTAGTCACATTTCATTCAAGCCTAAATTATATTGGAGCGTAAAGTGTGATTGATGGTACCAAAAGAGGAGGGTGAGTTGGTGCACGCATGGCATGGACCATTGTAAACAGCTTTTTGGTGACATGCCAATGGATGTAGCCGATCCAAGAACCTTCACATATATACGAGGAAGAAACAACATGCGAAAACAAAAACAAAGGGACAAATCAGTGGAAGAAGTTGATAGGAGTTCAGAGGGCTAATCGAGAGGAATGCTAGTACCGTGCATGATACTAAAGATAATGCTGCGTACAGGCGTGCAGATGCCGCTATATTACTACTTTAGCTAGTACTCCCTCGGTAAAGAAATATAAAAACGTTTATATTAGCGATCTAATATTTCTTTACAAAGGGAGTAGCTACGTACGAAATCCAGCCACGACTCAGAGGTGACATCATGTATAGATGTATATAGACGCCTAGCTCTTGTGTCTTTTATATGGTAACACGTCTCTCATTTATATCATTATATGAATCATATACAAGTCACATACAGATCGACCTGATAAAACTGGAAAAAAAATAGAACACTAGCCTTTGCACAAAGGAACACCGGCCATGAAGGAAAAATACAATGAAGACTGAAGAATACTATGAGCTTGACACCAACGTCCGTCACATGCCTCTAGCACGACCACAGTAGTCACCAAAGGAAAAAAAATGACGGATCACTTTATCACCCGAGCTCAATGGGGCTCCATGTTTGATATAGCTTTGCGGACCGTGGCTCATCAAAGGAAAAGCCATTACCGTTGATCGAATCAGACCAAGGCAACACCCTAGACACGCCATCGAACTCCAGATCTAGTACCCCACACAAATAAAACGTCAAAGGAGGAAACCATACTCATCATCCAGAAACCACGAACCCAGCGCACCGTATCTAGCTGTTGTGTTAATTTATTAGACAACTTGGATATTGTGGGCTGTGTAAATACCACTATCGACTAACATCTGCTATGGTAGGGATGCATGGGTAGGGACGGCGATTGATCAAACAAAACTTGTAGCCTTGCTCTGATGAATTCAACCAACGCGCATGCTATATTCAAAATGTCTGCCGAATTCGGTGAATATATCATCATGCCAGTACTGCTTGTGATGCTCCTACTTCAGTAGAATACCACGCAACTTCCAGTCTTCCACGCATACATCAACACAACTCAAGAGCTAGCCAACCAACTTGATGCCACGAAAGCAGTGAACCTCTAGCAAATGACAAGCGACAGACATATATCCACGTTTGGCGGCAGATTATTCGGTCACGGGGCAGGGAGGGGGAGGCAAGCTTACGTGTGGATTTGGCGTTGGGTAAACCGGACGACGGAGGTCATCAAGCGCTTGGAATCGGAGACGACGAATGTTCGCTTGGCGGCACGCAACCAGCTGAGGATCAACTGGTTACTGGTTGGCAGGTGACGACGATTCCCCGGTCGCCGCGCAGGCTCACGGGTGTTCGGTATATCGAACCTCGGTGTTGAAACAGAAAAGAAAGGAAGACAGTACCACGGCGTCACATATATTAGTGTTGTTTTAGAGGTTTGGTGCGACCCTTATTCCTTCTCTCATCACACACACGCACATGCAACGCATGCACGAAAATGTCACCCCTTGCCCCGTTGTGAATCCAGTGGACGTGGGCTCTTCAGGATCTCCAATAAGTACAGTGGACGTGGCATCGATTGATCGATGATCTTGTGAGGGCATCTCTAACACCGACCTCAAATCATTGGCAACTGTCCGGTCCACACGGTGTCGTAGTTCTAAGTCTGACAGTAGAAAGGGGGTAGGTATGGAAAGACAAGATCTCAACTATGGCGAAGGTGTACACACGAGGTTTTACGAGTTCAGGCAGTGGCGGAGCCAGCCCGTGAATGCAGCCCGGGCAAGAGTTAACTGTGAGCGTGTGAGCTGCCATCTGCCCAAAGAAATTTTGCTTCTAACCATTGATTAACACTAGCCCTTACGAGCAAATTTCTGGACTAGCCCGGGCAGCTGCCCGGGGTCGCCGGGAGGTGGCTCCGCCACTGAGTTCAGGCCCTTCACTGTGGAAGTAACAGCCCTACGTCTCGGTGCCCGGAGGCGGTCAATTGGATTATGTGTGTGATATTACAGGGGGTGCGAACCCTTGTTCCAGAGGAGGAGGGTGGCTTATATAGAGTTCGCCACTTGACGCCGTTACCCTTCCTGGAGGCGAAGCCGAGGTCCCCCCTATCCACCCCCGAACCCCTCCCGGACGAAAGTCCAAAATTCAGTCTGGATTGGGCGGCGGCGGCGTCCTGCGCGTCGTATCCTTCATGGAGGCGCCGTCTTGGGAGGAACTGTTGTTCTGGGAAGAGATGTTGTGGATGGTGGGCTCCGAATAGCTCCAGCAGTGGCGATGGTGTGGAGGTTGCCAGGTGGTGCGGCATTGTATCTACCGCGTCATTGACGACGAGTGGTGGCGGCATGGTGCAGCTGCATATCGACGACGGAAGCAACTGGATGGACGAGCGCAGGGTGGTCGAGCTGTCTGGCGCCATGGTGGCGTCGACGACAGGCTGGCAAGGTCTGTGCGTCAGTACCTGCTCTGGAGATGGATCGGTGGAAGAAGGCGGCGGCAGCCTCGGTGAGTGCGCCGGACCGGCGTGTGACCCAGTCCCGGTATGTGGCTAGGATGGGGCATCCGGCATTAGATGTAAGGATTTGGTGCGATGTCTGTTTGGTATTAGGCTCGGACATTCGGCACCACTACATCAAGGGGGTAGGAGTAGCGACGGATGTTGCCTAGATGGTGGCTTCAGGCTTACTGATGTACTACTTTGTAAGGTCTTTTGTGCTTAATAATTAATAAAATAGCCGTATGCATCATCCAGATGCAGAGGCCGGGGGTGCTTCCTCCTTTTCTAAAAAAAATAGAGTTCGCCAGGACCTCTCCCGCCCTCCATTACAAGGGAGTTAATGTACATAAAGTGGTGGCGTTACTGGTAACGCCAGCCTGAACTGCTATTAATGTCCTTAAAGACTACAGAGTGAATGCGTGTCCGTTGCACGCTGAGTGACTCCTGGTCTTCGGGAGGTCGAGTGATTCTCTTGTTAGTCGACTGACAGTAGGTAGGGAGACTCCCGAGTGACATGGTGTCGAGCGGATTGCACTCGACACCTTTGGCCGGGGGTCTCACGGAGTCTCTTGACCTCCTTGCCTTCTTGGGTAGTGACCTTGGGTAGGACGTATAGGTCAGGTCTATGACCCTACCCCAGGTCTATATCCTCATCAGTAGCCCCTGAATGTATTAAGGTATAAGTGAAAAAACAGGTTGAAGTTGAATCTGCTCCGAGCTTCGTATCTTCACGAGTATTTTCTGCGAGACTGAACGCCCGCGTCGATACTTCAGTGTCGACTCAGTAGCCTTGATCCATTCAGTGAGCCGTCGATTGAACTAGTGACCTCATGTGTCGAGTGCTGTGTTGGAGCGCAGGATCTTGGGCGCGATTGTCTGCAGTGTATCCCGGATTTCACGGGGTACGGAATTTTGGGGAAGCACGCGGGGTGGAGAGCACCGAAACGGGCGGGACGGATAAGTAGCGATGCCTTGATTACCGCGCCACCTTTTTCGCCACGTACGATGTGCGCAACTGTTGCAGGATTTGACGGGATTGCCTGGTCCCACGCGTCAGTCACTCGGAGATGACCCTTTATAAGGCGACGGGTACGAGGCGCTGGTACTGTGCACGCCTGTTCCTTCTTCTTTCTCCTCTGCTTCTCCACCGCGTCCAGCTCTTCCGCTCTCGACGCCGCTGCTCTCCAGCCATGGTGAAGGAAAAAGACGGCGGCGCTAGAGCGCGCTAAGAAGGCGACGGGGGCGGCGAAAGGCAAGAAGCAGACCCGCGGGTCGTCGTCACGTGTGGGGCTGCCGCCGGGCTGGATCCAGGGCGATTGGATCCGGTCTTCGATCCGGCAGGAGGATTTGGCCAAACTAGAGGAGTCCGGATGGATCGCCAAGGGAGCGGCGAGGCTGTCGAAGGGGGAGATGGAGCCACAACCTCGACCGGGTGAGTGTGTTCTGCTCGCCACCCACGTCGACCGGGGTTTCTCGCTCCCTCCACATCCTTTCTTCCGGGGATTCTTGAACTTCTTTGACGCTCAGCTCCACCATTTTTCTCCCAACACCATCACATATTTAGCTGCGTTCGTATCGATGTGTGAGAACTTCTTAGGGTGTCGACCACATTGGGGTCTTTTCAAACACATCTTCACCATTCGTTCCCAGTCGGTAAAAAAGGCGAAGTCGAGTGACTCAAAAACCCACGTCATCCAGATGTGTGGGGGTTTAGGTATCCAAAAGAGGAATAGGAGTGCCTTTCCCGCCATGACTCTCCCTGAATCTGTTAGAGGCTGGCAGTTGACCTGGTTCTACTGCCAGGACGTCGCAACTCCAGGTCAGTCGACCGGTCTTCCCCCCTTCTCGTTTGACCGTGTTTAGACTCCAGCCCCATTGAAAGTAACCGCTGATGAGACCATGGAGACGAGGATGTTGGTGAATAGAGTGGTCCAGCTCATCAATGATGGTGTTACCGGCATGGACTTGTTGGAAGTGTTCCTCAGTCGACGCATCCAACTTCTCTAGGCCCGCGATCACCCGATGTGATTGTATTCTGGACCGGATGACACTGCTCGGGTCCATCCAAAAGAAGTGTCGCCTGAAATCGTAGCTTTGTGGCTGTGGGGCATCATAGGCAACCAGGACAACCCTAGAGGATCTAGGAGAGTTGTCCCCTTCAGCAACGGAAACCCGTCCGACAAGGTATACTTTTTGTTCCGACTACTTCTTGCTCATGTTCTGACTGCACTTGATGTTGACTGACTCTCGTTCGACCGATTTTTTCTGCAGGTATTCACTGAGATGCATTCGATGCCCAATGGTGAGCAAGCTTTGGAACAGGCCCAGGAGGGGGAGGACAGTGCGGAGGAGAGTGGCGAGTGGGATTCTCAGGGGGACGAGGAGGAGGAGGAGAGAGAGGAGTCGGACGAGGAGGAAGAAGTCGACTCGCCGCCGCGCTCTGAACGTCGATCCAAACAGTAGCAAGATCCAGCTGGCGGGCGCGGAAAAAGTGTGGGCCCGAGTGCCAATACTCAGAAGCGCACTTGGACGTCGACTCTGGAGCTGACGGAGAAGGTGGCCAAGCAGCCTAAAGTTGTTCCTCCCAAGGCCCGGAAGACGTTGGCACGAATTAAGATGGATGTCCCCGTTGCTTCGGGGTGAGTATCTCATCTGCATTTTCGTAGGTCGACTGAAGATTTTCTTGTTCTGACTGATCAATTCATGTGTCTTTCCAGTCCCACCTCTGTTGCTACCGACATGGATGTCGACAAGGCTCTAGGAGACGAGGAAGCCACCTCCCAAGCCGGTAAGTTCGTTCAACTGAGTTCCATTTAGTTGAGTGGGCGGTCAATCGACTGAAAATCTGATACTTCTCTCTTTATGTAGCTCCACAAGAGATCGTTGTGCTCCCTAACAACGAAGAAGAAGATGTGCCTCTACAGGAGAGGAGGAAGAAGAGTGGAGGCTCAAACAGGAGGAGGCTTGAAATCCAAGTCCCTCAGCCGACACCGGCGCTTGATGCGGTAGTCGAACATTCCGAAGGACCGGTTCGGACCAACGTCACGTTCGCCAACCCTCTTACGACTGATCGCCCATCGGGGTCGACTGCACAGACACCTGCTGCACCGGTGCAACTCCACTCGTCCAACCCGGTAACCACTTCGACCACTCTGGAGCCATCCCTCTTTGCTATGTATCAAACTCTAGACGACTCGCTAGGTGCCGCTAGGGAAGCTCTTCGTCAGGTGAACATTGTCATGGAGCAGGTGAAAGTGATGCATGAAGCTAGTCAGGTAGCTTACAACGCCAGCACTGCCCTTCAGACTAATGTTTAGGTCAGCAAAATTCCGACCGAACTTTGATTGTTGCTTTATATCTGATCACCCACTGGGTGTTCCTTCGTTTGGAAATTAGGAAACTTTCAACTCTACTCACTTCGAGCTGAGTCCCAGTAAACTGTTCGAATCAGTGGGGGCACGTCGAGTGCACCCACTGGGTGTAGTCCCCGAGACCACTGTCGACTGCTGGTAGTCGACTGAGGTCTAATGATGTATCACTCTCTCTTTTTTTGGAACTCACGCTGAGTAATCCTTGCTGAGTATTGATCTGTTCCAGTGGGGGCACGCTAAGTGCACCCACTGGGTGTAGTCCCCGAGACTACTGTTGGATATTTGATTCGGTAGTAGTCTTAGAGTAATTCTTCTCCTTCCCTAACGCTTATTTCTGTCGACTGACATGTCTGTCTTTCTGGCTGCAGAGGTCTTGCGATCTTGGAGCTCGGCTTACCGAATTGAAGAAGAAGCATATCAGCATTGAACTTGACCTCGAACTCGCGAACAAGAATCTGAAGACTGCTCAAGAAGAAACGGCCATCATGGGAGGTAATCACTCGACCATTTTATCTGCTTTGTAGCTTCACACTTCTCACTGGTTTTTCTTTCAGTCTATTTGAACCGAGTGATTTCACACAAGCAGATGTGCGTAGTGAAAATCGCCAACTTCAACCTCGTCTGAAGAGTGTTGTTTCTTTAGAGAGGACGAAGGAGGCTTTGGAACAGAAGGATCTGGATCTGGTAGCTGCTCAGAAGGAAGCACACGAAAAGACGAAGCTTGCGGACCAGAAGCTGGCTTCGGTCAGCAAATTGGAGGAGGAGAACGCGAAGCTGAAGACTGCCATCTCGGACGCTAATCGCGAAGTCGAGCAGCTGAAGAAGGACAAGGAGAATCTGACCATGAAGTTGGCGGCCTCAAGACCAAGACGGACAAGCTAGCGTCTGCTACCTCTTGAGCACTACGTTGGATTTCCCCGAAGAGGAGAGGATGATGCAGCAAAGTAGCGTAAGTATTTCCCTCAGTTTTTGAGAACCAAGGTATCAATCCAGTAGGAGACCACGCACAAGTCCCTTGTACGTACACAAAACGATAGCTACTCGCAACCAACGCGATTAGGGGTTGTCAATCCCTTCGCGGTCACTTACGAGAGTGAGATCTGATAGAGATGATAAATAATATTTTTGGTATTTTTGATAGATAGATGCAAAGTGAAAAGTAAAAGGCAAAGTAAAAACAAAGCAAGTAAATAAAGTGATAGAGATTGATATGATGAGAATAGACCCGGGGGCCATAGGTTTCACTAGTGGCTTTCTCAAGAGCATAGATATTCCACGGTGGGTGAACAAATTACTGTTGAGCAATTGATAGAATTGAGCATAGTTATGAGTATATCTAGGCAATGATCATGTATATAGGCATCACGTCCGAGACAAGTAGATCGAAACGATTCTGCATCTACTACTATTACTCCACTCATCGACCGCTATCCAGCATGCATCTAGAGTATTAATTTAAAAACAGAGTAACACCTTAAGCAAGATGACATGATGTAGAGGGATAAATTCATGCAATACGATAAAAACCCCATCTTGTTATCCTTGATGGAAACAATACAATACGTGCCTTGCAACCCTTTCTGTCACTGGGTAAGGACACCGCAAGATTGAACCCAAAGCTAAACACTTCTCCCATTGCAAGAACTACCAATCTAGTTGGCCAAACCAAAAAGGATAATTCGAAGAGACTTGCAAAGATAAATCAATCATACATAAAAGAATTCAGAGAAGAATCAAATATTTTCCATAGATAATACTGGATCATAAACCCACAATTCACCGGTCTCAACAAACACACCGCAAAAAAAGATTACATCGAATAGATCTCCACAAGAGAGGGGGAGAACATTGTATTGAGATCGAAAAAGAGAGAAGAAGCCATCTAGCTACTAGCTATGGACCCGAAGGTCAGAAGTAAACTACTCACACTTCACGGAGGGGCTATGGTGTTGATGTAGAAGCCCTCCATGGTTGATGCCTCCTTCGGCGGTGCTCCAAAACAGGCCCCAAGATGGGATCTCGTGGATGAAGAAGGTTGCGGCTCCCCGCTAGTTATAGCAGTAGCGCACTATACTGAATAGCGCTACTGCTATAGAAGTTAGCAGCAGTGCACTTCTAGGAAAACCGCTACTGCTAAGATCAGCCCACAAGTTTAGTCCCACCTCGCTCCGTGAACAGGGTGTCTACCACCTTAAATATGTTATTTCTGAAACTACCACAACCAGTTGGTCTTCACTGAACTCTATGTGTAAAATTTGTGGCCGCAATATGAGTCCTCTCCGAACCAGAGAGGACTCATATTGACAATTCAGATTGTACACAAAAAGATCATTGATGGTCAATGTATTTTTGCATTGACGTATTTTTTGTATAGTTACACTTAGCAGTAGCGGTTTATATGCAAAGCGCTACTGCTATTCAGATTAGCTGTACCGCATTTTGGCAAATGCGCTACAACTATCCCTACCTTATCCCCACACGCACGACCGGCCCTCACTCACACTCTCACTCTCGCCCGCGTGCCGATAACCGTCGTCGTGCGTCGCCGCCCCCGCCTTCATCCGTCCGCCGCCGAGGTACTCCCCTCCTTCCGTCCCTCCTCCTTCCTCCTCGCACATCCTCCCTCCGCCTGCGGCCGCCCCTCCCTCCTCCTCCGTCGCCCTCCTCCCTACGCCTGTGGCCGCCCCTCCTCCCTTCTCCGCCGGCAGCCCTCCTCCCACCGCCCTTGACCTCGCTGCCCCTAGCTACCTCTCCGTCGCCCCCACCCCTGCCACTAGTTAGTACTAGATTTAGTAGTAGTAGATGTTAATTTAGGTTTCATAGCTAGTACTAGATGTTGCTAAGTTATTAGTACTAGATTTTCAGTAGTAGTAGATGTTAATTACTAGTAGTGATGGTACTAGTTAACTAGGGCAGTATGATTAATAGTAGTTGTAGTTGAACTACTTTAGTTGTAGTTGAACTAGTTTAGTAAGTAAATTAATAAACTAGTTGAACTAGTTGAATTAATAGAACTAATGTATTTTTAGTTAGATAATTAATATAACTAGTTGAACTACTTTATTTTTAGAAAGAACTAGCTTTTTTTCTATTTATAGTAAGTTTATATTTAGTAAGAACTAGTTGAATTAATAAAACTAGTTGAGCAATTATTCGAGATGTATTATTCGGGATAGAACTAGTTGAGCAATTATTTAGTAAGAACTAGTTTATAACCAGTTGAATTAATAGAACTAATGTCATATTTGTTGTTATTTTTTAGTTTAAGCAATTATTCGGGATGTATTAGCTATAACTTATATGGTTTCAGGTGACCACCGTCATCCCCGTCACCGACCCCCTCTGACATCCCCGCCATCGTCCCAGTCACCGACCCCCTCCGACATCGAGGTGAGACCAGCCAAATATCCTTGTATATCTTGTCTTGTTGCTCAAATAGGATATGTGGTTGCCCAAGTGGGCGTTCATGTTCAGTTTACATCTCCAAGTGGCCTATGTTTTGCCGGAGTGTTGATTAATTTCCGTTCTGGCAAATTTCAGGCGCTCGATATGTCCTTTTTTAGCAAAGGTCATGCCGGATTTTTTCGTGAATTCTGGCATGACTTGTGCTAGAATATGTACAAGTTTAATCTTTGAATTATGAACGTAGGAAATGTCGTACTCGGACGACGACAGTCTCCTAGGGAAGTGTAGCTGGTGCCACGACGATCGAGGTATGTGCGACAGGTTCGTTCAGCTGGACGAAGATCGTAGCTTCAGCATTAAGCTCGAGGAGACCTTCGATTGTGAAATGGTACGCAACAACGACAAGTGTTTTTTTGGTAATTAAGCATGACTTCAACTATTTCAACGTCTAATTTTCATATTTTACAATTCGACTAGGTTATCCCATGCCATGCAAGACACTATGTCTTGGAGAGGATGGGTTTTGAAGACCATGAAAATTTCGAAACAAAGAAAATACACCTAAGGACCCATCATGATATGGATTTTGAAGTAAATCTGTGCAATGCTCAGAGCGTAACCCATTTTGGTTGCAAAAATTGGGAAGCACTTTGCAAAATGTATGGTTTTTATGAGGGTATGATTGTCACCATGGATCTTGGTGATCCTGACATCAAGCAAGACAATATGGACATTTGGGTCCTTGTTGATACGCTTTCGATTGTACCGCTATGTGAGTTTGTCAAACATAGTTATTAAGTAATTTATATTGTTTATTTCAAAATAGTTGATAGCTTATTTCCATTGACAGGTTATTTTGATTCTTCAAAGACTGTGCGGAAGATGGTAGATAAAACCCACTACACCGATGACACCGAAATAACGTATAAGGAGAAAAATCATCTGATCGCATTTTGTACTCTTCTTGAGAATTACAATAACTATTATCGAACTCCTCCAAATTATGGTGAATACGTGTCACTAGTGCATGTGTTGAACCACGGTAACTTCTCTAGAGATACCCTGGTAAGAGTTTTTACTATTACGACATCCGTGCATCTTTTGCATACTTCTAAAACTAGTACATCATTGCTAACTACGAAGTTATTATTATGTTTTTCAACAGAAACTCCCGATGGATTGTGTGCCTCATCTGATGTCTCTGCATGGTCGCCTCTCAGTTCTGAACATATTGCCACGTAAATCTAGGGAGCTCACCTGTGCATATCGGATTTCTAAAACCCGTGAACACATGTTCATCAAAGAATGGAAGAAATGTATGGACATTCGCAAGGAGGTTCTTGGAAGTAACATTCAGCAAAAGGCAAGAATTGGAGACAGGCTAATCTCTATTCTCCATAATGGAGAGTCAGGGGCTATCTTGTTTTTTGCTATTTTACCTAGAAAATGTAGTAGGTCTTAATCGAATGTAATAGGTCCTATGAGGTACAATATGTTTATTATGTGGTAATGTGTTAGAGTTGATAATGAGGAGTACTTGTGATTACGACTAGTGACCAATTTGCTATGTGATGTCATTGATGAAAACGATGATCTTGAGGAGGTGTTATATGACAATGATGTATTATGATGATAAGTTGTTAATGATATGATGATGATGATGATATTATTATATCATTGGGTGAAAGAACCGTGGATTAGTTTCAAGTGGATGGACATCCACTTGAAACTAGTCCACGGTTCTTTCACCCCGTGATGTAATAACTCATTATGATGTAAAAACAATCTCTAAATTCCTGTTGTATGAAAACTTGTGTAAAGGTGTATGAATACAACATGAAATAAAAAAGAAATAAAATACTAAATAATAGTAGTAGAGCGGGAAAGGAGAAGCGCTACTACGAATTACCAGTAGCGCTGTTCTGAAGAAGCGCTACTACTAAGTCAATTTAGCAGTAGCGTGGATCTAGGCGCGCTATTGCTAAGCATGAGCTGTAGCGCCTTATCAGTAGCGCTCCTGCCCGTGCTACTGATAGGCCTAAAACCCGCGCTGCTGCTAGGCTTTTCCCTAGTAGTGCTAGGGCATTTGAGGAAGCCCATCGTAGGAATATACAAGTCAAGTTCTATAATGAAAAATTCCCACTAGTATAAAAAGACAACTTATGAAACTCACTACATGAAGAACAATGTGCTACTTTGAAGCACAATATATGAGACTCACTACATGAAGGACAAGGTGCTACTTTGAAGCACAAGTGTGGAAAAAGAGATAGTAGCATTGCCCTTTTTTCTTTTCTTTTTTTTCTATTTTTTTGGGCCTTTCTTTTTTTTGGCCTTTCTTCTTTTTTTGGGCAATGCTCTAATAATGATGATCATCGCACTTCTATTGATTACAACATAAGGATTACAACTCGAAACTTAGAACAAGATATGACTCTATATGAATGCCTCCAGTGGTTTATCGGGATGGTGCAATGAATCAAGAGTGACATGTATGAAAAATAATGCATGGTGGCTTTGCCACAAATATGATGTCAACTACATGATCATGCAATGGCAATATGACAAAAGTAATGTATGTCATGATGATGATGGTGGAAGTTGCATGGCAATATATCTCGGAATGGCTATGGAGATGCCATAATAGGTAGGTATGGTGGCTGTTTTGAGGAAGATATAAGGAGGTTTATGTGTGATAGAGCGTATCGTATCACGGGGTTTGGATGCACCGGCGAAGTTTGCACCAACTCTCAAGGTGAGAAAGGGCAATGCACGGTACCGAAGAGGCTAGCAAAGGCAGAAAGGTGAGAGTGCGTATAATCCATGGACTCAACATTAGTCAAAAGAACTCATATACTTATTGCAAAAATTTAGAAGTCATCAAGAATCAAGTACTACACGCATGCTCCTAGGGGGATAGATTGGTAGGAAAAGACCATCGCTCGTCCCCGACCGCCACTCATAAGGATGCACAAGCCAGGTACACTTCATGTTTCAAATTTGTCACACAACTTTAATCATACGTGCATGCTACGGGACTTGCAAACTTCAACACAAGCATTCTTTGAATTCATAATCACCCAACTAGCATGACTTTGATATTATCACCTCCATATCACAAAACAATTATCAAGCATCAAACTTATCTTAGTATTCAATTCACTCAAAAGAAAGTTTCACATATCTTGAATACCAAGTATATAAATATTAAGCAAATTACCATGCTATTAACAACTCTCAAAATAATCTAAGTGAAGCATGAGAGATCAATAGTTTCTTTAAAACAAATCCACCACCGTGCTCTAAAAGGTATAAGTGAAGCACAAGAGCAAAAATTATCATGCTCAAAAGATATAAGTGAAGCACTATGAGCAAAACTATCAAGCTCAAAAGATATAAGTGAAGCACATAGAGTATTCTAACACATTCCAATTCATGTATGGCTCTATCAAAAGGTGTGTACAACAAGGATGATTGTGGTAAACTAACAAGCAAAGACGCAAATAATACAAGACGCTCCAAGCAAAACACATATCATGTGGTGAATAAAATATAGCTCCAAGTAAATTACCGATGGAAGTGGACGAAAGAGGGGATGCCTTCCGGGGCATCCCCAAGCTTTGACTTTTTGGTGTCCTTGGATTATCTTGGGGGTGCCATGGGCATCCCCAAGCTTAGGCTCTTGCCACTTCTCGTTCCATAATCCATCAAAAGAATTCACCCAAAACTTGAAAACTTCACAACACAAAAATCAACAGAAATCTCGTGAGCTCCGTTAGAGAAAGAAAACAAAGAACTACTTAAGGTACTGTAATGAACTCATTCTTTATTTATATTGGTGTTAAACCTACTGTATTCCAACTTCTCTATGGATTATAAACTATTTTACTAGCCATAGATTCATCAAAATAAGCAAACAACACACGTAAAACAGAATCTGTCAAAAATAGAATAGTCTGTAGCAATCTGTAACTAACGCAAACTTCTGGAACTCTAAAAATTCTACAAAAATAGGAAGTGCTGGAAAATTTGTTTATTGAACAGCATAAAAAAGAATCAACGCAAAAGCATGTTCCTGTGATTTAACAAAACTATATTCGTGCCCGCAAAGTTTCTGTTTTCAGCAGAATCAAATCAACTATCATCGTAGGTTATCCTATAGGTTCTACTTGGCACAAAGACTAATTAAAAGATAAAACCACATCCAAACAGAAGCTAGATGGATTATTTATTACTAAACAGAAGAAAAAACAAAAAACACAAAATAAAATTGGGTTGCCTCCCAACAAGCGCTATCGTTTAACGCCCCTAGCTAGGCATAAAAGCAAGGATAGATCTAGGTATTGCCATCTTTGGTAGGCAATCCATAAGTGGCTCTCATGATAGATTCATATGGTAATTTTATTTTCTTTCTAGGGAAGTGTTCCATGCCCTTCTTTAAGGGAAATTGGAATCTAATATTCCCTTCCTTCATATCAATAATTGCACCAATCGTTCTAAGGAAAGGTCTACCAAGAATAATAGGACATGAAGGATTGCAATCTATATCAAGAACGATAAAATCTACGGGCACATAATTCCTATTTTCAACAATAAGAACATCATTAATTCTTCCCATAGGATTTTTAATAGTGGAATCCACAAGATGCAAGTTTAGAGAGCAATCATCTAAATCACGGAAATCTAGCAAATCACACAAAGCTTTGGGAATAGTAGAGACACTAGCACCCAAATCACACAAAGCATGAAACTCATAATTTTTAATTTTAATCTTAATAGTAGGTTCCCACTCATCATAGAGTTTTCTAGGGATAGAAACTTTCAACTCAAGTTGTTCTTCATAAGATTGCATCAAGGCATCAACAATGTGTTCGGTAAAGGCCTTATTTTGACTATAAGCATGAGGAGAATCTAGCACGGATTGCAACAAGGAAATACAACCAATCAAAGAGCAATTTTCATAATTAAATTCCTTGAGATCCAAAATAGTGGGTTTAGCAACATCTAGGTTTTTATTTATTTCAATCCTACTTTCATCAATTTTATCATCAAGATCTAGAAACTCCGAATTCTTAGAACGCCTTCTAGGTAAAGGAAGATCATATTCAGTTTCATCAAGATTCATATTGCAAAACAAAGATTTAATGGGGGACACATCAATAACTTTTAGATCTTCGTCTTGATTTTCATAGGAATTCGGTTTAGCGGCCATCTTATTGACTAAGGTAGCTTGCATATCCAAAATTTCAGCGGTCATCTTTTCAAGACGAGCAATTTGGGCCCTTATACCATCAAATTCTTTAGACATATCATCGAGTTCTTTATTCATATAACTCATAAAACTTTTTTGTTCCTTAAGATCGTTTCTAAAGAAATTATTGTGCTCAAATTGCAAAACCATAAAATTTCTGACATTGCTTTTGATATCCTCTAGCCTTTTTAAGGTGAAGGTCACCAAATCTAGGTAGCGCCATTGCGACAAACAAGCAAACTAACACACAAACAAACAGAAAGGCAACGGGAAAGAGAGGAGGAGATTGGGAAAGAGAGGGCGAATAAAACGGCAAGGGTGAAGTGGGGAAGAGGAAAACGAGAGGAAAATGGCAAATAATGTAATGCGAGAAATAGGGATTGTGATGGGTACTTGGTATGGTTGACTTGCTTGCATGAGCCTCCCCGGCAACGGCGCCAATTTTTTTTCTTGCTACCTCTTGAACACTGCGTTGGATTTCCCCGAAGAAGAGAGGATGATGCAGCAAAGTAGCGTAAGTATTTCCCTCAGTTTTTGAGAACCAATGTATCAATCTAGTAGGAGACCACGCACAAGTCCCTCGTACCTACACAAAACGATAGCTACTCGCAACCAACGCGATTAGGGGTTGTCAATCCCTTCACGGTCACTTACGAGAGTGAGATCTGATAGAGATGATAAATAATATTTTTGGTATTTTTGATAGATAGATGCAAAGTGAAAAGTAAAAGGCAAAGTAAAAACAAAGCAAGTAAATAAAGTGATAGAGATTGATATGATGAGAATAGACCCGGGGGCCATAGGTTTCACTAGTGGCTTCTCTCAAGAGCATAGATATTCCACGGTGGGTGAACAAATTACTGTTGAGCAATTGATAGAATTGAGCATAGTTATGAGTATATCTAGGCAATGATCATGTATATAGGCATCACGTCCGAGACAAGTAGATCGAAACGATTCTGCATCTACTACTATTACTCCACTCATCGACCGCTATTCAGCATGCATCTAGAGTATTAAGTTAAAAACAGAGTAACGCCTTAAGCAAGATGACATGATGTAGAGGGATAAATTCATGCAATATGATAAAAACCCCATCTTGTTATCCTCGATGGCAACAATACAATACGTGCCTTGCAACCCTTTCTGTCACTGGGTAAGGACACCGCAAGATTGAACCCAAAGCTAAACACTTCTCCCATTGCAAGAACTACCAATCTAGTTGGCCAAACCAAAAAGGATAATTCGAAGAGACTTGCAAAGATTTAGAGAAGAATCAAATTTTTTCCATAGATAATACTGGATCATAAACCCACAATTCATCGGTCTCAACAAACACACTGCAAAAACAAGATTACATCAAATAGATCTCCACAAGAGAGGGGGAGAACATTGTATTGAGATCCAAAAAGAGAGAAGAAGCCATCTAGCTACTAGCTATGGACCCAAAGGTCTGAAGTAAACTACTCACACTTCATCGGAGGGGCTATGGTGTTGATGTAGAAGCCCTCCATGGTGGATGCCCCCTCCGGTGGAGCTCCGGAACAGGCCCCAAGATGGGATCTCGTGGATACAGAAGGTTGCGGCGGTGGAATTAGGTTTTTGGCTCCTTTTCTGATCGTTTGGGGATACGTAGGTATATATAGGAGGAAGGAGTACGTCGGTGGAGCAGTAGGGGGCCCACGAGGTAGGGGGGCGCGCCCAGGGGGGCGCCCTCCACCCTCGTGACCGCCTCTGGCACTTCTTGGAGTAGGGTCCAAGTCTCCTGGATCACGTTCGGTGAGAAAATCACGTTCCCGAAGGTTTCATTCCGTTTGGACTCCGTTTGATATTCTCTTTCTCCAAAACACTGAAATAGGAAAAAAACAGCAATTCTGGGCTGGGCCTCTTGTTAATAGGTTAGTCCCAAAAATAATATAAAAGTGGAAAATAAAGCCCAATATAGTCCAAAACAGTAGATAAAGTAGCATGGAGCAATCAAAAATTATAGATACATTGGAGACGTATCAGAGTCGTATCTGGAGCAACTCGCCGCGAAACTTGTTCTAAAACTTGAAGGTATGATCATTCAACTGCAATTAATTTGTCGCCGACTAAACTCTGCTGTCATGCTATCGACTCATCATTTTTCGCAATGAGACAGAACTGTGTCAGGACTTTGAAGCTGAAACCGGGCGGGTCGAGATGGGTCTCGACCCCATCAATTGTCCTGTGAAAGATGATATTGCAATGAATCTGCTGCGATTGGAGTCGCGCTTGGATGGTGCAGTTGCTTATCTTGCTCAGCTGAAGGCGGCAATGGCCCAGGTGGATGCTGAACTCTGGCCACGGGCGGAGCTGTCTCAAGACCTCGAGTCTCTGATGACTCGACTAAATCAGATCCCAGGCCGAGTGCAAGAGTGGAAGAAATCTTCCACTCGCTATGTGATGTCTACTACACAACCTTCTTCTTGTAGACGTTGTTGGGCCTGCAAGTGCACATGTTTGTAGTACAGTAGCTAATTTCCCTCAAGTGGATGACCTAAGGTTTATCAATCGGTAGGAGGCGTAGGATGAAGATGGTCTCTCTCAAGCAACCCTGCAACCAAATAACAAAGAGTCTCTTGTGTCCCCAACACACCCAATACAATGGATTATTGTATAGGTGCACTAGTTCGGCGAAGAGATGAAGATACAAGTGCAAAATAGATAGTAGATATAGGTTTTGTAATCTGAAATAATAAAAACAGCAAGGTAAAAAGTGGTCAAAGTGAGCGTAAACGGTATTGCAATGATAGGAAACAAGGCCTAGGGTTCATACTTTCACTAGTGCAAGTTCTCTCAACAATAATAACATAGATAGATCAAATAACAATCCCTCAACATGCAACAAAGAGTCACTCCAAAGCCACTAATAGCGGAGAACAAACGTAGAGATTATGGTAGGGTACGAAACCACCTCAAAGTTATTCTTTTGGATCAATCTATAAAAGAGTTCGTACTAGAATAACACCTTAAGACACAAATCAACCAAAACCCTAATGTCACCTAGATACTCCATTGTCACCTCAAGTATCCGTGGGCATGATTATACGATATGCATCACACAATCTCAGATTCATCCAACCAACACAAATACTTCAAAGAGTGCCCCAAAGTTTCTATCGGAGAGTCAAGAACGTGTGCCAACCCCTATGCATAGGTTCCCAATGTCACGAAACCCGCAAGTTCATCACCAAAACATACATCAAGTGGCACATGATATCCGATTGTCACCACAGATAATTGCGGCAAGACATACATCAAGTGTTCTCATAAAAGACTCATTCCGATAAGATAACTTCAAAGGGGAAACTCAATTCATCACAAGAGAGTAGAGGGGGAGAAACATCATAAGATCCAACTACAATAGCAAGCTCGGGATACATCAAGATCGTGCCATAGAGGAACACGAGAGAGAACAAGAGAGAGAGAGATCCAACACATAGCTACTGGTACATACCCTCAGCCCCGAGGGTGAACTACTCCCTCCTCGTCATGGATAGCGCCGGGATGATGAAGATGGCCACCGGTGATGGAATCCCCCTCCGGTTGGGTGCCGGAACGGGCTCCCGAGTGGTTTTTGGTGGCTACAGAGGCTTGCAGCGGCGGAACTCCCGATCTATCTTCTGTTCTGGAAGTTTTAGGGTACGGGAGTATATATGGGTGCAGGGGGTACGTCGGAGGAGCTACGGGGGCCCCACGAGGCAGGGGGGTGCGCCGGGGGGGGGGGGGGGGGCACCCCCACCCTCGTGGGCATTCCGTATCTCCCCTAATGTGCACTCCAAGTTCCATGGGTTGCTTTCCTTCCAAAAATAACTTCTCCAGTTGATTTCGTTCCGTTTTGACTCCGTCTAATATTCCTTTTCCTCGAAACAGTGAAATAGGCATAAAACAACAAATCTGGGCTGGGCCTCCGGTTAATAGGTTAGTCCCCAAAATAATATAAAAGTGGAAAATAAAGCCCATTATAGTCCAAAACAGTAGATAAAGTAGCATGGAGCAATCAAAAATTATAGATACGTTGGAGCCATATCAGGCATCCCCAAGCTTAATTCCTGCTTTTCCTCGAGTGGGTAAATGATAAAAAAGAATTTTTGATGCGGAGTGATACTTTGGCATAATTTCAATGTAAATCTTCTTAATTGTGATATGAATATTCAGATCCGAAAGATTCAAGACAAAAGTTCATATTGACACAAATAATAATACTTCAATCATACTAATCAAAGCAATCATGTCTTCTCAAAATAACATGGCCAAAGAAAGTCATTCCTACAAAATTATATAGTCTGGCTATGCTCCATCTTCCCCACATAAAATATTTAAATCATGCACAACCCCGATGACAAGCCAAGCAATTGTTTCATACTTATGACATTCTCAAAACTTTTTCAATCTTCACGCGATACATGAGCGTGAGCCATGGATATAGCACTATGTGGAATAGAATGGTGGTTGTGGAGAAGACAAAAAAGAGGGAAGATAGTCTCACATCAACTAGGCGTATCAACGGGCTATGGAGATGCCCATCAATAGATATCAATGTGAGTGAGTAGGGATTGCCATGCAACAGATGCACTAGAGCTATAAGTATATGAAAGCTCTTACAAAAGAAACTAAGTGGGTGTGCATCCAACTCGCTTGCTCACGAAGACCTAGGGCATTTTGAGGAAGCCCATCATTGGCATATACAAGCCAAGTTCTATAATGAAAAATTCCCACTAGTATATGAAAGTGACAAAATGAGAGACTCTCTATCATGAAGATCTTGGTGCTACTTTGAAGCACAAGTGTGGTAAAAGGATAGTAGCATTATCCCTTCTCTCTTTTTCTCTCATTTTTTTATCTGGGCCTTTCTCTTTTTTTTGGCCTCTTTTTTTTCTGTCCGGAGTCTCATCCTGACTTATGGGGGAATCATAGTCTCCACCATGCTTTCCTCACTTGGGACAATGCTCTAATAATGATGATCATCACACTTTTATTTTTCTTACAACTCAACAATTAAAACTCGATACTTAGAACAAAGTATGACTCTATATGAATGCCTTTGGCGGTGTACCGGGATATGCAATGAATCATGAGTGACATGTATGAAAGAATTATGAACGGTGGCCTTGCCACAAATACGATGTCAACTACATGATCATGCTAGCAATATGACAATGATGGAGCGTGTCATAATAAACGGAACAGTGGAAAGTTGCATGGCAATATATCTCGGAATGGCTATGGAAATGCCATAATAGGTAGGTATGGTGGCTGTTTTGAGGAAGGTATATGGTGGGTGTATGATACCGGCGAAAAGTGCGCGGTACTAGAGAGGCTAGCAAAGGTGGAAGGATGGGAAAAAGTGCGTATAATCCATGGACTCAACATTAGTCATAAAGAACTCATATACTTATTGCAAAAATCTAGAAGTTATCAAAGCAAAGTATTACGCGCATGCTCCAAGGGGGATAGATTGGTAGGAAAAGACCATCGCTCGTCCCCGACCGCCACTCATAAGGAAGACAATCAATAAATAAATCATGCTCCGAGTTCATCACATAACGGTTCACCATACGTGCATGCTACGGGAATCAAAAACTTCAACACAAGTATTCTTTAAATTCACAACCACTCAACTAGCATGACTCTAATATCACCATCTTCATATCTCAAAACAATTATCAAGCATCAAACTTATCTTAGTATTCAATGCACTCAAAAGAAAGTTTCACATATCTTGAACACCAAGTATATTAACATTAAGCGAATTACCATGCTATTAACGACTCTCAAAATAATCTAAGTGAAGCATGAGAGATCAATAGTTTCTTTAAAACAAATCCACCACTGTGCTCTAAAAGATCTAAGTGAAGCACTAGAGCAAAAATTATCACACTCAAAAGATATAAGTGAAGCACTATGAGCAAAACTATCAAGCTCAAAAGATATAAGTGGAGCACATAGAGTATTCTAACAAATTCCAATTCATGTATGGCTCTCTCAAAAGGTGTGTACAGCAAGGATGATTGTGGTAAACTAACAAGCAAAGACACAAATAATACAAGACGCTCCAAGCAAAACACATATCATGTGGTGAATAAAAATATAGCTCCAAGTAAATTACCGAGGGAAGTGGACCAAAGAGGGGATGCCTTCCGGGCATCCCCAAGCTTTGACTTTTTGGTGTCCTTGGATTATCTTGGGGGTGCCATGGGCATCCCCAAGCTTAGGCTCTTGCCACTCCTCGTTCCATAATCCATCAAAAGAATTCACCCAAAACTTGAAAACTTCACAACACAAAACTAAACAGAAATCTCGTGAGCTCCGTTAGAGAAAGAAAACAAAAGACTACTTCAAAGTACTGTAATGAACTCATGCTTTATTTATATTGGTGTTAAACCTACTGTATTCCAACTTCTCTATGGATTATAAACTATTTTACTAGCCATAGATTCATCAAAATAAGCAAACAACACACGTAAAACAGAATCTGTCAAAAACTGAATAGTCTGTAGCAATCTGTAACTAACGCAAACTTAGGGAACTCTAAAAATTCTACAAAATTAGGAAGTCCTAAGAAATTGCTGTACCAATCCAGAGCTAAAATAATAAGATCAGAAGCATGTTTCTGTGAATTAACAAAACTAATTTACTGGGTGAAAAAGTTTCTGATTTTCAGTAGGATCAACACAACTATCACCGTAAGCTATCCTAAAGGTCTTACTTGGCACTTTATTGAAACAAAAGCTATAAAACATGATTACTTCAGTAGAATATGTTGGGGAACGCAGTAATTTCAAAATTTTCCTACGCACACGCAAGATCATGGTGATGGCATAGCAACGAGAGGGAAGAGTGTTGTCCACGTACCCTCGTAGACCGTAAGCGGAAGCGTTATGCCAACGCGGTTGATGTAGTCGTACGTCTTCACAATCCGACCGATCCAAGTACCGAACGTATGGCACCTCCGAGTTCAGCACATGTTCAGCTCGATGACGATCCCCGGACTCCGATCCAGCAAAGTGTCGGGGATGAGTTTCGTCAGCACGACGGCGTGGTGACGATGATGATGCTCTACCGGCGCAGGGCTTCGCCTAAACTCCGCGACGATATAACCGAGGTGGAATATGGTGGAGGGGGGGTACCGCACACGGCTAAGGAACGATCCGTAGATCAACTTGTGTGTCATGGTGTGCCCCCTGCCCCCGTATATAAAGGAGCAAGGGGGAGGAGGCGGCCGGCCAAGGGAGGGCACGCCAGGGAGGAGTCCTACTCCCACCGGGAGTAGGACTCCCTCCTTTCCTAGTCCAACTAGGAGAGGGGAAGGAAGGGAAGGAGAAGGAGAAGGAAGGAGAGGGACGAAAAAGAGGAACGGGGGGCTGGCCCCCTAGTCCAATTCGGTTTGGGCTAGGGGGGGCGCGCACCCTACCTCTTCTCTTCCACCACTTGGACCATGAGGCCCATTGCTTCTTCCTCGTATTCCCGTAACTCCCCGGTACCCCAAAAATACCCAAATCACTCGGAACTTTTCCGAACTCCAAATGTAGTCGTCCAATATATCGATCTTTACGTCTCGACCATTTCGAGACTCCTCGTCATGTCCCCGATCTCATTCGGTACTCCGAACTCCTTAGGTACATCAAAACTCGTAAACTCATAATATAACTGTCATCGAAACCTTAAGCGTGCGGACCCTACGGGTTCGAGAACTATGTAGACATGACCTAGAACTATTCTTGGTCAATAACCAATAGCGGAACCTGGATGCTCATATTGGCTCCTACATATTCTAAGAAGATCTTTATCGGTCAAACCACATAACAACATACGTTGTTCCCTTTGTCATCGGTATGTTACTTGCCCGAGATTCGATCGTCGGTATCCAATACCTAGTTCAATCTCGTTACCGGCAAGTCTCTTTACTCGTTACGTAATGCATCATTCCGTAACTAACTCATTAGCTACATTGCTTGCAAGGCTTATAGTGATGTGCATTACCGAGAGGGCCCAGAGATACCTCTCCGACAATCGGAGTGACAAAACCTAATCTCGAAATACACCAACCCAACATGTACCTTTGGAGACACCTGTAGTACTCCTTTATAATCACCCAGTTATGTTGTGACGTTTGGTAGCACCCAAAGTGTTCCTCCGGTAAACGGGAGTTGCATAATCTCATAGTTACAGGAACATGTATAACTCATGAAGAAAGCAATAGCAACATACTAAACGATCAAGTGCTAAGCTAACGGAATGGGTCAAGTCAATCACATCATTCTCCTAATGATGTGATCCCGTTAATCAAATGACAACTCATGTCTATGGCTAGGAAACTTAACCATCTTTGATTCACGAGCTAGTCAAGTAGAGGCATACTAGTGACACTATGTTTGTCTATGTATTCACACATGTATTATGTTTCCGGTTAATACAATTCTAGCATGAATAATAAACATTTATCATGAAATAAGGAAATAAATAATAACTTTATTATTGCCTCTAGGGCATATTTCCTTCAGTCTCCCACTTGCACTAGAGTCAATAATCTAGTTCACATCGCCATGTGATTTAACACCAATAATCATATCTGTATATGATTAACATCCATAGTTCACATCGTCATGTGACCAACACCCAAAGGGTTTACTAGAGTCAGTAATCTAGTTCACATCGCTATGTGATTAACACCCAAAGAGTACAAAGGTATGATCATGTTTTGCTCGTGAGAGAAGTTTAGTCAACGGGTCTGTCACATTCAGAGCCGTATGTATTTTGCCAATATTCTATGTCTACAATACTCTGCACGGAGCTACTCTAGCTAATTGCTCCCACTTTCAATATGTATCCACATTGAGACTTAGAGTCATCTGGATCAGTGCCAAAACTTGTATCGACGTAACCCTTTATGACGAACCTTTTGTCACCTCCATAATCGAGAAATATATCCTTATTCCACTAAGGATAATTTTGACCAATGTCCAGTGATCTACTCCTAGATCACTATTGTACTCCCTTGCCAAACCAGGGCAGAGTATACAATAGGTCTGGTCCATAGCATGGCAAACTTTTATAGAACCTATGACTGAGGCATGGGGAATGACTTTCATTCTCTTTTCTATTTTCTGCCGTGGTCGGGATTTGAGTCTTACTCAGTTTCACACCTTTGCAACACAGGCAAGAACTCTTTCTTTGACGGTTCCATTTTGAACTATTTCAAAATCTTGACAAGGTATGTACTTATTGAAAAACTTATCAAGCGTCTTGATCTATCTCAATAGATCTTGATGCTCAATATGTAAGCAGCTTCACCGAGGTCTTTCTTTGAAAAAACTCCTTTCAAACACTCCTTTATGCTTTGCAGAATAATTCTACATTATTTCCGATCAACAATATGTCATTCACATATACTTATCAGAAATGTTGAAGTGCTCCCACTCACTTTCTTGTAAATACAGGCTTCACCACAAGTCTGTATAAAACTATATGCTTTGATCAACTTATCAAAGCGTATATTCCAACTCCAAGATGCTTGCACCAGTCCATAGATGGATTGCTGGAGCTTGCATATTTTGTTAGCACCTTTAGGATTGACAAAACCTTCTGGTTGCATCATATACAACTCTTCTTTAATAAATCATTAAGAAATGTAGTTTTGACATCCATTTGCTAGATTTCATAAAATGTGGCAATTGCTAACATGATTCGGACAAACTTAAGCATTGCTACGGGTGAGAAGGTCTCATCATAGTCAATCCCTTGAACTCGTCGAAAACCTTTTGCAACAAGTCGAGCTTTGTAGATAGTAACACTACTATCAACGTCCGTCTTCCTCTTGAAGATCCATTTATACAATATGGCTTGCCGATCATCGGGCAACTCCACCAAAGTCCACACTTTGTTCTCATACATGGATCCTATCTCAGATTTCATGGCCTTAAGCCATTTTGCGAAATCTGGGCTCATCATCGCTTCCTCATAGTTCGTAGGTTCATCATGGTTTAGTAACATGACTTCCAGAACACGATTACCGTACCACTCTGGTGCGGATCTTACTCTGGAAGACCTACGAGGTTGGGTAGTAACTTGATCTAAAGTTTCATGATCATCATCATTAGCTTCCTCACTAATTGGTGTAGGAATCAGTGGAACTGATTTCTGTGATGAACTACTTTCCAATAAGGGAGAAGGTACAATTACCTCATCAAGTTCTACTTTCCTCCCACTCACTTCTTTCGAGAGAAACTCCTTCTCTAGAAAGGATCCATTCTTAGCAAGGAATGTTTTGCCTTCGGATCTGTGATAGAAGGAGTACCCAACAGTTTCCTTTGGGTATTCTATGAAGACGCACTTCTCCGATTTGGGTTCGAGCTTATCAGGTTGAAAACCTTTTTCATATAAGCATCGCAACTCCAAACTTTAAGAAACGACAACTTTGTTTTCCTGCTAAACCATAATTCATACGGTGTCGTCTCAACGGATTTAGATGGTGCCCTTTTTAACGTGAATGCAACTGTCTTTAATGCATAACCCCAAAACGATAGTGGTAGATCGGTAAGAAACATCATAGATCGCACCATATCTAATAAAGTACGGTTACGACGTTCGTACACACCATTACATTGTGGTGTTCTAGGTGGCGTGAGTAGTGAAACTATTTCACATTGTTTTAACTGAAGGCCAAACTCATAACTCAAATATTTTACCTCTGCGATCATATCGTAGAAACTTTATTTTCTTGTTACGAAGATTTTTCCACTTCACTCTAAAATTCTTTGAACCTTTCAACTATTTCAGACTTATGTTTCATCAAGTATATATACTCATATCTGCTCAAATCATCTTGTGAAGGTCAGAAAATAACGATACTTGCCACGAGCATCAACACTCATTGGATCGCATACATCGGTATGTATTATTTCCAATAAGTCAGTAGCTTGTTCCATTGTTCTGGAGAACGGAGTTTTAGTCATCTTGACCAAAAGGCACGGTTCACGAGCATCAAATGATTCATAACCAAGTGATTCCAAAAATCCATCTTTATGGAGTTTCTTCATGCGCCTTACACCAATATGACCTAAACGGTAGTGCCACAAATAAGTTACACTATCATTATTAACTTTGCATCTTTTTGGCTTCAATATTATGAATATGTGTATCACTACGATCGAGATCCAACAAACCATTTTCGTTGGTGTGTATGACCATAGAAGGTTCTATTCATGTAAACAGAACAACAATTATTATCTAACTTAAATGAATAACCGTATTGCAATAGACATGATCAAATCATATTCATGCTCAACGCAAACACCAAATAACACTTATTTAGGTTCAACACTAATCCCGAAAGTATAGGGAGTGTGCGATGATGATCATATCAATCTTGGAACCACTTCCAACACACATCGTCCCTTCACCCTTAACTAGTCTCTTTTATTCCGCAACTCCCGTTTCGAGTTACTAATCTTAGCAACTGAACTAGTATCAAATACTGAGGGGTTGCTATAAACACTAGTAAAGTACACATCAATATCAAATATACTTATGTTCACTTTGCCATCCTTCTTATCCGCCAATCACTTGGGGTAGTTCCGCTTCCAGTGACCAGTCCCTTTGCAGTAGAAGCACTTAGTCTCAGGCTTAGGACCAGATTTGGGCTTCTTCACTTGAGCAGCAACTTGCTTGCCGTTCTTCTTGAAGTTCCCTTTCTTCCCTTTGCCCTTTTCTTGAAACTAGTGGTCTTGTCAACCATCAACACTTGATGTTTTTCTTGATTTCTACCTTCGTCGATTTTAGCATCACGAAGAGCTTGGGAATCGTTTCTGTTCTCCCTTGCATATTATAGTTCATCATGAAGTTCTACTAACTTGGTGATGGTGACTAGAGAATTCCATCAATCACTATCTTATCTGGAAGATTAACTCCCACTTGATTCAAGCGATTGTAGTACCCAGACAATCTGAGCACATGCTCACTAGTTGAGCGATTCTCTTCCATCTTTTAGCTATAGAACTTGTTGGAGACATCATATCTCTCAACTCGGGTATTTGCTTGAAATATTAACTTCAACTCCTAGAACATCTCATATGGTCCATGACGTTCAAAACGTCTTTGAAGTCCCGATTCTAAGCCGTTAAGCATGGTGCACTAAACTATCAAGTAGTCATCATATCAAACATTCATAACGTCTGCATCTGCTCTTGCAATAGGTCTGTCACCTAGCGGTGCATCAAGGACATAATTCTTCTGTGCAGCAATGAGGATAAACCTTAGATCACGGATCCAATCTGCATCATTGCTACTAACATTTTTCAACACAATTTTCTCTATGAACATATCAAAATAAACATAGGGAAGCAACAACGCGAGCTATTGATCTACAACATAGATATGCTAATACTACCAGGACTAAGTTCATGATAAATTAAACTTCAATTAATCATATTACTTAAGAACTCCCACTTAGATAGACATCCCTCTAATCCTCTAAGTGATTACGTGATCCATATCAACTACACCATGTCCGATCGTCACGTGAGATGGAGTAGTTTCAATGGTGAACATCAATATGTTGATCATATCTACTATATGATTCACGCTCGACCTTTTGGTCTCCGTGTTCCAAGGCCATATCTGTTATATGCTAGGCTCGTCAAGTTTAACCCGAGTATTCCGCGTGCGCAACTGTTTTGCACCCGTTGTATTTGAACGTAGAGCCTATCACACCCGATCATCACGTGGTGTCTCAGCACGAAGAACTTTCGCAACGGTGCATACTCAGGGAGAACACTTCTTGATAATTAGTGAGAGATCATCTTATAATGCTACCGTCAAACAAAACAGAATAAGATGTATAACAGATAAACATCATATGCAATCAAAATATGTGACATGATATGGCCATGATCATCTTGCGCCTTTGATCTCCATCTCCAAAGTACTGTCATGATCTCTATCGTTACCGGCACGACACCATGATCTTCATCATCTTGATCTATATCAATGTGTCGTCACATGGTCGTCTCGCCAACTATTGCTCTTGCAACTATTGCTATCGCATAGCGATAAAGTAAAGCAATTATTTGGCACTTGCATCTTATGCAACAAAGAGACAACCATAGAGCTTCTGTCAGTTGCCGATAACTTCAACAAAACATGATCATCTCATACAACAACTTATATCTCATCACGTCTTGACCATATCACATCACAACATGCCCTGCAAAAACAAGTTAGACGTCCTCTACTTTGTTGTTGCAAGTTTTACGTGGCTGCTACGGGCTGAGCAAGAACCGTTCTTACCTATGCATCAAAACCACAACGATAGTTCGTCAAGTTGGTGCTGTTTTAACCTTCTTAAGGACCGGGCGTAGCCACACTTGGTTCAACTAAAGTTGGAGAAACTGACACCCGCTAGTCACCTGTGTGCAAAGCACGGCGATAAAACCAGTCTCGCGTAAGCGTACGCGTAATGTCGGTCCGGGCCGCTTCATCCAACAATACCGCCGAACCAAAGTATGACATGCTGGTAAGCAGTATGACTTGTATCGCCCACAACTCACTTGTGTTCTACTCGTGCATATAACATCAACGCATAAAACCTAGGCTCGGATGCCACTGTTGGGGAACGTAGTAATTTCAAAATTTTCCTATGCACACGCAAGATCATGGTGATGGCATAGCAACGAGAGGGAAGAGTGTTGTCCACGTACCCTCGTAGATCGTAAGCGGAAGCGTTATGACAACGCGGTTGATGTATTCGTACGTCTTCACGATCCGACCGATCCAAGTACCGAACGTACGGCACCTCCGAGTTCAGCACAGGTTCAGCTCGATGACGATCCTCGGACTCTGATCTAGCAAAGTGTCGGGGATGAGTTTTGTCAGCACGACGGCGTGGTGACGATGATGATGCTCTACCGGTGTAGGGCTTCGCCTAAACTCCGCGACGATATGACCGAGGTGGAATATGGTGGAGGGGGGGTACCGCACACGGCTAAGGAACGATCCGTAGATCAACTTGTGTGTCATGGGGTGCCCCCTGCCCCCGTATATAAAGGAGCAAGGGGGAGGGGGCGGCCGGCCAAGGGAGGGCGCGCCAGGGAGGAGTCCTACTCCCACCGGGAGTAGGACTCCCTCCTTTCCTAGTCCAACTAGGAGAGGGGAAGGAAGGGAAGGAGAAGGAGAAGGAAGGAGAGGGAGGAAAAAGAGGAAAGGGGGACTGGCCCCCTAGTCCAATTCGGTTTGGGCTAGGGGGGCCGCGCGCCCTGCCTCCTCTCTTCCACCACTTGGCCCATGAGGCCCATTGCTTCTTCCTCGTATTCCCGTAACTCCCCGGTACCCCCGAAAACACTCAAATCACTCGGAACCTTTCCGAACTCCGAATATAGTCGTCCAATATATCGATCTTTACGTCTCGACCATCTCGAGACTCCTCGTCATGTCCCCGATCTCATCCGGGACTCCGAACTCCTTCGGTACATCAAAACTCGTAAACTCATAATATAACTGTCATCGAAACCTTAAGCGTGCGGACCCTACGGGTTCGAGAACTATGTAGACATGACCTAGAACTATTCTTGGTCAATAACCAATAGCGGAACCTGGATGCTCATATTGGCTCCTACATATTCTACGAAGATCTTTATCAGTCAAACCGCATAACAACATACGTTGTTCCCTTTGTCATCGGTATGTTACTTGCCCGAGATTCGATCGTCGGTATCCAATACCTAGTTCAATCTCGTTACCGGCAAGTCTCTTTACTTGTTACGTAATGCATCATTCCGTAACTAACTCATTAGCTACATTGCTTGCAGGGCTTATAGTGATGTGCATTACCGAGAGGGCCCAGAGATACCTCTCCGACAATCAGAGTGACAAACCTAATCTCGAAATACGCCAACCCAACATGTACCTTTGGAGACACCTGTAGTACTCCTTTATAATCACCCAGTTACGTTGTGACGTTTGGTAGCACCCAAAGTGTTCTTCCAGTAAACGGGAGTTGCATAATCTCATAGTTACAGGAACATGTATAAGTCATGAAGAAAGCAATAGCAACATACTAAACGATCAAGTGCTAAGCTAACAGAATGGGTCAAGTCAATCACATCATTCTCCTAATGATGTGATCCCGTTAATCAAATGACAACTCATGTCTATGGATAGGAAACTTAACCATCTTTGATTCACGAGCTAGTCAAGTAGAGGCATACTAGTGACACTATGTTTGTCTATGTATTCACACATGTATTATGTTTCCGGTTAATACAATTCTAGCATGAATAATAAACATTTATCATGAAATAAGGAAATAAATAATAACTTTATTATTTCCTCTAGGGCATATTTCCTGCAGAATAATCATGTGAACACACAAAAACAGTAAGGATAAGTATTGGGTTGTCTCCCAACAAGCGATTTTCTATAATGCTTTTCTAGCAAGGCATGATGATGACAATGATGATCACATAAAAGATAGGAATTGAAACATAACGGGAGCATCATGAAGCATATGACTAGCACATTTAAGTCACTTCCTATGCATAGGGATTTTGTGAGAAAACAATTTATGGGAACAATAATCAACAAGCATAGGAAGGTAAAACAAGCATAGCTTCAAAATTTTCAGCACATAGGGAGGAAACTTGACATTATTGCAATTCCTACAAGCATATATTCCTCCCTCATAATACTTTTCAGTAGCATAATGAATGAATTCAACAATGTAACCAGCACCTAAAGCATTCTTTTCATGATCTACAAGCATAGAAAATTTACTACTCTCCACATAAGCAAAATTCTTCTCATGAATAGTAGTGGGAGCAAACTCAACAAAATAACTATCATATGATTTAAAATTAGGATCAATATGACAAGTTTCATGGTTATCATTATTCTTTAAAGCATACGTGTCATCACAATAATCATCATAGATAGGAGGCATGCTTTCATCATAGTAAATTTGCTCATCAATGCTTGGGGGACAAAAAATACCATCTTCATCAAACATAGCTTCCCCAAGCTTGTGGCTTTGCATATCATTAGCATCATGGATATTCAAGGAATTCATACTAACAACATTGCAATCATGCTCATCATTCACACATTTTACGCCAAGCATTCTATGTAACTCTTCTTCTAGTACTTGAGCACAATTTTCCTTCCCATCATTTTCACGAAAGATATTAAAAAGGGTGAAGCGTATGACACAAACTCAATTCCATTTTTTTGTAGTTTTCTTTTATAAACTAAACTAGTGCTAAAACAAGAAACAAAAAGATTCAATTGCAAGATCTAAAGATATACCTTCAAGCACTCACCTCCCCGGCAAACGCGCCAGAAAAGAGCTTAGTTGACGGTGTGTGATTGAGTGCCCTTTTACCTAGCCTCCCCGGCAACGGCGCCAGAAAAGAGCTTGATGTCTACTAAACAACCTTCTTCTTGTAGACGTTGTTGGGCCTATAAGTGCACAGGTTTGTAGGACAGTAGCAAATTTCCCTCAAGTGGATGACCTAAGGTTTATCAATCCGTAGGAGGCGTAGGATCAAGATGGTCTCTCTCAAGCAACCCTGCAACCAAATAAAAAAGAGTCTCTTGTGTCCCCAACACACCCAATACAATGGTAAATTGTTTAGGTGCACTAGTTCGGCGAAGAGATGAAGATACAAGTGCAAAATAGATAGTAGATATAGGTTTTTGTAATCTGAAATAGTAAAAACAGCAAGGTAACAAGTGGTCAAAGTGAGCGTAAACGGTATTGCAATGATTGGAAACAAGGCCTAGGGTTCATACTTTCACTAGTGCAAGTTCTCTCAACAATAATAACATAGATAGATCAAATAACAATCCCTCAACATGCAACAAAGGGTCACTCCAAAGCCACTAATAAAGGAGAATGAACGTAGAGATTCTGGTAGGGTATGAAACCACCTCAAAGTTATTCTTTTGGATCAATCTATAAAAGAGTTCGTACTAGAATAACACCTTAAGACACGAATCAACCAAAACCCTAATGTCACCTAGATACTCTATTATCACCTCAAGTATCCGTGGGCATGATTATACGATATGCATCACACAATCTCAGATTCATCCAACCAACACAAAGTACTTCAAAGAGTGCCCCAAAGTTTCTATCGGAGAGTCAAGAACGTGTGCCAACCCCTATGCATAGGTTCCCAATGTCACGAAACCCGCAAGTTGATCACCAAAACATACATCAAGTGACACATGATATCCCATTGTCACCACAGATAATCACGGCAAGACATACATCAAGTGTTCTCATAAAAGACTCAATCCGATAAGATAACTTCAAAGGGGAAACTCAATTCATCACAAGAGAGTAGAGGGGTAGAAACATCATAAGATCCAACTACAATAGCAAAGCTCTGGATACATCAACATCATGCCATAGAGGAACACGAGAGAGAGAGAGAGAGAGAGAGAGAGAGAGAGAGATCAAACACATAGCTACTAGTACATACCCTCAGCCCCGAGGGTGAACTACTCCCTCCTCGTCATGGATAGCACCGGGATGATGAAGATGGCCACCGGTGATGGGATCCCCCTCCGGCAGGGTGCCGGAACGGGCTCCCGAGAGGTTTTTGGTGGCTACAGAGGCTTGCGGTGGCGGAACTCCCGATCTATCTTCTGTTCTGGAAGTTTTAGGGTACGAGAGTATATATGGGTGCAAGGGGTACGTCGGAGGAGCTACGGGGGCCCCACGAGGCAGGGGGGTACGCCCGAGGGGGGGGGGGGTGGTGGGCGCGCCCCCCACCCTCGTGGGCAGCCCGTATCTCCCCTGACGTGCACTCCAAGTTCCCTGGGTTGCTTTCCTTCCAAAAATAACTTCTCCAGTTTATTTCGTTCCGTTTTGACTCCATCCGATATTCCTTTTCCTCGAAACATTGAAATAGGCATAAAACAGCAAATCTGGGCTGGGCCTCCGGTTAATAGGTTAGTCCCAAAAATAATATAAAAATGGAAAATAAAGCCCATTATAGTCCAAAACAGTAGATAAAGTAGCATGGAGCAATCAAAAATTATAGATACGTTGGAGATGCATCACTGTGGCGCCGATGTCACCCTGTCTTTGGTCCGAGTGCATTGCAAGGAGGCCAAGGAAGACAAGCTGGCAGCTCTCAAAGTGGCGAACACTAAGAAGCACTCCTTCCAGGACTTCATGGACACCTTCCTCGACGCAGCCACTCGCATTGCCGACAACATCGACGTTGACAGCTTCTGCGATCCGGCGAGTGATTGAGAAAACATTATGCTTCACTTTTATTCGCCTCAGAATGCCGAGTGATTTTGTAACCGTTAAAACTCCTTCGGGCTTGATGCCCGAACACTTTATTCTACGGTTAATAACCTTTGGATTTATCTTCTCATATATTGCGTCTGTCTTCGAACGAAATTCATTTTTCTCTCGGATTGTTGTCTATTTACTTGATGCAGCTTCTGGAGAAGAATAACCAGTCGACCGATCGGGCGATCCTTGAGCAGCATTGATCAGTTCATCAACAAGGTTCTCGGCAATGGTCTTGACGTTCCTGTCAACCGATTGGGTGATCCTTGAGTAGCATTGATCAGCTCATCTGCAAGGCACTCAACAATGGTCTTGACGTTCCTGTCAGCCGATCGGGCAATCCTTGAGTAGCATCGATCAGCTCATCAGCGAGGCACTCAGCAATGGTCTTGACGTTCCTGTCAACCGATTGGGCGATCCTTGAATAGCATTGATCAGCTCATTAGCAAGGCACTCAGTAATGGTCTTGACGTTCCTGTCAAGCGATTGGGCGATCCTTGAGTAGCATTGATCAGCTCATCAGCAACGCACTCAGCAATGGTCTCGACCTAGGCGAGTGCTGGACTGCAATGGAGCCTCTGAGCGGTGGGATTTTCAAACTTAGGCGAGCACTGGGCTGCAGCTAAGCCTCCCGGGTGGGAGGATTGCTCACCACTCGGTAGGATTTTTCAAACTTAGGCGAGCACTGGGCTGTAGCTAAGCCACCGAGTGGGAGGATTGCTCACCACTCGGTAGGATTTTTCAAACTTAGGCGAGCATTGGGCTATAGCTGAGCCTCCCGGGTGGGAGGATTGCTCACCACTCGGTAGGATTTTTCAAACTTAGGCGAGCACTGGGCTGCAGCTAAGCCCCCGAGTGGAAGGATTGCTTACCACTCGGTAGGATTTTTCAAATTTAGGCGAGCACTGGGCTGCAGCTAAGCCCCCGAGTGGAAGGATTGCTTACCACTCGGTAGGATTTTTCAAACTTAGGCGAGTACTGGACTGCAGCTAAGCCCCCGAGTGGGAGGATCGCTGATGACCCACAAGTATAGGGGATCAATCGTAGTCCTTTCAATAAGTAAGAGTGTCAAACCGAACGAGGAGCAGAAGGAAATGATAAGCGGTTTTCAGTAAGGTTTTCTCTGCAAGCACTGAAATTGTACGTGATAGATAGTTTTGTGATAAGATGAATAGTAACGAGTAATGAATAAATAAAGTAAATAAAGTGCAGCAAGGTGGCCCAATCCTTTATGTAGCAGAGGATAAGCCTGGACAATTTCTAATAATGAGGAAGGAGCTCCCGAGGACACATTGGGAATTATCGTCAAGCTAGTTTTCATCACGTTCATATGATTCGCGTTCGATACTTTGATAATTTGATATGTGGGTGGACCGGTACTTGGGTACTGCCCTAACTTGGAAAAGTATCCCACTTATGATTAACCCCTATTGCAAGCATCCGCAACTACAAAATAAGTATTAAGGTAAACCTAACCACATCATTAAACATATGGACCCATATCAGCCCCTAACGAAGCAACGCATAAACTAGGGTTTAAGCTTCTGTCACTCTAGCAACCCATCATCTACTTATTACTTCCCCATACCTTCCTCTAGGCCCAAATAATGGTGAAGTGTCATGTAGTCGACGTTCACATAACACTGATACGTCCATTTTGCATCATGCTTTCATATCAATATTTATTGCATTATGGGCTGTTATTACACATTATACCTCAATACTTATGGCTATTCTCTCTTATTTTACAAGGTTTACCATGAAGAGGGGGAATGCCGACAGCTGGAATTCTGGCTGGAAAAGGAGCAAACGTTGGAAACCTATTCTGCACAACTCCAAAAGTCCGGAAACTCCACGAAACAATTTTTTGGATTTAATAAGAATTTATGAGCGAAAGAAATAGGCCAAGGGGCACACACCCTGTCCAGGAAACAGGCCCCCCCTATAGGGCACGACCCCCTATCTCCTGGGCCCCCTGGTGGGCCTCCGGCGTCCATCTTCTGCTATATCATCACTTTTACCCTGGAAAAAATCATGGGCAAGCTTACGGGACGAAACTCCGCCGCCACGAGGCGGAACCTTGGCGGAATCAATCTAGGGCTCTGGCAGAGCTGTTCTGCCGGGGACACTTCCCCCCCGGGAGGGGGAAATCATCTCCAACGTCATCACCAACGATCCTCTCATCGGGAGGGGGTCAATCTCCATCAACATCTTCACCAGCACCATCTCGTCTCAAAACCCTAGTTCATCTCTTGTATCCAATCTTGTATCAAAACCACAAATTGGTACCTGTGGGTTGCTAGTAGTGTTGATTACTCCTTGTAGTTGATGCTAATTGGTTTACTTGGTGGAAGATCATATGTTCAGATCCTTTATGCATATTATTACTCCTCTGATTATGAACATGAATATGCTTTGTGAGTAGTTACGTTTGTTCCTGAGGACATGGGTGAAGTCTTGCTATTAGTAGTCATGTGAATTTGGTATTCGTTCGATATTTTGATGAGATGTATGTTGTCTTTCCTCTAGTGATGTTATGTGAACGTCGACTACATGACACTTAACCATTATTTGGGCCTAGAGGAAGGCATAGGTAAGTAATAAGTAGATGATGGGTTGCTAGAGTGACAGAAGCTTAAACCCTAGTTTATGCGTTGCTTCGTTAGGGGTTGATATGGACCCATATGTTTAATGTTGTGGTTAGGTTTACCATAATACTCCTTTTTGTAGTTGCGGATGCTTGCAATAGGGGTTAATCATAAGTGGGATGCTTGTCCATGTTAGGGCAGTACCCAAGTGCCGGTCTACCCACATATCAAATTATCAAAGTACCGAACGCGAATCTTACGATCGTGATGAAAACTAGCTTGATGATAATTCCCAATGTGTCCTCGGGAGCTCCTTCTTCATTATTAGAATTTGTCCAGGCTTATCCTTTGCTACATAAAGGATCGGCCCACCTTGCTGCACTTTATTTACTTTATTTACTTTTTGCTCATTACTATTTATCTTATCACAAAACTATCTATCACCTACTATTTCAGTGCTTGCAGAGAAAACCTTACTGAAAACCGCTTATCATTTCCTTCTGCTCCTCGTTGGGTTCGACACTCTTACTTATCGAAAGGACTACGATAGATCCCCTATACTTGTGGGTCATCAAGACTCTTTTCTGGCGCCGTTGCCGGGGAGTGTAGCGCTTTTGGTGAGTGGAACTTGGTAAGGAAACATTTATATAGTGTGCTAAAATTTTCTGTTACTTGTCACTATGGAAACTAATCCTTTGAGGGGCTTGTTTGGGGTATCTTCACCCCAACCAGAAGAGCAAAGAGATGCTCCGCAACCTACTGAAATTTATGAAAATATTTACTTTGAGATTCCTTCGGGTGTGATAGAAAAACTGCTAGCTAATCCTTTTGCAGGAGAGGGAACATTGCATCCTGACTTACACCTTATCTTTGTGGATGAAGTTTGTGGATTATTTAAGCTTGCAGGTATTCCCGATGATGTTGTCAAAAGGAAGGTCTTCCCTTTATCTTTGAAGGGAGATGCAATGACATGGTATAGGCCGTGTGATGATACGAGATATTGGAATTATAAGCGATTGAAGTTGGAATTTCACCAGAAGTTCTATCCTATGCATCTTGTTCATCGTGATCGTAATTACATATATAATTTCTGGCCTCGCGAAGGAGAAAGCATCGCTCAAGCTTGGGGGAGGCTTAAGTCAATGTTGTATTCATGCCCCAATCAAGAGCTCTCTTGGGAAATGATTATTCAGAATTTTTATGCTCGGCTCTCTCTTGATAATCGCAACTTTCTCGATACTTCCTATGCTGGTTCCTATATGTTGAAGACTATTGATTTCAAATGGGACTTATTGGAAAGAATTAAATGCAACTCTGAAGATTGGGGTTCCGACGATGGTAAGGAGTCAGGTATGACACCTAAGTTTGATTGTGTTAAATCTTTTATGGATACCGATGCTTTTCGTGGATTTAGCTCTAAGTATGGACTTGACTCTGAGATGGTAGCTACTTTTTGTGAAACTTTTGCTACTAACGTTGATCTCCCTAAAGAGAAGTGGTTTAAATATAATCCTCCTGTTGAAGTGAAAGTAGTTGCACCTATTACAGTCGAAGAAAAGACTATTACATATAGTGATCCTATTATTCCTACTGCTTATGTCGAAAAACCTCCTTTTCCTGTTAGGATAAAATATCATGCTAAAGCTTTGACTGTTGTTCATAAGAGTAATACTAGGACCTATACACCCCCTGAGCAAATTAATGTTGAACCTGGTATTGCTATGATTAAAAATCTCTTGGATGAGGACTTAAATGGGCATGTTATCTCTTTCTCGGGTGAAACTGCTAATATTGCTAGACCCGATACTAAGACATGTAGACCTATTGTAGGCACGCCTGTTATTTCTGTTAAAATAGGAGATCATTGTTATCATGGTTTATGTGATATGGGTGCTAGTGCTAGTGCGATACCTTATGATCTTTATAAAGAAATTATGCATGATATTGCACCCGTTGAATTAGAAGACATTGATGTTACTATTAAGCTTGCTAATAGGGACACCATTAAACCTATTGGGATTGTTAGAGATGTTGAAGTCTTGTGTGGGAAGATTAAATACCCTGCTGATTTTCTTGTTCTTGGTTCCCCACAAGATGATTTTTGTCCCATTATTTTTGGTAGACCCTTGTTGAATACTGCTAGTGCTAAGATTAATTGTGAAAAGAATATTGTCACGGTTGGCATAGATGGTATGTCTCATGAGTTTAATTTCGCTAAGTTTAGTAGACAACCTCGTGAAAGGGAACCACCTAGTAAGGATGAAATTATTGGTCTTGCTTCCATTGCTGTTCCTCCAACTGATCCGTTAGAACATTATTTGTTAGACCATGAAAACGATTTGTTTATGAAGGAAAGGGAAGAAATAGATGAAGTGTTCCTTAAACAAGAACATATGCTAAAACATAACCTTCCCATTGAAATTCTTGGGGATCCCCCTCCACCCAAGGGTGATCCCGTGTTTGAACTCAAACCATTACCTGATAATCTTAAGTATGCTTATCTTGATGAAAAAGAAATATATCCTGTTATTATTAGTGCTAACCTTTCAGAGAAAGAAGAAGAAAGATTATTGAAAACTCTGAAGAAGTACCGAGATGCTATTGGATATACTCTGGATGATCTTAAGGGCATTAGTCCCACATTATGTCAACACAAAATTTCAGTGGAGAAAGATGCCAAACCAGTTAGAGATCCTCAAAGACGATTAAATCCCAAAATGAAGGAAGTGGTAAGAAAGGAGATACTAAAGCTCCTTGAGGCAGGTATTATTTATCCCGTTGCTGATAGTGAATGGGTAAGCCCTGTCCATTGTGTCCCTCAAAAGGGAGGTATTACCGTTGTTCCTAATGATAAAGATGAATTGATCCCGCAAACAATTATTACAGGCTATAAGATGGTAATTGATTTCCGTAAGTTAAATAAAGCTACTAAGAAAGATCATTACCCTTTACCTTTTATTAATCAAATGCTAGAAATGCTATCCAAACATACACATTTTTGCTTTCTAGATGGTTATTCTGGCTTCTCTCAAATACCTGTGTCCGCGAAGGATCAATCTAAAACTACTTTTACTTGCCCTTTTGGTACTTTTGCTTATAGACATATGCCTTTTGGTTTATGTAATGCACCTGCTACCTTTCAAAGATGCATGATGGCTATATTTTCTGATTTTTATGAAAAGATTTGTGAGGTATTCATGGATGACTTCTCCGTCAATGGATCCTCTTTTGATGATTGTTTGAGCAACCTTGATCGAGTTTTGCAGAGATGCGAAGTCACTAGTCTCGTCCTGAATTGGGAAAAGTGTCACTTTATGGTTAATGAAGCCATTGTCTTGGGGCACATGATCTCCAAGAGAGGTATTGAAGTTGATAAAGCCAAAGTTGATGCTATTGAAAAGATGCCATGTCCCAAGGACATAAAAGGTATAAGAAGTTTCCTTGGTCATGCCAGTTTTTATAGGAGGTTCATTAAGGACTTATCTAAAATCTCCAGGCCTCTAACTAATTTATTGCAAAAAGATATTCCTTTTGTCTTTGATGATGATTGTTTAGAAGCATTTGAAACACTTAAGGAAACTTTGATCACTTCAATTATTGTTCAGCCACCTGATTGGAATTTACCTTTTGAAATTATGTGCGATGCTAGTGATTATGGTGTAGGTGCTGTTTTAGGGCAAAGAGTCGATAAGAAATTGAATGTTATCCAGTATGCTAGTAAGACTCTTGATACTGCCTAGAGAAGTTATGCTACTACTAAAAAAGAGTTCTTAGCAGTTGTGTTTGCATGTGATAAGTTTAGAACTTATATTGTTGATTCCAAAGTTACTATTCACACTGATCATGCTGCTATTAAATATCTAATGGAAAAGAAAGATGCTAAGCCTAGACTCATTAGATGAGTTCTCTTGCTCCAAGAATTTGACTTGCATATTATTGATAGAAAGGGAGCTGAGAACCCCGTTGCAGACAACTTGTCTAGGTTAGAGAATGTTCTTGATGACCCACTGCCTATTAATGATAGTTTTCCTGAGGAACAATTAGCGGTCGTCAATGCTTCTCGCACTGCTCCTTGGTATGCTGACTATGCTAATTACATTGTTGCTAAATATATACCTCCTAGTTTCACATAGCAGCAAAAGAAAAAGTTCTTTTATGATTTAAGACATTACTTTTGGGATGACGCACACCTTTATAAAGAAGGAGTAGATGGTATTATTAGATGTTGTGTGCCTGAGCATGAACAGGAACAAATCCTACGCAAGTGTCACTCTGAATCCTATGGAGGACACCACGCTGGAGATAGAACTGCACACAAGGTACTACAATCTGGCTTTTATTGGCCTACTCTTTTCAAAGATGCCCGTAAGTTTCTCTTATCTTGTGATGAATGTCAAAGAATAGGTAACATTAGTAGACGTCAAGAAATGCCTATGAATTATTCTCTTGTTATTGAACCGTTTGATGTTTTGATTATAGGGGACCTTTTCCTGCCTCCAATGGTTATACACATATTTTAGTTGCTGTTGATTACGTTACTAAGTGGGTAGAAACTATTCCAACTAGTAGTGCTGATCATAACACTTCTATTAAAATGCTTAAAGAAGTTATTTTTCCGAGGTTTGGTGTCCCTAGATATCTTATGACTGATGGTGGTTCACACTTTATTCATGGTGCTCTCCGTAAGATGCTTGCTAAGTATGATGTCAATCATAGAATCGCATCTCCTTATCACCCGCAGTCTAGTGGTCAAGTAGAGTTGAGCAATAGAGAGCTCAAATTAATTTTGCAAAAGACTGTGAATAGATCTAGGAAGAATTGGTCCAAAAAACTTGATGATGCATTATGGGCCTATAGAACTGCATACAAAAATCCTATGGGTATGTCTCCTTATAAGATGGTTTATGGAAAAGCTTGTCATTTACCTCTTGAACTTGAACATAAAGCATATTATGCTATTAAGGAGCTCAATTATGACTTCAAACTTGCTGGTGAGAAGAGGTTGTTTGATATTAGCTCACTTGATGAATGGAGAACCCAAGCATATGAGAATGCCAAGCTTTTCAAAGAAAAAGTCAAACGCTGGCATGATAAGAGGATACAAAAGCGTGAGTTTAACGTAGGAGATTATGTGCTATTGTTCAACTCTCGTTTAAGATTTTTTTCAGGAAAACTTCTCTCAAAATGGGAAGGTCCCTACGTTATCGAGGAGGTCTATCGTTCTGGTGCTATAAAAATCAACAACTTCGAAGGCACAAATCCGAGGGTGGTTAACGGTCAAAGAATTAAACATTATATTTCAGGTAATCCTATCAATGTTGAAACTAATATTATTGAAACCATAACCCCCGAGGAATACATAAGAGACACTTTCCAGAACGTTCCAGACTCCGAAAAGGCATAGGTACGTGGTACGGTAAGTAAACTGACTCCAAAACAACTCTAATGGCAATTTTTATCAGTTTTGGATTATTTAAGAATTTTAGGAAGAAAGAAGTAGTCCGAAAGGGACACGAGGTTCCCACGAGAGAGGAGGCCGCCCCCCTGTAGGGCGCGCCCCCCTGTCTCGTGGGCACCTCGTGTGCCTCCCGGACTCCGTTTTCTTGTATGTTACATATTTTGGTCGGTAAAAATTCATTATATATACTCCCAAAGGTTTTGACCACCGTATCACGCAAATATCCTCTGTTTTCGTTTCGAGCTGTTTCCGTTGCAGATTTAGAGCATCATGACTTCTCCCTCCTCCAACAATGAAGACAAGGATGCTTGGCTATTGAAGATAGAGTTGCAAAGAGAGGAACCAGAAGAGATCAAAAAGGATGAAGGGATCAAGAAGGCCATGGAGGTTCAAGCTCCGGTGGTGAAAGAAGAAGATATCCGTCAATCTTTACCTAACCTTTTCACTCCAACAGAGGTTGAAGCTTTCAAGATGATTGAGTTAGCCCGCATACAGTAAAAGTATCTCACATAGGAGAATATTTTGTTGAAGGATCATATTCCTGGGCTCGAGGGCATTATCTGCAAGTTGGAGGATGATGTCTACTACACAACCTTCTTCTTGTAGACGTTGTTGGGCCTGCAAGTGCACAGATTTGTAGGACAGTAGCAAATTTCCCTCAAGTGGATGACCTAAGGTTTATCAATCCGTGGGAGGCGTAGGATGAAGATGGTCTCTCTCAAACAACCCTGCAACCAAATAACAAAAAGTCTCTTGTGTCCCCAACACACCCAATACAATGGTAATTTGTATAGGTGCACTAGTTCAGCGAAGAGATGGTGATACAAGTGCAAAATAGATAGTAGATATAGGTTTTTGTAATCTGAAAATATAAAAACAGCAAGGTAACAAGTGGTAAAAGTGAGCGTAAACGGTATTGCAATGATAGGAAATAAGGCCTAGGGTTCATACTTTCACTAGTTCAAGTTCTCTCAACAATAATAACATAGATAGATAATATAACAAGCCCTCAACATGCAACAAAGAGTCACTCCAAAGCCACTAATAGCGGAGAACAAATGTAGAGATTATGGTAGGGTACGAAACCACCTCAAAGTTATTCTTTCGGATCAATCTATAAAAGAGTTCGTACTAGAATAACACCTTAAGACAAAAATCAACCAAAACCCTAATGTCACCTAGATACTCCATTGTCACCTCAAGTATCCGTGGGCATGATTATACGATATGCATCACACAATCTCAGATTCATCCAACCAACACAAAGTACTTCAAAGAGTGCCCCAAAGTTTCTACTGGAGAGTCAAGAACGTGTGCCAACCCCTATGCATAGGTTCCCAATGTCACGAAACCCGGAAGTTGATCACCAAAACATACATCAAGTGGCACATGATATCCCATTGTCACCAAGATAATCACGGCAATACATACATCAAGTGTTCATAAAAGACTCAATCCGATAAGATAACTTCAAAGGGGAAACTCAATTCATCACAAGAGAGTAGAGGAGGAGAAACATCATAAGATCCAACTACAATAGCAAAGCTCGGGATACATAAAGATCGTGCCATAGATGGAACATGAGAGAGAACACGAGAGAGAGAGAGAGAGAGATCAAACACATAGCTACTGGTACATACCCTCAGCCCCGAGGGTGAACTACTCCCTCCTCGTCATGGATAGCACCGGGATGATGAAGATGGCCACCAGTGATGGGATCCCCCTCTAGCAGGGTGCCGGAACGGGCTCCCGAGATGTTTTTGGTGGCTATAGAGGCTTGCGACGGCGGAACTCCCGATCTATCTTCTGTTCTGGAAGTTTTAGGGTACGTAGGTATATATGGGTGCAAGGGGTACGTTGGTGTAGCTACGGGGGCCCCACGAGGTTGGGGGCGCGCCCGGGGGGGGGGGGGGGTGGGGGCGCCCCCCACCCTTGTGGGCAGCCCGTATCTCCCCTGACGTGCACTCCAAGTTCCCTGGGTTGCTTTCCTTCCAAAAATAACTTCTCCAGTTGATTTCGTTCCGTTTTGACTCCGTCTGATATTCCTTTTCCTCGAAACACTGAAATAGGCATAAAACAACAAATCCGGGCTGGGCCTCCGGTTAATAGGTTAGTCCCAAAAATAATATAAAAGTGGATAATAAAGCCCAATATTGCCCAAAACAGTAGATAAAGTAGCATGGAGCAATCAAAAATTATAGATACGTTGGAGACGTATAAAGCATCCCCAAGCTTAATTCCTACTCGTCCTCGAGTAGGTAAATGATAAAAAAGAATTTTTGATGCTGAGTGATACTTTGGCATAATTTCAATGTAAATTTAATTGTGGCATGAATATTCAGATCCGAAAGATTCAAGACAAAAGTTCATATTGGCCCAAAAATAATAATACTTCAAGCATACTAATCAAAGCAATCATGTCTTCTCAAAATAGCATGGCAAAAGAAAGTTCATCCCTACAAAATCATATAGTTAGGCTATGCTTCATTTTCGTCACATAAAGATGTTCCCAACTTTTATACCCTCGATGACAAGCCAAGCAATTGTTTCATACTCAAATAATCTCAAACTTTTTCAACCTTCACGCAATACATGAGCACGAGCCATGGATATAGCACTATGGGTGGAATAGAATATGATGATGGGGATTGTGTGGAGAAGACAAAAAAGGAGAAAGTCTCACATTGACGAGGCTAATCAATGGGCTATGGATATGCCCATCAATTGATGTCAACATGAGGAGTAGGGATTGCCATGCAACGGATGCACTAGAGCTATGAATGCTCAACTAAAGAAAAATATTGGGTGTGCATCCAACTCGCTTGCTCACGAAGACCTAGGGCATTTTGAGGAAGCCCATCATTGGAATATACAAGCCAAGTTCTATAATGAAAATTCCCACTAGTACAAAAAGACAACTTATGAGACTCACTATCATGAAGATCTTGGTGCTACTTTGAAGCACAATATATGAGACTCACTATATGAAGGACAAGGTGCTACTTTGAAGCACAAGTGTGGTAAAAGGATAGTAGCATTGTCCCTTCTCTCTTTTTCTCTCGTTTTTTTATTTGGCCTTCTTTTTTTTCTTTTTGGCCTTTCTCTCTTTTTTTTATTTGGGCCTTTCTCTCCTTTTTTGGGCCTCCCCTATTTTTTTTCGTCCGGAGTCTCATCCCGACTTGTGGGGGAATCATAGTCTCCATCATCCTTTCCTCACTTTTGGGACAATGCTCTAATAATGATGATCATCACACTTTTATTTTTCTTACAACTCAACAATTACAACTCGATACTTAGAACAAAGTATGACTCTATATGAATGCCTCCGGCGGTGTACCGGGATGGTGCAATAAATCAAGAGTATCACGTATGAAAAATAATGCATGGTGGCTTTGCCACAAATACGATGTCAACTACATGATCATGCGATGGCAATATGACAAAAGTAATGTATGTCATGATGATGATGATGGAAGTTGCATGGCAATATATCTCGGAATGGCTATGGAAATGCCATGATAGGTAGGTATGGTGGCTGTTTTGAGGAAGATATAAGGAGGTTTATGTGTGATAGAGCGTATCGTATCACGGGGTTTGGATGCACCGGCGAAGTTTGCATCAACTCTCAAGGTGAGAAAGGGCAATGCACGGTACCGAAGAGGCTAGCAATGGCGGAAAGGTAAAAGTGTGTATAATCCATGGACTCAACATTAGTCAAAAGAACTCATATACTTATTGCAAATATTAAAAAGTCATTCAATACCAAGTACTACACGCATGCTCCTAGGGGGATAGATTGGTAGGAAAAGACCATTGCTCGTCCCCGACCGCCACTCATAAGGATGCACAAGCCAGGTACACTTCATGTTTCAAATTTGTTACACAACTTTAACCACACGTGCATGCTATGGGACTTGCAAAGTTCAACACAAGTATTTCTCAAATTCACAATCACCCAACTAGCATGACTTTGATATTATCACCTCCATATCTCAAAACAATTATCAAGCATCAAACTTATCTTAGTATTCAATTCTCTGAAAAGAAAGTTTCACATATCTTGAACACTAAGTATATTAACATTAAGCAAATTACCATGCTATTAACGACTCTCAAAATAATCTAAGTGAAGCATGAGAGTTCATCTATTTCTTCAAAATAAAACTACCACTGTGCTCTAAAAGATATAAGTGAAGCACTAGAGCAACAACAAACTACTCCGAAAGATATAAGTGAAGATCAATGAGTAGCTAAATAATTATGCAACTATGTGAAGACTCTCTCTCATTAAAGAATTTCAGATCTTGATACTTTATTCAAACAGCAATCAAAGCTAAAGAAAACATTGCAAGGATAGCACAACTTATGTGAAGAAGCAAAAACTTAGGCTCAACCGATACTAACCGATAATTGTTGAAGAAGAAAGGTGGGATGCCTACCGGGGCATCCCCAAGCTTAGATGCTTGAGACTTCTTAAAATATTATCTTGGGGTGCCTTGGGCATCCCCAAGCTTGAACTTTTGTCTCTCCTTAATTCCTCTCATATCATGGTTTCTCTTCTTATCAAAAGGTTTATTCACAACAAACTCAACAAGAACTCGTGAGATAGGTTAGTATAAACCAATGCAAAACCTTATCATTTCCTACTGTAAAAAATCACTAAAATTATTATTCAACATTGCATACTAAATGCCTCTGCATATTTAATACTCCTATCTTCAAATAGAATCATTAAACAGGCAAACATATGCAACATAACAGCAATCTGCCAAAACAGTACAGTCTGTAAAGAGTGCAAGAGTATCAATACTTCCATGACTCAAAAAATTATGAAATATAATTCCCACTGTAATAAATTTATCAGAGCTCAATATGCAAAAAGATTCAACATTATACCACTCTCTGACTTTTCTAGGGAATTTTTGCAACAGCGGTAAACTTTCTGTTTTCAAACAGCAACATGTATACTAGCAAAATAAGCATGGCAAAGGCTATCCTTGACTTCTTTATTGAAACTAAAGATGCAAAATATTATTCTAACTAACAGCAAGCAAAAATTAACAAAAGAAAATGACTCTCCAAGCAAAACACATATCATGTGGTGAATAAAAATATAGCTCCAAGTAAAGTTACCGATGAACGAAGACGAAAGAGAGGATGCCATCCGGGGCATCCCCAAGCTTAGGCTTTTGGCTATTCTTGAATATTACCTTGGGGTGCCTTGTGAATCCCCAAGCTAAGGCTCTTGCCACTCCTTATTCCATAGTCCATCGAATCTTTACCCAAAACTTGAAAACTCCACAACACAAAACTCAACAGAAAACTCGTAAGCTCCGTTAGTATAAGAAAATAAAACCACCACTTAGGTACTGTAATGAACTAATTATAAAATCATTTTGGTGTAATATCTACTGTAATCCAACTTTTCTATGGTTCATACCACTTAATACTAGCCATAGATGCATCAAAATAAGCAAACAACACACGAAAAACAGAATCTGTCAAAAACAGAACAGTCTGTAGTCATCTGTATCAAACGTATACTTCTGGAACTCCAAATATCCTACCAAGTTAGGAAGTCCTAAGAAATTTGTGTACCAATCCAGAGCAAAAATAATCAGATCAGAATCACGTTTCAGTGAATTAACAAAACTAATTTACTGGGTGCAAAAGTTTCTGATTTTCAGTAGGATCAACACAACTATCACCGTAAGCTATCCTAAAGGTCTTACTTGGCACTTTATTGAAATAAAAGATATAAAACATGATTACTACAGTAGCATAATCATATGGAAACAAAAAAACAGTAAGGATAAATATTGGTTTGTCTCCCAACAAGCGCTTTTCTTTAATGCCTTTTTAGCTAGGCATGATGATGACAATGATGCTCACATAAAAGATAAGAATTGAAACATAACGGGAGCATCACGAAGCATATGACTAGCACTTTTAAGTCTAACCCACTTCCTATGCATAGGGATTTTGTGAGCAAACAACTTATGGGAACAATAATCAACAAGCATAGGTAGGTAAAACATGCATAGCTTCAAAAATTTAAGCACATAGAGAGGAAACTTGACATTATTGCAATTTCTACAAGCATATGTTCCTCCCTCATAATAATTTTCAGTAGCATCATGAATGAATTCAACAATATAACCAGCACCTAAAGCATTCTTTTCATGACCTACAAGCATAGAAAATTTACTACTCTCCACATAAGCAAAATTATTCTCATCAATAGTAGTGGGAGCAAACTCAACAAAATAACTATCATATGATTGAAAATTAAGATCAAGATGACAAGTTTCATGGTTATCATTATTCTTTAAAGCATACGTGTCATCACAATAATCATCATAGATAGGAGGCATGCTTTCATCATAGTAAATTTGCTCATCAAAGCTTCATCAAACATAGCTTCCCCAAGCTTGTGGCTTTGCATATCATTAGCATCATGGATATTCAAGGAATTCATACTAACAACATTGCAATCATGCTCATCATTCACATATTTAGGGCCAAACATTTTAAAGATTTCTTCTTCTAGCACTTGAGCATAATTATCCTTTCCATCATACTCACGAAATATATTAAAAAGATGAAGCGTATGAGACAAACTCAATTCCATTTTTTGTAGTTTTCTTTTATAAACTAAACTAGTGCTAAAACAAGAAACAAAAAGATTCGATTGCAAGATCTAAAGATATACCTTCAAGCGCTAACCTCCCTGGCAACGGCACCAGAAAAGAGCTTGATGTCTACTACACAACCTTCTTCTTGTAGACGTTGTTGGGCCTGCAAGTGCACAGGTTTGTAGGACAGTAGCAAATTTCCCTCAAGTGGATGACCTAAGGTTTATCAATCCGTCGGTGGCATAGGATGAAGATGGTCTCTCTCAAACACAAGGTTGGAAAAAGCGGTAGGCGTAAGCGAGGCAGTTGGCCTTCGCCTAGTGCCTAGGCGGTGCCTAGTCGATAATATAGTTTTTACTCATAGTGTATTTGTGATTATAATATGGGTGTTGATATTAGTTTAGGGCATATAAATAAGTTAATTGCGGTCTACTGCCATTGGAATATAACCTATTTGGCATATGAGTGTAGTATGTGGCATGATTTCTTGCTTGGATAGGCAATTCCTTGCTTGCCCTGTCTAGACCTCCATTTATGCCCTAGGCGAGGCGTTTGGCCATTGCCTAGCGCCTAAGCGTGCCTAAGCGCCTCCTAGGCACTACCTTTTCCAATAGAGCTCAAACAACCCTGCAACCAAATAACAAAAAGTCTCTTGTGTCCCCAACACACCCAATACAATGGTAATTTGTATAGGTGCACTAGTTCGGCGAAGAGATGGTGATACAAGTGCAAAATAGATAGTAGATATAGGTTTTTGTAATCTGAAAATATAAAAACAGCAAGGTAACAAGTGGTAAAAGTGAGCGTAAACGGTATTGCAATGATAGGAAATAAGGCCTAGGGTTCATACTTTCACTAGTTCAAGTTCTCTCAACAATAATAACATAGATAGATAATATAACAAGCCCTCAACGTGCAACAAAGAGTCACTCCAAAGCCACTAATAGCGGAGAACAAATGTAGAGATTATGGTAGGGTACGAAACCACCTCAAAGGTATTCTTTTGGATCAATCTATAAAAGAGTTCGTACTAGAATAACACCTTAAGACACAAATCAACCAAAACCCTAATGTCACCTAGATACTCCATTGTCACCTCAAGTATCCGTGGGCATGATTATACGATATGCATCACACAATCTCAGATTCATCCAACCAACACAAAGTACTTCAAAGAGTGCCCCAAAGTTTCTACCGGAGAGTCAAGAACGTGTGCCAACCCCTATGCATAGGTTCCCAATGTCACGAAACCCGCAAGTTGATCACCAAACCATACATCAAGTGGCACATGATATCCCATTGTCACCACAGATAATCACGGCAAGACATACATCAAGTGTTCATAAAAGACTCAATCAGATAAGATAACTTCAAAGGGGAATCTCAATTCATCACAAGAGAGTAGAGGGGGAGAAACATCATAAGATCCAACTACAATAGAAAAGCTCGGGATACATCAAGATCGTGCCATAGATGGAACACGAGAGAGAACACGAGAGAGAGAGAGAGAGAGAGAGAGAGAGATCAAACACATAGCTACTGGTACATACCCTCAGCCCCGAGGGTGAACTACTCCCTCCTCGTCATGGATAGCGCCGGGATGATGAAGATGGCCACCGGTGATGGGATCCCCCTCCGGCAGGGTGCCGGAATAGGCTCCCGAGAGGTTTTTGGTGGCTACAGAGGCTTGCGGCGGCGGAACTCCCGATCTTTCTTCTGTTCTGGAAGTTTTCGGGTACGTAGGTATATATGGGTGCAAGGGGTACGTCGGTGGAGCTACGGGGTCCCCACGAGATAGGGGGGCGCGCCCGGGGCGGCGGGGGGTTGGGCGCGCCCCCACCCTCGTGGGCAGCCCGTATCTCCCCTGACGTGCACGCCAAGTTCCCTGGGTTGCTTTCCTTCCAAAAATAACTTCTCCAGTTGATTTCGTTCTGTTTTGACTCCGCCAGATATTCCTTTTCCTCGAAACACTGAAATAGGCATAAAACATCAAATCTGGGCTGAGCCTCCGGTTAATAGGTTAGTCCCAAAAATAATATAAAAGTGGATAATAAAGCCCAATATTGCCCTAAATAGTAGATAAAGTAGCATGGAGCAATCAAAAGTTATAGATACGTTGGAGACGTATCAGAGGAGATTTTACGCTCGACGTGCGATTATCCACCGTCATCATCACCACCTCCATCACCTCCGAAGAAATAATCACATGGGTATGGGCACTCCCCTTGGCAACTGCCAAGCTTGGGGGAGGTGCCCCGGTATCGTATCACCATCACACTCCTATATTTACCGCTTTATTTAGTTCGGTCCTTTTAGTAGTATCTTGATCTAGTAGTTTGATGTTTTTGATATCAAGTAGTTTTGAGTTTTGCATTGTGATCTATTTATGTAAGCGGGTCCGTGTGCTATCTATAATAAATAGTAGTGTTGAGTCAAGGGCTTTGTTATGTTGCTATGGTCTTGATAAAGTAGAAAGAATAAAAGAGTTCATATCGATATTATGGATAGTGATAACTTCACACATAGAAAGTATGAGGCATAAAAATTGTTGAGAGTTGATGAACGTAGCCTTGGTCATCGTTGCAATTAATAGGAAGTGATAAGGAAAGAGGGGTTCACATATAAATATATTATCTTGGACATCTTTTATGATTGTGAAGCACTCATTAAGTATGACATGCTAAAAGAGTTGACGTTGGACAAGGAAGACAACGTAATGGTTTATGTTTTCCGACATCTCAGTTAAAGTATATTGTCATTGACCTTCCAAACATGTTGAGCTTGCCGTTCCCCCTCTTGCTAGACAAATTCCTTGCACCAAGTAGAGATACTACTCGTGCTTCCAAATATCCTTAAACCCAGTTTTGCCATGAGAGTCCACCATACCTACCTATGGATTGAGTAAGATCCTTCAAGTAAGTTGTCATCGGGTGCAAGCAATAAAAATTGCTCTCTAATTATGTATGACTTATTAGTGCAGAGAAAATAAGCTTTGTACGAACTTGTTGTGGAAGTAATAAAAGCGACGGATTGCATAATAAAGGTCCACATACAAGGGGCAAAAATGATGTTCTTTTGCATTAAGATTTCGTGCATCAACCCTAAACGTGCATGACAACCTCTGCTTCCCTCTGCGAAGGGCCTATCTTTTACTTTATGATTTTACTTTATGCTTGAGTCAAGGTGATCCTCACCTTTCTTTTTTTCATTTTATCCTTTGGCAAGCTCCTCGTGTTTGAAAGATCATGATACACATATCCTATTGGATGTAAGTTGGCATAGGCTATTATTGTTGACATCACCTAAAGGTGAATACGTTGGGAGGCAACACAATAAGCCCCTATCTTTCTTAGTGTCCGGCTGAAACTCTATAACCTCAAGTATTGCATGAGTGTTAGCAATTATGGAAGACTATGAGGTAGTTGAGTATGTGAGCTTGTTGAAAAGCTCTATTATTGACTCTTTCTGATGTTATGATAAATTGCAATTGCTTCAATGACTGAGATTATAGTTTGTTAGTTCCCAATGAAGTTTATGAACCATCCTTGACATTGTGAATTGCTTATTACTTGAGCATAGGAAATCATATGACAAAATCTATATATGCTACTGTTACTAGAATGATCATGATGCCCTCATGTCCGTATTTTATTTTTATCGACACCTCTATCTCTAAAGTATATTGTCATTGACCTTCCAAACATGTTGAGCTTGCCTTTCCCCCTCATGCTAGCCAAATTCCTTGCACCAAGTAGAGATACTACTTGTGCTTCCAAATATCCTTAAACCCAGTTTTGCCATGAGAGTCCACCATACCTACCTATGGATTGAGTAAGATCCTTCAAGTAAGTTGTCATTGGTGCAAGCCATAAAAATTGCTCTCTAAATATGTATGACTTATTAGTGCAGAGAAAACAAACTTTGTACGAACTTGTTGTGGAAGTAATAAAAGCGACAGACTGCATAATAAAGGTCCACATACAAGGGGCAATATAAAGTGACGTTCTTTTGCACTAAGACTTTATGCATCAACCCTAAACGCGCATGACAACCTCTGCTTCCCTCTACGAAGGGCCTATCTATTACTTTATGTTTTTACTTTATGCTTGAGTCAAGGTGATCCTCACCTTTTCCCTTTTTCATTTTATCCTTTGGCAAACTCCTCGTGTTTGCAAGATCATGATATATATATCCAATTGGATGTAAGTTGGCATAGGCTATTATTGTTGACATCACCTAAAGGTGAATACGTTGGGAGGGAACATAATAAGCCCCTATCTTTCTCAGTGTCCGGCTGAAACTCTATAACCACAAGTATTGCGTGAGTGTTAGCAATTGTGGGAGACTACGAGATAGTTGAGTATCTGAGCTTGTTGAAAAACTCTATTATTGACTCTTTCTGATGTTACGATAAATTGCAATTGCTTCAATGAATGAGATTATAGTTTGTTAGTTCTTAATGAAGTTTTTGAACCATACTCGATATTGTCAATTGCTTTTTACTTGAGCATAGGAAATCATATGACAAAATCTATATATGTTGCTGTTATTAGAATGATCATGATGCCCTCATGTCTGTATTTTATTTTTTATCGACACCTCTATCTCTAAACATGTGGACATATTTTTCGATTTCGGCTTCCGCTTGAGGACAAGCGAGGCCTAAGCTTGGGGGAGTTGATACGTCCATTTTGCATCATGCTTTTATTTCAATATTTATTGCATTATGGGCTGTTATTACACATTATATCTCAATACTTATGGCTATTCTCTCTTATTTTACAAGGTTTACCATGAAGAGAGGGAATGCCGGCAGCTGGAATTCTGGCTGGAAAAGGAGCAAACGTTGGAAACCTATTCTGCACAACTCCAAAAGTCCGGAAACTCCACGAAACAACTTTTTGGATTTAATAAGAATTTATGAACGAAAGAAATAGGCCAGGGGGCCCACACCCTGTCTAGGAGACAGGGGGCGCCCCCCTGTAGGGCGCGACCCCCTATCTCCTGGCCCCTTGGTGGGCCTCCGGCGTCCATCTTCTGCTATATCATCACTTTTACCCTAGAAAAAATCGTGGGCAAGCTTACGGGACGAAACTCCACCGCCACGAGGCGGAACCTTGGCGGAATCAATCTAGGGCTCTGGCGGAGCTGTTCTGCCGGGGACACTTCCCTCCGGGAGGGGGAAATCATCACCAACGTCATCACCAATGATCCTCTCATCATGAGGGGGTCAATCTCCATCAACATCTTCACCAGCACCATCTCCTCTCAAAACCCTAGTTCATCTCTTGTATCCAATCTTGTATCAAAACCACAAATTGGTACCTGTGGGTTGCTAGTAGTGTTGATTACTCCTTGTAGTTGATGCTAATTGGTTTACTTGGTGGAAGATCATATGTTCAGATCCTTTATGCATATTATTACTCCTCTGATTATGAACATGAATATGCTTTGTGAGTAGTTACGTTTGTTCCTGAGGACATGGGTGAAGTCTTGCTATTATTAGTCATGTGAATTTGGTATTCGTTCGATATTTTGATGAGATGTATGTTGTCTTTCCTCTAGTGGTGTTATGTGAACGTCGACTACATGACACTTCAGCATTATTTGGGCCTAGAGGAAGGCATAGGTAAGTAATAAGTAGATGATGGGTTGCTAGAGTGACAGAAGCTTAAACCCTAGTTTATGCGTTGCTTCGTTAGGGGTTGATATGGACCCATATGTTTAATGTTGTGGTTAGGTTTACCTTAATACTCCTTTTTGTAGTTGTGGATGCTTGCAATAGGGGTTAATCATAAGTGGGATGCTTGTCCATGTTAGGGCAGTACCCAAGTGCCGGTCTACCCACATATCAAATTATCAAAGTACTGAACGCGAATCTTACGAACATGATGAAAACTAGCTTGATGAACAGGATTGGGCCACCTTGCTGCACTTTATTTACTTTATTTACTTTTTGCTCGTTACTATTTATCTTATCACAAAACTATCTATCACCTACTATTTCAGTGCTTGCAGAGAAAACCTTACTGAAAACCGCTTATCATTTCCTTCTGCTCCTCGTTGGGTTCGACATTCTTACTTATTGAAAGGACTACGATAGATCCCCTATACTTGTGGGTCATCAAACACCACTAGAGGAAAAGACAACATACATCTCATCAAAATATCGAACGAATACCAAATTCACATGACTACTAATAGCAAGACTTCACCCATGTCCTCGGGAACAAACGTAACTACTCACAAAGCATATTCATGTTCATAATCAGAGGAGTTATAATATGCACAAAGGATCTGAACATATGATCTTCCACCAAGTAAATTAATTAGCATCAACTACAAGGAGTAATCAACACTACTAGCAACCCACGGGTACCAATTTTCTGGTTTTGATACAAGATTGGATACAAGAGATGAACTAGGGTTTTGAGAGGAGATGGTGCTGCTGAAGATGTTGATGGAGATTGACCCCCTCCTGATGAGAGGATCGTTGGTGATGATTTCCCCCTCCCGGAGGGAAGTGTCCCCGGCAGAACAGCTGCGCCGGAGCCCTAGATTGATTCCGCCAAGGTTCCGCCTCGTGGCGGCGGAGTTTCTTCCCGTAAGCTTTCCCATGATTTTTTCCAGGGTAAAAGTGATGATATAGTAGAAGATGGACGCCGGAGGCCCACCAGGGGGCCCAGGAGATATGGGGCGCGCCCTGTAGGGGGGGGGCTGTCTCCTGGACAGGGTGTGGGCCCCCTGGCGTGTTTCTTTTGCTCAAAAATTCTTACTAATTCCAAAAAGTTATTTTGTGGAGTTTCAGGACTTTTGGAGCTGTGCAGAATAGGTTTCCAACGTTTGCTCCTTTTCCAGCCAGAATTCCAGCTGCCGGCATTCCCCCTCTTCATGGTAAACCTTGTAAAGTAAGAGAGAATAGCCATAAGTATTGAGATATAATGTGTAATAACAGCCCATAATGCAATAAATATTGATATAAAAGCTTGATGCAAAATGGACGTATCAACTCCCCCAAGCTTAGACCTCGCTTGTCCTCAAGCGGAAGCCGAAATCAAAAAATATGTCCACATGTTTAGAGATAGAGGTGTCGATAAAAATAAAATACGGACATTAGGGCATCATGATCATTCTTATAACAGCAACATATATAGAACTTAACATATGATTTCTTATGCTTAAGTAACAATCAATTCACAATGTCAAGTATGGTTCAAAAACTTCATTGGGAACTAACAAACTATAATCTCAGTCATTGAGGCAATTGCAATTTATCGCAACATCCGAAAGAGTCAATAATAGAGCTTTTCAGCAAGCTCACATACTCAACTATCTCGTAGTCTCATATAATTGCTAACACTCACGCAGTACTTGTGTTTATAGAGTTTCAGCCGGACACTAAGAAAGATAGGGGCTTATTGTGTTGCCTCCCAACGTATTCACCTTTATGTGATGTCAACAATAATAGACCATGCTAACTTACATCCAATTGGATATATATATCATGATCTTTCAAACACGAGGAGCTTTCCAAAGGATAAAATGAAAAAGGGAAAGGTGAGGATCACCTTGACTCAAGCATAAAGTAAAAACATAAAGTAAAAGATAGGCCCTTCGCAGAGGGAAGCAGAGGTTGTCATGTGCGTTTAAGGTTGATGCACAAAATCTTAATGCAAAAGAACGTCACTTTATATTGCCCCTTGTATGTGGACCTTTATTATGCAGTCCGTCGCTTTTATTACTTCCACAACAAGTTCATACAAAGCTTATTTTCTCTGCACTAATAAGTCATACATATTTAAAGAGCAATTTTTATTGCTTGCACCGATGACAACTTACTTGAAGGATCTTACTCAATCCATAGGTAGGTATGGTAGACTCTCATGGCAAAACTGGGTTTAGGGATATTTGGAAGCACGAGTAGTATCTCTACTTGGTGCAAGGAATTTGTCTAGCAAGAGGGGGAACGGCAAGCTCAACATGTTTGGAAGGTCAATGACAATATACTTTAACTGAGATGTCGGAAAACATAAACCATTACGTTGTCTTCCTTGTCCAACGTCAACTCTTTTAGCATGTCATACTTAATGAGTGCTTCACAATCATAAAAGATGTCCAAGATAATATATTTATATGTGAACCCCTCTTTCCTTATCACTTCCTATTAATTGCAACGATGACCAAGGCTAAGTTTATCACCTCTCAACAATTTTTATGCCTCATACTTTCTATGTTTGAAGTTATCACTATCCATAAGATCTATATGAACTCCATTATTCTTTCTACTTTCTCAAGATCATAGCAACATAGCAAAGCCCTTGACTCAACACTAATCTTTATTATAGATAACTCACGGACTCGATTACAAAAAGGGACCACAAAGCAAAACTCAAACTACTTGATATCAAAACTTCAATCTACTAGATCAAAATACTACTAAAAGGATCGAACTAAATAAAGCGGTAAAGATAGGAGTGTGATGGTGATACGATACCGGGGCACCTCCTCCAAGCTTGGCAGTTGCCAAGGGGAGTGCCCATACCCATGTGATTATGCCCTCGGAGGTGGCGATGGTGGATTTCGTGGTACTAAGACTGACAGTAGAATAGGGGGTAGGTATGGAGTAGTTATAAACACAACGGATTTACGAGTTCAGGCCCTTCTCAGAGGAAGTAACAGCCCTACGTCTCGGAGCCCTGAGGCGGTCGACTGGATTATATGCGTATGAGTTACAGAGGTGCCAACCCTTCTGCCAGTGGAGGGGGGGTGGCTTATATAGAGGATGCCAAGACCCCAGCCAGCCCACGTAGCGGAGGGTTTAAAGTACATTAAGACCTGGCGTTACTGGTAACGCCTTACATAAAGTGTCATCATGACCATAAAGACTACTTAATTACAGACCATTTGGATACAGAGTGGTCGAGTGAGTCTTCATGGTCGAGTGTCTTCATGGTCGAGTGTCTTCAAGTCTGTCGAGTGGAATCCCTCTAGGTCGACTGGAAGACGGTTTCTTCTAAAGATGTCCTTGGGGAGGGTATCTTGGACAGGTCCATGACCCTACCCTAGGTACATGACTTCATCATTAGCCCCCGAATGGATCGAGGTTTGAGTGAGGAAGGAGTTGATAATCTTTCCGACCTGTTTTCTGGTGCTGTGAATGTGTCTTACTCCGGACTAATGGCTTTCTAGAGAGGGTGTCAACTTATCTTTCAGTTTCCTTGATCCATTCTTCATATCTGTCGAGTGAACTTTGTGAACTTGGAGATTTCCGAGCAACAGATCGCAGGAGATCTTCCGTCTGACAACTTGCTCTTCTGTTAGCGGACTTAGTGGGATCCAAATTTCGGGAAGCGTGCGAAGCGGGGAAGGCTGCGGTACTCGGATGGGATAAGGCAGAGACGCCTCGATTTTTGTGCTGCCTTTTTCGCCACGTATCGCTTGCGCGTCTGTTTCGGGATTTGACAGGATTGCCCGGGCCTACCAGTCAGCCCCTCGGAAGCGATTCCATATAAGGCACCGGGCGGAGGTTTTTCGAACAGTGCTCCCTCATTTTCCCCTCCCTCGTCTTCAGATTCATCTGCTGCGCTTGCTAGCTGTTCAGCGCCTCTGCTCCGTACCAGCCTCGCCGGCAACAATGGTGAATGAGAAGACGGCGGCTTTGGAGCGGGCAAAGAAGGCGACGGCGAAGGCGAAGGGGAGAGCGACCAGTCGGGCTAGATCCTTGTCGTGGTCCCGCCTGCCGCAAGGTTGGATCCAGGGGGATTGGATTCGCTCGACCATCACCCAGAAGGATCTAGACGATCTGACCAACGAAGGGTTGATCGAGCACGGGGCGGCTAGGCTTCCGGGGACGGAGTGGCAGCCTCAGCCTCAGGAGGGTGAGTGTGTCCTCTTAGCCACCCATGTCGACCGTGGGTTTTCTCTGCTGCCGCATCTTTTCTTTCGGGGGTTTCTGAACTTCTTTGGGGCACAACTCCACCAGTTCACGCCCAACTCCATTGCCTATCTCGCCGCTTTCGTGTCTTTGTGCGAAAACTTTTTGGGTTGTCGGCCGCACTTGGGCCTTTTCAAACACATATTCACTTGTCGCTCTCAGATAATGAAAAAGGCTAACCCGAATGACGAGAGAACCCAAGTAATCCAGATGTGTGGGGGTCTTGGGGTCCAGATGAGGAGTAAGAGTGCTTTCCCAGCCATGATCCTTCCCGAGTCAGTTAGAGGGTGGCAGTCGACCTGGTTCTACTGCCAAGACCAGTCGACGCCAGGGCAGTCGACCGGGCTCCCTCCCTTCTCCATGAGTCGAGCGAACAAGCCATCTTCCCTGAAAGTGCTTCCGGAGGAGAAGGCTCAGGTAAAAATGTTGGTGGAGCGCGTAGTCCAGCTCATTCGCGATGGGGTCACTAGCATGGATCTTCTAGAGGTTTTCCTTCGACGGCGCATCCAGCCACTCCAATACCAAGGTCACCCGATGTGGTTGTATTCTGGTACTGAAGACACTTCTCGGGTCCACCCAGAGGAGGTCGACAACGCCACCCTGGAGAGGTGGATGACTGTCATCACAGGGAACAAAGATAACCCTCGTGGGGCCACGAGGATCCCGCCACTCGACCAGTCTTACGAAGCAGACAAGGTATGACCACTTACCTCCGACTGTAATCATGCTTCGTCCATTCTGTTTTGCTGCAGATCAGCTGATTGACTTTTGTCTTGTTTGTTCTCTTTCAGGCAACTACTGAGTTGTATTCGTTGCCCAACGGGGCGCAAGCACAGACCGAGGAGGAGGAAGGTAGTGGAGGTGAAAGTCAAGAGGAGTGGGAATCGGATGGCGATGAGGATGGTGAAGATGGTGATTCCGATGTGGAAGAGGAGGAGGAAGTCGCGCCTCCCTATTCTGAAAGAAGATCCAAGCTTTCCCATGACCCTGTCGTCGAGCGCGGCAAGGGAGTCGCGCCTGTTGTGCAGTCGACCAAGCGTCCTCGGACGTCCTCTCCGGCGCCGACTAAGAAGGCACCGAAGCAATCTCGAGTGGCGCCATCAAAGCCGACGAAGGCCTTGCCGAAGATGAAGATGGTGATTCCCACTATTTCTGGGTAATGACGTAACTTGTGTCTTCTTGTTTCTCATGAATTTACTCTTGGTTGATTTGTTCGCTGACCGACTGATTTCTAGAACTGCAGTGCTGCGACTTCTGAGACCTCGACCAAACCTGAAGATCAAGAGATGGAGGATCCTGTCACTTCCAACCCTGGTATGACCTTTGTAGTTTCGTTTTCAGTCGATAGGATCTTCATTTTTAACTTTGAATCTTTTCTGCAGCTCCACCTAATATCGTCATTGATCTTCCTGATGATGATGACGAGGAACCACTGAGGCAGAGGAGGAATAGGAGAGCGTCTGCTGACAGGACAGCTCAGGTCGTATCAGCACCTGAGACGTTGGTTGCGGAGGGGGACAACATCACTCGGCCTACCGTATCCTTTGCGGTGCCGCTGACGAGTGCTCATCCTTCATCATCGAGTGCTGATCAGCCTTCACTTTTCTCTACCCACCACGTCACAGAAGACCAAGCAAGCGCTGCTAAAGAAGCCATACGCCAGGCGGGGGTTATGATGGAGCAAGTGAAGGCGATCCGAGACACCAGTCAATCGGCTTATGATGCCAGTCAAGCAGCTTATGACGCCAGTTCAGCCCTTCAGAGCAATGTTCAGGTTAGTCGATCACCGCCTGTTCTGTTAGGATATGATACCTGAAAACTTTTCTTCCTGAAAATCTTAGTATCTGTCGTACACACACTGGGTGTGTCGGTTGAATATCTGGACTGGTGGGGGCACGCTGAGTGCACCCACTGGGTGTAGTCCCCAAGGCTATGGTGGACTGCTGGCAGTCGACCATAGTCTTAATGCCTTGAACTTTTTCTCATTGCTTGTTTTACTCGATCTGGTCGATTGGAATCATAAACCGGTGGGGGCACACTGAGTGCACCCACTGGGTGTAGTCCCTGAGACTGTGGTCGACTGCTGGCTGTCGACTACGGTCTGAAGAACACCTTTTTTTTTGAAACTGTGACTAACTGTTGGTGGTTAGCCTTTCTGCCTTTTTTGGTCGACTGATCGACTCTAGCTGATAGAACCAGTGGGGGCACGTTGAGTGCACCCATTGGGTGTAGTCCCCAAGACTATAGTTGAATGTTTAAATTCGGCTGTAGTCTTAGAAATACTACGATTTTTCTCTTAGTCACTCGGAAGTGACCTATTTTTGACGTTTGTCGATTGATCCTTCGCAGAAATCTTGCGAGCTTGCAGCTTGTTATACTGAATTGGAGAACAAGCATATCCAGCTTGAACTTGATCTGAAGCTTGTCCAGGAGAACTTCACGAAGGCAAAGGATGAGGCAAAAGGTATGTTTGGTGAGAACCTCGATGACTGCCTTTGTTCCTTGTTCATTTCCGAGCTTGATCTCACTGTGATTTTGCAGACAAACTGAGGGATTCTCTGAAGAAGAAATATCTTGAACTCGCTGAGGCGCAGAAAGTAGCTTCGGAGAAGACCAAACTCGCAGAAGAAAAGTTGGCTTCAATCAGCAAACTTGAAGAGGAGAATACCAGTCTGAAAGCTGCTCTCGACACGGCCAAAAAGTATGCCAGTCGACTGAAAAATGATAAGTTGGCCTTGAGTGATAAGGCTAGTGAGCTGGCGGGAAAGAAGAACGACTTAGAGGTTTATCTGGGGGGGCTCGCCAAGAAGTTGTTCATCATGCTCAAAGGTAACTTCTTATATCCGACTGGTAAACACTGACTTATTGTAGAAAAGTTAGCTTATCCTTGGATCGTATCCCCAGAATTCTGCCAAAACTTTGAAGAGGAGACTAGTCGAGTGGAGACTGGCTTGGATCCCATCAACTCTCCTGTGAAGGATGAAGCCGCCATGAACGTGCTCCGACTCGAGTCTCGCGTTGCTGCCGTGGTCGACTAGCTTGCAAGGTTAAAGGTTGCAACATCGCGCATCGACACGGTACTCTGGCCTAGAGAAACACTTCAGTACGACCTTGAGTCTCTGATGACTCGACTGAATGAAATTCCAAGTCGAGTGCAAGAATGGAAGAAGTCTTCTGCCAGGTGCGGTGCCGATGTTGCTCTATCCCTGCTCCGTGTGCACTGCAAGGATGCGTGAGAGGACAAGCTGGCAACTCTCAAGGTGGCCAATACCAAGAAGCATGACTTCCGATCCTTCATGGAGACCTTCATCGCTACAGCCACTCGGATCGCAGATGGAATCGACCTGGATGAGTTCGTTGCGCCTTCCAGCCCTCCGCAGGAGGGGTAAAAAACTTCTATGCTTGATACCTTAAATTTGCCTCGGTATGCCGAGTGGTTCTTGTAACCGATAAACTTTAACAGGCTTGGTGCCTGAGCACTTCTGGTTCCGTAGGACGCTATCTGAACTTGGATTTGCCGTGGAATATGTTTACATTTGCCTTCGAACAAACTTTGTTCTTCGTTTGGTCTTTTGCAGGTAAGGATGAAGCACAGATTGCAATCGACTTATACTTCGTCACTCTTAGGCTGGCGTTGGGCCACAGCTAAGCCCCCGAGTAGGAGGTCTGCTCTCTACTCGGTAGGATTTTCAAAAACTTAGGCGAGCACTGGGCTGCAGCTAAGCCCCCGAGTGGGAGGTTTGCTCTCCACTCGGTAGGATTTATAAAAACTCAGGCGAGCACTGGGCTCCAGCTAAGCCCCCGAGTGGGAGGTCTTCTCTCCACTCAGTAGGATTTTCAAAAACTTAGGCGAGCACTGGGCTGCAGCTAAGCCCCCGAGTGGGAGGTCTGCTCTCCACTCGTTAGGATTTTCAAAAACTTAGGCGAGCACTGGGCTGCAGCTAAGCCCCCGAGTGGGAGGTCTGCTCTCCACTCGGTAGGATTTTCAAAAACTTAGGCGAGCACTGGGCTGCAGCTAAGCCCCCGAGTGGGAGGTTTGCTCTCCACTCAGTAGGATTTACAAAAACTTAGGCGAGCACTGGGCTGCAGCTAAGCCCCCGAGTGGGAGATCTGCTCTCCACTCGGTAGGATTTCTGTGGCGTACCTCTGAAGAAGAAGGTAACAGCTGACCTGCACCTCGTCCTTCTTGCGGAGCGCACGTTGTATTTGTGGCGTAGCTCAGAAGGAGAGGGTAACAGTCGACCTACACCTCGTCCTCCTTGCGGAGCGCATGTTGTATTTGTGGCGTAGCTCGGAAGGAGAGGGTAACAGTCGACCTGCACCTCGTCCTCCTTGCAGAGCGCATGTTGTATTTGTACTTAGGCGAGCGCTATGCTGCAGCTAAGCCTCCCAGTGGGAGGCTGGCTCACTACTCGGCAGGATTTTGTTTAAACTTAAGCGAGTACTTGTACTGCAGGTAAGCCTCCGAGTGGAAGGCTGGCTTACCACTTGGTAGGATTTTGTTTAACTTAGGCGAGTACTTGGACTGCAGCTAAGCCTCCGAGTGGAAGGTTGGCTTACCACTCGGTAGGATTTTGTTTAAACTTGGGCGAAACGTATTCGCAGCTAAGCCCCCGAGTGGGAGGCTGGCTCACCACTCGGCAAGGATTTTTTACAGACTTAGGCGAAACGGATTCGCAGCTAAGCCCCCGAGTGGGAGGCTGGCTCACCACTCGGCAAGGATTTTTTTTACAGACTTAGGCGAAATGGATTCGCAGCTAAGCCACCCACTGGGGGACTGCTTTATGTGGACAAAAGTAACAACAATCACTGGGAAAATTATAAAGCTCTTGTCTTTGATAAATAAACTACAGAAGTACTTTTCTTACAACTCATCTGAGTGAATACTTAAGTATAAAAGGGGTGGAGTAGCTCCGCGTTCCACGCTCGGGGCTCGTCAATCTGGTGCTCGACATTGTAAAGGCGATATGCACCATTGTGGAGAACCTTGGTGACGATGAAGGGACCTTCCCAAGTAGGAGCGAGCTTGTGTGGCTTCTGCTGATCCACTCGGAGAATCAAATCTCCCTCCTGGAAAGCTCGGCTCTTCATGTTTTTGGCATGGAAGGACGCAAGTCCTGCTGATAAATGGTCGATCGGATCAAGGCCATCTCTCTTTCTTCTTCTAGAAGGTCAACTGCGTCCTGCCGGGCTTGCTCGGCTTCAGCTTCGGTGTAGAGTTCGACTTGGGGCGCGTTGTGAAGCAGGTCACTCGGCAAGACTGCTTCCGCTCCGTAGACCAAGAAGAACGGGGTTCTCCCAGTCGACCGGTTAGGTGTGGTCCTTAATCCCCAAAGAACCGACGGAAGTTCGTCGACCCATGCACCAGCTGCGTGTTTGAGATCGCGCATCAATCGGGTTTTCAACCCTTTGAAAATTAAGCCATTTGCTCGTTCTGCCTGTCCATTCGACTGGGGGTGAGCGACCGAAGCGTAGTCGACTCATGTACCCTGAGATGTGCAGAAGGCTCTGAATTCCTCAGAATCGAAATTTGACCCATTGTCTGTGATGATGCTGTGTGGAACTCCATATCTGAATATCAACTCCCTGATGAAGCTGACAGCAGTGCCGACATCAAGATTCTTGATGGGTTTAGCCTCGATCCACTTGGTGAACTTGTCGACTGCTACCAGCACATGGGAGAAGCTGCTTCTGCCTGTTCTCAGTGGTCCAACCATATCCAATCCCCATACAGCGAAAGGCCAGACGAGTGGAATGGTCTTCAAGGCTGAGGCGGGCTTATGTGACATATTGGAGTAAAATTGACATCCTCCACACTTGTTTACTATCTCCTTTGCCATTTGATTCGCTCTTGGCCAGTAAAATCCCGCTCGGTATGCTTTAGCCACAATGGTCCGAGAGGACGCATGATGGCCACAGGTTCCCGAGTGGATATTATCAAGGATTATCTGACCTTCTTCTGGCGTTATACACTTCTGACCGACTCCAGTCGCGCTTTCTCTGTACAACTGTCCCTTAATCACGGTAAAGGCCTTAGATCGGCGGACGATCTGTCGAACCTCTTCCTCATCTTCTGGGAGTTCTTTCCTCAAGATATGCGCGATGTACGGCACTGTCCAATCGGGAGTGATCACTAACGCTTCCATGATCAGGTCGACCACTGCTGGAACTTCGACTTCAGTCAGATCTGTGACACTTTTAGGCTGTGGAGCTTCTTCGGTAAAAGGATCTTCTTTAACTGATGGAGTATGGATATGCTCCAAGAACACATCACTGGGAATGGCTTCTCTCTTGGAACCTATCTTCGCCAAATCGTCAGCCGCTTGATTCTTCAGTCGGGGTATATGATGGAGCTCTAACCCTTCAAATTTCTTTTCAAGCTTTCTCACTGCATTGCAGTATCCAGTCATGGATGGGCTTCTAACGTCCCACTCCTTCATTACCTGATTGACCACCAAATCTGAGTCGCCATAAACCATAAGGCGATGGACGCCGAGTGAAATGGCCATGCGTAACCCATACAGAAGCGCCTAGTATTCTTCTTCATTGTTGGAGGAATCAAAGTGAATCTGGAGCACATATCTGAGCTTATCTCCTCGGGGGAAAACCAATACTACCCCAGCACCGGAACCACTCAACATCTTAGAACCATCAAAGAACATGGTCCAGTGCTCTGAGTGAACTTCAGTCAGCTGTTGTTGTTCGATCCACTCGGCGATGAAATCTGCTACTGTTTGGGACTTAATGGCTTTCTTTGCCTCAAACTTGATATCAAGGGGAAGGAGTTCAATCACCCATTTCGCCACTTGACCGGTTGCATCTCTGTTGTGCAGAATCTCTGACAATGGGGCGTCGCTGACGACTATAATGGAATGATCAGAGAAATAATGAGCAACCTTCTTCATGGTCATGTAGATCCCATACACGAGCTTCTGATAATGAGGGTATCTTTGCTTCGATGGGGTCAACACTTCGGAAAGATAATATACTAGGCGCTGAACTTTGAAGGCTTTCCCTTCTTCTTCCCGCTCGACCATAAGTACTGTACTAATGACTTGTCCTGTGGCTGCAATGTAAAGCAACAGAGGCTCTTTGCTGATTGGAGCGGCAAGCACTGGCTGGGTGGAGAGCAGAGCTTTTAACTCGGCAAATGCTGCATCGGCCTCTGGAGTCCACTCGAACTTGTTTGACTTCTTCATCGGTCGGTAAAGAGGCAATGCCTTTTCACCGAGGCGAGAGATGAATCGACTTAACGCGACCAAGCATCCAGTAAGCTTCTGGACATCATGCACACGCACATGGCATTTCATTCGGAGTATAGTGCCAATTTTTCTGGGTTAGCGTCGATTCCTCATTCGGAAACTAGAAAACCGAGTAACTTTCCACCAGGAACTTCGAATGTGCACTTTGATGGATTGAGCTTGATATCATACCTCTTGAGATTGGCAAATGTTTCAGCGAGGTTAGTCAACAGGTCGGAACCTTTCCGTGACTTGACCACAATATCATCCATGTACGCTTCCACATTCCAACTGATTTGAGTGAGTAAACACTTCTGAATCATCCTCATGAACGTGGCTCCGTCATTCTTGAGGCCGAACGGCATGGTGACATAGCAGAAGCACTCGAATGGAGTGATAAAAGTTGTTTTGATCACATCGGGTCCGTACAGACGGATCTGATGGTACCCGGAATAGGCGTCTAAAAAAGATAATCTCTCACATCCCGCAGTTGAGTCGACAATTTGGTCGATGCAAGGGAGAGGAAAATGATCTTTCAGGCAGGCCCGATTGATATGTTTGAAATCAATGCACATGCGAAGTGAATTGTCCTTCTTAGGGACCATGACAACATTGGCGAGCCACTCGGAGTGGTAAATCTCTCGGATAAACTCTGCTGCTAGGAGCCGAGCCACCTCTTCGCCAATGGCCTTTCTCTTTTGGATGGTGGACTGTCGAAGATGTTCCTTCACAGGTTTTATCTTTGGGTCGACTCGTAGGCGATGCTCAGCCAGCCCCCTGGGAACACCCGGCATGTCAGCAGGCTTCCATGCGAAGATGTCCCAGTTCTCACGGAGGAACTGGATGAGCGCTTCTTCCTATTTGGAGTCAAGTGTTGTTGAGATATGAGTCAGAGCAGCATCGGGATCGGTCGGGTGGATGTGAATCGGCTTGGTCTCACCAGACGACTGAAACACTGATTCGGTAGCAGGCTTCTTGGCTCGCAACAAATCACTCGGATCTGCGGTTTTCTGATATTCCTGTAGCTCTACTACTGCCATCTGAGCATCGGCGATCTTTGAGCCTTTCTGAAAGCACTCTTGTGCCTTTTTCCGATTGCCAATGATGGCGATCACCCCTTTGGGACCAGGCATCTTCAATTTGAGGTACACGTAACATGGTCAAGCCATGAATCGTGTGTAGGCTGGCCTGCCCAAAATGGCGTGATAAGCACTTTGGAAATCCACAACTTCAAATGTTAACTTTTCTTTGCAGAAATCCTTCGAATCACCGAAAACTACATCGAGAGCTATTTGGCCGAGTGACTCAGCCTTCTTCCCAGGAATGACTCCGTGGAAACTCATGTTGCTAGAACTGAGTCTGGACATCGGAATGCCCATTCCCTTTAGCGTCTCCGCATACAATATATTCAATCCACTGCCACCATCCATCAGTACCTTAGTCAGTCGAGTGCCTTCGACGACGGGGTCTACCACCAAAGCTTGCCTCCCAGGGGTAGCTATGTGTGTCGGATGATCGGACTGGTCGAATGTGATGGCGGTCTGAGACCATTTCAAATAATTGGGCATTCCCGGAGCAACCATATTCACCTCACAGTTGATAACTTTCAATCGACTTTTGCTCTCAACATCAGCAAAAATCATCAGAGTGTAATTGACATGGGGGTATTCTTCATCACTGCCCTCTTTGTCCTCAGCCTTGTCCGACACCTTCTCCTTATCCTTGGGCTGTTTTCCTTGAAACTGCTGGATTAAGAGCCGGCACTGGCGAGTGGTATGTTTTGGGTAAATGAAGTTACCCTCTTCATCTTTCTTTGTGTGGATGTGGCATGGCAAATCCATCACGTCGTTTCCTTCCTTATCTTTCACCTTCTTGGGGTTCCAGGATCCTTTGGGGTTCCCTTTAAACTTGCCCTGAGTCACGGCCAAGGCTTCTCCAGGAGTAGCAGGTTCGGCTTTCTGCTTCTGCTTCCAACTGGAGTTTCCTTTTTTCGACTGGCTCGGCTTGTACTTGCCACTCCGGAGTCGATTCTCTTCTTCACCATTGGCATATTTGGTGGCAATCTCCATCATTCGACTCAGGGTCATGTCTCCGGTCCGACCAAACTTCAAACTCAACTCTCTGTTCTTAACACCTTCCTTGAAGGCACATGTTGCTTGGTGGTCAGATACATTCTCCACTGTATGATGCAACGTGATCCACCTCTGGATGTAATCTCTCAAGGTCTCATTCGAATTTTGCACGCAAACTTGCAGCTCGGTCAAACCTGCTGGTCGCTTGCAAGTTCCTTCAAATGTCCTAACAAACACTCGGGCAAGATCCTCCCAAGTATAAATGCTGCTAGGCGCCAATTGATTCAGCCAGGCTCTGGCCGAGCCCTCCAGCATGAGCGGTAGGTGTTTCATGGCCACTTCATCATTGCCACCGCCAATCTGAACAGCCACTCGGTAGTCCTCAAGCCAAGTATCGGGCTTGGACTCACCGGTGAACTTACTCACCCCAGTCGCCAACCTGAAGTTGGGAGGGATCACTGCGGCCCTGATGGTTCTGCTAAAACACTCTGGTCCTGAAACATGAACCCTGCTGCTGGTGGGCGCGTCTCTGTCATGGCCTTCTCGGTGAGCACTGTTCCGGTCGACTAAGCCTTGCACGATAATGGATCTCGCATCAAAGCCTGGTTCCCTGGGGTCGACCGAAGCTCTTCGACCAACACTGTGCTGGAGTCTGTCATCTTGTTGCGAGGGGCGTAAGACCCACCTCTTGGGGGAGGAGTGGGCACTCGATGCTGATCATCGCGATCGAATCGGTCATCATATGGGTCACGTCGACCCCCACGTCCCTCACGCCGCGGAGGCGATCTTGGGCTATGAGCCAACTGAATAGTATTCGCAGCGATGGATCGACTGTGAATCCTATTGCGTGACTGTGATACAGCTGAATTCTGATCTCCTGCTGCCCAGAGCAAATCCTTAATCTGCATCAAGCCTCTGCCAGCCTCTGATTGAGAGGGCTGAATCGACTCCGCTATATGGGCTGCAGCTGCTAGATTCTGAATTGGGGTTCGGTATACCTGAGTCGGCAGCGGAATGAGTTGACGTCGACTGGAGTCTAGAACTTGTTGCCGCGCACGCTCATCAAGTGCTCGCTGGAGGTTCTCCAGTCGAGTGCGCTCAGCCAAGTTCGCTAAACGCGCATCCTCCAAGACACGAGCCTCGGGGGTTTCTCCTACGATGGGAGTATGCAGAGCATCCATATTCCGGCGGTGAAGCTCTTCTCTTTGGAGAGAAGTGAGTGGCTCGGGTTGATACTCCTCGTGGACTTGAGCGGGGTCGCCTCCGCCGTCCGCTCCGTCGGTGCGAGGGAAGCCGGGAGGACTACGAGGCCCATTGACCATCAGGACCTCCACCGCTGGATCACTGCTGTCACATTCGGATGCAGTCTCTACGGAGCTAGTCGACAGATCGAACAGGCCGTAGAGAGATTCGTCGGGCTCGATCGCCGCGACTTGAGTGGTGACTGATTGGCGAGCCACTGCGTGTCTCAGCCATTGCTGAAGCCTCGACCGACCAGAACGCTTGCGCTGGCGGGAGACAGGAAGGGAGGACGACGCAAGAGTCGACCGATACGGGGCCGACGGTTGCCGCAGCAGGATGCCGCGGACACATGCGCGAAAGTGTGTTGCCCCGCGGACGGGAAGCGCGTCGATGTCGAGTGGAGCCTCCTGGAGCCAAGCGGAGTCATCGGCGATGAACGTGAACGCGCCGAGACGGATCTCGCGGCCCTCGACCAGAACTCCGCCAGAAACCATGATGAAGGCGATCGAAACAATTGCAACTTCTCCAATAAGTCGCTAAGACACCTGCCCCACGGTGGGCGCCAACTGTCGTGGTACTAAGATTGACAGTAGAATAGGGGGTAGGTATGGAGAGGCAACATCCTAGCTATGGAGTAGTTGTATACGCAAGTGATTTACGAGTTCAGGCCCTTCTCGGAGGAAGTAACAGCTATACGTCTCGGAGCCCGGAGGCGGTCGACTGGATTATATGCGTATGAGTTATAGAGGTGCCAACCCTTCTGCCAGTGGAGGGGGGTGGCTTATATAGAGGATGACAAGACCCCAGCCAGCCCACGTAGCGGAGGGTTTAATGTACATTAAGACCTGGCGTTACTGGTAACGCCTTACATAAAGTGTCATCATGACCATAAAGAGTACTTAATTACAGACCGTTTGGATACAGAGTGGTCGAGTGAGTCTTCATGGTCGAGTGTCTTCATGGTCGAGTGTCTTCATGGTCGAGTGTCTTCAAGTCTGTCGAGTGGAATCCCTCTAGGTCGACTGGAAGACGGTTTCTTCTAAAGATGTCCTTGGGGAGGGTATGGGAGGGTATCTTGGGCAGGTCCGTGACCCTACCCTAGGTACATGACTTCATCAGTGGAGTTGTTGCATTTTTCTTCTCTAGCTTGCGTCTGAGGCTAAAATTTTCCTCCCTCAGATCCTCATTCTCGAGCTCAAGTTTCATTATCTTTTTGCATAGTGCTGCCTTGCTGTCCTGCAAAAAACATGGTGGGATAGACTGGACCTTAGGGAGGCTTGACTTCTTGAACTCCACATGCATATCACCAGGTTGGGGTAGTGGATCGTCCTATTCATCGGAGCTTGTCTCCTCCTTCCCCTTTGGATCATAGTCTTCTTCTTCCTCCGCGGTCCAGCCATAATGTTCCACATCCCCATATACTTTTGGGTCTGCGATATAATCAGCCATGTAGCTCTCCCCCTCCGAATCTTGGGACGACATCTTGCTCTATTCTGCAACAGGAACAACTCGAAACGAAAATAGAGGATATTTGCGTGATATGGTGATCAAAACCTTCGGGAGTATATATAATAAATTTTTACCGACCAAAATACGTAACATACAAGAAAACGGAGTCCGGTAGGCACACGAGGTGCCCACGAGACAGGGGGCGCGCCCGACAGGGGGGCGCCCTCCACTCTTGTGAGAGCCTCGTGTCCCTTTCGGACTACTCCTTTCTTCCTAAAATTCTTAAATATTCCAAAACTGATAAAAATTGCCATTGGAGTTGTTTTGGAGTCGGTTTACTTACCGTACCACATACCTATACCTTTTCGGAGTCTGGAACGTTTTGGAAAGTGTCCCTTATGTATTCCTCAGGGGTTACGGTTTCAATAATATTAGTTTCAACATTGATAGGATTACCTGAAATATAGTGTTTAATTCTTTGACCATTTACCACCCTCGGGTTTGTGCCTTCTTAATTGTTGATTTTATAGCACCAAAATGGTAGACCTCCTCGATAACGTAGGGACCTTTCCATTTTGAGAGAAGTTTTCCTGCAAAAAATCTTAAACGAGAGTTGAATAATAACACATAATCTCCTACGTTAAACTCGCGCTTTTGTATCCTCTTATCATGCCGGCGTTTGACTTTTTCTTTGAAAAGCTTGGCATTCTCATATGCTTGGGTTCTCCATTCATCAAGAGAGCTAATATCAAACAAGCTCTTCTCACTGGCAAGTTTGAAGTCATAGTTGAGCTCTTTGATAGCCCAACATGCCTTATGTTCAAGTTCAAGAGGTAAATGACACGCTATTTCATAAACCATCTTATAAGGAGACATACCCATAGGATTTTTGTATGCAGTTCTATAGGCCCATAATGCATCATCAAGTTTTTTGGACCAATTCTTTCTAGATCTATTCACAGTCTTTTGCAAAATTAATTTGAGCTCTCCATTGCTCAACTCTACTTGACCACTGGACTGCGGATTATAAGGAGATGCTATTCTATGATTGACATCATACTTAGCAAGCATCTTACGGAAAGCACCATGAATAAAATGTGAACCACCATCAGTCATAAGATATCTAGGGACTCCAAACCTCGGAAAAATAACTTCTTTAAGCATTTTAATAGAAGTGTTATGATGAGCACTGCTAGCTGGAATAGCTTCTACCCACTTAGTAACGTAATCAACAACAACTAAAATTTGTGTATAACCATTAGAGGCAGGAAAAGGTCCCATATAATCAAAGCCCCAAACATCAAACGGTTCAATAACAAGAGAATAATTCATAGGCATTTCTTGATGTCTACTAATGTTACCTATTCTTTGACATTCATCACAAGACAAGACAAACTTACGAGCATCTTTGAAGAGAGTAGGCCAATAAAAACTAGATTGTAGTACCTTGTGTGCAGTTCTATCTCCAGCGTGGTGTCCTCCATAAGATTCAGAGTGACACTTGCGTAGAATCTGTTCCTATTCATGCTCAGGCACACAACGTCTAATAACACCATCTACTCCTTCTTTATAAAGGTGTGGATCATCCCAGAAGTAATGTCTTAAATCATGAAAGAACTTTTTCGTTTGCTGGTATGTGAAACTAGGAGGTATAAATTTAGCAACAATATAATTAGCATAATCAGCATACCAAGGAGCAGTACGAGAAGCATTGACGACCGCTAATTATTCATCAGGAAAACTATCATTAATAGGCAGTGGGTCATCAAGAACATTCTCTAACCTAGGCAAGTTGTCTGTAACGGGGTTCTCAGCTTCCTTTCTATCAATAATATGCAAGTCAAATTCTTGGAGCAAGAGAACCCATATAATGAGTCTAGGCTTAGCAACTTTCTTTTCCAAAAGATATTTAATAGCAGCATGATCAGTGTGAATAGTAACTTTGGAATCAACAATATAAGGTCTAAACTTATCACATGCAAACACAACTGCTAAGAACTCTTTTTCAGTAGTAGCATAATTTCTCTGGGCAGTATCAAGAGTCTTACTAGCATACTGGATAACATTCAATTTCTTGTCGACTCTTTGCCCTAAAACAACACCTACAGCATAATCACTAGCATCGCACATAATTTCAAAAGGTAAATTCCAATCAGGCGGCTGAACAATAGGTGCAGTGATCAAAGCTTTCTTAAGTACTTCAAATGCTTGTACACAATCACCATCAAAGACAAAAGGAATATCTTTTTGCAATAAATTAGTTAGAGGCCTAGAGATTTTAGAGAAGTCCTTAATGAACCTCCTATAAAAACCGGCATGACCAAGGAAACTTCTTATACCTTTTATGTCCTTGGGACATGGCATATTTTCAATAGCATCAACTTTGGCTTTATCAACTTCAATACCTCTCTCGGAGATCTTGTGCCCCAAGACAATGCCCTCATTAACCATAAAGTGACAGTTTTCCCAATTCAAGACGAGACTAGTGTCTTCGCATCTCTGCAAAACTCGATCAAGGTTTCTCAAACAATCATCAAAGGTGGATCCATAGACTGAGAAGTCATCCATGAATACCTCACAAATCTTTTCACAAAAATCAGAGAATATAGCCATCATGCATCTTTGAAAGGTAGCAGGTGCATTACATAAACCAAAAGGCATACGTCTATAAGCAAAAGTACCAAAAGGGCAAGTAAAAGTAGTTTTAGATAGATCCTTTGCGGACACAGGTATTTGAGAGAAGCCAGAATAACCATCTAGAAAGCAAAAATGTGTGTGTTTGGATAGTCTTTCTAGCATTTGATCAATAAAAGGTAAAGGGTAATGATCTTTCTTAGTAGCTTTATTTAACTTACGGAAATCAATTACCATCCTATAACCTATAATAATTCTTTGCGGGATCAATTCATCTTTATCATTAGGAACAACGGTAATTCCTACCTTTTTAGGGACACAATGAACAGGGCTTACCCATTCACTATAAGCAACGGGATAAATAATACCTGCCTCAAGGAGCTTTAGTATCTCCTTTCTTACCACTTCCTTCATCTTGGGATTTCATCGTCTTTGAGGATCTCTAATTGGTTTGGCATCTTTCTCCACTGAAATTTTGTGTTGACATAATGTGGGACTAATGCCCTTAAGATCATCCAGAGTATATCCAATAGCTGCTCGGTGCTTCTTCAGAGTTTTCAGTAATCTTTCTTCTTCTTTCTCTGAAAGGTTAGCACTAATAATAACATGATATATTTCTTTTTCATCAAGATAAGCATACTTAAGATTATCAGGTAAGGGTTTAAGTTCAAACACGGGATCACCCTTGGGTGGAGGGGGATCCCCAAGAATTTCAACGGGAAGGTTATGTTTCAGCATAGGTTCCTGTTTAAGGAACACTTCATCTATTTCCTCCCTTTCCTTCATAAACATATCATTTTCATGGTCTAGCAAATATTGTTCTAACGGATCAATCGGAGGAGCAATGGAAGCAAGACCAATAATCTCATCCTTACTAGGTGGTTCCCTTTCACGAGGTTGTCTACTAAACTTAGCGAAATTAAACTCATGAGACATACCATCTATGCCAACAGTGACAATATTCTTTTCACAATTAATCTTAGCACTAGATGTATTCAAGAAGGGTCTACCAAAAATAATGGGACAAAAATCATCTTGTGGGGAACCAAGAACAAGAAAATCAGCAGGGTATTTAACCTTCCCACACAAAACTTCAACATCTCTAACAATCCCAATAGGTTTAATGGTATCCCTATTAGCAAGCTTAATAGTAACATCAATGTCTTCTAATTCAACGGGTGCAATGTTGTGCATAATTTCTTTATATAGATCATAAGGTATCGCACTAGCACTAGCACCCATATCACATAAGCCATGATAACAATGATCTCCTAGTTTAACAGAAATAACAGGCAGGCCTACAACAGGTCTACGTGTCTTAGTATCATGTCTAGCAATATTAGCAGTCTCACCCGAGAAAGAAATAACATGCCCATCTAAGTCCTCATCCAAGAGATCTTTAACCATAGCAATACTAGGTTCAACATTAATTTGCTCAGGAGGTGTATAAGTCCTAGTATTACTCTTACGAATAACAGTCGAAGCTTTAGCATGATCCTTAATCCTAACAGGAAAAGGAGGTTTTTCAACATAAGCAGTAGGAACAATAGGATCACTATAGGTAATAGTCTTTTCTTCGACTGTAATAGGCGCAACTAATTTCACTTCAACAGGAAGATTATATTTAAACCACTTCTCTTTAGGGAGATCAACGTGAGTAGCAAAAGATTCACAGAAAGTAGCTACTATCTCAGAGTAAAGTCCATACTTAGAGCTAAATCCACGAAAAGCATCGGTATCCATAAAAGATTTAACACAATCGAACTTAGGTGTCATACCTGACTCCTTACCATCGTCGGAACCCCAATCTTCAGAGTTGCGTTTAATTCTTTCCAATAAGTCCCATTTGAAATCAATAGTCTTCAGCATATAAGAACCAGCACAGGAAGTATCGAGAAGGTTGCGATTATCAAGAGAAAGCCGAGCACAAAAATTCGGAATAATCATTTCCCGAGAGAGCTCATGATTGGGGCATGAATATAACATTGACTTAAGCCTCCCCCAAGCTTGAGCGATGCTTTCTCCTTCGCGAGGCCAGAAATTATATATGTAATTACGATCACGATGAACAAGATGCATAGGATAGAACTTCTGGTGAAATTCCAACTTCAATCGCTTATAATTCCAAGATCTTGTATCATCACATAGCCTATACCATGTCAATGCATCTCCCTTCAAAGATAAAGGGAACACCTTCCTTTTGACAACATCATTGGGAATACCCGCAAGCTTAAATAATCCACAAACTTCATCCATAAAGATAAGGTGTAAATCAGGATGCAATGTTCCGTCTCCTGCAAATGGATTAGCTAGCAGTTTTTCTATCATACCCGAAGGAATATCAAAGTGAATATTTGCATAAAGTTCAGTAGGTTGAGGAGCAACTCTTTGCTCTTCTGGTTGGGATGAAGATACCCCAAACAAGCTCCTCAAAGGATTAGTTTCCATAGTGACAAGTAACAGAAAATTTCAGCACACTATATAAATGTTTCCTTACCAAGTTCCACTCACCAAAAGCGCTACACTCCCCGACAACGGCGCCAGAAAAGAATCTTGATGACCCACAAGTTGTCGGGGAAACTGATCCATGAACACCTATGGGACTGGCGGACCGAGCCCCTTTCGGTTCGGCGGGGGGCGGAGGTCGCACGAAGAGCAGATCGAGGCAATGCACACGAGCAGTTTACCCAACTTCGGAGCTCTCCGGAGAGATAACACTCCTACTGCTGCTTGTTTGTGTATTTCCAGTTTCTTGCTCGGGAGCGATCAGGGCTACAAGACCGAGCGTGAGAGTGATTCTGGCTTTTGAATGAGCCGAACCCCCTCTACGTTGCGCATGGGCCTCCTTTTATATGCTCAAGGGGTCACCGACAGGTTGCAACGCAGACGAAGGGCAAAAATGGAAAAAGAATGTGGTAGGTACAACTACCTATACTGTAGATACAGTGTATCACACCTAACTCTGACGGCAGGGGACAAAGGCATTAAATGCCCGTCTGTGTCACCCAAACAGTACAAAAAGAGACCGTTAGGGACGCCACCGATCGCCACGATGGCCTTCTTGTCAGCATCGCTTGCCACCGTGCACCCTTGGCTGCACAGCCTCTCGCCACGCGCGCCTGGAAGGGCCCCAGGGCGACACGTGGGTGGATGTGCTGGAGCGTGGGTGCGGAGTGGCCGCTTGTCGCGGCAAGAGCCTTGCCGCGGTCGTTGTCTTGTCGGGCCCGGGAGCTTGTCGCTCACCGGGCCTTGCCGGGACGCGTGGTGCGTCGCGGCAAGCTTTCTTGGGATGCCTTGGTTGGCCTTCCCGGCAAGCTCCTCTTGCCGGGGCCTTGCTTCCTTAGCTTGAATAGTTTGTTCTTGAGTGGCTTCCCGGCAAGCTCCTCTTGCCGGGGTCTTGTCTAGTAAGGAGCCACGGAGGATCTTGGCGGTCGCCTGGCAAGCCTTGCCGCGGGGTGCTGCGACTGCCCGTGCATGAGTTTGGGATACTAGGGTACCCCTACTCTAGTACACCGACAGGAGCCCCCGGGCCTGGGCCACACACGGTGCCGAGCGCTGTTGGGCCAGGCCCAAAACAGGGCACGGGCACACGCGGCCTGGGTCGTGCCGTTTCCTACTCCGTATCCACCGCGCCCTCCCGAACGGCACGCATCGAATGCGGCGTCGTGGGAGAGATCGTAGGTGGTTTCTTTATTCAGAAAAGCGTAACGTTTGCCCCCTCCCTCTTTATAAGCAGAGGAAACAGAGGCAGTCGCCCATCTCGCCGGTTACTACTCCAAAATCTCCGCCGCTTCCCCCCTCTGAGAGAGAGCAGTGCTCCGCCCCTCATCTCCGTCGTCGCCACCAACACCGTCGATCTCCTCCACTACCTTCGCCATGGCTCCGAAGACCGGGAAGGTCGCGAAGTCGGCCGAGGCGCTGCGGCTCGAGGTGCTGCAAAAGGAGCGGGCCACTTTCCCCTCCGAGCTCAACGCGGTGGGGCTGAGGGAGTGGTTCTACCTCTTCTGGTCGACGGAGACGCGAGCGCATCCACGCACGAAGGTACTCTCCGCCGCCGCTTCGAAACGGGCTCCATACGGATATCTCTTCTTCCCACTGTTCTTCTACTGCGGGCTCTGCCCGCCCTTCTCGGAGTTTTTCTGTGATATCATGAACACCTACGGGTTTCACCTCCTTGACTTCACCCCCAACGTCATTCTGACCATGGCAGTTTTCGCACATCTCTGCGAAAACTTTGTCGGAGTCCACCCAAATGTAGCCCATTTCCGCCACTACTTCATGCCCCGGGTCGAGAGAGGAGAGCCTCTATCCGGTGGGATCGCCTGGATCTCGAGGGCCGGCAAGAAGGAGGCGTATCTGGAGGGGGAGCTCCGCAGCAAATGGGAGGAGTGGAGAGCTGATTGGTGTTGGATCATGGAAGAGAACCCGCAGCCATTCACCGCCCTGCGCCAAGTCCCAGTAGTGCGCGCAACGATTGGAGCAGCTTGGCCCCGGAGGACGCTAGGCTGAAGATTGCCGTTACCAGAATCCTGCGCCTCAGGCTTGCCGGGCTGACTGTGGGCGCCGTAGGCGCAGACTTTCTCCGCCGCCACATCGCCCCTCCTGCAAGAGAGGAGGAGACCCGCTTGGGAGTTCGGCGGTCCGGCGGATATCATGAGGCTGCGCCCGGGCCTCAATTTTAACTTCACTGTGCTGGAACTGGATGCGATGCTCAAGGAGCTGTTCAAGCACGACTCCCAACATCCAGAGTGGTTTAGGCTGCCGGCGGGGGTCGTCCCGCTATGCAACAATTCTTCGCTCGACCGCATCCGCGCGATGATGCCACTGTGCGACTCGCATGGTCTTGTCCCAACGTGGCAAGAGCCAGCGGACGACGTTGTGCAGCAGTTCTTCGACGGCCTGGTGGAGGTGGCGGTCTGCGCCGACGAGCAGAGGAGCCTCACCCATGACACCACTGAGGAGGAGATGCAGCGCATCGCCACCAGGGCGGAAGAGGCGGCGGCAGCCACTGCCGCGGGCGAGTTCGGGTTCACCGTGGAGGAGGCAGAGGCAGAAGCGGTGGCAAGCCTTGCCGAGCGAGAGTGGCTTGACGGCGAGGAAGAGCTTGCCGCGCCTGACACCGAGTCGAGCGAGCCCGCCGAGGGTGCGAGTGGCCCGCCATCTCCAGGCCGCTTGCCGCAGGAGGAGCCCCCAGCGCAGCCCCCAGCTCCACCAAGAAGGCGTCTTCGCAAGGCCGGGGACGCAGCGGGGCGGCAAAGGAATCAGCAGCCATCACGCCGCGCGACACGCTCCACCGCGACAAGTGATGTTGCCGCGGGAGCGCCTCGCACTGCTGCGGCAACTGGAGCGGGGTCTTCCCGGGCCACCGCCACTGCGCCCGCCAAGCGGCCAAGGGATCCTACTCCTCCGCCTCGTCGCGCCGAGGGTGGGCCGGACTTCGACCTCTCCGCGCTCAGCTCCGACGAGGAGGAAGAAGAGTAAGACTTCTCTGCTGTACTTGTAGTTCTTCAATTTTGTTGCTTTGTCTTGTATCTGACTTGCTTCGATCTGAACATATTCCTCTTCAGGACGTTGGCTCAAAGAGCGGCGAAGAGAGCCAAGGTGCCGGTGGTTATCATCGAGGACGAGCCCACCGCGACGGCAGGGGGTGCGCCCGAGACCACCTTGCCGGACCCGGCAACTACTCCGCGAAGCAGCCACCAGCGCAGCCCCCAGCGTAAGTATACAGCTTATTTCCCACTGTTGGGCACGCATGGGTGTTCTTTTCTTTGCTGACATCCGACTGTTGTTTTGTTTGTGTAGGGGCAGAACAGCTTCACCAGGAGGGTTCGGAAACCGCCTCCGACGTGCCATCTGCTTCCACTACACCGCCAAGGGAGGATTCCCCGGCAAGGGAGCGTTCTCCGGCAAGGGAGGAGTCTCCGGCAAGGGGCAGCACCAGCGACCCCTCGGTGGTGGAGCCCGTGACCATGGATCCCAGTACAGGTAATCCCTTGCTTGGAACTTCTCTTGTGTTCTTCTTCTGATTTTTCTTTTTGGATATTTGCTTGACTTCTCCTTCTTCTCTGGTCATCAGATCCACCCTCCACGGAGCCGATGGAGACCGAGGCGGGCGGCGAGGAGAATGTGCGCGGCAATACTGACGATGCCGCCGCTGCCGAAGAAGAAGCCAGCGCTGATGATCCCGCCGGCGAGGAGGCCGCCAAGGCTGCTGGCGCGGGAGCTGGCGAGGGGTCCGGCGGTCGCACTGACGGCCCTGAGGCCGCAGGAGCGCCAGGCTCTATGCCAATCGCCGATCCCTCCGCCGCTGCCGCTGCGCCAGGCTCCGAGGAGCCCCAGCCCGGCGCTTATCTGAAGGCCGGCGAGGGCGTCTTCATCAAGCTCCCCTGGGCGTCGAGCTCCAGGGTGCCGGTTGAAGGAGAAGCTTTTGACGGGGAGGTGCTCGCCTCCGCTGGGCTGACACTGGTTGACGCGCCAAGCAGCAGCGGCGGCGAGTCTGAGGAGGAGCAGCTGCTCCGGAAGCTGGTGTCGCTCTACCGCGCCCGACAAGCCAAGGTGGAGTCCCAGGAAGCGCTTGTCGCGCAGGCGGGGGCAGACATTGAGAAGCGCAGCTGGGAGTGGAGGACTTTGGGTACTCCTCCGATGAGAACCTCCAACCCAGCGCCAAGCTCACCCTGTTCTTTAAAGGCGTGGCGACATCCCTCCAGCAGCTCCGAGAGAAAATCCCAAAGCAGCTGGCCGACGAGTCGCGCACAATCTGCGCTAGAGTTCTGGAGAAGGTGTTGGTGAAAGTGGCCTTCCGCAACCCAGGCATCAACCTCACCAACGTCCTCAAGAAGCTGCCGGCAGATGCTGATCTGGAAGCGCTCAAGGCCCTTGTCGCACCCATTGTGGACAAGGTGAATGAGGTCAAGAGGGTCGATGGTGGCCGCGTGGATTAGGCCGCCCGTTTTCTTCTTCTCTTGCCGCTGCTAGTCATGACATGAGAACACTTTATTAGAGCCGCGACAAGTTATCTTGTAATATAACTTTATTTTGGATATCGATTGCTGTGTTATTTCCTTTACTTTATTCCTGGCTTTGTATGTTTCTGCCCTACGCTTTTTAGGGAACTTGCCGGCGCAGGCACCGTTGCCGCGAGCGCTGAGTGCGGAACGTCAGTAGCCTGCTGGCGGTGCCGCTACCGACAAGCAACCTTGTCGCAACTAGTCGCAGCTCACTTAAGTTGTTGAGCGGACTCGAAACAAAGTAAGGGTGCAACTAGCTACGAGTTGGTTCCTCCGCGCACAGGTTTTCCATACAAAGCACGGTCGTTCAAGGAAGATAACTTAAAATTTAAAAAACTGATTGCTCAAACTTTGGCAACTTAGCTTTTCTGTCGTTTGCTTCCCGGCAAGGCGACACTTTTCTTGAACGACGCCTGGTCCACACCATTATCTTCTCCTTTCCCCCCGACAAACTTGTGTGCGAGGGAACCTTTCCTTATTTTAAGAAATAGAAAGAAGAGAAAATAACGATATGGAGCCTTACGGCTCGTTATTGCTTACCGAAGGCAGGTGCTGCACAAAGTGTCAGATAATACATGCAAAAAGGAAGAAAGCATGAAATTGACAAGATGTGCGGAGCACATGAGCTTTATTTATGCACGGGGTCTGCGCCCGGCTTTGTACGAAGGATTACATGCAACAGCGGCAAGACTTGTACAAAAGGTGGTTGCCGTAACAGCTTCCGGCAACCGCGCCCTATGGGTAAAACTTACGAAGATGTTCAATGTTCTAGGAGTTGCTCACCGGAATGCCATCTTCGGTCTCAAGGCGGACAGCTCCAGGCCTAGTGACTCGTTTCACCCGATAAGGGCCTTCCCACTTCGGCGTCAACTTGTTGGAATTCTTGGCGGACTGAACGCGCCGAAGAACAAGGTCGCCTTCCTCAAAACTTCTGGCACTAACTTTGCGGCTATGATAGCGGCGCAAAGCTTGCTGATACCGAGCAGCTCGTACAGCGCCCTGAAGACGGTCCTCCTCAAGGAGCAGCGCGTCATCTTGTCGCAAATGCTGTTGCTCAAGCTCATCATAAGCGAGCACTCGAGGCGACCCGTATACGAGTTTCGTGGGGAGAACTGCCTTTGCTCCATAGACTAGAGCGAAAGGTGCCTGGCCAGTGGCTCGATTTGGCGTCGTCCTGATCGACCAAAGAACCACCGGCAGCTCCTCGATCCAGTTTCTTCCGCACTTGCATAGCCTGTTGAAAGTTCTGGTCTTGAGTCCTCGCAGCACTTCAACATTTGCCCTCTCCGCTTGACCGTTGCTTCTCAGATGAGCAACAGAAGCGAAGCAGACCTTGGCGCCAAGATCTTGGACGTACTGCATGAAGGTGCGACTCGTAAATTGCGTGTCATTGTCGGTGATGTTCCTGTTAGGGATCCCGAAACGGCAAACAATCGACCTGAAGAACTTGACTGCTGACTGTGCTGTCACCTTCCTCACTGGTTCCACTTCCGGCCACTTTGTGAACTTGTCGATTGCAACGTACAAGTACTCAAAGCCCTCGATAGCTCGGGGGAAGGGGCCGAGGATGTCGAGCCCCAAGACCGAAAATGGCCAGGATAAAGGGATTGTCTGGAGAGCTTGAGTTGGCTGGTGTATCTGCTTGGAATGGAACTGGCACGCTTCACACTTGGTTACTTGTGCAGTTGCATCCTGGAGGGCTGTCGGCCAAAAGAAACCTTGCCGGAACGCTTTGCCGGCAAGTGCTCTTGCGCCAATGTGGTGACCACATATGCCTCCATGTATCTCTGCCAATTGTTGTTGTCCATCTTCCCGGCGAATACACTTCAATTTCACACCGTTGAGTCTTATTCTGTACAGTGTGTTGTCGAAAAACTTGTACATACTTGACTGCCGGGCTACTCTTTCTGCTTCTTCTTGCTCTTCGGGATGTTCTCCTGTCTGAAGAAAATGGACAATCTGCTGCGCCCATGCTGGAGCTTGTGGCTCGACAACAAGGACTAAAGGCACATCTGCTGCTGCGGGAACATCCGCTTCTACGGTGAGAACCTGAGGCTCAGCCGGAGCTTGACGTTCCCCGGCAAGCTTGCCGGAGCAAAACTTGTCGGGAGCGTCTGCTTCAACGGAACAAACCCTAAGGTTTGCCGGAGCAGAATGCTCCTCAGCACCCTTGGCGTTGATCTTGGGGACCTTCTTGGCGGTGGCTTCGGGGAGCTCTGCCGGAAAGTAATCACCAGAAATCAACTTCCTCTTCTTGCTCTGTCCAGTTGATGGTGTCACAGATGGTTGAGTGAGCTTGAGCACGAAGATCCCTGGTTCCACAGGTAACTTTAGTGCAGCGCACTTTGACAGGCCATCAGCAATGTCGTTCTGAGCTCTGGGAACATGTTCCATCTGTAGGCCGTCAAAGTGCTCTTCTAGCTTTCTCACTTCATCAACATAAGCTTCCATCAACGGACTCTGAAAATTCTTGTTCACTTGGCGGACGACAAGCTGTGAGTCACCCCTGACAATGAGCTTCTTGATCCCAAGGTCTGCTGCGATCCTGAGACCGGCAAGCAAACCTTCATACTCTGCAGTATTGTTTGTTGCTTGCTCCTTGGGAAATTGCATCTGGACTACGTACTTGAGGTGCTCTCCGGTGGGTGCAACAAGGAGCACGCCGGCACCGGCGCCTTGCAGCGAGAAGGCACCATCAAAGTACATCAGCCACTCTTTGCTTCTCTCCTTGACGGGAATGCTCGTTTCCGGAATTTCTTCATCTGGTGTTGGCGTCCACTCTGCTATGAACTCTGCCAATGCTCTGCTTTGGATAGTTGAAGTGCTTTCAAACTTGAGGCCAAAGCTTGACAGTTCCAGTGCCCACTCGACAATCCTGCCTGTTGCTTCTGGATTCTGCAGTATTCTCTTCAGCGGAAAACGAGTGACAACCGTGATCTCATGTGCTTGGAAGTAATGGCGCAGCTTTCTCGAGGCCATGAGAAGGCCGAAAAGCAACTTTTGCACACTAGAGTACCTTGACCTAGCGCTCTGCAGAAGGGAGCTGACAAAGTAAACTAGGCGCTGCACCATTTTCTTCTGCACCTCCTCGCGCACCTCCGCAGATCCATCCTTGTCGAGACCAGGGCTTGTCGGCGAAGCCCCCTGCTTGTCGCTGGATGTGTCTGCCGTGGTTGCTGGCTCATCATCCGCCTCCCTCTCCGCCACTAACGCAGCACTAACCACTTGATTGGTTGCCGCTAGATACAGCAGCAACTTCTCTTGTGGCTTAGGTGCGACAAGTATTGGGGTGGAGGACAGGTATCTCTTCAAGTCCTGCAGCGCAGCCTCCGCTTCTGGAGTCCATTTCATTGGACCTGCCTTTTTCAATATTTTGAAAAATGGCAGGGCGCGCTCAGCAGAGCGAGAGATAAACCTGCTGAGAGCAGCCACGCAACCGGCAAGTCTTCGTACATCCTTGACGCGCTTTGGTGCTTTGATCTGCTCGATGGCCTTGATCTTGTCGGGATTGGCTTCAATTCCCCGCTGAGACACGAAGAACCCGAGAAGCTTGCCGGAGGGGACTCCAAACACACACTTCTCGGGGTTAAGCTTGAGGTTGATCTTGCGTAGATTTGCAAAGGTTTCATCTAAATCTTGAATCAGAGTAGCCTTGTCCTTGCTCTTGACCACTATATCGCCCATGTAGGCTTCCACATTCCTGTGTATCTGTGGCTCAAAAGCGACATGGACTATTCTTGCAAATGTTGAACCAGCATTCTTTAACCCGAAGGGCATCCGTATGAAATAGTATGTGCCACATGGGGTGATGAATGCGGTTTTCTCGTCATCCTCTTCTGCCATGAAGATCTGATGGTATCCTGAGTATGCATCAAGAAATGAAAGCAAGTCACATCCTGACGTGGAGTCAACAATCTGGTCTATGCGCGGCAAGGGAAATGGGTCTTTGGGACAAGCTTTATTGACATCGGTAAAGTCTATACAAAGCCTCCATTTTCCATTGGCCTTGCGCATGACTACAGGATTGGCCAACCACGTAGGATGGAGCACTCCTTTGACAAGGCCTACTGCTTCCAACTTCTTGATTTCTTCTGCAATGAACTCTTGGCGCTCCACTGCCTGCTTTCTGACTTTCTGCTTGACGGGCCGCGCATGAGGACAAACAACAAGATGGTGCTCAATTACTTTCCTGGGAACATCGGGGATGTCAGACGGTTGCCACGCAAACACGTCGACATTCGCCCGCAGGAAAGCAATGAGCGCGCTTTCCTATTTAGGTTCGAGAGTGGCACTGATGGTGAAGGTACCACCAGTGTCGTCCTCCTTGGCGGACACCTTCTTGGTCTCTGGTAGAGCTGCCATCGTCTTCTTATACTTGCCGGTGGAGCTCGATGGTGCATCCTCGATGGTAGCGCAGCACTCCGAAGAGGTGCGCTTGCCGGAGTGGGCATCAGAGCTCTTGCCGGACTTGGTCTTCTTCTTCCCCCCGGGAGCTTCAGCGGCAAGTGACTTGCGATCTGCTGCAGCTGCTGCTTCCCGGTAGATCTTGTCGGCATAGATAAGAGCATCCTTCTTGTCGCCAGGGACAGAGATGACGCTTATCGGGCCTGGCATCTTCAGGATGTTGTATGCATAGTGAGAGGCTGCCATGAACTTGGCGAGTGCTGGACGACCGAGTATCCCATTGTAGGGCAATGGAAAATCAGCAACGTCAAAAGTGACCCTCTCAGTCCTGAAGTTCAACTCGCTGCCAAATGTTACCGGCAACGTGATCTTTCCCTTCGGCTTGCTCCTTCCCGGGATGATTCCTTGGAATGTGCCGGTTTCTTCGAGCTCGCTGTCAGGGATCTGGAGTTTCTGGAGTACCGCGAAGGAGATCAGGTTCAAGCCGGCCCCGCCGTCAACTAGCATCTTAGTGACCTTGAGGTTGCGGATAGTTGGCGAAACCAACATCGGCAAGCACCCGACCGCAGTTATGCGATCAGGGTGATCCTCAATATCAAAGATGATAGGCGTGCTGGACCATTTCAGAGGCTTGCGTGACTCTACGGATGGTTCTGCTGCATTGACTTCCCGCATCCACTGCTTGAGTTGGCGGTGTGAAGTATGCAGAGAAGCACCGCCGTCAATGCACATGACCTCTGTGGCTTTCTGGAACTCCTGTTCATCGGCCTCGTCATCATCCATATCTTCGTCATCGTCGTCATCTTCGTCCTTGTCGCGGCCACGGGGAGGTCGGTCTCCTTGCCGCTGCTTGGCCTTGTCGCGGCGTCCCCCCCGGCCGGGGCGCTTCTTGCTGGCTCCTCCAGCACCTTCCTGGGCCTTCTCCTTGTCGCGTCGCTCGTACTCAGCCTTCTGCTGTTCGACAAGCTGCTCAACCTTCTTGTAGCTCTGGAGATCATGGCCCTTGGTGCGGTGGATCTTGCAGTACTGCTTGCCGGAGCTGTCCTGCTTGTCGGTGGTCGCCACAGCCTGGCTCTCCTTGCTGGAGCTTCCAACTTTGGCTTTCTTGGCGCCACCTCCGTTGTTGAACTGCTCAACAACTAGCACTTCTTTGCCCTTTTTCTTCCTGTTGCTCCGCCGCCGGCCTTTCTTTGCCGGGGCAGCATCCTCACTGTCAGATCCTCCTGCTCCTGTATTCTCTCCGGGGAGTTTCCTCCCCTCTTCAGCACGTGCACACTTGTCGGCCAGGACATATAGCTCACTAACGTCTCTAATCTTGCACATCGCCATCTCCTCCCGCATCCTGCGGTTTCGCACGTTCTGATGAAACGCGCTGATGACCGCGGCAGGGTGGACATCTGGGATGTTGTGCTGCACACGGCTGAATCTCTGAATATACTTGCGCAGGGGCTCTCCTTCCTTCTGGGCGAGCAGATGAAGATCACTCTCTTGGCCATGAGGCTTGTGGCCGCCTGTAAAGGCGCCGACAAACTGATGGCATAGATCTGCCCAAGAGGAAATGGAGTTTTCCGGCAAGTGCATGAGCCAGGATCTGACGTTAGGCTTGAGCACCAGCGGGAAGTAGTTGACAAGGATCTTGTCGTCTCGTCCCCCGGCAGCCTGCACCGCGATGGTGTAGATGCTGATGAACTCCGACGGATGCGACTTGCCATCGTACTTCTCTAGTACGTCTGGCTTGAAATTCTTTTTGCTGGGCCACTGGACTTGCCGCAGCTCACGGGTGAGCGCAGGGCAGCCTACCGCGTACGGCAGGTCGCCTGGTTCCCCTGGCGCATGCATGTCGACAGTGGGCCCAGCACGTTGGTCTGATTGACGCCGCGCTTCTCTTCGGCGCTCGATGTGAGTACGAGCGTTGTCGTTCGTGGAGAACTTGGCGCTGATCACGGTGAGCTCATGGATCCGATGACGCGGTGGAGTCGCTGTCGAGGTGGACCCGACGAGTCGGCGATCTTGGCCTTCGGGGTGGAGAGTGCATGGAGGTTGCACCCCCATTGGTCTTGTCGCCATCCGTTCGCGTCCGGCAATCTTGCCGCGGCAGCGAGGTGCTTGGTTGCCGCGCAGTGTCGCCGTTGGCGAAGCCGATGAGACTCTGGATAGTGGCCCTCCATTCGTCGGTCTTGTCCGCCGTCGGAGGGTAATCCAGGAGCAGTTGAGCTCGTGCCAAAGCTTCTGCTGGAGTGGTGGGTGGCAGCGGTGAACGGTGCGAGGAGCGGGACATGCTCGGACTCCTAACTATGTTAGAAGGAGCAGTATCCCGTCTAGGCGACCGTACCTCGCTCGGGCCAGCATGTTGGTGTGCATGCTGGTCTTGGGCACCCCGAGATCCACCAGCTTGATCTTGGCCCAACGAGCGCATGGTACTGCGAATACCATGACGCTGTTGGTCCCGCGCCTCCTGAGATGGGCGCGGTGCGCGTACGGACGCCGAAGTCTGTGCGGCCTTGTCCTTGGACTTGGCAGTGCTGTGAGCACACTCGTTGATGCTCGTTCTTCCGCCAGTGTCTACCCCACCGCCCGCTTGCTCCGGTGGTGGTGGGATCGACGCGGACGGAATTGCTGCCTCCGAAGCCTTCTTCTTCGGTGGCATGTCGATGAAGATGATGAAGATCTAGCTCGTGTGCACGCCGGATCAGGTTCACACAACCTCGATGCCCCCTACCTGGTGCGCCAAAGATGTCGGGGAAACTGATCCACGAACACCTATGGGACTGGCGGACCGAGCCCCTTTCAGTTTGGCGGGGGGAGAGGTCGCACGAAGAGCAGATCGAGGCAATGCACACGAGCAGTTTACCCAGCTTCGGAGCTCTCCGGAGAGATAACACTCATACTGCTGCTTGTTTGTGTATTTCCAGTTTCTTGCTCGGGAGCGATCGGGGCTACAAGACCGAGCGTGAGAGTGATTCTGGCTTTCGAATGAGCCGAACCCCCTCTACGTTGCGCATGGGCCTCCTTTTATATGCTCAAGGGGTCACCGACAGGTGGCAACGCAGACGAAGGGCAAAAATGGAAAAAGAATGTGGTAGGTACAACAACCTATACTGTAGATACAGTGTATCACACCTAACTCTGACGGCAGGGGACAAAGGCATTAAATTCCCGTCTGTGTCGCCCAAACAGTACAGAAAGAGACCGTTAGGGATGCCACCGATCACCATGATTGCCTTCTTGTCAGCGCCGCTTGCCACCGTGCACCCTTGGCTGCACAGCCTCTCGCCACGCATGCCTGGAAGGGCCCCAGGGCGACACGTGGGTGGATGTGCTGGAGCGTGGGTGCGGAGTGGCTGCTTGTCGCGGCCGCGGTCGTTGTCTTGTCAGGCCCGGGAGCTTGTCGCTCACCGGGCCTTGCCGGGACGTGTGGTGCGTCGCGGCAAGCTTTCTTGGGATGCCTTGGTTGGCCTTCTCGGCAAGCTCCTCTTGCCGGGGCCTTGCTTCCTTAGCTTGAATACTTTGGTCTTGAATGGCTTCCCGGCAAGCTCCTCTTGCCGGGATCTTGTCTAGTAAGGAGCCACGGAGGATCTTGGTGGTCGCCTGGCAAGCCTTGCCGCGGGGTGCTGCGACTGCCCGTGCACGAGTTCGGGATACTAGGGTACCCCTACTCTAGTTCACCGACACAAGTATAGGGGATCAATCGTAGTCCTTTCAATAAGTAAGAGTGTCGAAACCAACGAGGAGCAGAAGGAACTGATAAGCGGTTTTCAATAAGGTTTTCTCTGCAAGCACTGAAATTCTAGGTGATAGATAGTTTTGTGATAAGATGAATAGTAACGAGTAACGAATAAATAAAGTAAATAAAGTGCAGCAAGGTGGCCCAATCCTTTATGTACCAAAGGATAAGCCTGGCAATTTCTAATAATGAGGAAGGAGCTCCCGAGGACACATTGGGAATTATCGTCAAGCTAGTTTTCATCATGTTCATATGATTCGCATTCGGTACTTTGATAATTTGATATGTGGGTGGACTGGAACTTGGGTACTGCCCTAAATTGGACAAGTATCCCACTTATGATTAACCCTATTGCAAGCATCCACAACTACAAAAGAAGTATTAAGGTGAACCTAACCGCAACATTAAACATATGGATCCATATCAACCCCTAACGAAGCAACGCATAAACTAGGGTTTAAGCTTCTGTCACTCTAGCAACCCATCATCTACTTATTACTTCCCCATGCCTTCCTCTAGGCCCAAATAATGGTGAAGTGTCATGTAGTCGATGTTCACATAACACCACTAGAGGAAAAGACAACATACATCTCATCAAAATATCAAACGAATACCAAATTCACATGACTACTAATTGTTGGGGAACGTTGCAGAAAATAAAAAATTTCCTACGGTTTCACCAAGATCCATCTATGAGTTCATCTAAGCAACGAGCCATGGGAGAGAGATTGCATCTACATACCACTTTTAGATCGCGTGCGGAAGCATTCAAGAGAACGGTGATGATGGAGTCGTACTCGTCGTGATTCAAATCACCGATGACCAAGTGCCGAACGGAAAGCACCTCCGTGTTCAACACACGTACGGAGCGGATGACGTCTCCTCCTTCTTGATCCAGCAAGGGGAAAGGAGAGGTTGATGATGATCCAGCAGCACGATGGCGTGGTGGTGGATACAGCAGAACTGCGGCAGGGCTTCGCCAAGCTGCTGCGTGAGGAGGACGAGGTGTAGCAGGGGGAGGGAGGCGCCAAGACACAGGGTGTGGCTGCCCTCCCCCTGCCCTCCTTTATATAGGTCCCCAGGGGGGCACCGGCCCTGGGAGATGCAATCTCCCAAGGGGGGCGGCGGCCAGGGGGGTGGAGTGCCCCCTAAGGCAAGTGGTGCGCCCCCCCCCCCCCCACCTAGGGTTTCCAACCCTAGGCGCAGAGGGGGCCCAAGGGGGGTGCACCAGCCCACTAGGGGCTGGTTCCCCTACCACTTCAGCCCACGGGGCCCTCTGGGATAGGTGGCCCCACCCGGTGGACCCTCGGGACCCTTCCGGTGGTCCCGGTACAATACCGGGTGACCCCGAAACTTTCCCGATGGCCGAAACAGCACTTCCTATATATAATTCTTTACCTCCAGACCATTCCAAAACTCCTCGTGATGTCCTGGATCTCATCCGGGACTCCGAACAACATTCGGTTTGCTGCATACTCATATTCATACAACCCTAGCATCACCGAACCTTAAGTGTGTAGACCCTACGGGTTCGGAAGACATGTAGACATGACCGAGACGGCTCTTCGGTCAATAACCAACAGCGGGATCTGGATACCCATGTTGGCTCCCACATACTCCTCGATGATCTCATCGGATGAACCATGATGTCGAGGATTCAATCAACCCCGTATACTATTCCCTTTGTCAGACGGTATGTTACTTGCCCGAGACTCAATCGTCGGTATCCCAATACCTCGTTCAGTCTCGTTACCGGCAAGTCACTTTACTCGTACTGTAATGCATGATCCCGTGACCAGACACTTGGTCACTTTGAGCTTGTTATGATGATGCACTACCGAGTGGGCCCAGTGATACCTCTCTGTTATACGGGGTGACAAATCCCAGTCTCGATCCGTGTCAACCCAATAGACACTTTCGGAGATACCTATAGTGCACCTTTATAGTCACCCAGTTACGTTGTGACGTTTGGTACACCCAAAGCACTCCTACGGTATCCTGGAGTTACACGATCTCATGGTCTAAGGAAGAGATACTTGACATTGGAAAAGCTCTAGCAAAACGAACTACACGATCTTGTGCTATGCTTAGGATTGGGTCTTGTCCATCACATCATTCTCCTAATGATGTGATCCCGCTATCAACGACATCTAATGTCCATAGTCAGGAAACCATGACTATCTAATGATCAACGAGCTAGTCAACTAGAGGCTTACTAGGGACATATTATGGTCTATGTATTCACACGTATATTACGATTTCCGGATAATACAATTATAGCATGAATAAAGACAATTATCATGAACAAGGAAAATAATAATAACCCTTTTATTATTGCCTCTAGGGCATATTTCCAACAGTCTCCCACTTGCACTAGAGTCAATAATCTAGTTACATTGTGATGAATCGAACACCCATAGAGTTCTGGTGTTGATCATGTTTTGCTCGCGAGAGAGGTTTAGTCAACGGATCTGCGACATTCAGATCCGTATGTACTTTGCAAATATCTATGTCTCCATCTTGAACATTTTCACAAATGGAGTTGAAGCGATGCTTGATGTGCCTGGTCTTCTTGTGAAACCTGGGCTCCTTGGCAAGGGCAATAGCTCCAGTGTTGTCACAGAAGAGTTTGATCGGCCCCGACGCATTGGGTATGACTCCTAGGTCGGTGATGAACTCCTTCACCCAAATTGCTTCATGCGCTGCCTCCGAGACTGCCATGTACTCCGCTTCACATGTAGATCCCGCCACGATGCTCTGCTTGCAGCTGCACCAGCTTACTGCTCCACCATTCAACATATACACGTATCCGGTTTGTGACTTAGAGTCATCCAGATCCGTGTCGAAGCTAGCGTCGACGTAACCCTTTACGGCGAGCTCTTTGTCACCTCCATAAACGAGAAACATGTCCTTTGTCCTTTTCAGGTACTTCAGGATATTCTTGACCGCTGTCCAGTGTTCCTTGCCGAGATTACTTTGGTACCTTCCTACCAAACTTACGGCAAGGTTTACATCAGGTCTGGTACACAGCATGGCATACATAATAGATCCTATGGCTGAAGCATAGGGGATGACACTCATCTCTTCTTTATCTTTTGCCGTGGTCGGGCATTGAGCCGAGCTCAATCTCACACCTTGTAGTACAGGCAAGAACCCTTTCTTGGACTGATCCATTTTGAACTTCTTCAAAATCTTATCAAGGTATGTGATTTGTGAAAGACCTATGAGGCGTCTCGATCTATCCCTATAGATCTTGATGCCTAATGTGTAAGCAGCTTCTCCAAGGTCCTTCATTGAAAAACACTTATTCAAGTAGGCCTTAATGTTGTCCAAAAGTTCTATATCATTTCCCATCAAAAGTATGTCATCTACATATAATATGAGAAATGCTATAGAGCTCCCACTCACTTTCTTGTAAACGCAGGCTTCTCCATAAGTCTGCATAAACCCAAACGCTTTGATCATCTCATCAAAGCGAATGTTCCAACTCCGAGATGCTTGCACCAGCCCATAAATGGATCGCTGGAGCTTGCATACTTTGTTAGCATTCTTAGAATCGACAAAACCATCCGGCTGCATCATATACAGTTCTTCCTTAAGATGCCCGTTAAGGAATGCCGTTTTGACGTCCATCTGCCATATCTCATAATCATAGTATGCGGCAATTGCTAACATGATTCGGTCGGATTTCAGCTTCGCTACGGGAGACAATGTCTCATCATAGTCAACCCCTTGAACTTGCCCGTAACCCTTAGCGACAAGTCAAGCTTTATAGACGGTAATGTTACCATCCGCGTCCGTCTTCTTCTTAAAGATCCATTTGTTTTCTATTGCTCGCCGATCATCGGGCAAGTCAGTCAAAGTCCATACTTTGTTTTCATACATGGATTCTATCTCGGATTGCTTGGCTTGAAGCCATTTGTTGGAATCTGGGCCCGCCATCGCTTCTTCATAGTTCGAAGGTTCACCGTTGTCTAACAACATGATTTCCAGGACAGGGTTGCCATCACACTCTGGTGTGGAACGTGTCCTTGTGGACCTACGAGGTTCTGTAGCAACTTGATCCGAAGTACCTTGATCATCATCATTAATTTCCTATCCAGTTGGTGTAGGCACCACAGGAACATTTTCCTGAGTTGTACTACTTTCCGGTTCAAGAGGTAGTACTTCAACGAGTTCTACTTTCCTCCCACTTACTTCTTTCGAGAGAAACTCTTTTTCCAGAAAGGATCCGTTCTTGGCAACAAAGGTCTTGCCCTCAGATCTTAAGTAGAAGGTATACCCAATGGTTTCCTTAGGGTATCCTATGAAGATGCATTTTTCCGACTTGGGTTCGAGCTTTTCAGGTTGTAGTTTCTTGACATAAGCATCGCATCCCCAAACTTTTAGAAACGACAGCTTAGGTTTCTTCCCAAACCATAATTCATACGGTGTCGTCTCAACGGATTTAGACGGTGCCCTATTTAAAGTGAATGTAGCTGTCTCTAGAGCGTATCCCCAAAATGATAGCGGTAAATCGGTAAGAGACATCATAGATCGCACCATATCCAATAGAGTGCGATTACGACGTTCGGACACACCGTTACGCTGAGGTGTTCCAGGCGGCGTGAGTTGTGAAACGATTCCACATTTCCTTAAGTGTGTACCAAATTCGTGACTTAAGTATTCTCCTCCACGATCTGATCGTAGGAACTTTATCTTTCGGTCACGTTGATTCTCTACCTCATTCTGAAATTCCTTGAACTTTTCAAAGGTCTCAGACTTGTGTTCCATCAAGTAGACATACCCATATCTACTCAAGTCATCAGTGAGGGTGAGAACATAACGATATCCTCCGCGAGCCTCAACGCTCATTGGACCGCACACATCGGTATGTATGATTTCCAATAAGTTGGTTGCTCGCTCCATTGTTCCGGAGAATGGAGTCTTGGTCATTTTGCCCAAGAGGCATGGTTCGCATGTGTCAAATGATTCATAATCTAGAGACTCTAAAAGTCCATCAGCATGGAGCTTCTTCATGCGCTTGACACCAATGTGACCAAGGCGGCAGTGCCACAAGTATGTGGGACTATCGTTATCAACTTTACATATTTTGGTATTCACGCTATGAATATGTGTAACATTATGTTCGAGATTCATTTAGAATAAACCATTGACCATCGGGGCATGACCATAAAACATATCTCTCATATAAATAGAACAACCATTATTCTCGGATTTAAATGAGTATCCATCTCATATCAAACGAGATCCAGATACAATGTTCATGCTCAAACTTGGCACTAAATAACAATTATTGAGGTTTAAAACTAATCCCGTAGGTAAATGTAGAGGTAGCGTGCCGACGGCGATCACATCGACCTTGGAACCATTCCCGACGCGCATCGTCACCTCGTCCTTCGCCAGTCTCCGCTTATTCCGTAGCTCCTGCTATGAGTTACAAATATGAGCAACGACACTGGTATCAAATACCCAGGAGTTACTACGAGTACTGGTAAGGTACACATCAATTACATGTATATCAAATATACCTTTAGTGTTGCCGGCCTTCTTGTCCGCTAAGTATTTGGTGCAGTTCCGCTTCCAGTGACCCTTCCCCTTGCAATAAAAGCACTCAGTCTCAGGCTTGGGTCCATTCTTTGACTTCTTCCCGGCAACTGGATTACCGGGCGCGGCAACATCTTTGCCGTCCTTCTTGAAGTTCTTCTTACCCTTGCCCTTCTTGAACTTAGTGGTCTTATTGACCATCAACACTTGATGTTCTTTCTTGATTTCAACCTCTGCTGACTTCAGCATGGAAAATACTTCAGGAATGGTCTTCACCATCCCCTGCATATTGTAGTTCAACACAAAGCTCTTGTAGCTCGGTGGGAGCGACTGAAGGATTCTGTCAATGACCGCCTCGTCCGGGAGGTTGATCTCCAGCTGGGACAGACGGTTGTGCAACCCAGACATTTTGAGTATGTGCTCACTGACAGAACTGTTTTCCTCCATCTTACAACTATAGAACTTGTCGGAGACTTCATATCTCTCGACCCGGGCATGAGCTTGAAAAACCATTTTCAGCTCCTCGAACATCTCATATGCTCCGTGTTTCTCAAAACGCTTTTGGAGCCCCGGTTCTAAGCTGTAAAGCATGCCGCACTGAACGAGGGAGTAATCATCAGCACGTGATTGCCAAATGTTCATAACGTCTTGGTTCTCTAGGATGGGTGCTTCACCTAGTGGTTCATCTAGGACATATGCTTTCTTGGCTGCTATGAGGATGATCCTCAGGTTCCGGACCCAGTCCGAATAGTTGCTGCCATCATCTTTCAGCTTGGTTTTCTCTAGGAACGTGTTGAAGTTCATGTTGACATGAGCGTTTGCCATTTGATCTACAAGACATATTTGCAAAGGTTTTAGACTAAGTTCATGATAATTAAGTTCATCTAATCAAATTATTGAATGAACTCCCACTTAGATTTGACATCCCTCTAGTCATCTAAGTGTTACACGATCCGAGTCGACTAGGCCGTGTCTGGTAATCACGTGAGACGGGCTAGTCATCATCGGTGAACATCTCCATGTTGATCGTATCTTCCATACGACTCAAGTTCGACCTTTCGGTCTCTTGTGTTCCGAGGCCATGTCTGTACATGCTAGGCTCGTCAAGTTAACCCTAAGTGTTCTGCATGTGTAAATCTGTCTTACACCCGTTGTATGTGAACGTAAGGATCTATCACACCCGATCATCACGTGGTGCTTCGAAACGACGAACTTTAGCAACGATGCACAGTTAGGGGGGACACTTTCTTGAAATTATTATCACGGATCATCTTATTTACTACCGCTGTTCTAAGTAAACAAGATGCATAAAACATAATAAACATCACATGCAATTACATAGTAGTGACATGATATGGCCAATATCATATAGCTCCTTCGATCTCCATCTTCGGGGCTCCATGATCATCTTCGTCACCGGCATGACACCATGATCTCCATCATCATGATCTCCATCATTGTGTCTTCATGAAGTTGTCACGCCAACGACTACTTCTACTTCTATGGCTAACGCGTTTAGCAATAAAGTAAAGTAATTTACATGGCGTTCTTCAATGACACACAGGTCATACAAAAAATAAAGACAACTCCTATGGCTCCTGCCGGTTGTCATACTCACCGACATGCAAGTCGTGATTCCTATTACAAGAACATGATCTCATACATCACAATATATCATTCATCATTCAGCACAACTTCTGGCCATATCACATCACATGACAATTGCTGCAAAAACAAGTTAGACGTCCTCTAATTGTTGTTGCATTTTTTATGTGGCTGCAATTGAGTTCTAGCAAGAACGTTTTCTTACCTACGAATAACCACAACGTGATTTTGTCAACTTCTATTTACCCTTCATAAGGACCCTTTTCGTCGAATCCACTCCAACTAAAGTAGGAGAGTCAGACACCCGCTAGCCACCTTATGCAACTAGTGCATGTCAGTCGGTGGAACCTGTCTCATGTAAGCGTACGTGTAAGGTCGGTCCGGGCCGCTTCATCCCACAATACCGCTGAAGCAAGAAAAGACTAGTAGCGGCAAGCAAGTTGACAAGATCTACGCCCACAACAAATTTGTGTTCTACTCGTGCAATAGAGAACTACGCATAGACCTAGCTCATGATGCCACTGTTGGGGAACGTTGCAGAAAATAAAAAATTTCCTACGGTTTCGCCAAGATCCATCTATGATTTCATCTAAGCAACGAGCCATGGGAGAGAGATTGCATCTACATACCACTTGTAGATCGCGTGCGGAAGCGTTCAAGAGAACGGTGATGATGGAGTCGTACTCGTCGTGATTCAAATCACCGATGACCAAATGCCGAACGGACAGCACCTCCGCGTTCAACACACGTACGGAGCGGATGACGTCTCCTCCTTCTTGATCCATCAAGGGGGAAGGACAGGTTGATGATGATCCAGCAGCACGACGACGTGGTGGTGGATGCAGCAGAACTCCGGCAGGGCTTCGCCAAGCTGCTGCGGGAGGAGGACGAGGTGTAGCAGGGGGAGGGAGGCGCCAAGACACAGGGTGCGGCTGCCCTCCCCCTTCCCTCCTTTATATAGGCCCCCAGGAGGGGGCGCCGGCCCTGGGAGATGCAATCTCCCAAGGGGGGCGGCGGCCAGGGGGGGTGGAGTGCCCCCCAAGGCAAGTGGTGCGCCCCCCCACCTAGGGTTTCCAACCCTAGGCGCAGGGGGGCCCAAGGGGGGGCGCACCAGCCCACTAGGGGCTGGTTCCCCCTCCCACTTCAGCCCACGGGGCCCTCCGGGATAGGTGGCCCCACCCGGTGGACCCCCGGGACCCTTCCGGTGGTCCCGGTACAATACCGGGTGACCCCGAAACTTTCCCGATGGACGAAACAGCACTTCCTATATATAATTCTTTACCTCCGGACCATTCCAAAACTCCTCGTGACGTCCTAGATCTCATCCGGGACTCCGAACAACATTCGGTTTGCTGCATACTCATATTCATACAACCCTAGCATTACCGAACCTTAAGTGTGTAGACCCTATGGGTTCGGGAGACATGTAGGCATGACCGAGACGGCTCTCCGGTCAATAACCAACAGCGGGATCTGGATACCCATGTTGGCTCCCACATACTCCTCAATGATCTCATCAGATGAACCACGATGTCGAGGATTCAAGCAACCCCGTATACTATTCCCTTTGTCAGACGGTATGTTACTTGCCCGAGACTCGATCGTCGGTATCCCAATACCTCGTTCAGTCTCGTTACCGGCAAGTCACTTTACTCGTACCGTAATGCATGATCCCGTGACCAGACACTTGGTCACTTTGAGCTCATTATGATGATGCACTACCGAGTGGGCCCAGTGATACCTCTCCGTTATACAGAGTGACAAATCCCAGTCTCGATCCGTGTCAACCCAACAGACACTTTTGGAGATACCTGTAGTGCACCTTTATACTCACCCAGTTACGTTGTGACGTTTGGTACACCCAAAGCACTCCTACGGTATCCGGGAGTTACACGATCTCATGGTCTTATGAAGAGATACTTGACATTGGAAAAGCTCTAGCAAAACGAACTACACGATCTTGTGCTATGCTTAGGATTGGGTCTTGTCCATCACATCATTCTCCTAATGATGTGATCCCGCTATCAACGACATCTAATGTCCATAGTCAGGAAACCATGACTATCTGTTGATCAACAAGCTAGTCAACTAGAGGCTTACTAGGGACATATTATGGTCTATGTATTCACACGTGTATTACGATTTCCGGATAATACAATTATAGCATGAATAAAGACAATTATCATGAACAAGGAAATATAATAATAACCCTTTTATTATTGCCTCTAGGGCATATTTCCAACACTAATAGCAAGACTTCACCCATGTCCTCAGGAACAAACGTAACTACTCACAAAGCATATTCATGTTCATAATCAGAGGAGTAATAATATGCATAAAGGATCTGAACATATGATCTTCCACCAAGTAAACCAATTAGCATCAACTACAAGGAGTAATCAACACTACTAGCAACCCACAGGTACCAATTTGTGGTTTTGATACAAGATTGGCTACAAGAGATGAACTAGGGTTTTGAGAGGAGATGGTGCTGGTGAAAATGTTGATGGAGATTGACCCCCTCCCGATGAGAGGATCGTTGGTGATGACGTTGGTGATGATTTCCCCCTCCCGGAGGGAAGTGTCCCCGGCAGAACAGCTCCGCCGGAGCCCTAGATTGATTCTGCCAAGGTTCCGCCTCGTGGCGGCGGAGTTTCATCCCGTAAGCTTGCCTATGATTTTTTCCAAGGTAAAAGTGATGATATAGCAGAATATGGACGCCGGAGGCCCACCAGGGGCCCAGGAGATAGGGGGGCGCGCCCCCTTGTCTCCTGGACAGGGTGTGGGCCCCCTGGCGTATTTCTTTTGCTCAAAAATCTTTATTAATTCCAAAAGGTTGTTTCGTGGAGTTTCAGGACTTTTGGAGCTGTGCAGAATAGGTTTCCAACGTTTGCTCTTTTCCAGCCAGAATTCCAGCTGCCGGCATTCCCCCTCTTCATGGTAAACCTTGTAAAAATAAGAGAGAATAGCCATAAGTATTGAGATATAATGTGTAATAACAGCCCATAATGCAATAAATATTGATATAAAAGCATGATGCAAAATGGACGTATCAATCGCTCATCACTCGGTAGGATTTTTCAAACTTATGCGAGCACTGGGCTGCAGCTAAGCCCCCGAGTGGGAGGATTGCTCACCACTCGGTAGGATTTTTCAAACTTAGGCGAGCACTGGGCTGCAGCTAAGCTCCCGAGTGGGAGGATTGCTCACCACTCGGTAGGATTTTTATCACTTAGGCGAGCACTAGGCTGCAACTAAGCCCCCCGAGTGGGAGGCGGACTCACCACTCGGTAGGAGTTCTATCACTTAGGCGAGCACTGGGCTGCAGCTAAGCCTCCGAGTGGGAGGCGGACTCACCACTCGGTAGGATTTCTATAACTTAGGCGAGCACTGGGCTGCAGCTAAGCCTCCGAGTGGGAGGCGGACTCACCACTCGGTAGGATTTCTATCACTTAGGCGAGCACTGGGCTGCAGCTAAGCCTTCGAGTGGGAGGCAGACTCACCACTCGGTAGGATTTCTATCACTTAGGCAAGCACTGGGCTGCAGCTAAGCCCCCGAGTGGGAGGCGGACTCACCACTCGGTAGGATTTCTATCACTTAGGCGAGCACTGGGCTGCAGCTAAGCCCCCGAGTGGGAGGCGGACTCACCACTCGGTAGGAATTATTTATCACTTCATCTTAGGCGAAACAGATTCGCAGCTAAGCGATATGCACAAAAGAAATAAACAGCAATCACTCGGAAGAAACTAAATTACGTCTTTTGAAAGCCAAACTAAGAAGTATTTCTTATTACATCTCATTGGTCTAGATACTTAAGAGTAAAAAGGGCGGAGCAAATCTGCATTCCAGGCGTGTGGCTCATCTTTATTATGTTCTACGTTGAAGAGACGGTATGCTCCGTTGTGGAGCACCTTGGTGACGACGAAATGGCCTTCCCAAGCAGGAGAGAGCTAGTGAGGTCTCTGCTGGTTCACTCGAAGAACCAGGTCTCCTTCTTGAAATGCCCGACCCCTCACATTTCTAGCATGAAATCGACGCAAGTCTTGCTGATAAATGGTCGACCGGATCAAAGCCATCTCTCTTTCTTCTTCTAGGAGATCGACTGCATCTTGCCCAGCCTGCTCTGCTTCTTCTTCTGAGAAGAGCTCGACTTGAGGTGCATTGTGGAGCAAATCACTGGGGAGCATGGCTTCAGCACCATAGACTAAGAAGAATGGAGTCCTTCCAGTCGACCGGTTAGGGGTCGTCCTCAATCCCCAAAGTACTAATGGGAACTCATTGACCCAAGCCCATGCTGCATGTTTTAGGTCACGCATCAACCGAGGTTTCAATCCTTTGAGAATCAATCCATTTGCCCGCTCGGCCTGCCCATTCGACTGAGGATGAGCGACCAAAGCATAGTCGACTCTCGTGCCTTGGGAGGCACAAAAGGCTTTGAATTCTTCAGAATCAAAGTTTGAGCCGTTATCCGTGATGATGCTGTGCGGGACGCCATATCTGAATATAAGTTCTCTGATGAAACTCACGGATGTGCTTGCTTCAAGGCTTTTGATGGGCTTGGCTTCGATCCATTTGGTGAACTTGTCGACTGCTACCAGCACATGAGTAAATCCACTCCTGCCCGTTCTCAGAGGTCCCACCATATCCAGTCCCCAGACGGCAAAAGGCCAGACGCGTGGAATTGTTTTTAGAGCTGACGCAGGTTTATGAGACATGTTGGAGTAAAACTGACAGCCTTCACACTAGTCCACTATTTCCTTAGCCATCTCGTTGGCCCGCGGCCAGTAAAATCCGGCTCGGTATGCTTTGGCCACGATGGTCCGAGAGGACGCGTGGTGACCACAGGTTCCCGAGTGAATATCATTGAGGATCACTCAACCTTCCTGTGGTGTGATGCACTTCTGGCAGACTCCAGTTGCACTCTGTCTGAACAACTGCCCCTTTATCACCGTAAAGGCCTTAGATCGCCAGACGATCTATCGAGCCTCTTCTTCATCCTCCAGAAGTTCTTTCCTAAGAATGTATGCAATGTATGGCACTGTCCAGCTGGGAGTAATGACCAAAACCTCCATGATCAAGTCGACAACGGCTGGGATTTCGACTTCGTTCGGATCCGTGGCACTCTTGGGCTGTGGCGACTCCTCAGTGAAGGGATCCTCCTGAACAGAAGGTGAATGAATATGTTCTAGGAACACATTGCGGGGAATGGCCTCTCTCTTTGAACCTATCTTCGCCAACTCATTTGCAGCTTGGTTTTTCAATCGGGGTACATGGTGAAGCTCCAAACCTTCAAACTTCTTTTCCGGCTTTCTAACAACATTGCAGTAGCCGGTCATGGCTGGAGTTCTGACATCCCATTCATTCATCACCTGATTAACCACCAAATCTGAGTCGCCATATACCATGAGGCGACGGACGCCGAGTGAAATGGCCATACGCAACCCGTATAAAAGTGCTTCATATTCCGCCTCGTTATTGGAGGAATCAAAATGAATCTGGAGAACATAGTTAAGCTTGCCTCCACGGGGGGAGACCAATACTACTCCACCACCTGATCCGTTCAGCATCTTGGAGCCATCGAAGAACATGGTCCAATGTTTCGAGTGAACTTGAGTCGGTAGTTGCTGCTCAATCCACTCAGCAAGGAAATCCGCGATTGCTTGGGACTTGATAGCTTTCTTTGCCTCAAACTTGATGTCCATGGAAGGAGTTCAATCGCCCATTTTGCCACTCGACTAGTTGCATCTCTGTTATTCAGAATCTCAGACAACGATGCGTCGTGGACGACTGTAATAGAGTGATCAGAGAAGTAATGTGCAACCTTCTTCATGGTCATGTATATTCCATAGACAAGCTTCTGATAATGAGGATATCGTTGCTCGGATGGAGTCAAAACTTCAGAGAGATAATAAATTGGGCATTAAACCTTGTAAGCTTTTCCTTCCTCTTCTCGCTCGACCGTGAGTACTGTACTGACAACTTGTCCAGTGGCTGCAATGTAAAGAAGTAAAGGCTCTTTGCTGATTGGCGCAGCGAGCACCGGCTAGGTGGAAAGTAGGGCTTTGAGCTCTGCAAACGCTGCATCAGCTTCTTCAGTCCACTCAAACTTATCAGATTTCTTCATCAGTCGGCAAAGAGGCAAGGCCTTTTCACCGAGACGAGAAATGAATTGACTCAAGGCAGCCAAACAACCAGTCAGCTTCTGAACGTCATGCACTCACACGGCGCGTTTCATTCGAAGAATGGTATCAACTTTTTCTGGATTGGCGTCGATCCCTCGTTCGGAAACGATAAAACCGAGCAACTTTCCTCCTGGAACTCCGAATGTGCACTTTGACGGATTAAGCTTGATATCGTACCTTCTTAGGTTGGCAAAGGTTTCTGCGAGATCAGTCAATAGGTCGGAACCTTTGCGAGACTTGACCACGATGTCATCCATGTACGCCTCCACATTCCGACTGATTTGGGTGAGCAGGCACTTCTGGATAATTCTCATGAACGTGGCTCCGGCAGTTGTAAGACCGAATGGCATGGTGACATAGCAAAAGCACCCGAATGGGGTGATGAAGGATGTTTTTATTTCATCGGGGCCATACAGTCGTATCTTATGATACCCGGAATACGCATCTAGAAAAGACAAGCGCTCACACCCCGCAGTCGAGTCAACAATCTGATCGATACGGGGGAGGGGGAAGTGATCTTTCGGGCAGGCCCGATTGATATGCTCAAAATCAATGAAAATACGAAGTGAATCGTCCTTCTTGGGGACCATGACGACATTGGCAGGCCACTCGGAGTGGTAGATTTCATGGATGAACTCTGCTGCCAACAGTCGAGCCACTTCTTCGCCGATTGCTTTTCTCTTCTGCACGACGGACCGCCGAAGTAGCTCTTTGACGGGTTTTACCTTGGGGTCGACACGCAAACGGTGCTCAGCCAGTTCTCTGGGTACACCTGGCATGTTAGAGGGTTTCCATGCGAAGATGTCCCAGTTCTCACGGAGGAACTGGATGAGCGCTTCTTCCTATTTGTTGTCGAGTGTTGTTGATATATGAGGCGCAACATTGGGATCAGTCGGGTGAATATGAATCGGCTTCATTTCACCGGTCGACTGAAATGCAGAGTCTATAGCAGGCTTCTTGGCTCGGAGCAAATCACTCGGATCTGCACTCTTTTGATACTCTTGGAATTCAACCGCCGCCATCTGTGCGTCGGCGATTTTGGAACCTTTCTGGAAACATTCTTCCGCTTTCTGTGGATTGCCAGTGACTGTGATCACACCTTTGGGGCCACGCATCTTCAGCTTGAGGTACACATAACATGGTCGAGCCATAAAACGTGCGTATGCCGGCCTCCCCAGGATGGCGTGATAAGCACTCTAGAAATCCACGACTTCAAATGTCAACTTTTCTTTACAGTAATGCTTGGTATCACCGAAAACCACGTCGAGAGTGATCTGGCCGAGTGATTCGGCTTTCTTTCCGGGGATAACGACGTGAAAGCTCATATTGCTCTCGCTAAGCTTGGAAATCGGGATGCCCATCCCCTTCAAGGTTTCAGCATACAGGATATTCAGACCGCTACCACCATCCATCAGCACTTTAGTCAGTCGAGTGCCACCGACCACTGGGTCGACCACCAGTGCTTGCCTCCCGGGGGTGACTACGCGAGCAGGATGGTCTGACTGGTCGAATGTGATGGCTGTCTGGGAATGATAACCTGCAAGTATATGGGATAGTTGTAGCCTCTTTAGATAAGTAAGAGTGTCAAACCCAACGAGGAGCTAAAGGTAGAACAAATACTCTCTCAAGTCCTATCGGCCACTGATACGACTCTACGCATGCTTGATGTTCGCTTTATCTAGAACAAGTATTAAACTAGAAGTACTTTGTAGGTGTTTTCGGGTAAGCTTGCAAGAAAGTAAAGAACACGTAAATATAAACTAGTGGCTGTTAAGATAAAGAAGCAACAAAGTAAATATAGCAAGTGTGGAAAAGTGGTGGTAGGAGTTGTGGAATTATCCCTAAGCAATTGACTACGTTACTAGACCGGTAATCACTATTGCAATTCTATTTGAGGGAGAGGCATAAGCTAACATATCATCCCTTACTTGGAATTCTATGCACTTATGATTGGAACTCTAGCAAGCATCCACAACTACTAAAGATTCATTAAGGTAAAACCCAACCATAGCATTAAAGCATAAAGTCCCCTTTTATCCCATACGCAAACAACCTACTTACTCGGGTCTGCGCTTCTGTCACTCACGCCACCCACCATAAGCAAATCATAAACATATTGCAAACCCTACAGCGGGAATCCCTCACGCTTGCGCGACACGGAGGGCACAATTGGACAGCACCAATAATAAAACATGCAACTCAAACCAATCATAGCAATTCATCAATCACCAATAGGACAACGAAAATCTACTCAGACATCATAGGATGGCAACACATCATTGGATAATAATATGAAGCATAAAGCACCATGTTCAAGTAGAGGGTACAGCGGGTTGCGGGAGAGTGGACCGCTGAATATAGATGGGAAGGTGATGGAGATGTTGGTGAAGATGGCGGACGTGTTGGTGAAGATCGTGGTGATGATGATGGCCCCCGGCGGCGTTCCGGCGCCACCAGAAGCAAGGGGGAGAGAGCCCCCTTCCTCTTCTTCTTCCTTGACCTTCTCCCTAGATGGGAGAAGGGTTTCCCCTCTGGTCCTTGGCTCCCATGGCCTGGGAGGGGCTAGAGCCCCTCTGAGATTGGATCTACCTCTCTGTTTCTGCGTTCTCTCTGGCTCTGTTTCACCGTTTCATGTATATATGGAGATCCATAACTCCGATTGGCCTGAAACCTTTGCCGTGATTTTTTTTCCGTATATTAGCTTTCTTGCGGCAAAAGAAGAGCGTCAACCACCTTACGGTGGGCTCACGAGGGTAGGGGCGCGCCTAGGGGGGCAGGCGCGCCCCCCTGCCTCGTGGCCACCTCGGGCACTGGTTCGTGTTGATTTTCCTTCCAAATTTTCCATATTTTCCAAAAATAAGCTCCGTCCGTTTTTATCCCGTTTAGACTCCGTTTGATATTGGGTTTATGAGAAACAAAAAACATGCAATAGATAGGAACTGGCACTGGGCACTGGATCAATAAGTTAGTCCCAAAATAATATAAAAAGTTGCCAAAAGTATATAAAAGTTGTAGAATATTGGCATGGAACAATAAAAAATTATAGATACGACGGAGACGTATCAGCATTCCCAAGCTTAATTCCTGCTCGTCCTCGAGTAGGTAAAAAATTATAGATACGACGGAGACCAGACACTTTTTTTTATCATTTACCTACTCGAGGACGAGCAGGAATTAAGCTTGGGGATGCCTGATACGTCTCCAACGTATCTATAATTTTGATTGCTCCATGCTACTTTATCTACTGTTTTGGACTATACTGGGATTTATTTTCCACTTTTATATTATTTTTGGGACTAACCTGTTAACCGGAGGCCCAACCCAGAATTGTTGTTTTTTGCCTATTTCAGTGTTTCGAAGAAACGGAATGAAACCTTCGGAACGTGATTTTCTCACCGAACGTGATCCAGCAGACTTGGACCCTACTCCAAGAAGTGCCAGAGGCGGTCACGAGGGTGGAGGGCGCCCCCCCTGGGCGCGCCCCCCTACCTCGTGGGCCCCCTGCTGCTCCACCAACGTACTCCTTCCTCCTATATATACCTACGTATCCCCAAACGATCAGAAAAGGAGCCAAAAACCTAATTCCACCACAGCAACCTTCTGTATCCACGAGATCCCATCTTGGGGCCTGTTCCGGAGCTCCGCCGGAGGGGGCATCCACCACGGAGGACTTCTACATCAACACCATAGCCCCTCCGATGAAGTGTGAGTAGTTTACTTCATACCTTCGGGTCCATAGCTAGTAGCTAGATGGCTTCTTCTGTCTTTTTGGATCTCAATACAATGTTCTCCCCCCTCTTGTGGATATCTATTCGATGTAATCTATTTTTTGCGGTGTGTTTGTTGAGACCGATGAATTGTGGGTTTATGATCCAGTATTATCTATAGAAAATATTTGATTCTTCTCTGAATTCTTTTATGTATGATTGAGTTATCTTTGCAAGTCTCTTCGAATTATCCTTTTTGGTTTGGCCAACTAGATTGGTAGTTCTTGCAATGGGAGAAGTGTTTAGCTTTGGGTTCAATCTTGCGGTGTCCTTACCCAGTGACAGAAAGGGTTGCAAGGCACGTATTGTATTGTTGCCATCGAGGATAACAAGATGGGGTTTTTATCGTATTGCATGAATTTATCCCTCTACATCATGTCATCTTGCTTAAGGTGTTACTCTGTTTTTAACTTAATACTCTAGATGCATGCTGGATAGCGGTCGATGAGTGGAGTAATAGTAGTAAATGCAGAATCGTTTCGATCTACTTGTCTCGGACGTGATGCCTATATACATGATCATTGCCAAGATATACTCATAACTATGCTCAATTCTGTCAATTGATCAACAGTAATTTGTGTTGGGGAACGTAGCAGAAATTCAAAATTTTCCTATGAGTCACCAAGATCTATCTATGGAGAGACTAGCAACGAGGGGAAGGAGAGTGCATCTACATACCCTTGTAGATTGCTAAGCGGAAGCGTTCAAGAGAACGGGGTTGAAGGAGTCGTACTTGTCGTGATCCAAATCACCGGAGATCCTAGTGCCGAATGGACGGCACCTCCGCGTTCAACACACGTACAACCCGGTGACGTCTCCCATGCCTAGATCCAGCAAGGAGAGAGGGAGAGGTTGAGGAAGACTCCATCCAGCAGCAGCACAATGGCATGGTGGTGATGGAGGAGCGTGGCAATCCTGCAGGGCTTCGCCAAGCACCGCGGGAGAGGAGGAGGACTTGGGAGAGGGGGAGGGTTGCACCAGAACTTGGGTAAATCTCCCATGTGCCTCCCCACTGTATATAGGGGTGGAGGGGCTGGTTTCTTGCCCTCCAAGTCCATTGGGGCGTTGGCAAAGGTGGGAGGAAATAAATCCCATCATTTCCTTCCCCACCGATTGTTATCTCCCCTTTTTAGGGATCTTGATCTTATCCCTTCGGGATATGATCTTATTCCTTCTAAGGGGGGATCTTGGTGCGCCTTGACCAGGGGTGTGGGGCCTTGCCCCCACTACCCACGTTCATGTGGGTCCCCCCATGCAGGTGGGCCCCACTCCGGAACCTTCTAGAACCTTCCCGGTACAATCCCGAAAAATCCCGAACATTTTCCGGTGGCCAAAATAGGACTTCCCATATATAAATCTTTACCTCCGGACCATTCCGAAACTCCTCGTGACGTCCGGGATCTCATCCGGGACTCCGAACAACATTCGGTAACCACATACAAACTTCCTTTATAACCCTAGCATCATCGAACCTTAAGTGTGTAGACCCTACGGGTTCGGGAACCATGCAGACATGACCGAGACGTTCTCCGGTCAATAACCAACAGCTGGATCTGGATACCCATGTTGGCTCCCACATGTTCCACGATGATCTCATCGGATGAACCACGATGTCAAGGACTCAATAGATCCCGCATACAATTCCCTTTGTCTAGCGGTATTCTACTTGCCCGAGATTCGATCGTCGGTATGCCGATACCTTGTTCAATCTCATTACCGGCAAGTCTCTTTACTTGTTCCGCAACACATCATCCTGTGATCAAACCCTTGGTCACATTGTGCACATTATGATGATGTCCTACCGAGTGGGCCCAGAGATACCTCTCCGTTACACGGAGTGACAAATCCCAGTCTCGATTCGTGCCAACCCAACAGGCACTTTTGGAGATACCTGTAGTGCACCTTTATAGCCACCCAGTTACGTTGTGACGTTTGGTACACCCAAAGCATTCCTACGGTATCCGGGAGTTGCACAATCTCATGGTCTAAGGAAATGATACTTGACATTAGAAAAGCTTTAGCATACGAACTACGATCTTTATGCTAAGCTTAGGATTGAGTCTTGTCCATCACATCATTCTTCTAATGATGTGATCCCATTATCAACGACATCCAATGTCCATGGTCAGGAAACCGTAACCATCTGTTGATCAACGAGCTAGTCAACTAGAGGCTTACTAGGGACAGGGTGTTGTCTATGTACCCACACATGTATCTGAGTTTCCTAACAATACAATTATAGCATGGGTAATAAACGATTATCATGAACAAGGAAATATAATAATAACTAATTTATTATTGCCTCTAGGGCATATTTCCAATAATTTGTTCACCCACCGTGGAATATCTATGCTCTTGAGAGAAGCCACTAGTGAAACCTATGGCCCCCGGGTCTATTCTCATCATATCAATCTATATCAGTTTATTTACTTGCTTTGTTTTTACTTTTCCTTTACTTTTACTTTGAATCTATCTATCAAAAATACCAAAAATATTATCTCTATCAGATCTCACTCTCGTAAGTGACCGTGAAGGGATTGACAACCCCTAAGCGTTGGTTGCGAGTTGCTATCGTTTTGTGTAGATACGAGGGACTTGTGCGTGGTCTCCTACTGGATTGATACCTTGGTTCTCAAAAACTGAGGGAAATACTTACGCTACCTTGCTGCATCATCCTCTCCTCTTCGGGGAAATCCAACGCAGTGCTCAAGAGGTAGCAAGAAGAATTTCTGGCGCCATTGTCGGGGAAGCTCATGCAAGCAAGTCAACCTTACCAAGTACCCATCGCAATCCCTATCTCTCGCATTACATTATTTGCCATTTGCCTCTCGTTTTCCTCTCCCCCACTTCACCCTTGCCGTTTTATTTGCCCTCTCTTTCCCAATCTCCTCCTCTCTTTCCCGTTTGCCTTTTTCTCGTTGCCTTTCTGTTTGCTTGTGTGTTGGATTACTTGTTGAAATGGCGCAAGATAATACCAAATTGTGTGATTTCTCGAATACCAATAATAATGATTTCCTTAGTACTCCAATTGCTCCTCTTAATAATGATGAGTCTTGTGAAATCAATACCGCTTTGTTGAATCTTATTATGAAAGATCAATTCGCCGGCCTTCCTAGTGAAGATGCCGCTACTCATCTAAACAATTTTGTTGATTTGTGTGATATGCAAAAGAAAAAAGATACGGATAATAATATTGTGAAATTGAAGTTATTTCCGTTTTCACTTAGAGATCGTGCTAAAGTTTGGTTTTCATCTTTGCCTAAAAATAGTATTGATTCTTGGAACAAGTGCAAAGATGCTTTTATCTCTGAGTATTTTCCTCCCGCTAAGATTATCACTCTTAGGAACGATACCATGAATTTTAAACAACTTGATCATGAGCATGTTGCCCAATCTTGGGAAAGAATGGAATTAATGCTTCGCAATTTCCCTACTCATGGTTTGAATTTATGGATGATTATACAAAAATTTTATGCCGGATTGAATTTTGCTTCTAGAAATCTTTTAGATTCGGCCGCGGGAGGCACTTTTATGGAAATTACGTTAGGGGATGCTACCAAATTGCTTGATAATATTATGGCTAATTATTCTCAATGGCACATTGAAAGATCTTCTAGTAAAAAGTGCATGCTATAGAAGAAATCAATGTTTTGAGTGAAAAGATGGATGAAGTTATGAAGATGTTTGCTCCTAAAAATACTCCTCTTGATCCCAATGATATGCCTTTACCTACTTTGCTTGAGAATAATAATGAATCTATGGATGTGAATTGTGTTGGTAGGAATAGTTTTGGAAACAATGCTTATAGAGGGAATTTTAATCCTAGGCCGTATCCTAGTAATCCTTATAATAATTATGGAAATTCCTACAATAACTCTTATGGAAGTTTTAATAAGATGCCCTCTGAATTTGAGAGTAGTGTTAAAGAGTTTATGAATTCACAAAAGAATTTTAATGCTTTGCTTGAAGAGAAATTGCTTAAAGTTGATGATTTGGCTAGGAACGCTGATAGAATTTCTCTTGAAATTGATTCTTTAAAGCTTAGATCTATTCCTCCTAAGCATGATATCAATGAGTCTCTCAAAGCCATGAGAATTTCCATTGATGAGTGCAAGGAAAGAACCGCTAGGATGCGTGCTTCCAAAGATGCCTTTATTAAACTGTGTTCTTCCAATCCCTATGAAAATCAAGATGAAGATCTAAAAGTTATTGATGTGTCCCCCATTAAATCTTTGTTTTGCAATATGAATCTTGATGAATCTAAAGATTATCTTCCTTTACCTAGAAGGCGTTCTAAGAATTCGGAGTTTCTAGATCTTGATGATGAAATTGATGAAAGTGGGATTGAAATAAATAAAAATCGTGATGTTGCTAAACCCACTATTTTGGATCTCAAGGAATTTAATTATGAAAATTTCTCTTTGATTGGTTGTATTTCCTTGTTGCAATCCGTGTTAGAATCTCCTCATGCTTATAGTCAAAATAAGGCCTTTACCGAACATATTGTTGATGCTTTGATGCAATCTTATGAAGAAAAACTTGAGTTGAAAGTTTCTATCCCTAGAAATGGGAGCCTACTACTAAAATTAAAATTAAAGATTTTGAGTTTCATGCTTTGTGTGATTTGGGTGCTAGTGTCTCTACTATCCCCAAAATTTTATGTGATTTGCTAGATTTCCGTGATTTTGATGATTGCTCTCTAAACTTGCATCTTGCGGATTCCACTATTAAAAAGCCTATGGGAAGAATTAATGGTGTTCTTATTTTTGCAAATAGGAATTATGTTCCCATAGATTTTATCGTTCTTGATATAGATTGCAATCCTTCATGTCCTATTATTCTTGGTAGACCTTTCCTTAGAACGATTGGTGCAATTATTGATATGAAGGAAGGGAATATTAGATTCCAATTTCCCTTAAAGAAGGGTATGGAACACTTCCCTAGAAAAAAAATTAAATTATCATATGAATCTATCATGAGAGCCACTTATGGATTGCCTACCAAAGATGGCAATACCTAGATCTATCCTTGCTTTTATGCCTAGCTAGGGGCGTTAAACGATAGCGCTTGTTGGGAGGCAACCCAATTTTATTTTGTGTTTTTTGTTTTTTCTTCTGTTTAGGAATAAATAATCCATCTACCTTCTATTTGGATGTGGTTTTATGTTTTAATTAGTGTTTGTGCCAAGTAGGACCTATAGGATAACCTACGATGATAGTTGATTTGATTCTGCTGAAAAACAGAAACTTTGCACGCACGAATTTAGTTATGATAAATCACAGGAACGTGCTTTTGCGTTGATTATTTTTGCTTCTGATCAATAAACAAATTGTCCAGGACTTCCTATTTTGGTAGAATTTTTAGAGTTCCAGAAGTTTACGTTAGTTACAGATTGCTACAGACTGTTCTGTTTTTGACAGATTCTGTTTTTCGTGTGTTGTTTGCTTATTTCAATGAATCTATGGCTAGTAATTTAGTCTATGAACCATAAGGAAGTTGGAATACAGTAGGTTTAACACCAATATAAATAAAGAATGAGTTCATTACAGTACCTTGAAGTAGTCTTTTGTTTTCTTTCTCTAACGGAGCTCACGAGATTTCTGTTGAGTTTTGTGTTGTGAAGTTTTCAAGTTTTGGGTCAATTCTTTTGATGGATTATGGAACAAGGAGTGGCAAGAGCCTAAGCTTGGGGATGCACATGGCACCGCCAAGATAATCCAAGGACACCAAAAAGTCAAAGCTTGGGGATGCCCCGGAAGGCATCCCCTCTTTCGTCCACTTCCATCGGTAATTTGCTTGGAGCTATATTTTTATTCACCAACATGATATGTGTTTTGCTTGGAGCGTCTTGTATTATTTGTGTCTTTGCTTGTTAGTCTACCACAATCATCCTTTCTGTACACATCTTTTGAGAGAGCCATACATGAATTGGAATTTGTTAGAATACTCTATGTGCTTCACTTATATCTTTTGAGCTTGATAGTTTTGCTTATAGTGCTTCACTTATATCTTTTGAGTGTAATAATTTTTGCTCTAGTACTTCACTTAGATCTTTTAGAGCACGGTGGTGGATTTGTTTTAAAGAAACTATTTGATCTCTCCTTCTTCACTTAGATTATTTTGAGAGTCTTTGATAGCATGGTAATTTGCTTAATGTTAATATACTTGGTGTTCAAGATATGTGAAACTTTCTTTTGAGTGAATTGAATACAAAGATAAGTTTGATGCTTGATAATTGTTTTGAGATATGGAGGTGATAATATCAAAGTCGTGCTAGTTGTGTGATTATGAATTTGAGAAATACTTGTGTTGAAGTTTGCAAGTCCCGTAGCATGCACATATGGTTAAAGTTGTGTAACAAATTTGAAACATGAAGTGTACCTGGCTTGTGCATCCTTATGAGTGGCGGTCGGGGACGAGCGATGGTCTTTTCCTACCAATCTATCCCCCTAGGAGCATGCGCGTAGTACTTGATTTTTGATGACTTCTAAATTTTTGCAATAAGTATATGAGTTCTTTTGACTAATGTTGAGTCCATGGATTATACGCACTCTCACCTTTCCACCTTTGCTAGCCTCTTCGATACCGTGCATTGCCCTTTCTCACCTTGAGAGTTGGCGCGAACTTTGCCGGTGCATCCAAACCCCGTGATACAATACGCTCTATCACACATAAACCTCCTTATATCTTCCTCAAAACAGCCACCATACCTACCTATCATGGCATTTCCATAGCCATTCCGAGATATATTGCCATGCAACTTCCACCATCATCATCGTGACATGCATTACTTTTCTCATATTGCCATTGCATGATCTTGTAGTTGACATCATATTTGTGGCAAAGCCACCATGCATTATTTTCCATACATGTCACTCTTGATTCATTGCACCATCCCGGTACACCGCCGGAGGCATTCAAATAGAGTCATATCTTGTTCTAAGTTTCAAGTTGTAATCCTTGTGTTGTAATCAATAGAAGTGTGATGGTCATCATTATTAGAGCATTGCCCAAATAAAAAAAGAGAAAGGCCAAAAAAAGAAAGGCCCAAAAAAAGGGCAATGCTACTATCTCTTTTTCCACACTTGTGCTTCAAAGTAGCACCTTGTTCTTCATGTAGTGAGTCTCATATATTGTGCTTCAAAGTAGCACCTTGTTCCTCATGTAGTGAGTCTCATAAGTTGTCTTTTTTATACTAGTGGGAATTTTTCATTATAGAACTTGGCTTGTATATTCCTACGATGGGCTTCCTCAAATGCCCTAGGTCTTCATGAGCAAGCAAGTTGGATGCACACCCACTAGTTTTCTTTTGTTGAGCATTCATAGCTCTAGTGCATCCGTTGCATGGCAATCCCTACTCACTCACATCAATATCTATTGATGGGCATCTCCATAGCCCGTTGATACGCCTAGTTGATGTTAGACTTTCTCCTTTTTTGTCTTCTCCACACAATCCCCATCATCATATTCTATCCACCCATAGTGCTATATCCATGGCTCGCGCTCATATATTGCGTGAAGGTTGAAAAAGTTTGAGATTATTTAAGTATGAAACAATTGCTTGGCTTGTCGTCGGGGGTATAGAAGTTGGGAACATCTTTGTGTGACGAAAATGAAGCATAGCGTAACTATATGATTTTGTAGGGATGAACTTTCTTTTGCCATATTATTTTGAGAAGACATGATTGCTTTGATTAGTATGCTTGAAGTATTATTATTTTTGTGTCAATATGAACTTTTGCCTTGAATCTTTCAGATCTGAATACTCATATCACAATTAAGAAGATTTACATTGAAATTATGCCAAAGTATCACTCCGCATCAAAAATTCTTTTTTATCATTTACCTACTCGAGGACGAGCAGGAATTAAGCTTGGGGATGCTTGATACGTCTCCAACGTATCTATAAATTTTGATTGCTCCATGCTATTTTATCTACTGTTTTGGACTATATTGGGCTTTATTTTCCACTTTTATATTACTTTTGGGACTAACCTATTAACCGGAGGCCCAGCCCAGAATTGCTGTTTTTTGCCTTTTTCAGCATTTCGAAGAAACAGAATATCAAACGGAGTCCAAACGGAATGAAACCTTCAGGATCGTGATTTTCCAACCGAACGTGACCCAGGAGACTTGGACCCTACTCCAAGTAGTGCCCGAGGAGGTCACGAGGGTGGAGGGCGCCCCCCTGGGCGTGCCCCCCTACCTCGTGGGCCCCTCGGAGCTCCACCGACGAACTCCTTCCTCCTATATATACCTACGTACCCCCGAACGATCAGAACAGGAGCCAAAAACCTAATTCCACCGCCGCAACCTTCTGTATCCACGAGATCCCATCTTGGGGCCTGTTCCGGAGCTCCGCCGGAGGGGGCATCCACCACGGAGGGCTTCTACATCATCACCATAGCCCCTCCGATGAAGTGTGAGTAGTTTACTTCAGACCTTCGGGTCCATAGCTAGTAGCTAGATGGCTTGTTCTCTCTTTCTGGATCCCAATACAATGTTCTCCCCCTCTCTCGTGGAGATCTATTCGATGTAATATTCTTTTTGCGGTGTGTTTGTTGAGACCGATGAATTGTGGGTTTATGATCCAGTATTATCTATGGAAAATATTTGATTCTTCTCTGAATTCTTTTATATATGATTGAGTTATCTTTGCAAGTCTGTTCGAATTATCTTTTTTGGTTTGGCCAACTAGATTGGTAGTTCTTGCAATGGGAGAAGTGCTTAGCTTTGGGTTCAGTCTTGCGGTGTCCTTACTCAGTGACAGAAAGAGTTGCAAGGCACGTATTGTATTGTTGCCATCGAGGATAACAAGATGGGGTTTTTATCATATTGCATGAATTTATCCCTCTACATCATGTCATCTTGCTTACGACGTTACTTTGTTTTACTTAATACTCTAGATGCATGCTGGATAGCGGTCGATGAGTGGAGTAATAGTAGTAGGTGCAAAATCGTTTCGATCTACTTGTTTTGGATGTGATGCCTATATACATGATCATTGCCTAGATATACTCATAACTATGCTCAATTCTGTCAATTGCTCAACAGTAATTTGTTCACCCACCGTAGAATACTTATGCTCTTGAGAGAAGCCACTAGTGAAACCTATGGCCCCCGGGTCTATTCTCATCATATCAATCTATATCACTTTATTTACTTGCTTTGTTTTTACTTTGCCTTTACTTTTACTTTGCATCTATCTATCAAAAATACCAAAAATATTATCTCTATCAGATCTCACTCTCGTAAGTGACCGTGAAGGGATTGACAACCCCTAAGCGTTGGTTGCGAGTTGCTATCATTTTGTGTAGGTACGAGGGACTTGTGCGTGGTCTCCTATTGGATTGATACCTTGGTTCTCAAAAACTGAGGGAAATACTTACGCTACCTTGCTGCATCATCCTCTCCTCTTCGGGGAAATCCAATGCAGTGCTCAAGAGGTAGCAACAGCCACTCGGTAATCTTCAAGCTAAGTTTCAGGCTTGGATTCTCCATTGAACTTACTGACTCCTGTTGCCAATCTGAAGTTGGGAGGAATCACTGCTGCCCTGATGGCCCTGCTGAAACACTCTGGGCCTGAAACATGTAACCTGCTACCACTCGGACGATCTCTGCCCAGGTCTTCTCTATGCGCTCTATTCCAGTCGACCAGGCCTTGGACGAGAATGGATCTCGCATCGAAGCCCGGCTCTCTTGGGTTGACTGGAGCTCTGCGCTCGTCCCTGTGACGGCGTCTCTCATCGTTCTGCCGAGGCACGTACGACGCACTCCTCGGAGGAGGCGTTGGCACTCGACGACGATTGTCGCGGTCGAACTGACGATCATACTGCCCAGGGCCTTCACGCCGCGGGGGCGATCTTGGGCTATGGGCCAACTGAACTGTATCCGCTACCACGGATCTGCTGTGTATCCTATTCTGCGACTGGGACACTGCAGAATTCTACTCTCCTGCTGCTCGGAGCAAGGCCTGGATCTGCTCCAACCCTCGGCCAGCCTCTCACTAGGAAGGTTGAATCGACTCCGCAATTCGGGCCGCAGCTGTGAGGTTCTGAATCAGAGTACGGTATACCTTAGGTGGAGGTGGGAAAAGCTGCCGTCGAGTGGACTCAGGGACTCGCTCCCGAGCTCGCTCGTCGAGAGCGCGCTGCAAGTTCTCCAGTCGAGTGCGCTCAGCCAAATTAGCCAAGCGCGCCTCCTCCAAGGCCCGAGCCTCGGGAGCTTCTCCAACAATAGGCGTGTGGAGCGCGTCCATGTTGCGATGATGAAGTTCCTCCCTCTGCTGCGAAGAGAGAGGTTCGGGATGATACTCCTCTTGGACCCATGATGGATCGCCGCCAGCATCTTCGCCGTCCTCATGGCGAAAGCCAGGTGGGCCACGCGGACCATCGACCATCAGGACTTCAGCCGCAGGATCGCTGCTATCGCACTCGGATGCAGTCTCCGCGAAGCCAGTCGACAGACCGAACAGGCCATGGAGAGTTTCGTCGGGCTCGATTGCCGCGACTTGATGGGTGGCCGAACGCCGAGCCACCACATGCTTCACCCACCGCTAAAGCCGCAACCGACCGGATCGCTTGCGGTGGCGAACAGCGGGAAGGGAAGACGCCATCGAAGCCGACCGATACTGGGTCGACGGCTGTCGAAGAAGGACGGCACGAACGCACGCGCGAAAGTGTGTTGCCCTCGGACGGGGAGCGCCTCAACGTCGAGCGGAGCATCCTGAAGCCACGCCGAGTCGTCGGCGACGAAAACGAGCGCGTCGAGACGGATCTCGCGGCCCTCAACCAACTCGCCGCCGGAAACCATGATGATGATCAGAAAAACTTGCAACTTCACCAATAAGTTGCTAAGACACCGGCCCCACAGTGGGCGCCAACTGTCGTGGTTCTAAGTCTGACAGTAGAAAGGGGGTAGGTATGGAGAGGCAAGATCTCAGCTATGGTGAAGGTGTACACACGAGGTTTTACGAGTTCAGGCCCTTCACGGTGGAAGTAACAACCCTACGTCTCGGTGCCCGGAGGCGGTCGATTGGATTATGTGTGTGATATTACAGGGGGTGCGAACCCTTGTCCCAGAGGAGGAGGGTGGCTTATATAGAGTTTGCCAGGACCTCTCCTGCCCTCCATTATAAGGAAGTTAATGTACATAAAGTGGTGGTGTTACTGGTAACGCCAGCCTTAACTGCTATTAATGTCCTTAAAGACTACGGAGTGAATGCGTGTCCGTTGCACGCTGACTGACTCCTGGTCTTCGGGAGGTCGAGTGATTCTCTTGTTAGTCGACTGACAGTAGGTAGGGAGACTCCCGAGTGACATGCTGTCGAGTGGATTGCACTCGACACCTTTGGCCGGGGTCTCACGGAGTCTCTTGACCTCCTTGCCTTCTTGGGTAGTGACCTTGGTAGGACGTATAGGTCAGGCTCCCACATCCGTATCGGCGGGCTGATAAGGACGGATGCAATGTCCGATTTACGGGTCAGCGTTGGAGATGCTTTGAGGTAAATACACTAAGAGTCCTAGAACTTGCGTGTGGCGGTCAGTTTGGTGCACAAACTTGTAAAATACGTGTTTCTAGTCCACGAACTTGCATGAAGGTGCAAATACGGTCACATTTTATGTACGCGGACGTATCTACTGCCTACTTGGTAGTCCAGCATGGTAAAGGCCCGCTGTCAGCCACTGTAATAGTTCTTGCATGATAGATTTGTAGAAAAGCACACACCTTTTTGTTCATACACTGGGCCGCTCAAATAAAATAAATAAAACATTGGCAGAGGTGGATTTCGAACCCAATACCAGCCGCTGAAAGTACCCCGTGTATTATCCCTAAAAAAAAGTATCCCGTGTACAGCCACCATTTTATCAACAGGGACTGAAAATTTAAAGAAGAAATCAAACCCGAAAAACAGGATCCCGACAATTCGAACCTGTGAAATCGTGGTCGCCCATGACTAAGCAAACCATCAGGCTACAATTGCACATAATGTTATAAATATATAAACACTGTTTATGTTCTTATGTCTTTTGTTCAATGTAAGAAATATTTTGAATGTTATAAATGTAAAAAACTGTTCACGTAGTTTAAAAATATTTTGTATCATCCAAAAATGTTTAACATATATTTGAAATAGGTTCAAAATCTTGTATTTGAATAAATATTACCATATGTTTAGAAAACAAGTATATAAATGTCTTTAGATGTATACCTGAAACAGATAATGTGTATGAAAAATATCGACATCAAAACATATATTTTTTAAAAATGTTAATAATCTATTTGGATAGTGTATAAAAATGTTTCTGTTGTATACAAAAAATGTAAAATATGTGTGTAAAAGTATATATCAAAACATATATTTGAAAAAAAATATTAATTATGTATTTGAAAGATGCTTAACATATATAAAGAGTAATGTTTAGTATGGTACCATGCATGTTTTTTGCACCATGCATGTAGCTAGTTATGCATATATGGCTATATAGTACTCTCTCCGTCCCATATTATAAGACGTGGACAAAGGGAGTAGTACGTACGAGCCTGTATATATTTACAATATTTGAATATTACCTACTCAAAACAATGTTTAAATATTATTTAAAATGCCATGTACCTTTATTTGTAATGCATGAACATTTTTGGGAGGTCACAAACACTAGAATATATGTTTTTTTTGTGAATATATATAAGTTGTATTTCTTACATAGAACAAAAGAGAGAACAAGATATAAAAAGTTTAGCTCTTTGGAACATTCTTTTTTTGAATAGCGGCCAGTACTCCACGAGGTCACAGGTTCGAATTGTAATTCTTTAATTTTTTCAGTCCGTGTTGATAGAATATACTCCCTCCGTTCCGAATTATTTGTCTTGGATTTGTCTAGATACGGATGTATTTAGCACCAAAATGAGTCTAGATACATCCGTATCTAGACAAATCCAAAACAAGTAATTTAGAACGGAGGGAGTAAGTTGTAGTGGTGCTAGTAGAACATGAAATGTTATCTGTCTGGTGGCTGTCCACGCCATTTTATTAGCTGCAGGTCATGTGTTCGAAACCCATCATCTTTTCTCTTTGGTTTTTTACTTTATTTGCAGGGCCCAATATGTGAACAAAATAGTTCAAATTTTTTTTTTGCAAATCTACCATATGAGAACTGTCACCGTGGCTGACAATGGGCCCAGCGATGCTGGTGTGCCATGCAGCTTATAGATACGTCCGTGTATGTAAAATGTGACCGTATTTGCACGTCCATGCAAGTTAGCGGACCAGAAGCATGTATTTTACAAGTTTATGCTTCAAACTGACCGTTATGCGCAAGTTCTAAGACTTCTAGTGTATTTACCTCAGATGCTTTCACAGCGGCTTCACGTTAGATCATGCATGCAATAAAACTATCTTCGGCTCATGCTGAACTTTTTATAATGCTGCTGTTGGCCGACCTCTCCGGTTCAGACTTCAGCAGTGTTCAAAGTCTGCATGGACGTGGCAGGGGACCGATTGGCGATCGACACAGTCACCGGCTAACTGCAGCTTCACAACACAACATGCATGCCAGAGGGTCATCTTTGGCTCATTGTCACCCTCTCAATTCCAGTCTACAGTGTCGCATTTCAAAAATTTGAAACAATCTTACACGAATCTTTAGGAAACTTTACAGGGAACAGTTTCCCACGGGAAGCAGGAGAAGTATAGCGGTGCACTTGAGAAAAAGGGTTTCCCCCGCTTTATATTATAAAGCAAATCTCCGAAACATCCAGCACGCTGGGGCCGCAGCACAGATAAGCCCAAAAGAAAACAAAAGAAAATGAATGCCGACACCGACAGATCAACGATGAAAGGAAGACCGGCAACCGCTGCACCCTCTGACGAAGTGTCACCGGGCTCCCAGCATCTCGAAGCGCCTCGCACCAAGCAACACCTTCAGGAAGGAATGCGACGACGCCACCACCGTTGTCCGAACAAGTTCTAGGGTTTCCCCCGGTACGCGAGGGATGATGGGGAAGAGATATATCCGACGCCCCTCAGGAGGGTCCAATGGCGCCCGCAAGCGTCACCACGTCGGTGCCCGACAAGCCGACAAGGATTTCTCCCGATCCACAACCACCACCATCACCCGAGGCACTTCGAGATGCACCACCACAACAGCCGCCCACCAGCCTGTGCCACCACGGTTACCGGACACCCCTGTCGCCTCTCTGGAGCTGCCAACACAAGGCCTAGCTCGGGCAAGGAGACCCCGGCCACGGGAGCGAGCACAACTCGGACGGGGGGAGGGGACAACCTCCACCGCCGCAGCGGAGCCGACCGGACGCGGCAACGAGGACTTGCCGGGCCTCGACGGCCCGGCCGGGTCCACTTGGACCCGGACAATCCTGTCGCCACGCTGCAGCTCGCCGACCGACGAAATCCTCACCAGCCGAGACCGCCGCCACCATGCCATCACCAGGAAACGACGCCGCGGAACACCGAGCCACCGGCCCACCCAAACCCAGATGGGGCCCAAAAGGGCCCAGACCTGGGCTGGGCAGGCGCCGCCAGCCACCAGCGCCACCGTGCCGCCTCACGGCCAACGGCCACACCGCTGCGTCAAGCACCACCGAGGCACGCGGCGTCACCGCCGACGGGCCACACCGACGCCGGCCGAGGAGCACCGCCGCCAGCCCCCACCGGCCGGGCATGGGGGGCCGCGCACGGGGAAGGGCAGGCCCGCCGCCGCCAGCACCACGCGGCCAAGGCCCGGCGGCGCACGCTGGCGGCGGCGGGAGGAAGGAGATGCGAGGAGAGAGCCTGGAGGGGAGCGGCGGAAGGGCCCCCCGGCCGCCTCGCCCGGGGAGGCGACGCGGGGGGTACGAGGAAGGGAGGAGGGGCGTGGGGAGGGGTGGGGGAGAGGGAGAGGCGCGCGGCGATGGTGGGCTCCGGCCGCGGCCGCGGCTCCGCGCGGGGGAGCCGCCGGCGGCGGCGCAGGAACCCTAGGCGGAGGAGTGGCTCAACTTTGTTGCAATCCTCATAGCGGTGCACTTGAGCAGCAGAGTGGGTGTCCTTCACCAGGACATGACATTACCAGTATACCCGCGTAAGTACAGAACCTAATCCAGGGCACCAGTGCATGCAACGTCGTTTGTGCACTGTGCAATAATCTATCTACACTTTGCGCCGGTGAAAAAATAAGCGTAGAGAAAAAAAATTAAAGCATGCATGGCTGGGTACATCAGCCCGTGATCGTGGTGTCATGAGGATCTGATGCGATTACTCTAGGTTACCAAGGTTTTCTGAGCTGCCTCCTCTCCTACTGGTTGTTTAGGAAAACAAGTTTTAAGCTGGTTTTTTGCTAAACGGGTATTACTATTTTTTTCTCCACACAATCAGTCCAAGGAAAACTTTGTTTGAGATAGCCGCATTTTGTGCCCATGCATGGACCGTTGCAAAGCACCTTTTTTGGGTGACACGTAAGTGGACGTAGCTGATCGAAGAACATTCACACATGAGGAAGAACAAGCACGTGACACAACAGTCAAGAAGCACCTGACACATTCTCAAAAAAAAGGACCTGACACCAGTAGATATGTCTCAAGAATTAAAATTTTAAAATATTTCCTTCTCTCGAGTTGCATATACATTGTGACGAGATCTTTGAAACTAAATTTCATCTTGGTATATTTCGACCATTTTTTCCATAAATAGTTGTCAAATTAATGTTGTTTGCGCGCATTAAAGTCACTTAATTGCCATGTCAGAGTAACTTGATTATTAGTTTATTTAACAACATTATCCACATATGTAATGCTTACACACAATAGGACTTCTATGGCTTTTATCATCTCTTACTTGTTGCTAACACTTGAACATCCACTCTACCATACAGAAACATTGCATTCCCTAGAAGCATATGCACTATTATATTTTAACGCTATACTTTTATTATGGTAATTTTTAACTACTAACATGAAAACCACAACATCATGACAGGCTTCGTTGAGAAGAACTCACAGAATATAGATTAGTAACCGGAATAAAAGTTGGTGCAATAAATTATTCAAAATTGAGTTTTATTTTAGCACGAACCTGAAGTTACTTAAAAGGCTAGCGCCATATTAAACTGCAGATCAAATGTACTCCCTCCGTTTCCTTATACGTCCTCATTCGGTTTGAAGGATTTTTGCAGGAAAAGCATAGGAACAAAGATTCCAAAGGAAATTTTTTATAGATGAATTCGGTTTGTAGGAAACGCGTATGGGAATTTCGTAGGAATACTATCCATTTCCTATGTTTTTGGAGGAATCTACACATCCACTCAAAGCTTATTTTGTGCGTAGGAACGAGACAAGACAATTCCTTAGGATGACAAGTGTCATCCTATCAACTTCCTGTACTATTCCTAAATCCTACGTTTTGGTTTCCTCCAAACCGAATGAGGCCTACAAGGTCATTTCATATTTTTATGTCTAACTTTGACCATTAGTTTTATCAACAAAAAATGAGTTATATGCCACAAAAAGTATTTCACTGGATGCACATTTCAAAGAACTCTCCGATGATATATTTTTTATGACATATAATTCATATTTTGTTGACTAAAATTAGAAGTCAAAGTTTGGCATGAAAAACGAAGTGGCCTTGTATAAGGGAATTGAGGGAGTATTGAATACTTGATTTGGACACAAAAGACTATATTATCCTTCTTGGTTCAAGGGCTATCTTTAATCTACATCGAAATCCTTAAACTTTTCTAGGGGGTGTACCCAAGCAAGGTTCACTCAAGATTCCTAGAAAGCAAAAGAGCCCGAAGAGAATGAGTAACTCATGATTCCTAGAAAGAAAGAAAAATACCAGTTTTTGTCCAGGTAGGCTCCAAGTTCTGTGAACTTTCTATAGTGCTGGTGTTGGCTTCTTCGGTTCAGATTAGTAATTCATGAATGGCAAAATGGAGATCCTGCCTTCCTAATGCACTAGCGCAAGCAAGCAAAATGTCAACTGTTGTGAATCCAATTATTTGAAAGTTTGAATCCGGAGGAGGATCTTCGCTGCTCATGGGAGGAACTGTGTGGGTTGATCGTTAGAGCTGTTCATGGTTCTGCAGTCAGAACAGTGGGCGTGTGCAGGGACTGATTGCCGACATTGTCACTGCAGCCTCGCATCAGAACATGCATGCATGCCACGCGAATGATCCTCGGCTCATCATGCACACCATGTTGATCCTTTTCTGAGAATTAGTAAAACGTCAAAATTAATCAAGACATGCTAAAAAATCTGCACTTAAAAACACCAAGCAGCCTAGAGAAACCTGTACAGATTAAAAATACGGCTAGTGAGCAAGTAGGACAGCACGACAAATGTACATGAGTACGCCATTCTCCGCATTTAAGTTGCCCGTGATTGTGGTCTTGTCATGATCAGTAGTCCAAGAACCAAATCATACCAGGTTCGTCGCCACATCGGTGACTTAGATTATTTATTAGTATGATCTTGGAACTGTCTCCTCTTCTCCCAAATTAAGAAATGCAGATTCTCACCGGATCACAAGGTACGTTGTTAGCTACCTAGGCATATTTTATGCCTAAATTATTTTGGGACATAAAGCGCTGCAAACATCTTTTCGGCGACATGCCAATGGATGTAGCCGAAGAACCTTCAGCTACGAGGAAGAAACAGCATGCAAAACAACAGCACCGATCGATCTTTAAGGTTCAGAGCTGAGCTGTCCAGACCCACTCCCCATTACAGGTAAGCAAATGAGCATGGCGAGATTTGTGCGGCGAGATTAGCTTCCAAGTTGGGAGGTTGATGGCCACTAATTAGCCGGTTAGCAATCAGACAAGGGCTAGCTCACTACAACTAACTAGGGGACAAATCAATTGAAGGGTTCACAGAAGTTCAGAGTGCTGCTAACTAATTAAGAGGAACGCCTTTCCCATGCACGACAAGATAATAGTGCGTGCAGGCATGCAGATGCCTCCAAGCTCGGTGGGCAAGAACAACAACATGCTGCAGCTACAGTAGTACTGCATGCTGCTGGCTAGCTACGGAAACCACTTGTATATCGTGTGCTGTGCTGTCTTGTACCTGAATACCACCGTCAGATCAGCTACATTCGCCGTGGTTATGGTGTGGAAGGAAATATAGGATCTAGCAGCGATTGGTGAGACAAAACCTGGCCCTAATTAAACTGGTATATATTGACCCTCACTTCTGCTTGGGCTGGACCTAGCTGCTGAAATGTAATCCGAAGAATTCAAATTCAACTTGCGCGCTGTACTCCAAATCAATCGCCGAATTTGTCACACACATGCTATGCTAGCATGTAATATTACATCGGCGATACTCTGCTACCACTTGTAGCTAGCAGCAGCTTACACGCTAATTATTCATTCAGTGCGACAACCACATTTCGCGGCAGGTTGCTGGATCACCGGGCACGATTAACAGGGAGAGACAAACTGAGCGTACGTGTAGGTTTCGCCGCTGGCCGAACTTGGAAACGGAGACAACGGACGAATGTTGGCCTGGCTCCACTCACCAACTGATCGAGTGAGTCTGGGACGGGACGGACCAACTGTGTCGGGTGACGACGGCGATACCCTCGGCGCCACGGCACTATGCTCGAACGGCGGTCTGGTGGGTGCCCACGGGTTGTCGCCCGGTCGATCGGTAATCCATCACCTCCAACCCTGACCGACCGAAAAGTAGTCCAAGAAATGAAACTTGCTAAGAGCATCTCGCACAAAAATTCCTCGCCCAATAAAAATTATAGGATTAAATTGGTTTGATGCCAACAATTGGCATTGCCAATATTTGGCAAGCCAACATTTGGCAAAATCAAAAGTTGCCAAATGTTGGCAACTTTTTGTGAGGTTGAGAAGAAAAGTTGGTAGCCAACCAAACACTAGCCAAATATTGGCATGCCAATTTTTGACATCGAACCAATCATGCTCAATAGCGCGCCACTGTAGCACTTTTAATGCGTCGGGACCAACTTTGCTTTAGCAAGCGCCCAATAACCCGCGCCCAAAAACAGACAGTGCAAATTGTGAAGCGCACGCAATCCGGCGCCCAAAATATGATGCGTGCGATAGCGTTTTTCAGCGCGCGCCCAAAAACTTTTAGCGCTACAGCTTCTGCGGGAGCTGTCTGGCGCCCAAAAAACCAAACTTTTAGTGCGCGGAGCTCTTTTTGACGCCTGTTGGAGATGCTCTAAAAAGTGATGGGTATGTCACGCTGCGCGTGGCTATGTGGAAGTTTCACCATCTAGTTAGGGACTAAAATGATATACTCCATATAAGGACAGCGATTGTTGACACAAAACCTAGCCGTAATTAAACATGGCCATCGGCTCAGAAACAATACAGTGCTGTTTTTTTTTAACACGACTTCCACGACTGTCATTTCATGATAAAATTTTGCAAGCACTCAAAACATTTATCAAAGTTCATAAAATAAAAATATAAAAAACTTGTTCTGTTGGCTTTTATAAACATTTTGGATTTTGCATTTTTTTGGATTATCATTTTTTTGGATTTTGCATAAAATAAAATAAAAATAAAAATACACAGAGTATCATTTTTTTGGATTTTACTACTCACCCAGGTGCATATGCGCTCGAGTTCAGAAACTTTGTGTCCGCTGTAATGTGTCTGGGAGGTGAAACTAATTGGCTCTGCAGTTTAAAGCAATTGAATGAGGGCAAACTGGCAAAGAGAAACCCTGTCTCCTGAATGCACTAGAGAGCAATCAAACAACTTGTTCTGTTGTGGATCCAGAGGAGGATCTTGTTCATGGGGGCAGATCCACTGTGTTGGTTGAACTTTAGCACCATTGCTTCACACGCAGCATCAAAACCTGCATGGACGATTGATTGATGACATTGTTACTGCAGCTTCACATCACATGTTCACAACATGCATGTCAGCAAATCTTGTTCTGTTCTTGTCTCAGTCCATGCCGTAACATTTAAAAGGGAATGCCCTATGGTATGTTTAATTGGAACACAAAATTTTCACATATATTTTTTAGGCAACGATTGAGTTCTTCCAAGATCAGCAAAAAAAAAAATGCCTCCTTCAAATTGTGCACATTAATTTGTAACAGCAGTGCAGTTCTGACGGATACAGACATGCTATGCATGTACACTGTTCAAAAACCCGCACTAAAAGAGAAAGAAAATGCCTAGAGAAACCTGTGCTGAAAACAGATAACCTAAAGAACAAGGATGAAAGCATGACACTTGTACATGAGCACACCCTTTTCCTCCCTACTTAAGTTTGCCCGTGATTGTGGTTCTGTCGTGATCCAATGCAACTGCATTGTCTACAGTTGTAGTCCAAAAATCAAATAGTGCTAGGCTTGTCATATCGCTGACTTGGATTATCCAAGATTTTGGACATGTCTCCTCTCCTCTATGCCCCAATTAAGAAATGCAGATTGTCACCGGATCACGCGACCTTGTTAGCTACCTAGCCACATCTTATGCCTCAATCATTCTGGTACCTAAAGCATTGTAAACATCTTTTCGGTGACATGACAATGGGATGTAATGTAGTCTATTCTATCGAAGAACCTTCGGCCATGAAGAAGAAACGACATGCAGAACGACGGCATAGGAAACAAATCAAATAAAGGTCGGCAGAAATTCAGAGCTGGACCCACTTACCACCGTAATCCGAGTTAGCCGATGAGGAGACCAGAAATATGATAGGAAACAAATCAAATAAAGGTCGACAGAAATTCAGAACGACGTGGACACATGCAGATGCCTCCGAATCTCCAATGCAAGCTCAGCCGATCGGCAAGAACACAATACAGTGCTGCTGCTAGCTAGCTACGGAATCCATTGACAAGTGGCAGCATAAATACATCTTGTGATTCTAGACAAATTAATTATATATAAATATACTGTATGTATGTGTGCACGTCGTGACAGCCCACAGTTGCAAAGAAGGCGCCAGCCGATCCAGAGGCTCGGAACCAGCCTGTGTGCCGACGTTCCAAACCAAACCGAGCAAGAGATAAAAAGAGGAGGAACACACAGTCCGGCAGCGGCTATGCCTCGCCCACAGCAATACATAAGCACGCCTCGCCACAGCAATACATATAATCCAAAAAACATAATATAGTACTTCATTCTTTTCCTAAATGTACACTGGGAATTCGAGAACGGCAAACACAATGTAAAATTTATGTTAGTGTAATTTTAAAAAATTGTTGATCGCATTCAAATAAAAGATTGTGACTTTTAAAAATTGTTCACATGTTTCAAGAAAAATATGTGACATCTTTGAGAAATGTTATACAATGTCGAAACAAATGTTAGTGTAATTGGAAAAAATGGTTGTTACATTGTCAGAAAACTACATGTTTAAAACAGAAATATGTTGTGACATTAGAAAGGGTTATATAATGTAAAAAATGTTATCATAGTTAAAATTATTTATTTGTCATTATAAAAAATATTAAAGTTAATTTGAAAAGTGTTTAACATTTATTAGAAAAATATGTATTTGAAAAAAATTATCTATTTAAAAAATAAAAATGCGTATACAAATTATTTTGTATCTATACCAAAAATGTGAAAAAATAGACATCGGAACATATATTTGAAAAAATGATAATCATGTATTTGAAAATGTGAAACGTGTATAAAACGGGTGTTCGTGATTTTTACGAAAAATGTACAGCGTGTACGAAAATATAGACATGTGTTGAAAAAAAGGAAAAAGAAAACTTAAAAAACACGAAGAAAAAACTAAAAATGGAATAAAGAAACAAACAAAACCGGAGAAATAGAAAGAAAAGGTAAAAACCAAGGAAAAGCAAAGAAAATGGTCCTGGATGGCTAAGTCTAGGGTCCTGGATGTCCATCGTTTGAACTCTTTTCATCGTGCTAAGTGCATGGGAAGTCCTCATCACCTACAAGACACACAAAGATACAAAGAATAAAGTTTATGCCATGCTTGCGGTGGAAAGGATAAAAACTGGAAATCGTGCATATGGACATGTAATTGGCTCAATGGGACATGATATAACTTGATATAGGAGATAATGTGCAACAAATGAGGTGTGAAAATGTTTAAAATGCAGAGACATCAAGAGTAAAATACAAAGCCATCTAGATCTAATGGTTTTGGAATCAATGTCATGCAACGAGGGCTTGTCTCTAGCCTTTGGCCTAAATGTCCAACATAATCATTTAGCCACTGATTGGCGTCAAGTGATCAATAATCTGGAAAGCTTATACCCATGTAATTACAGAGTCATCTTAAGGATATCAAACTGAAGAGAGAAGCTTTCGAGATGGTGGATATAGTGGATGAAAGAAGAAGTTCCAACTTTGAGGCTCATAATTTAGTCAAAGCAACAACTACTCTTAATTTTGGTAGGCATGCTTGGCTTATGTCTCCACTAGAGATTACTTCTATTCCTATAAACATCATTCAACAAAGTTCACCGGTTGCTCCCCAAAAAATTAAGTCTCAGTCAATTAAGCACTAGTTGGGCCCTAAAATAAAACGCCGGTTGCAGCGACTAAAGGACGAGCACTGGAGCTGGCCTGCTCGATATCAGCTACTGTAGCCTGCGGTGGCATGTGCAAGGCTAGGAGAAGTACAACCCGTGGCCACCCTGCTCTGAGGTCTTGTCCATTTAATCCCCTCTCATCGGAATTGGAGTTGGTTTCTGATCCGCTTCAACCTCTACCAAACCGAACAAATACTATTGGAATGTCGGATGTGTCTTGTATTGAAGATCTTTGATGAACCAATGGCATTATGTCTATCCACCTATGCTCTACGATGATGTGACCATTCTATGGGGTATTTGGAAGAGACGGGATGGAAGGTATCAAGGTCATAGTTGTTGTCACTTGCCACATTATCGGGGATGTCTTGCCATGGCGATGGTGGTGTTCCCACCCTATCTCTAAATTGATCCTCAACGTTTGTGTGGAAAGCTTCGTCTCCTCACTATGGTATCCCGCATCCCTATCCTTGTGCTCATGTTGTTGCTTTTCTTGCTATTAAGAGCTTACGTTGCTAAACCTACCCATCTAGTATCCCACACTCATATCCCATGTCCTCTGTGCACCTTGATTGTCGACCACCTAGTCGTTGTCAGGAGGAGGGGCAAGATGTGTAAGATGGTGCATAGATCGTCTGTGGTGTGCTCATCACCACTGCGCTGGTCCCACCAAGGCTCTGTCGTGAACCCCGACAAACAGGTTTGTTGTCAATCAAGATTCGGGTGGCCCAGACATGTTGACGCACCTTTAAACCTGTAACGACACCCTAGGTTCATGGTTCCACCCGCACCTCATCTAAGAGGGGCAACCGGTAAACCTAGGTTCACCCTCACTCTAATGCATGCATCTGCTGCCTACCGTTCTTGCGTAGTGTTGGGGGTGAGGCCGATTTTGAAGAGGGGGTACTAGGCACTTGAGGGTAGGCTATGGCAGACGATTTGGCCGCTATAGGGGTGTGGAGAGGACTTCGAAACTAGCGATGCAAAGAGAGGTGGATGGTAAAGAAGCCAGTAGGGAGACGACGTGCTTCTACTTCAACAAGTTTATACTTTATAACGACAACCACGCCTTTCCCTAGTCCATGATCCTTCAATTGTGGTGGTATTGCAATCGAGTAAGAAGGTGTTGTTCGACCATAGGGTCGGATGGGTATGTTTCGATTGGACCCCGGGGATTTTCTAGGCTACTCAGTCTCCCTATTGGTAACAAAAAAGCCAGGTCCTGCACACCGGGTGAAGGGCTAAAGTATGACATCTAGAATACCAACTCTATATCAATAGATGCATCGGGAAACGTATTTTCATATTGTACATATTTAGTTTTTATAGATATATGAATAGTTTTCTCTTCTCTAATAAACTTTGTCGTTGTTTGATTAGAAATTAAAAACATGCACTACATGAAACAGAGTACATGCATGTAGTATAGGAGTATGTTTTAGGTTGGTATGTGAGCGTGGGTTTCGAACGGGCTCAACCGCTCGAGTTAAAGAAAATCTAAGAAAGTTCGTTTTCAATGTCAAAACTTGCCAGTTTTGACCGCATAGTACTACTACCTTCGCGGGAAGAACGATCGAGCGAGAGTGAGAGACAGTAGCCGAGAGACCCGGATCGATCCCGACACAACACCCGCCGTCCGCTAGCTAGCTCGCCATGCATGCAAGCGAGCGAGCGGAGAAAATGGCCATAAGTCCCACTGACTGACACGCGGGGACCAAGCAAAGTGAACAGAACAATCCCCCACAAACAGACGCGCGCGCGACGGACGGACGGCGCGCCGGAGAGGAGAGGAGAGGAGAGGAGAGGAGAGGAGATCGAAGGATGGCGAGGAAGGTGGAGGAGGAGGAGTACGAGGAGGACGAGGGGGAGTCGATAGAGCGGGTGTTCGAGGGGCAGGAGGTGCCCGACTGGAAGGAGCAGGTGACGGCGCGGGCGCTGGCGGTGAGCGCGCTGCTGGGCTTCATGTTCAGCGTCATCGTGATGAAGCTCAACCTCACCACCGGCATCATCCCCTCCCTCAACGTCTCCGCGGGGCTCCTCGGCTTCTTCCTCCTCACCTCCTGGACCCGGCTGCTCAACAAGGCCGGCGTCCCCGGCGTCAAGCCCTTCACCCGCCAGGAGAACACCGTCGTCCAGACCTGCGTCGTCGCATGCTCCGGCATCGCCTTCAGCGGTACGTAATTAAGCACCCGCACAGCGATTGGCAATCGATCTCCATCGATCGCTGCGCCTGCGCGTGTATCCTCCATGCATGGATCGTTGCGCGTGTATCCCCCATGGATGGATCGTTTGCATTCACAAGTTTTTCCCATGCATTTCTTTGGGTTACATGGAAAGAGATGCCCGTGGCAGGGGGATTTGGGAGCTACATGTTCGGGATGAGCGAGAGGATCAGCGAGCAGTCCGGCGAGGTGAGGGACGAGGACAGCATCAAGAACCCCAGCCTGGGCTGGATGATCGGCTTCCTCTTCATCGTCAGCTTCCTAGGGCTCTTCTCCGTCGTGCCCCTCAGGAAGGCATGCACGTCTCATCACACCACACACACCATCCATACATTCTACCGTCAATTTTTCGATTTCACAATGTAATCTGTTAAACATGGCCAATCGTTTGGTTAATTTGGGCTTCAGATAATGATCATCGATTACAAGCTCATCTACCCGAGCGGCACGGCCACGGCGCACCTCATCAACAGTTTCCACACTCCCCAGGGCGCAAAGCTCGCCAAGTATGGTTGTCCGTATCTGAATTTGTGCAGTCAGTGTCTGAATTTGTACCCGTTCATGCATGCATGCCAATTTAATTACCGGTTGTTGGACTGGACTGGATTGCTGCTGCTGCAGGTTACAGGTGAAGACGCTGGGGAAGTTTTTCGCGATGAGCTTCAGCTGGGGCTTCTTCCAGTGGTTCTACACCGGCGGCAAAGACTGCGGATTCAGTTCCTTCCCCACCTTGGGCCTCGAGGCACGCAGACAAAAGTATGTTCCTAGTCTACCTCGCGTTCCTTCCACCCTAATTACAAATCTCAGCAACTTTTCACATTCCATAGCTACCTAGCCTTGTAAATACTCACTCACTTTAGCTATATGCAAGTCGCCTGAAAATTAAGTTTTCGAAAAGAAAAATGCCCGAAATTTTGGGCCAATCAAACTTTATGCCGTTGATTTCAGCTCTAAGATTTTTTCACGAATACACAAAGTTTGCGCATCATTGCATCTATACCAATATAAAAAGACCCTAAGGAACAGATCCAACTGATCTCGGCCATCAAACTAAGTCAATCCAACGACTTAGACTACTCCAATAGCGAGCGTTCAACGTGTTTAACTGCAATTAATATCATACCAAATATTGCACTAATCACAGAATGAACACACAGATAATTGCATACCTAATATCCGCGTGCAATTAATATATTGCCTAAATATTAATGTGCATTGCACGTGTACATTTACTAGTTCATAGAAGGAGTAGAATGAGTACATATAGGGGTACAACACATGACAAGAATGCAGGTAAGCATAAACAAGGTGCCCGAAGACGAAAGACAAGGGATGCTTGGCCCGAAGAAGATACAACATAGCTAAACCTACCAAGCGCAAATAAAGAGCGGCAAACCCGGACCAGCAAGATCACCAACATCGCCGGAGCCAAGACCGGGGACACCACGAGCGAGCAAGATAACTCCTTCAAGAAGGAATACGACACCAAGACGCCGTCGCCATCCGGTTCGGAGGAACCAGACATAGGGTTTTCCCTGAGCTCGAAGAGGGGCGCAACCGAGGGCCTTGACAACACCTCCAAGGAGGAAACGACATCCGCAGACGTCGCCGCTGCCAGCATCGGCAAACCGAGCATGGATTTCTCCTTGGCCAGAGGCTGAGCAATCCCATAGCCGTCATATCTAGAAACAAGGATGAGGAAGCCAACGCTGATCGAAGCCACCATGTCGGAAGGCGGTTGGCGGGTTGCACTTGCCGTAGGAGGGTGGCACCTCCTCCGAACCCACAAGCATTGGATCTGGCAAAAGGAGGAGGCTTTGAGGTGTACAAGGTAGGACAGATGGTGAAGCAAACCACGAGGGGGTGGGGCAACGACGAACAATAACGTGGGCAGGCTAGGACTGGAGGGACGCAGATCCGAGATACCGTGGCCATAGCCGTTGGGACGTTGGGGAGCAAGACGAGCTGGAAGGGATGAGGCTACTGGATCGCCGAGGCTGAAGCCGCCCGACAGAGGACGCCGGCAGCCATGGACACCGGAGAGACGCGGGTCCAAGGTCGCTGGGGCCGGAGCAGCGCTAGACAGTACCCGCCTTCAAGGGCTTCATGACTGCCACTAGCAATGTAGTTTTGTTGCCTTCACGCATGAGCCGTCACCGCGGCTCAAGGAGAGAGGGCCCGGATACGAGGGGGCCGCCTACGGGAAGACAAACAGTGAACACCACTGCGACCGGCTGCAGATCCCGCACTCAGCCCACGGCCAGCCGCACCATCAGGGCTTGGCCGTGCCGCAGAGGTTAGAGGGGAGGGCGACGGGCAGGTATGTGCAGCAGTGCTGGGAGGAGGGGTGCCCGTGCCAGAACTCGTGGTTTCGGGGCCAGTGGGTGGGGGATGCACGGGGGATGGATCCGGCAGGTGCCACCATCCCGAGGCGCGGCAAGGCTTCGCCAGTCGTCCCTCCGGCGGCGGTGCAACCGTGGCAAGCGGGGGGGGGGGGGGGGGTTGTTCCTGGCGGCGGCGGATGCTGTTCCCAGCGTGTCGCCGAAGGAGGGCAGCGCAGGGGTGGGGCTTCGGGTCAAAACTCAGCTTTAAGATTGATGGATCTTTTTTTCTGTGTTCGTCTGTTTCTTGTTTTGTGCTGTTTTTCTTTTTGACTGACCCCATCATTGGGTCAGTCAATTCTCTAATGGGCCAATGCCCATTCCAGTGTGGCACGGACTTCTTCTTTCTCCTTTGTTTTTCTGTGTTTTTTTTATGTTGGGAGAGTTTAAATATATACATACAAATAATATATAATTTATGCCAAAATTTCACCATTATATAACTACTCTTTGCATATTACAAAATGCGCAATTTCAATGGAAAGTTGTAAGCAGGTTTTTTATTTTATTTTTTATGTTCTTTCTTCTTAAAGGAAAAATACCAACATCATTAATTCATTCTTTCATAGAACACTTCATTGTTATAATATAGTTTGAGTTTTTATTTAATTTCCATTCTATATTAAGGGTAATACCAATGCCACTCATTCATTCGTTCTTAGATTTTTTTTTATAAAACTTTCATATTTATATGCTTATTCTTGTCTGTTTTAAAAAATTCTATTTTTATGTATATTTTGTGCACATTTTGTCACTCATTGTTTTAGATTCCCCCCCCCCCATTTTCCTTCTTAGATGGCAATACTAATGCCACTAATTAATTCTTCCTTAGAAATTATAATTATTTTGAGTTTATTTTTATTTTTTCACCTTTTTCTTACTAAAGGGGAATACCAATGCCACTAATTCATTCGTTCTTAGAAAACATAATTATTTTATATTTTTGTGTGTAAGCATAAATGTAGGTACTGAATAATATGTGTGCAAATTATAGTAGAATGAAAATTTGCACTGTCATGTGCTTATTCTTTCAATATTTCAAAATGTGCAATGTTAGTGCAAAGTTGCGTGCAAGTTTTTGTTCATTGTCTTTCTTCTTAAAGGGTTTAATTTTTTCATGGAAAACTTCATTAAGTTTTGTTTTATTTTTCATTTTCTTTTCTTTTGTAAGGGTAAATTCGATGTGACTAATCCATTACATTTTAGAGAACATTTCTTTTGTGAAAATTGCACAATTATATGCTTTTTTTGCATATTGTAATAATCCATTACCGTGACTTGCGTATTTCAGTCATGTTATAAGCGCGTACTGCAAAAATAGGGAAAAAAACATTGTAAGCCATGAAAATATAGTGACATTGGAAGATGTGTTACAGGAAGAAAGTTGCACGGTAGGCATGCAGAGAATACAGCGTGTAATAATAAAAATGTCAATGAATGATAATGTTTTCTTTTTTGCGGGTAGAAAGATAAGGGTCTGACAAGTAAAATTTCATGCGGTTGTATGCATCTAGGGTATATATACATAAATTCTCCAAGAGCTTAAGAATCTTGCTAGGCTTGCTCTGTCATCACGACGACGACGACGCGTGGTCTGCTCTGCTTGTGTGAAAATTCTTGTGGTGCATGTGTACCGTGTGTGTGCGTGTAGTTAACCAATGAGGATGATCAGATGCGTCAGGCTAATTGATTAATTCACATACACATGCACGTAATCTCCACTGACCCAAATACTAGAATCAGTCACATGACTCCCTTGTTGTTGTATTTGCAACAAATGAATCCGGGCAGGTTCTACTTCGACTTCTCGGCGACGTACCTAGGTGTGGGGATGATCTGCCCTTACCTCGTCAACCTCTCCGTCCTCCTCGGAGGCATCATATCTTGGGGGATCATGTGGCCTATCATCGAGCACAAGAAGGGCGACTGGTACCCCGCCGACCTCAAGCCCAGCAGCCTCCGCGGCATCGTCGGCTACCGGGTATGTGAAGATTTCATCGTCGTTGCAGCAAGGACAAGGATTTGATATGAATGGTGATCGTGCAGGTGTTCATCTCCATCTCGCTCATCCTCGGCGACGGCCTCTACAACTTCCTCAAGGTGCTGACCCGGACCATGACGGCGCTGGTGGCGCAGGTGCGCGGGATGATGTCGGGCCCGAGCCTGCCCATCAGCGAGGACGGGGGCGACCTGAGGCCGGTGGAGACGTTCGACGACCAGCGCCGCACGGAGCTCTTCATGAAGGACCAGATCCCCAACACGCTCGCGCTCAGCGCCTACGTGGTCACCGCCGCGATCTCCATCATCACGGTGCCGCGCATCTTCCACCAGCTCAGGTGGTACCACGTCGCCACCTCCTACGTCATCGCGCCGGTGCTCGCCTTCTGCAACGCCTACGGCTGCGGCCTCACGGACTGGTCCCTCGCCACCACCTACGGCAAGCTCGCCATCTTCCTGGTGGGCGCCTGGGCCGGCGCGTCCAACGGCGGCATCATCGCCGGCCTGGCCGCGTGCGGGGTCATGATCGGCATCGTCTCCACGGCGTCCGACCTGACGCAGGACTTCAAGACCGGGTACATGACGCTGGCGTCCCCCCGGTCCATGTTCGTGAGCCAGGTGATCGGCACGGCCATGGGCTGCGTCATCGCGCCGTCCGTCTTCTGGCTCTTCTACAAGGCGTTCGGCGACATCGGCACGCCGGGGTCCGAGTACCCGTCGCCCAACGCGCTGGTGTACCGCAACATGGCCATCCTGGGCGTGCAGGGGCTCGGGTCGCTGCCCAAGCACTGCCTGGACCTCTGCATCGTCTTCTTCGTGGGCGCCATCGTGGTGAACCTGGCGAGGGACCTCGCTGGCCCCACCATCGCGCAGTTCATCCCGCTGCCCATGGCCATGGCCATCCCCTTCTACCTGGGGCCCTACTTCGGGATCGACATGTGCATCGGGAGCCTCATCCGCTTCGTGTGGGACCACGTCGACGGCGCCAGGGCCAAGGCGTTCGCGCCGCCCGTCGCCTCGGGGCTCATCTGCGGCGACGGCATCTGGACGCTGCCGCAGTCGGTGCTGGCGCTCGCCGGCGTGAGGCCGCCCATCTGCATGAAGTTCCTTCCGCGCCTCACCAACCTCCAGGTGGACGCCTTCATCAAATCTCTACCGCCGCCGCCTCGCTAAAGTTAACCCACGACCTGGCTGCCTAACACGCATAAATGTTTAGCATAGTAGTGACAGATACATTAATGTACTGGTAGTAAGTAACTAGAGTGTAGGCTCGTGTGCCTCTTGCTACATTCATTCAGTAGAATCGATAGTAGATGACATGTTTGCATTGGAGAGGGCGACACATGCCTTGCGGATAAATAGCCATAGGAACTGGACAGAGTAAAGTACCACATTTGGGGTGCATGCATGCATGCATCATGAACTAATCTCTCTCCAGTGCATGCATTCATGAACTGGACAGAGGCATGCATCATGAACTGGACAGAGTAAAGTCGCAACTGAACTCAAGTCTGAACCTTGGGGATTGGGGTGGTGCCTTTTCGACTGATTCAGGTATATTGAACCTTGGGGTGGTGCCTTTCCCACCCGCCTACATTTTGGGCTGCAGATATCGTTCATTCTTTGGGCTTGTTTCGTTGCATCTGTCACTCAACTCGGCCTGGCTGAGTTGATGCAGACAAAAAAAATCATGTAATACACATAGTTTGGTTCCATGGACTTCTTCAGCCTAACTGGTTAGAAACGCATGAATGGGTGTTGGTCGCATGCCTCTGCTAACAAAAGGCAAAGAGTTGTTATTTGATTGCATACAAGACATACGGTGTGGTAACCTCTTGTTCTGGTAGTGAGGTTACCAGCACACGCATAGTCATAGGCACAACATAGCAAGTCTTAATCTAGCAGGCACATTTGAACAGCCACTAAGCATTACGCAGTACTAAGAGACACATAAACCAACATGCGCTAACAGTCCAACATCATTTCAACAAGTACTAGATAGCTCTAAAGGAAACACCCTAACACTCCAACGCAAATGCAACTTCATGCTTCTTGCACTGGGCCACCACCTCAATGGTGTCGATGTTGAAAACGATCAACTTGAAGCTATCGAGAGTCGGCACCTTGAAGATCACGAGGTACCCGGTGTTCGGCTGATGAGCTACGACAAAGGACCCCCACCCTTTATCAAGGGTGAACCTACCGTACGCGTTGACCACTCGGACGGTGCTTCTCCAAGCACAATCGGTGTTCATCATCAGCACGACTTCCGATGGGATGGTGGTCATGTGATTGGTGAAGTCAGTGGGCATCAGCGGGACTCCAACTTAGGTGCGAGAATGATCTTGCAGAAAAAAGTTGGGTCTGAGTCGTAATGGAAATGTCCGTAATTCCGGGGCCACTTGGGGGCACCGTCATCCACCATCGCCTTGCCCTTCGAGAAGTTTGTCGACGCTACCACCTTAATCTTCAAGTCTGCTCGAAGTAGCATTGGCGAGGACGGGCACTGCATTGAACACTGGCGATATGGGAAACCGCCAGTACCCTAGGTAGAGTGGCGAACGTGGCCGAAGTACTAGAAGGGAGTTCACACAAGGCATTTACCAAGGTTCAGGCCCTCATAGTGAGGTGATACCCTATGTCCTACTTTGTTGTATATTGATGTGGGAGCACCTCGTGCGAGTGGGTTACAAGATGATAATGGATGTGATCACCAAGAGTATTGTTTATTGAATAGATGAGAATAGCTACCCCTAGCCCTCGCCTTATATAGGGGATGCGAGCTAAAGTTTATAGGTCCCTAACCGACTCCGTGCCGACGGATTCCTGGCTTGTACGCCAAGATGATCTTCTCGTTCCAAGCAAGGCCTTGGACTGCTTCCTCGAGCTATGTTGTCGTCAGGCCTCCTAGGCCCCGAGATCGGCCCAGTATCAAGCTTCTTGGCTGATGCCCCCTCCCTAGTGTATTGCACTAGCAAACACAAATGAACAAGATCAATGAAGGTACCATACTAGAATATCAAAATATACTACATAGATGAACAAGATCAATGTATGAAGAAACCAAAATTGAGCATTCTTTCATCCCCACCCACCTACCACATTTACTCCCAACCCTCTCTCTCACCAACACTTTAACTTCCAAAGCCCTCATTTATCTACCATTGTATTCCACTTCATCTTCGGCACATCTCTCTCTCTCTCTCTCTCTCTCTCTACGCGTGTGTGTGTCTTGTACCATCTTCTCTTCCACAACTCAATCTATATCTATCACCGCTCCACCATGATGAACCATTTCCCCATCAGCCTTGGTTGAACGACACTACTCCTTGGGTGCTTACATGACGGCCACACGGAGTTTGTGAAGTCTATGGAGGTGTGCTCTCAGTTCAACACCGTGGACGAGACGATCAAGGAGGGCACAAATTGTGCTCTCGCTGGAAGATGAAGACGTTGATGCCCGACCCACTCAAAGGTGCTACGCTAGTGGACATACAACCGTGGGCGATGAAGGAGGCTGAATCGGCCCATCTAGGTCAGAGAGCTAGATGGGCCAAGTACGTGTATGTCGTATCTCATGTTGACTAGCCAACCGTTGTTGTGACGCTGGTGATTCTAATACGCAACTTTATTCTTGTAGACCAGCCAAGAAGTGCTCTCAAATCCATAAAAGTATTCAATCCAATAAAACGAAATCTCAAAGGGAAAACTCAATTCATCATAACAAGATAGAGAGGGAGAAACCCCATATGATCCACCTATATTAACAAAGCCCGCGATACATCAAGATCGTGCCATCTCAAGAACACGAGAGAGAGAGGGAGAGAGAGAGAGAGAGAGAGAGAGAGAGAGAGAGAGAGAGATTAAACACATAGCTACTGGTACAAACCCTCAGCCCCAAGGGTGGACTACTCCCTCCTTATCATGGTGGCCACCGGGATGATGAAGATGGCCACCGATGATGATCTCCCTATCCGGTGGAGTGCCGGAACGGGGTCTAGATTTTTGTGGCTACAGAGGCTTGCGGCAGCGGAACTTCTGATCTAGGGTTTCCCCGAGGGTTTTTGGAATAATATTTGACGATTTATAGGGCGAAAAGGCGGTGCGGGAGGCCACCGAGGTGGGCACAATCCACCAGGGCGCGCCTGGCTCCCAGGTGTGCCCGGGTGGGTTGTGCCCCCTCGTGGCACCCCTATGGTACTTCTCTGGCCCATTGTGAGTGTTCTAGTCCAAAAAAATTCTCGAAAATTTTTCGCTGTGTTTGGACTCCATTTGATATTGATTTCCTGCCATGTAAAAAAAAGCAAAAAACAACAACTGGCACTGTGCACTATGTCAATAGGTTAGTCCCAAAAAAATGATATAAAGTTGCTATAAAATGATTGTAAAACATCCAAGAATGATAATATAAGAGCATGAATACTTCATAAATTGTAGATACGTTGGAGACGTATCAGCATCCCCAAGCTTAATTCCTACTCGTCCTTGAGTAGGTAAATGATAAAAGAAATAATTTGTGAAGTGTGAATGCTAGGAAAGTGCATAGGTTTGATAAATGATAATTTCAGTCACTTTTCCTCACATCATAACAGCAATTCTTTCTTATAAACCTCTCATGTTAAAGTAGCAACCAATCCACAAGTAAAGGTTCAAACAATGAATTCTCTTGAAACTCAACAACCTATGTTCTCAATCACCAAGCAATTGCAATTCAACTTATTCAACAAAGTCTAGGCAAGAGCTCCTACTCAATCATCATATAATCTTCCATGATTGCTACTACTTAGAACATATTCTTAGAACAAATGGCATCCATCAAACGCAGAGAAAGATAGGGGCTTAATATTTTGCCTCCCAACTCATTTATCATAGAGATAATTTTTACAATAATAAATCATGATCAAATATATTTGACTGGTCATATGTGCCTAGATCTTTCCCCACCACATGATGCTTGCCAACTAGAGAATAAATGAGGTTGAAATGAGATTTATACTACTGACTCTTTGCATAAAAGTAAATACTGAAAAGTAAAATATAGGCCCTTCGCAGAGGGAAAAATAGGTTGTCATGCGCTTTTTATTTGGATGCCCAAACTCTTAATGCAAAGGAATGTCACGTTATATTGCCCCTTATGATAGCAACCTTTATTATGGAGTTCGTCGCTTTTATTACTTTGTCATCACAAGTTTGTACAACGCTCAATTTTCCCTTACAATAAAAGATCAAACATATTTAGGAACAATTTTTATTGCTTTATGCACCGATGACAACTTACTTGAAGGATCTTATTCAATCCATACGTAGGTATGGTGGACACTCATGGCAAGAAACTGGCTTCAATGGTTTTTGGATGCACAAGTAGTATCTCTACTTAGTACGAATTTTTGGCTAGCAAAAGATCCTAAGAAAACACCACATGTTGGAGGCTCCATGACAATATAACTTCTATGCAAATATACACAACCATAACTCGTTATGTTGTCTTCCTTGTCCAACTTCAACTAATTTGCTAAAGTTTGAAAATAATTAATGGGTATTCACAATCATAGAAGATGTCCAAGATAATATATTTGCTAGTGAAAGTTCTCTTCCTTATACTAATCATTCATGAATTGCTTGTATGACCAATAGTGTGATTGTCAAGCTTCAAAAGATTTCACTTTCTAAACCCAATGTGAAGCTACTACTAGGCATCATATGAAAATATAATTTCAACTTCATGATATTCAGTTCATTCAACAATTTACTCATAGGATATAAGTGAAGCACAAGAGTAAATGACAAGCTACTCCGAAAAGATATAAGTGAAGTTCAAGCAAGTAGTTAAATAAATGGGTAGCCATTTGAGGACTCTCTCTTATTTAAATAACTTTCAGATCTAAGTATTTTATTAAAACAACAAGCAAAACATAATAAAATGACATTCCAAGAATAGCACAACTCATGTGAAGAAGCAAAAACTTAGGCCCAACCGATACTAACCGATGATTGCCGAGGAAGAAAGGTGTCACACCCAATATGCGACCCTATCCAAAAGGAACTCGAAGGTCCCAAGGATGGACCCGCATATTGAAACGCTTTTGCAAGGTGGATATCATTACATCAACATTTCATAATAGATGGGGATACAAACAAAAGGCATACAATGCCACACGAATACAACATCATCTTACATAAGATCAACATCCGACTACGGATGAAACACAAACAGAAGCTCAAACGACATCCACCCTGCTAGCCCAGGCTGCCGACCTGGAACCTATCCCCTGATCGAAGAAGAAGCAGAAGAAGAAATCCAAAAACAAGCAAACATCGCTCTCGCATCATGATCATCGCATAACCTGTACCTGCAACTGTTGTTGTAGTAATCTGTGAGCCACGAGGACTCAGCCATCCCATTACCATGGTTATCAAGACTAGCAAAGCTTAATGGGAAAGGAAGGGGTAAAGTGGTGAGGTTGCAGCAGCGACTAAGCATATATGGTGGCTAACATACGCAAATAGGAGCGAGACGAGAAGCAAAGGAATGGTCATGAAGCTAGCAATGATCAAGAGGTGATCCTGAACACCTACTTACATCAAACATAACCCAGAAACCGTGTTCACTTCCCGGACTCCGCCGAAAAGAGACCATCATGGCTACACACGCGGTTGATGCATTTTAATTCGGATCTGGTGTCAAGTTATCTATAACCGGACATTAACAAATTCCCATCTACCACATAACCGCGGGCACGGCTTTCGGAAGATAATACCCTGCAGGGGTGTCCCAACTTAGCCCATGATAAGCTCTCGCGATCAAAGAAGGATATACCTTCTCCCAGGAAGACCCGATCAGTCTCGGAATCTCGGTTTACAAGACATTTTGACAATGGTAAAACAAGACCAGCAAAGCCGCCCGATGTGCCAACAAATCCCGATAGGAGCTGCACATATCTCGTTCTCAGGGCACACCGGATGAGCAAGACGTCGGGTTGGCATAGACCCTAGTTGCCCAGGGGGCGCCGGACATCGCTCAGGTTGGACCAACACTCGGACGAGCACTGGCCCGGGGGGGTAAAATAAAGATGACCCTCGGGCTCTGGAAACCCAAGGGAAAAAGGGCTAGGTGAGGCAAATGGTAAAACCAAGGTTGGGCCTTGCTGGAGGAGTTTTATTCGAAGCGAACTGTCAAGGGGGTCCCATAAATCACCCAACCGCGTAAGGAACGCAAAATCCGGGAACATAACACCGGTATGACGGAAACTAGGGCGGCAAGAGTGGAACAAAACACCAGGCATTAGGCCGAGCCTTCCACCCTTTACCAAATATATAGATGCATTAATAATATAAGAGATATTGTGATATCCTAACATAAACCTGTCCACCATGGAGCAATCTTCAACTTCACCTGCAACTAACAACGCTATAAGAGGGGCTGAGCAAAGCGCTAACATAGCCAAATAACGGTTTGCTAGGAAGGGTGTCAAAGGTTAGAGGTTCATGGCAATTTGGGGAGGCTTGAAGAACAAGTTATAGGAAGCGCAACATAGCGATAGAACGAAGCAACTAGCATAGCAATGATAGTAGTGAGATCCAGGGTAGCGGTCATCTTGCTTGAAATCCCGCGAGGAAGAAGAATGAGTCCATGAAGAAGATGAAGCCACGAAGATGAACCAAGCGTAGACGAACGAATCCTCACGATCGCAATGGAACAGGAACTATCGAGAAGAAGCACACAACATAGTAAACACACCACACATAGACAAGACATGATGCACAACAAGCATGATGCATGACAAAGCTACATGAAGCTACTCATGGCAAGAGATGATGCAAACAAGAGTAACACATCAAAGCAAGTTTAAATGAGGTCGGGAACAACATATAACAATTCCGGTAAGTCCTCATAAGCAAATTTCGAAATTGGTCCAGAACTGAATAAACCTGATGTTCAAGTTGTTAAACGGCAAGTTAAGATGTACCAAGATGATCCACACGAGATTCTAGTCAAGTTACATATAAAGTTCATTTAATTCGGAGCTACGGCCTAGAAGATATGAGCAAAACAAGATAAGCATGGCATTGATGCAAAACACATCAAACATCAAGCAAACACCACAAAACAAGGATGAAATATGATAATATGAAACTACATGCAAAATCAAGCAAGTTTCATAAAGATCACACTCAAAACGGAGCAACGGTTCAACACATACACTATACAAGTTTAAAGGCCAAGCTGTCCAAAACATCAACTAGGCATCTAGCAAGCATCAAAACAATAAGCTACAGCACCCCAACATAATAAAAAAAGGCATGGGCATTAAGTACAGGTAAGGCATGACAAAACATGAATAGTGAGCTATCTCCAGAAACTACTAGAACATGCTCAAAAGGACATGGCAAGATTGCAAATAATAACAGTTTCAGACTTTGCAGAAATAACATCAGGTTGCAATGTTTAGAGCTATCAAAAAACATGCTACAGGAACTTAACATGGCAAACAAAGGCATGGCATAAATCTACTAATTGCATATAACAAAAGTCCCTTACTGACCATGAGCCAAAAAGGCACAGAAAATATGATGGCACCCATGTAAACATGGCAAATGATATGACAGATTCAAACATGGCAGGAACAACAATAAGTAGGCATGTTAGTGAGCTTGAACCACTCACAACAGAGCAATACATGGCATGGCAAAGTAACCAACGGTAAGAAAACATGTTTATGAAGCTAAGCATGGCAAGAACAAGTTCATAGGGTGCATGGATCACTAACAACAATCATGGCAACATTGAACTTAATATTAACAGGCTGACAGCAACATTATTTAGCAAGTTTGGAGCAAGATTACTACAAGCTACAGCAGGCTATAAATGCAACCAGGGGCATTAATGGATAGAGCATGACATGTATAACAAAACATCCTTAGTGAACATCTCCAGATTATGCATAGAATGACTTGTAGCAACAAGTTTACATAGCATCAGGATATAGCAGATTCAGACAAGCAAAACAGTAACAGCAAGTACCCAACTTAACAAGCTTGATGCACTCACTACACAACTCACAAAAATACATGGATGGCACCCGTGTGAAGATGGCATGACATACATCAAAACATATGTAAGGCTCAAGCTCATAAGATGCACACACAAAATGCAATGAAAAAGACAAATCATCAAGTTATAATAGTTTCAGCAGATTAACATCACATAGCACTCTTGCAACGATGATTCAGGCATCAAGACAAGCTCAAATAAATATGGTACAATGGAATGAAGTGAAGTACTCGTTGATGCAAACAATTTGATATGCTACACGCCCAAAACGGAGCCACGGATGCGGAGTTATGATGCGATGAATAGTGCACCAGAATATGCATATTAAGGGACTTGGCAGGTTTTCTGAAGAAAAAACGGAGTGCGCGCGGGATAACTAAATCGCGCGCGGGCGGGGTTTAGGCGGGTGGCTCACCAGTGGGCTCGGCCCATGATGGGGATGCTCGCTGGCTGGGGCTGGGCCGAGGCGCTGGGCCGGACGGGGCACTGGGCCGGGGCACCGGGGCCCACGCGAGGCGCAGTCAACGGGGCACCGGATCGAGCGGCTCCTCCGCTCGATCCCCGACCAGGGTGGCGGCGACGGCTTCATGCCGACGGCGAGGCCGAGCGGAGGACAGCGGAGGGGGGGCCGGGAATGGCGCCGGAGGCCGGATCCGGGGCGGCGACAGCCGGACGGGCGCCGGCGAGGCCGAGGCAGCGCGGCAGGGAGCTCGGCGACCCGGCGGCGGCGGAGCTAGGCGACCCAGCGGAGGGGACGAAGGGGAGGCACGGCGCCGGAGGCGCGGGCGGCGCAGAGGGCGAGCGCGGGCGGCGCAGTCGCCGGCGGCGGGGCCAGGCAGAGGCGCGGGCGGCGGGGCGCCTGCGGGCGCGCGGTGGCGGCGGCCGGGCCTGGCGGGCCAGATCTGGGCCCGCAGGGCCTGGCGCGGCGCGGGTGGCCGGGGCGATGACGTGGCGGCCGGAGACTGGCTGCAGGCGGCACCGCGGGCTTCGTCCGGTCCGGGACGGACATGTCCGACGGACGAGAGGAGCGGGGCTAGGGTTTCGGGAGGATTTGATCCACGAATTTCAGGGGAGGGGGCTATTTATAGGTAGAGGGAGCTAGGGGAGTCCAAATGAGGTACGGTTTTCGCCCACACGATCGTGATCGAACGACCGAGAGCATGGAGGGGAGTTTGCTGGGTTTTGGGCCACTTTGAAGGGGTGTTGGGCTGCAAACAAAAGAGGCCTTTACGGTACCCCGGTTAACCGTTGGAGTATCAAACGGACTCCAAATGGCACGAAACTTGACAGGCGGTCTACCGGTGGTGTACCAAGGCCGCTTGGCAAATCACGGTCCATTCCGAGAATGTTTAACACCTGCTCACAGCAAGAGACAAAAGGGGGACGCCGGAGGACATAGGAGTGCCGGATTGCAAAACGGACAACAGGGAAAATGCTCGGATGCATGAGGCGAACACGTATGCAAAATGAGATGCACATGATGACATGATAAAATGCAACATGCAAGCAAATGACATGGCAACAACGGTGGATAACTGGCAGACACCTGGCGCATCGAATCCGGGGCGTTACAACTCTCCTCCGTTAACAAGAGATCTCGTCCCGAGATCTTAGGACCGAGACGGAAGGGAATTGGGATGAGGTGAAACAAGAACTCAAGAGAAGAAGCAAAGAATCTAGAGCACTCAAGAAGAAGAGGGGAACAACGCGATGACGAGAATCGAAAGCTCACGGAATCAGATAGACTATGAAACCACTACGGTTAGAACGAGATAAGAAACGAATAAGACTGAAAGGATTTAGGCAGCAATCCGACTGAAAATGGAAGGAATAGAACATCAACTTGAGAGGATGGAATGATACTTGATGAGATGAACAACGCAAAGCCTCCGGAAGAATTGAAAGAACTGAATGAAAAGAACTTAGAAGGAAGGATTGAATGGAGTTTTTGAGAAAATCAACAACGAAAAGAATAAGTTTGTTGTGGTCTTATAGGTAACATCTCAAGATCATAAGGTGATACCCGGCCACAAACGGAAATGATTGGATAGCTTAGAAGAACAAGGAAATGCAAAACTCCACTTCAAAAGAATACAAAAAATTAATTACACTTAGAGACGCAAGAAGAAAAGATACTTGAACTCCACCAACAAAATCTTTATGAAGACTTGAAGAATGAATTAAATCATGAAGAACCACCATGAAGAACTCCGGTAAACAAAAGGACAATGAGATAGAATGAAGGATGAAAGAATAAAAATAAAGCCTTGCGTCGATTTAGATGAAGGTTCCAACGAGATGGCCAAGGAAATTTGAACTCCGGAAAAGAAAAGATGTAAACACTTGGTACTAGGATTTATTCACCAAGAACAAACTCTGAAGGAAGGGATTAATCACTTGGATGAAATAAAAATAGGATTTATTGTATGCTTATCCTTCACCAAATTAAATTGATGACAAGCAATGGATTTTGCATACTACTTATTCTTCTCGAAAAAGGATTAAAGGGAATATAGCACAAAACTTGAGAAAGTCTTCATGAACCCCCGGATAGGATTGGAAAGAATGAATGAATATATGTGATAATCAAGGGAAAAAAATCTTGAATGAACCACCGTAAGAATTCGAAAATGACTGATGAAAGAGACTGAATCACCGGGAAGAATTAGAAGAACAAATATGCTTGAGGGGATTTAGATGCAAAAGAACGAAGAGATACATGCTGATTAAAGAATACTTGACAGATACGCTGGGATAACTGGATAGCGATAGTTGGGATATGAGGACGAAGAATTCTTCTGGAATGATGGCCGCCGGTGAAAAGAAACGGGAAAACAACTCCTGGCATACTCCGGATGGATAATAAAAAATATCTGACAAACGGAATAATATGAGAGGATAACATGAAGCTAGAACAATGAATCTTCGGAAGAACGGACAAGATTTAGAGGAAAAACTCTTCTTCGGTCTTCAAATGACGACGAGAAACACCACCAAAATTACTGAGATACACCGGGAGAATGAAAAGCGAAGAGGTTGACCCAACAACGAAAATGATTTGAAATCGATCTTGGAAAGGCATCTGACTGATGAAATCCATTCTTACGTCAAACTTTGAAAAGGATTTGAGAATAGCTCCGGGAAATTAGAAGAGTCAGGTAAGATCCTGGGAAAAGACCTGTGGGTTAGGGCCCACTGAAAGGAAACACCGTTTAAAAGGATTGTTGAAGAGATAGATGATGCACGGGAACAATTTAAAATATTTTAATGAGGTGACAACATCGAATTAATTAGAACACAGACGAATCTCCTGAGATGTCTTCCGAACTCCGGAATGATTGAATGGCGAGAGGCAAACGAGCAAGGAGAACACTTGATCCTAGAAAAGAATCTAATCACTACCGCAAATTAAAATTGAAATCCACCGGAGAAGAAAAAAGATGAAGAATGTCGAACAAAACGAGAATTCACCGGTTGAAATAATTGAGGGAAGACTGAAAAGGTTCCGCACGAAGGAAATTGATGCTCGAAACAGACTAACGCTCCGGGAAGAAGAGGGTGGGAGGGCGGGAAAAACAAAGGCGACTTGGAAGGGGAAAAACCGATGAATAACTTCAAAAGGAAACACCGGTTGAAAGAATGCAAATGCTTCGCACGAGTAGGATGGATACTCGATTACGGACTCCGGTTCCGAGATGAAAAGGGGTGGGCGGGTGGGAAAAAACAACTGAGGATTGAACTTGCAAAAATGAAGAGGGTCGAATCACCTTGACGAGAAAATGCACCGGATGAAAAGAGCTGAGAACCAACGATCGAAAAACCAACTACGTGAACCTAAAGAAAAAAATTTGAATGGGAAGAGGAGTAATTCAAAACACCTACGTCAAAATTCCTCACCAGAGCGACGAAGGGGCTGAGGAGTAAAAAGAATTCCTACTCTCTGATATAACTAGACTCCGAAAAAGTTTTCTTCTAGACTCAACAACGGCCAAACTACACGATCAATCAGGGGGGCTCCTATGGTCGGTCGAACTCTGATACCAACTTATCACGCCCAATATGCGACCCTATCCAAAAGGAACTCGAAGGTCCCACCAAGGATAGACCCGCATATTGAAACGCTTTTGCAAGGTGGATATCATTACATCAACATTTCATAATAGATGGGGATACAAACAAAAGGCATACAGTGCCACACGAATACAACATCATCTTACATAAGATCAACATCCGACTACGGATGAAACACAAACAGAAGCTCAAACGACATCCACCCTGCTAGCCCAGGCTGCCGACCTGGAACCTATCCCCTGATCGAAGAAGAAGCAGAAGAAGAACTCCAAAAACAAGCAAACATCGCTCTCGCGTCATGATCATCGCATAACCTGTACCTGCAACTGTTGTTGTAGTAATCTGTGAGCCATGAGGACTCAGCAATCCCATTACCATGGGTATCAAGACTAGCAAAGCTTAATGGGAAAGGGAGGGGTAAAGTGGTGAGGTTGCAGCAGCGACTAAGCATATATGGTGGCTAACATATGCAAATAGGAGCGAGAAGAGAAGCAAAGGAATGGTCGTGAAGCTAGCAATGATCAAGAGCTGATCCTGAACACCTACTTACGTCAAACATAACCCAGAAACCGTGTTCACTTCCCGGACTCCGCCGAAAAGAGACCATCACGGCTACACACGCGGTTGATGCATTTTAATTCGGATCTGGTGTCAAGTTATCTACAACCGGACATTAACAAATTCCCATCTGCCACATAACCGTGGGAACGACTTTCGAAAGATAATACCCTGCAGGGGTGTCCCAACTTAGCCCATGATAAGCTCTCGCGATCAACGAAGGATATACCTTCTCCCAGGAAGACCCGATCAGTCTCGGAATCCCGGTTTACAAGACATTTCGACAATGGTAAAACAAGACCAGCAAAGCCGCCCGATGTGCCGACAAATCCAGCTGCACATATCTCGTTCTCAGGGCACACCGGATGAGCAAGACGTCGGGTTGGCATAGACCCTAGTTGCCCAGGGGGCGCTGTACGTCGCTCAGGTTGGACAAACACTCAGAGGAGCACTGCCCCGGGGGGGTAAAATAAAGATGACCCTCGGGCTCCGGAAACCCAAGGGAAAAAGGGCTAGGTGAGGCAAATGGTAAAACCAAGGTTGGGCCTTGCTGGAGGAGTTTTATTCAAAGCGAACTGTCAAGGGGGTCCCATAAATCACCCGACCGCGTAAGGAACGCAAAATCCGGGAACATAACACCGGTATGACAAAAACTAGGGCGGCAAGAGTGGAAAAACACCAGGCATAAGGCCGAGCCTTCCACCCTTTACCAAATATATAGATGCATTAATAATATAAGAGATATTGTGATATCCCAACATAAACCTATCCACCATGGAGCAATCTTCAACTTCACCTGCAACTAACAACGCTATAACAGCGGCTGAGCAAAGCGGTAACATAGCCAAACAATGGTTTGCTAGGAAGGGTGTCAAAGGTTAGAGTTCATGGCAATTTGGGGAGGCTTGAAGAACAAGTTATAGGAAGCGCAGCATAGCGATAGAACGAAGCAACTAGCATAGCAATGATAGTAGTGAGATCCAGGGTAGCGGTCATCTTGCCTGAAATCCCGCAAGGAAGAAGAACGAGTCCATGAAGAAGATGAAGCCACAAAGATGAACCAAGCATAGACGAACGAATCCTCACGATCGCAACGGAACGGGAACTATCGAGAAGAAGCACACAACATAGTAAACACACCACACATAGACAAGACATGATGCACAACAAGCATGATGCATGACAAAGCTACATGAAGCTACTCATGGCAAGATACGATGCAAACAAGAGCAACACATCAAAGCAAGTTTAAATGAGGTCGGGAACAACATATAACAATTCCGGTAAGTCCTCATAAGCAAATTTCGAAATTGGTCCAGAACTGAATAAACCTTATGTTCAAGTTGTTAAACAGCAAGTTAAGATGTACCAAGATGATCCACACGAGATTCTAGTCAAGTTACATATAAAGTTCATTTAATTCGGAGCTACGACCTAGAAGATATGAGCAAAACAAGATAAGCATGGCATTGATGCAAAACACATCAAACATCAAGCAAACACCTCAAAACAAGGATGCAATATGATAATATGAAACTACATTCAAAATCAAGCAAGTTTCATAAAGATCATACTCAAAACGGAGCAACGGTTCAACACATACACTCTATACAAGTTTAAAGGCCAAGCTGTCCAAAACATCAACTAGGCATCTAGCAAGTATCAAAACAATAAGCTACAGCACCCCAACATAATAAAAAAGGGATGGGCATTAAGTACAGGTAAGTCATGACAAAACATGAACACTGAGATATCTCCAGAAACTACTAGAACATGCTCAAAAGGACATGGCAAGATTGCAAATAATAACAGTTTCAGACTTTGCAGAAATAACATCAGGTTGCAATGTTTAGAGCTATCAAACAACATGCTACAGGAACTTAACATGGCAAACAAAGGCATGGCACAAATCTAATAGTTGCATATAACAAAAGTCTCTTACTGACCATGAGCCAAAAAGGCACAGAAAATATGATGGCACCCATGTAAACATGGCAAAAGATATGACAGATTCAAACATGGCAGGAACAACAATAAGTAGGCATGTTGGTGAGCTTGAACCTCTCACCACAGAGAAATACATGGCATGGAAAGGAAACCAACGGTAAGAAGACATGTTTATGAAGCTAAGAATGGCAAGAACAAGTTCATAGGGTGCATGGATCACTAACAACAATCATGGCAACATTGAACTTAATGTTAACAGGCTGACAGCAACATTATTTAGCAAGTTTGGAGCAAGATTTCAACAAGATACAGCAGGCCATAAATGCAACCAGGGGCATGAATGGATAGAGCATGACGTGTATAATAAAACATCCTTAGTGAACATCTCCAGATTATGCATAGAATGACTTGTAGCAGCAGGTTTACATAGCATCAGGATATAGCAGATTCAGACAAGCAAAACAGTAACAGCAAGTACCCTACTTAACAAGCTTGATGCACTCACTAAACAACTCACAAAAATACATGGATGGCACCCTTGTGAAGATGGCATGACATAGATCAAAACATATGTAAGGCTCAAGCTCATAAGATGCACACACAAAATGCAACAAAAAAGACAAATCATCAAGTTATAAGAGTTTCAGCAGATTAACATCACATAGCACTCTAGCAAGGATGATTCAAGCATCAAGACGAGCTCAAATGAATATGGTGCAATGTAATGAAATGAATTACTCGTTGAGGCGAACAATTTGATATGCTACACGCCCAAAACGGAGCCACGGATGCAGAGTTATGATGTGATGAATAGTGCACCAGAATATGCATATTAAGGGACTTCGCAGGTTTTCTGAAGAAAAAACGGAGTGCGCGCGGGATAACTAAATCGCGCGTGGGCGGGGTTTAGGCGGATGGCTCACCAGTGGGCTCGGCCCATGATGGGGACGCAGGCTGGCTGGAGCTGGGCCGAGGCGCTGGGCCAGACGGGGCACTGGGCCGGGGCACCGGGGCCCACGCGAGGCGCAGTCAACGGGGCGCCGAATCGAGCGGCTCCTCCGCTCGATCCCCGACCAGGGCGGCGGCGACGGCTTTATGGCGACGGCGAGGCCGAGCGGAGGACATCGGAGGAGGGGCCGGAAATGGCGCTGGAGGCCGGATCCGGGGCGGCGGCAGCCGGACGGGCGCCGGCGAGGCCGAGGCAGCGCGGCAGGGAGCTCGGCGACCCGGCGGCGGCGGAGCTAGGCGACCCAGCGGCGGGAACGAAGGGGAGGCACGGCGGCGGAGGCGCGGGCGGCGCAGAGGGCGAGCGCGGGCGGCACGGTCACCGGCGGCGGGGCCGGGGCAGAGGCGCGGGCGGCGGGGCGCCTGCGGGCGCGCGGTGGCGGCGGCCGGGCCTGGCGGGCCGGATCTGGGCCCGCAGGGCCTGGCGCGGCGCGGGTGGCCGGGGTGATGACGTGGCGGCCGGAGACTGGTTGCGGGCGGCGGCGCGGGCTTCGTCCGGTCCGAGACGGACATGTCCGGCAGACGAGAGGAGCGGGGCTAGGGTTTCGGGAGGATTTGATCCACGAATTTCGGGGGAGGGGGCTATTTATAGGTAGAGGGATCTAGGGGAGTCCAAATGAGGCACGGTTTTCGCCCACACGATCGTGATCGAACGACCGAGAGCATGGAGGGGAGTTTGCTGGGTTTTGGGCCACTTTGAAGGGGTGTTGGGCTGCAAACAAAAGAGGCCTTTACGGTACCCCGGTTAACCGTTGGAGTATCAAACGGACTCCAAATGGCACGAAACTTGACAGGCGGTCTACCGGTGGTGTACCAAGGCCGCTTGGCAAATCACGGTCCATTCCTAGAATGTTTAACACCCTCTCACAACAAGAGACAAAAGGGGGACGCCGGAGGACATAGGAGTGCCGGATTGCAAAACGGACAACGGGGAAAATGCTCGGATGCATGAGACGAACACGTATGCAAAATGAGATGCACATAATGATATTATAAAATGCAACACGCAAGCAAATAACATGGCAACAACGGCAAATAACTGGCAGACACCTTGCGCATCGAATCCGGGGCGTTACAAAAGGTGGGATGCCTACTGATACGTCTTCGTCGTATCTATAATTTTTGATTGTTTCATGACAATATTATACAAAGTTTACATACTTTTGGCAACTTTTTATATGATTTATTTGGACTAACTTACTTATCCAGTGCCCAGTGCTAGTTCCTATTTGTTGCTTGTTTTTGTATCGCAGAAAATCCATATCAAACAAAGTCCAAACGTGATGCAATTCCATGGAGAATTATTTTGCAATATTTGTGATTTTTGGGAGTTGTAATCACCGCAAACGGAGGCCCACACGGACCACGATACACCAGGGCGCGCCTCAGGCCCCTGCCGCGTGGTGGGGGTTTGTGCCCTCCTCGAACGTCGGTTGGATATCTACTTCGGGCGCAAGGAAGCTTATATCCAGAAAAAAAACGTGTAAAAAGATCAGCGCAATCGGAGTTACGGATCTCCAGGAATATAAGAAACAGTTTTTCGCCAGATCTGGGGAGCGCAAAAAGAAGAGAACGTTGAGGGAGATCCAATCTCGAAGGGGCTCCCGCACCTCCACCACCATGGAGACCATGGACCAGAGGGGAACCCTCCTCCCCTCTAGGGGGAGGCCAAGGAAGAAGAAGAAGGAGGGTGGCTTTCTCCCCCACTCTCCCGGTGGCGCCGGAGTGCCGCCGGGGCTAGGATCGTGACGGCGATCTTCATCAACAATCTTGCTACTGTCATCACCAACTCTCCCCCCCCCCCTCTATGTAGTGGTGTAATACCTCTTCTCCCCGCTGTAATCTCTACTTAAACATCGTGCTCAACTCCATATATTATTTTCCAATGATCTATGGTTATCCTATGATGTTTGAGTAGATCCATTTTGTCCTATGGGTTAATCGTGATCTTGGTTGGTATGATTGTATATTTTATTTATGGTGTTGTCCTATGGTGCCCTCTGTTCTCGCGCAAATGTGAGGGGCCCCCGCTATAGGGTGTTGCAATATGTTCATGGTTTGCTTATTGTCAGTGTTGTGGGGGTGACAGCAGCCTAAACGCAGATAAGTGGGTCATGGCGTATGAGAGTAAAGAGGACCTGATACTTAATGCTATGGTTGGGTTTCATGACCTTAATGATCTTTAGTAGTTGCGGATGCTTTCTAGAGTTCCAATCATAAGTGCATATGATCCAAGTAGAGGAAGTATGTTAGCTCATGCCTCTCCGTCATATAAAATTACAAGAATGATTACCGGTACTTGTTATCGATTTCCTAGGGACAAATGACTTTCTTGTTGACAAAAGCTATCCACTTTTATTACCTTGTAGTTTATCCGTAGTTTTATTCTCACAAAGTACTCGTAGTTTTATTCTTGCAAAATAGTTTCATACTTGTTCTAGGTAAAGCAAACGTCAAGTGTGCGTAGAGTTGTATCGGTGGTCGATAGAACTTGAGGGGATGTTTGTTCCGCCTTTAGCTCCTCGTTGGGTTCGACACTCTTATTTATCAAAGAAGGCTACAAACGATCCCCTATACTTGTGGGTTATCACCTAACGGGGCATACCCAAGCTTAGATGCTTGAGACTTCTTGGAATATTAAATTGGGATGCCTTGGGAATCCCCAAGCTTGAGCTCTTGTGTCTTCTTCATTCCTCTCATATCACGGTTTCCCTAAATCTCAAAACCTTCATCCACACAAATCTCAACAAGAACCCATGAGATAAGTTAGTATAAATCAATGCAATAACCTTATCATTCTCTACTATAGAGAATCACTAAAATTATAATTTAACATTGCATACTAAATGCTTCTGCATATTTAATACTCATATCCTCAAAAAGAATCATTAAACAAGTAAACATATGCAAACAATGCAATCATAATAGCAATCTGTCTAAACAGAACAGTCTGTAAAGGATGGAGAAGGATCCATACTTATTGAACTTAAAAATTCTGAAAAATTGCCACACTGTAGAAAATTTATCATAGCTTATTGTGCAAAAAGTTTCAACATTTTATCACATTTTAACTTTTCTAGAGAATGTTTGCAACAGCGATAACTTTCTGTTTTGAAACGGCAACTCATATACTTGCAAAATAAGCATGGCAAAGGCTATACTTGACATTTTTATTGAAGTAAAAGATACAAAACATTATTATAGATAGCAGCAAGCAAATTAAGACAAAAATAAAATGACGCTCCAAGGAAAACTCATATCATGTGACGAATGAAAATATAGCCCCAAGTAAGACTACCAATAATGTTGGAGACGAAAGAAGGGATGCCTTCCGGGGCATCCTCAAGCTTAGTTGCTTGGATCTTCCTTGAATATTACCTTGGGGGTGGCTTGGGAATCCCCATGCTTAGGGTCTTGTCACTCCTTATTCTCCTCATATCGATATCTCACCCAAAACTTGAAAACTTCAATCACACAAAACTTAGCGGAACTTCGTGAGATAGGTTAGTATGATAAAGACAAATCATCCACTTTGGTACTGTCAAAGGCAAGATTCATAATTGTTATCAGACAATCCCTATTGTACCTTATCATTGCCACAGTTTATGTTGAGCAATATAAGCTAGGAAACTAGAAAACAAGTAAACTATGCATTGAAAACAGAATCTGTCAAAAACAGAACAGTCTGTAGTAATCTGGAAAACAACCATGCTTATGCTACTCCAAAAATTCTGAAAAATTAGGACAACGTAAGGAATTTGTATATCTACCACCTGTAAAACATTCAGACAATGCCACGTTCCAGTGAATTTTTAAAATTCTTGGACTGAGCGCAAAAGTTTCTGTTTTTGCACAGATTCAAGTCAACTATCATCCACACTATCCCAAAGGCTTTACTTGGCACTTTATTGAAACAAAAGCAATAAAACATGATCACTACAGTAGCATAATCATGTGAACACACAAAAACGGTAGGTAAAAGTGCTGGGTTGTCTCCCAACAAGCGCTTTTCTTTAATGCCCTTTAGCTAGGCATGATGATTTCAATGATGCTCGCATAGAAGATAAGAATTGAAACATGAAGAGAGCATCATGAATCATATGACTAGCACATTTAAATCTAATAAACTTTCTATGCATAGGGATTTTGTGATCAAACAATTTATGAGAACAAGAATCAACTAGCATAGGAAGGCAAAACAAGCATGATATGAAAACTTTCAACATAAAGAGAGGAAACTTGATATTATTGAGATATGTAAAAGCATATGTTCCTCTCTCATAATAATTTTCAGTACCATCATGAATGAATTCAACAATATCTCTACTACTATTAAACAATCGAGTTGTGGCAGAAACATTACATCTCAGCCGTACATCAGCCATCTCTCAATGGACCGGATTGCCTCAATGTTGTATCACGTCATTTACCATAATTAATTAGCAATAATTACCATATGATCTACGCCATCATAATTATGCAATAATTACCATGATCTCGCTCCAACCTAGGCCTTTTTAATCATATCAATTAGCAAGAATTACCATGATCTACGCCATCATATACTTTTTTTCTGAAACTCGGCCTTGTGTGCTGCGTACATAGAAGGAAAATATCAATTAACAATAATTACCATGATCTATGCCATCACGTTTTTTTAAACTCAGCCTTGTGTACTGCGTATAGAAGGAAATAAGAAAAAGGCCTGGCCCAGCCCGGCCCATGTTCGCATGTAGGGAGAGAATAACGTGGAAATCAAATCGCTCTTTTCCCTGTTTGTTCGGATCACATGATTGATCAGACCCTGACCTTGATTCCTTGACTTCCGTCACTTCCTTCTTTTTGTTCACCTGTTTGAGTGTTTGTCGTCTTCGACGGCTCGACTCTTGGTTTAACTCTCCCAGTGTTCTCGTCCTGAGGAACAACGACGACTTGGGCCTGCAGCGCTACGCGGCCACGACAGGTGCGAGCATGTCTCCTTTCGCAGTCGCGTCCAGCGCCCTATGCCTTCGCATGTACTATTAATTACTCAAACTTCATGATAATCCTAATTAAATTGCTCGTACATGCTGACTTCCTATAGCATACGCCACGGCCTTACTGTTTAAAGCCCGCAATTCATACTTACTACGGAGTAGTAGTAGAGATGCATGTTTCCTGTAGCAATGTTGTCACAGTGGTACAGTTGGATATGCTTGATCAGCTCGCTCAGTACCCATTGAGGTGTCTGCTTTTATTTGTTTGCTTATTAAATAAACCTTCTTTCCCCTCTAACTGTTAGATCTCGAGCACCTCTCCCTACGTATGTTAATTACTATTACACATTTACACTAAGAGCCTCGAAGGGCCCCGGCCCCTGAATTCTCAATACCGGCCTTGTCTACAATATATCAATTAACCCGCCTCTCTGCTTGTTTGAGAGGAGCGTTCTGAATCCAGCATATTTTCTATATTGATATTTTGCTAGATGTTTCAACAGCCCTGAGCGGCTACGTCGACGAGTGAGCGGGCAAGCATACGTGTCACGTAAGATATGCAGTCGGGGATCAAATCCACTGGACCGATCAACATAATTCGAAGGTGCGGATACTGACCAAATAAATTCAACCCGAACTGTCACTGTCATTGTTAGCTCCCTCAAATTGTTAGATCTTTCAGAATGGGTTGTACTGATTATTGAAGGTTTCGGAGTGTGCTAACTGGAAGCAGGTGATTACTAATAACAGTTTGAAAAAATTAATTAAAAAGGTAGTAGTGTGTTGTGCTTGGCTTTCTACAAACTTTGGGGCCGAGTTACATCTACCTAACAAACTGACATAACATCTGCAAACTACATTGGATTTTTCCATTCAGAAGTGCTACTTTATGTTATCCATCTCAGAAAATTAGTGATAATTTTTTGTGCACTATCAATTTTCTAACTTTGCCAAAGCCATCCATGAGAGCATTATTCAAATCTGAATCTGAGTGGGCTCACAGCCAACTAACGTCCTATATGTTCCCTTCTTCAATGCTCTTCACTGATAACTATTCTCTATTTGCTAATCAAGATTCAAAATCCATTTGTTGCAGAATTCGGAATCATGTACTGGTTTGGAGAATAATCGGAGCACGTATGTCCGATGAGAAGAAAGCGGAATACCTAAAGAAACTACAAATAGCATGCGAGGCAAAAAAAGATGCAACTAAGTCATCTACACCATCTAGCGGATTGGTTCGGAGCGAACGTGCTCCGTTTAATGATGTAACAAACACGTTTGCAAAAGGTCCATGTTTGTGCACTTTGCTGACCCATGGTTGAGATTATTCTCTGCGTCTGACAAAACCTCAAAACTGACATCATTGTCTAATTTGTAGCTATGAATGATAGAGTTATCGAAATGATTCCTCTTACAGATGTCTCAAATAGGAATGGAAAAGGTTAGTTCATTCACACACGTTTTTCTTTATCAAATTTTCCCTCCGGTCCAAAGTAACTGTCGAAGTTCTAAACTAAGGCACATCATTGTCTAATTTATAGCCGCGAATGATGGAGTTGTCGAAATGATTCCTCATACAAATGGCTCGAATAGGTATGGAAAAGGTTAGTTCATTCACACACGTATTTCTTTATCAAATATAGTTTAAAACTGTGACACTTATTATGGACAGGAGGGATTAGTACTTTGTGATGTTTTCCATTATTCAGTTCTGCTCTCATGTGTTGTGTGCGAAGTTGTTGTGACAGGGCAGAGTGATAATGGAGGCACATGATACGTCTCCAACGTATCTATGATTTTTGATTGTTCCATGCTATTATATTACCCCTTTTGGATGTTTATGGGCATTGTTTTACACATTTATATCATTTTTAGGACTAACCTACTAACCGGAGGCCCAGCCCGTATTGTTGTTTCTTTTGCCTATTTCAGTATTTCAAAGAAAAGGAATATCAAACGGAGTCCAAACGAAATGAAACCTTCGGGAGCGTGATTTTTGGAACAAACGTGATCCAGAGGACTTGGAGTGCAAGCCAAGAAGCAGCCGAGGCGGCCACGAGGGTGGAGGGCGTGTCCACCCTTACAAGGCGCGCCCCCTATCTCGTGGGCCCCTCGGGCGGCCAGCAACGTACTTCTTCCTCCTATATATACCCACGTACCCCGAAAACATCCAGGGAGCCAACGAAAAACAATTTCCACCACCGTAACCTTCTGTATCCGCGAGATCCCATCTTGGAGCCTTCGCCGGCGCTCCGCCGGAGGGGGAATCGACCATGGAGGGCTTCTACATCAACACCATAGCCCCTCCGATGAGTTGTGAGTAGTTTACCACAGACCTTCGGGTCCATAGTTATTAGCTAGATGGCTTCTTCTCTCTTTTTGGATCTCAATACAATGTTCTCCCCCTCTCTTCTGGATATCTATTCGATGTAAACTCTTTTTGCGGTGTGTTTATCTTGATCCGATGAATTGTGGGTTTATGATCTAGTTTATCTATGAGAAGTATTTGAATCTCCTCTGAATTCTTTTATGTATGATTGAGTTATCTTTGCAAGTCTCTTCAAATTATCAGCTTTGTTTGGCCTACTAGATTGATCTTTCTTGCAATGGGAGAAGTGTTTAGCTTTGGGTTCAATCTTGCGGTGTCCTTACCCAGTGACAATAGGGGTTGCAAGGCACGTATTGTATTGTTGCCATCGAGGATAACAAGATGGGGTTTATATCATATTGCATGAGTTTATCCCTCTACATCATGTCATCTTTCTTAATGCGTTACTCTGTTCTTATGAACTTAATACTCTAGATGCATGCTGGATAGTGGTCGATGTGTGGAGTAATAGTAGTAGATGCAGGCAGGAGTCGGTCTACTTGTCACAGACGTGATGCCTATATACATGATCATACCTAGATAATCTCATAATTATTTGCTTTTCTATCAATTGCTCGACAGTAATTTGTTCACCCACCGTAATACTTATGCTATCTTGAGAGAAGCCACTAGTGAAACCTATGGCCCCCGGGTCTATCTTTTATTATATAAGCTTTCAATCTACTTTTATTTGCATCTTTACTTTTCCATTCTATATTATAAAATACCAAAAATATATTTATCTTATCATACTATCTCTATCAGATCTCACTTTCGCAAGTGGCCGTGAAGGGATTGACAACCCCTTTATTGCGTTGGTTGCGTGTTCTTTGTTTGTTTGCGTAGGTGTGTGGGACTTTTGAGGAGCCTCCTACTGGATTGATACCTTGGTTCTCAAAAACTGAGGGAAATACTTACGCTACTATTGCTGCATCACCCTTTCCTCTTCAAGGAAAACTAACGCAAGCTCAAGACATAGCAGCACATCACACACAAATATTGCTGAATTTTCGGATGCTACTCTACCGGCCCAGAAAAAACCAAGGGGTCAAGGTTGGTATGCTCGAATGAGCGAAGAAAAGAGAGCTGAATACCTGCTGAAGCAGCGACAGGCACGTCAAAGAAAATGAGATGCGGCTAACTCGGAGAACAATGACGCCGCAACTCTATGTTGTTGTATAGCATAAATATATATAATTCTTATTTTTCAAATTAAATGTATATTCAACAAAATTGGTGGTGAGACCACATGTTGCCAACCAAAAATCTCAACCTATAGCACGTATCCAATGCACTTTATTAGACATTACAAATGCAAGCTTGCAACAGTTAGGTTTGACGCAAGGTGCACACATTACTATTCTTGTGTTATCAAACATGTACTAAATATTGAATAATGCTAGAGATTTTGCCACCTACAGATGTTAATGCAATATGTTTCAAAGATGGCACACTTCATTGTTCTCCGGTCATTGCTGACACTATATGTATCAATACCAGCTCCACCCCGAGTGCAATTCAAAGTGATAATTCTGTACAAACCTCCCATACAGGCTTTGAAACTAGATGTGGCAGCGCAAGTAAAGACTTCTATGCGGGCTCATAACTATATTCTTCTTATAGTCCATAATTTGTATTCTTATGTTCAATTTTCGGATCATATCAAAGATCAACTAGGAGCTAAATTACATATAAATACTACAATCTAATCCAACTTTACACAATGCAGATATGAAAGGGAAAATCCAAATTGATGTGATACGGGGCTGATGTTTCATGACCTTTGACCCCTATAATACTGGAAGCAATCCAATCGCTTGTTCAGGTGTCAAATAAGAAGATGTGCATGTTTCCAACACTTATCTTCAGGAGTGAAACTGTTTTGCCATGGAAAAGGAGCATGTGTCATTTGTCTTCCCTGTCATGTAAAAAACATGCTTATTTCCCTTAAATTAGAGTGAAAAACAAGGCTGTTGGTTAATGTGATATTCTATTTTTGTCAGATGGCTTGAAATTTCTTTAACATTACTTTTAATGTTAATGTCATGTACCATCATATTTATTTCCAAACTGTGTCGTGAGGTTATATTGCCAGTTTATGTCATGTTTGGTTCACAAATTTATATTGCCAGTCCGTGCCTTTAAGCTTTGTTGGTAGATTCTGGTAGGTTCTGTCATTTACAGTGCATAAAATATATTTCTACTTTTAGTGTAAACTTGACTTGTACACAGTTTGACATTTTCAGACATTGTGCTTACATGTGCTTGCTTTCGCTATATTTATTATAGATAGTGTTCTGGCAGATTTTATAAAGTATGTCGATAGTTGGATCATGTATCCTTGACTTGATAGACAAGTTCAAAGATTTACATTCTTCAGAGTGCATAACTGACACGCTAGATCCTAACTTCGACTGCTTGCATAACCAACATTCAGTTCAAGGAAGCTTCAGGTCTTACCTTGAAAATTCTTTTACCTCTTCCATCCAGCACGGACATGTTTTCCAATTATTGATTACTGATTTTACACACAAAAAAAGTTCCCAGTAATCTTTTCTACAATAGTCCTACATAATCGCAGGAGCCACTAAAATTAGCTTGGAAATACCAAGGAAACCTGCAGACATGGCCGTCGCAATAATTGATCATCCTCCCTCGACACTTATGCCACCACTCCCCTTCCTCCGATCCAATTTTCTCTTTATTTCATAACTCTATGATACTTGTGTTGCACGTGCATACTTACTAGTAACTATAATATAAAGCATTCTTTTCATGATCCACAAGCATAGAAATTTGGGACATTTACACCTGTGCCCCTAACTCGAACCCACTACTCAGATTTGCCCCTAATTTTCAGGTATGTTCAGTTTTGCACCTCCACCGTTAGTGTCACTTGTAGAAATGCCCTTCCAAGCCGTTACCGTCCAGTCAAAGGGCGTTGACCGCTATCTGGGCGTTTGTTGCACATTTTTCCCCTGACTACTTGTGTCACTTACGGGTGGGACCCACTGAAGAAAAATAAAAATAAAAACCATATCCACTCTCTCACTACTTACATGTGGACCCATCATAGAAAAAAGAAAAAACTCTCTCTCTCACTTACATGTGGGACCCGAACTGAAGTGTCAGGGCAAGCAGGGACGGCCGGAGTGTCGGCCATGGCCGAGGCCAGCGGCGGTGCCGATTGAAGCATGGTGGCAGAGGGGCTGGAAGGCACAGGGGAGAGGGTATAGAAGGCACGGGGATCAGGGCCTCACCGTGTGCATTCCAGAGTGGTAGAAAGGACTCCTGAGGCCCGATGGCAAGCACATGTACCCCGTCTACGCCCGCCGAAGCGAGATATCGTGAGGAGGGGGTTGTACGAAGAGGAGCTCATCGGCGAGTTGTCTGGAAGATCCACGACGACATATGGATCTCAGGGACGGTAATTTAGCGTCAGTGGATCTCGGACGACGGCAAATCGAAGAAGGCGGCTGACGGATAGATGTGGTGGAGATGGCTTCGGTTGAGAAGTTGAAGGGCACCCGATGTCTCTATAGATGGCGTGGTGATTCACAACTTGACGGCGAGCATCGGGGACATGGCGGTGCGGCCTCTCGACGACATTGGCCACGGGAGCGGCGACGCTCTGGTGAGCAAGTGGGCGACATGCCCTCGGCCTCGGCAGAGGGGGAGGATGTGTAACGCCCCGGATGCAACTTTCCATATTCGTAACTCCAACTCTTGCCTTTTCCGGAGATGCGATATGTTATTTCCTCCGTGGTTTGGTTTTGTCTTTTGTTTTGCATTGTGTTCATGTCATGCATCTCATCTCATAGACCGTGCGCATTGCATCTGCATGTTTTCATAAAACTCATAGCCGTTTGCAGTTGCCCTTTCTCTCTTTGCCCCCGTTGTCATTTTGTCCAGCCCTTGTCCTCGTTGACCTCTCTCAGACCCCTCGTGTGCGTGCCCGAAACTTACCCGAACCCGAACCGGTCTGTCGTTACCGATGGATCCGGATCATCCCCAAACATCTATAAAACATCTCCGTTTTCTTATTTGGAATCCCTACCTATTTTTTTCTCGACCGTTTGATTTTGATCGGAGAGTCCATTTTGCCCCTAAGCTAGTCCACCTAGCTATTTAAGCAATCTAACCCTAGAAACTAGGATCCTGTCCCATCCATCCACTCGTTCCCGAGCCGCCGCCACCCTTGGTCTCCTCCTCGAAATCTGCAGCGAGCCAACCCCCTTCCTCCACCTCTCCCCTCCAATCCAGCCAACCAGATCTGATCCAGGCCACACTTCCAACCCGACCATCGGATCGAAGATCCGACGACCGAGAGAGCCTCCCGCAGCTCCCTGCCTCCCTCCCGCAGCACAGCGCTCGCAACCACCAGCCTCGCTACGCCCGGGCCCGATCCATCGTCGTGCTCCCTTGCATCGCTGCCGGCCGCAAGCAGCACCTCTAGCAGATGAGCCCCAGTCACGCCCTCTCCTTCCCCTGTTTTCCTTCTCTCTTTTCCCTGTCTCTCTCTCCCCTGCTCTGAACTCTCTCTGTCCCTCTTCTTCAGGTACCTCATCCCCTTCGCCAGGAGCTCTGAAGCGCCAGCCGCCGCTAGGTTCGACCGGGCCCGAGGTCCTCTGTCCATTCACCGGCGTTCCCCTTCGGATCCCGTCGCCAGAGCCCCATCCCCGTTGCCCCTCATCGTCGTCTTCTTCCTGTGCGCCGTCAACGCCTGGTCCGGCCTCTTCTTCGAGCAGAGGAGGACGCCCGCGCCCAGGACACCCGCAACCGCTGCCTCGCCCGCTCGTCCGACACGTGCGTTGACCTCCCGTGTCGACTGTGCCGGGCCCAGCTCCCGCTGTCCCGCGCCAAGGCCCAGCGCGCCGTCCCCGCCAGCCTCCACAACCCGTAGACCGACTGGGCTTGGCCCATGGTGAGGCCACCCCCAGCGCCCCCTCCTTTTTTTTCTCCTATTGTGGCCCAGCCAGTTTCGGCCCGTATCATGTTTTTTCCCAGATCTACAAATTTAGCTAATTTCCGGAGACTGCAGTTTTACAGAAAAACCCTCATGTTCATGCATTATCTCACAAACCGTGCATCGGATTAAAATGTTTCAAACATGTAAAATGCTTAGTTTTTCATCTAGTTTCATAATATCCAACTTTCATCCATGTTTAAAATGTTTAAAATGCTGTTTGTTTAAATTTGCTTAAATGCCATGTTAAAATGATTTATTTCATAATTAATTAACCGTAGCTCGGTTTTAAATGTTCTTTATATGTAAATGGGGTAGAAAAATGCCTAGTTTAACATGGTCCACTTCATTTTGCTGTTTAACATCATTTAAATTGTGTGTAGGGCAGAACAGTACCAAATTCATAAATTGCATATGAGGATTTTCTGGAAATGTTGTTTGTTGTTCCGGCCTCATTTAAACTTGCCTAAATAGTTAGTTTACTTTTGTTACACCCCTTGCCATGTTTAAAAACATTTAATATTGTTGGTACATAACCAAGAGAGCACTAAATAACCGACGTGGTGTTTCATCAATATGCAACTCGTTGCATATTGAGCTCCACTTAACTTGTAGTGTTGTTTGTGCATATTGCCATGCCATGCTTCTTTAAACCGGACATGCATCATACTTGATTGTGCATCATGACATGTTTATGCTTGTTGGTTTACCATGTTGTTTGTTTCTTTCCGGTGTTGCTTCTTAGTTCCGGTAATGTTGTGATTGTGAGGATTCATTCGACTACGCCCGTTCGTCTTCTGCATGGACTTGTTCTTCTTCCCAGCGGGATTTCAGGCAAGATGACCATCACCTTGGATCTCACTACTATCATTGCTATGCTAGTTGCTTCGTTCTATCACTTTGCTGCGCTACCTATCATTTGCTCTTCAAGCCTCCCAAATTGCCATGTCAGCCTCTAACCCTTTTCACCCTTCCTAGCAAACCGTTGCTTGGCTATGTTACCGCTTTTGCTCAGCCCCTCTTATAGCGTTGTTAGTTGCAGGTGAAGTTGAAGATTGCTCCATGGTGGACATGATTATGTTGGGATATCACAATATCTCTCATATTATTAATGCATCTATATATTTGGTAAAGGGTGGAAGGCTCGGCCTTATGCCTGGTGTTTTGTTCCACTCTTGCTGCCCTAGTTTCCGTCATACCGGTGTTATGTTCCCGGATTTTGCGTTCCTTACGCGGTCGGGTGATTTATGGGACCCCCTTGACAGTTTGCTTTGAATAAAACTCCTCCAGCAAGGCCCGACCTTGGTTTTACCATTTGCCTCACCTAGCCCTTTTTCCCTTGGGTTTCCGGAGCCCGAGGGTCATCTTTATTTTAGCCCCCCCGGGCCAGTGCTCCTTCGAGTGTTGGTCCGAACTGAGCTGCCTGCGGGGCCACCTCGGGGAAACTCGAAGTCTGGTTTTACTCGTAGCTAGTCTCATCCGATGTTGCCCTGAGAACGAGATATGTGCAGCTCCTATCGGGATTTGTCGGCGCATCGGGCGGCTTTGCTGGTCTTGTTTTACCATTGTCAAAAAGTCTTGTAAACCGGGATTCCGAGACTGATCGGGTCTTCCTGGGAGAAGGAATATCCTTCGTTGATCGCGAGAGCTTATCATGGGCTAAGTTGGGACACACCTACAGGTTTTAAACTTTCGAGAGCCGTGCCCGCGGTTATGTGGCAGATGGGAATTTGTTAATTTCCGGTTGTAGATAACTTGACACCAGATCCGAATTAAAATGCATCAACCGCATGTGTAGCCGTGATGGTCTCTTTTCGGCGGAGTCCGGGAAGTGAACACGGTTTCTGTGTTATGTTTGACGTAAGTAGGAGTTCAGGATCACCTCTTGATCATTGCTAGCTTCACGACCGTTCCGCTTGCTCTCTTCTCGCTCTTATTTGCGTTGGTTAGCCACCATATATGCTTAGTCGCTGCTGCAACCTCACCACTTTACCCCCTTCCTTTCCCTTTAAGCTTTGCTAGTCTTGATACCCATGGTAATGGGATTGCTGAGTCCTCGTGGCTCACAGATTACTACAACAATAGTTGTAGGTACAGGTTTTGCGATGATCATGACGCGAGAGCGATGTTTGCTTGTTTTTGGAGTTCTTCTTCTGCTTCTTCTTCGATCAGGGGATAGGTTCCAGGTCGGCAGCCTGGGCTAGCAGGGTGGATGTCGTTTGAGTTTCTGTTTGTGTTTCATCCGTAGTCGGATGGTGCTCTTATGTAATATGATGCTGTATTCATGTGGCATTGTATACCTTTTGTATGTATCCCCATCTATTATGTAATGTTGATGTAATGATATCCACCTTGCAAAAGCGTTTCAATATGTGGGCCTATCCTTGGTGGAACTTTCGAGTTCCTTTTGGATAGGGTCGCATATTGGGCGTGACAGGATGACCAGCCAGTGGGCTGGACTGGTTGGGCCGTCCTGGGCCAAAAGGTAAGCGTGTCATTTTTGTTTTATTTTTTAATTTCTGTTTTATTTTTTCTAGGGGCAAAAATGTCCAGTAGGCGCCCAGAAAATGGTCAACGCACTTTGACTAGACGATAACGGCTCGGAGGGGCATTTCTATAAGTGGCACTAACGGCAGAGGGCAAAACTGAGCATAGCCAGAAATTAGGGGCAAAACTGATTAGTGTGTTTGAGTAAGGGGCAGAACTGGAATTGGCCCTAGAAATTTTATTACTCTCCACATAAGCAAATTTATTCTCATGAATAGTAGTGGGAGAAAACTCAACAAAATAACTATCATGGGATTGAAAATTAAAATCATGATGACAAGTTTCATGGTTATTGATACGTCTCCAACGTATCTATAATTTATGAAGTATTCATGTCATGTTTATAATATTTCCACATTATTTTGGTATGGTTTGATTAGAACAAACCCGGACTGACGCTGTTTTCAGCAGAACTACCGTGGTGGTGTTTTTGTGCAGAAATAAAAGTTCTCGGAATGCGCTGAAAATCAAAGGAGATTTTTTTTGGGAAAATATAAAAAATACTGGAACAAAAATCTACCAGAGGGGACTCCCGTGGGCTCCACGAGGGTGGGGGTGCGCCCCTGTGCCTCGTGGACTACCCATGGGGCCCCCTAACTTGTCCTCGACGCCAACCTCTCCTATAAATACCCAAACCTCCAGAAATTAACCTAGATCGGAAGTTCCACCGCCGCAAGCCTCTGTAGCCACGAGAAATCAATCTAGGCCCTCTCTGGCACCCTGCCAGAGGGGGCCATCGTCACCGGAGGCCATGGGGAAGGATCTCGGAGGGGCCATCATCGCCATGAAGGCCAAGGACCAGAGGGGTAACCTATCCCCATCCAGGGGGAGGCCATGGAGGAAGGAGCACAAGCGAAAGAACCTCTCCTCTCTCTCGGTGGCGCCGGAGTGCCATCGGGAGGGAAATCATCGCCGCGGTGATCGTCTTCAACAACATCACCATCATCATCACCATCCTCATCTCTTTTACGCAGTCCACTCTCCCGCACCCTGCTGTAAGCCCTACTTGGACATGGTGCTTTATGCCACATATTATGATCCAATGATGTGTTGCCATCCTATGATGTTTTGAGTAGATATCCTTTGTCTTTGGGTTGATTGATGATCTAGATTGGTATGAGTTGTATGTTTTATTTTGGTGTTCTCCTATTGTGCCCTCCATGTCGCGCAAGCGTGAGGGATTCCCCTTGTAGGATGTTGCAATACGTTCATGATTCGCTTATAGTGGGTTGCTTGAGTGACATAAGCATAAACCCGAGTAAGAGGGTTGTTGTGTATGGGATAAAGGGGACTTGATATGTTAATGTTATGGTTGGGTTTTACCTTAATGATCTTTAGTAGTTGCGGATGCTTACTAGAGTTCCAATCATAAGTGTATATGATCCAAGAAGAGAAAGTATGTTAGCTTATGCCTCTCCCTCATATGAAATTGCAATGACGACTACCGGTCTTGTTAACAATCGCCTAGGATAATTCCGCACACCGACCCATCATTATTCCACACTCGCTATTTATAGTATTTAGTAATATATTCTAACTTTATGATAACAGCACCTACTTTTATATTTTAGCTCTCCGATATCATGCAAAGTTATCCTCTTCATACCCACAACATAGATTTATTTCTCGTTTCTAGTTGGAAGCAAATGTTCGGTGTACGTAGAGTCGTATCAGTGGTAGATAGGACTTGAGAGAATATTGATCTTACCTTTAGCTCCTTGTGGGTTCGACACTCCATACTTATCACTTCCAACTTTGGGAATTGCTACGATGATTCCCTGCACTTGGGGATTATTAGTTATCATTATTCTTTATAGCATACATGCATGTCATCACCATAATCATCATAGATAGCAACTTTGTTGTCATAGTCAATAGAAACCTCTTCCAAAATAGTGGATTCGTCACTAAATAAAGTTATGACCTCTCCAAATCCACTTTCATCAATATAATCATCATAAATAGGAGGCATGCTATCATCATAATAATTTCTCGGGGGTCCATCGGGTGGGGCCACCTAGCCCGGAGGGCCCCGTGGGCTGAAGTGGGAGGGGAACCAGCCCCTAGTGGGCTGGTGCGCCCCCCTCCCCCTTGGGCCCCCCCTGCGCCTAGGGTTGGAAACCCTAGGGTGGGGGCGCACCACTTGCCTTGGGGGGCACTCCACCCCCCCCCCCCCCCCTGGCCGCCACCCCCTTGGGAGATTCCCATCTCCAGGGCCGGCGCCCCCCCCCCCGGGGGGGCTATATAAAGGAGGGTGGAGGGAGGGCAGTGGCACCCTGAGTCTTGGCGCCTCCCTCCCCCTGCTACACCTCTTCCTCCTCCCGCAGTTACTTGGCGAAGCCCTGCCGGAGTACTGCATCTCCACCACCACCACGCCGTCGTGCTGCTGCTGGAGCCTTCTTCCTCAACCTCTCCTTCCCCCTTGCTGGATCAAGAAGGAGGAGACTTCATCCGCTCCGTACGTGTGTTGAACGCGGAGGTGCTGTCCGTTCAGCACTTGGTCATCGGTGATTTGGATCACTGCGAGTACGACTCCATCATCCCCGTTCTCTTGAACGCTTCCGCTCGCGATCTACAAGGGTATGTAGATGCACTCCTATCACTCGTTGCTTAGATGAACTCATAGATGGATCTTGGTGAAACCATAGGAAAAAATTTAATTTTCTGCAACTTTCCCCAACAGTTTCCTCTCTATGTGCTTAAAGTTTTGAAGTTATACTTGTTTTGCCTTCCTATGCTAGTTGATTCCTTTTTCATAAGTTGTGTGCTCAAAAAATCCCTAGGCATAGGAAGTGGGTTAGGTTTAAATGTGCTAGTCATATTCTTCATGATGCTCTCTTTATGTTTCAATTCTTATCTTTTATGTGAGCATCATTGAAATCATCTTGCCTAGCTAAAAGGCATTAAAGAAAAGCACTTGTTGGGAGACAACCCAATATTTACCCTTACAGTTTTTGTGTGTTCACATGATTAAGATACTGTAATAATCATGTTTTATAGATTTTGTTTCAATAAAGTGCCAAGTAAGACCTTTGGGAAGACTTGGGCGAAAGTTATTGTGATCTTGCTGTAAAAACCAGAAACTTTGAGCTCACGAGATTAGCTGTCATTTTTTACAGAAGAGTGATTTTGAGTTGATTCTTTTAGTAGAAGATTAATAGACAAATTCCTCACGTCCAAAAATTTATTTCATAATTTTTGGAGTAGCATAAGTATGGTTGTTGTTCAAATTTGTACAGACTGTTCTGTTTCTGACAGATTCTGTTTTCATTGCCTAGTTTGCTTGTTTTCTAGTTTCTATGGCTTATATTGCTCAACATAATTTGTAGAAATGATATGGTACAGTAGGCATTGTGTGAGAACAATTATGAATCTTGTCTTTGACAGTACCAAAGTGAATGATTTAATCTTCATCATACTAACCCATCTCACGAAGTTCCGTTAAGTTTTGTATGATTGAATTTTTTTCAAGTTTTGAGTGAGATATCGATATGAGAAGAATAAGGAGTGAAAGGACTCTAAGCTTAGGGATGCCCAAGGCACCCCAAGGTAATATTCAAGGAAGACTCAAGCGCCTAAGCTCGGGGATGCCCCGGAAGGCATCCCCTCTTTCGTCGTCAAAACTATCGGTATACCTTACTCGGAGCTATATTTTTATTGGGCACATGATATGTGTTTTGCTTGGAGCGTATTTTCAATTTTACTTGTTGTTTGAATAAAATCATTGGATCTGAAATCTTGAATGAAAAAGAATCCTCCCATGGCTAGTTAATTATTGGACTACTCTTGTTCTTCACTTATATCTTTTGGAGTAGTTTGTCATTTACTCACGTGCTCCACGTATATCCTATGAGTAAATGGTTGAATGAATTGAATATCATAAATCTGAATTTATATATGTTTCATATGCTTATAACATGGGGAGTAATGACTTCACACATAATAAGTATAGGTAGTAAACTTATTGAAAGTTAGCAAACGTAGTATTGGTCACTTGAACAATTCATGAAAGAATATTGAAGGAATAGAGATTACACATATAAATATACTATCTTGGACATCTTTGGTAACTGTGAGCACTCATTAAAATATGTCGTGATAAAAAAGTGATGTTTGACAAGGAAGACAACTTAATGGGTTATGTTTTCCTATATCCGAAATGTTATATTGTCTTGGAACATCCAACATGTTGAGCTTGCCTTTCCCTCTCATGCTAGCCAAATTCTTTGCACCAAGTAGAGATACTACTTGTGCTTCCAAACATTCCTTAAACCAGTTTTGCCATGAGAGTCCACCATACCTACCTATTAATTGAGTAACATCCTTCAAGTTGCCATCATGCATGCAATAAAAATTGCTCCTTAAATATGTATGATCTATTAGTGTGAGGAAAATAAGATTTATACGAACTTGTGATAGGGAAGAAATAAAAGCGAGGAACTACATAATAAAGGTCTTTATCATAAGCGGCAATATAAAGTGGCGTCCTTTTGCATTAAGATTTTGTGCATCCAACCATAAAAACTCATGACAACCTCTGCTTCCCTCTGCGAAGGACCTATCTTTTTACTTTTATCTTCTACACGGGTCATAGTGTTCATCATCTTTCCTTTTTTACACTTTTTCCTTTGGCAAGAACTTTGTGTTGGAGCGATCCGGATACATATATCCACTTGGATGTAGGTTTTCATAAATTATTATTGTTGACAATACCCTTGAGGTAAAAGGTTGGGAGGCGAAATTATAAGCCCCTATCTTTCTCTGTGTCCGATTAAAACTTTGAACCCATAAATATCACATGAGTGTTAGCAATTGTGAAAGATTAAATGATAGTTGAGTATGTGGAGTTTGCTGAATCAAAGCTCTTACATAGACCCTTCCCGAAAATAAGATGAATTGCAATTGTTTGATGACTAAGAGAATGGTTTGTTGGTTTTCAAGAAATTTTATGATCTATACTTTAACATGTGAATAGCTTGTTACTTGATCATGAGAAGTTTTATGAGTTGAGCTACTGTTATGATATATAATTATGCTAGAAAAAGTGATTGAAACTATCATTGATCAAATATAAGCACTTGCTAGCATTCACACTTTATAAATTATTTATTTTATCATTTACCTACTAGAGAACGAGCAGGAAATTAAGCTTGGGGATGCTGATACATCTCCAACGTATCTATAATTTATGAAGTATTCATGCCATGTTTATAATATTTCCACATGATTTTGGTATGGTTTGATTAGAACTAACCCGGACTGACGCTGTTTTCAGCAGAACTACCCTGCTGTTGTTTTTGTGCAGAAATAAAAGTTCTCGGAATGCACTGAAAATCAACGGAGATTTTTTTGGGAAATATAAAAAACACTGGAACAAAAATCCACCGGAGGGGAGTCCCGTGGGCTCCACGAGGGTGGGGGCGCGCCCTTGTGCCTCATGGACTACCCCTGGGGCCCTCTGACTTGTCCTTGACGCCAACCTCTCCTATAAATACCCAAACCTCCAGAAATTAACCTAGATCAGAAGTTCCGCCGCCGTAAGCCTCTGTAGCCACGAGAAATCAATCTAGGCCCTCTCTGGCACCGTGCCGGAGGGGGCCATCATCACCGGAGGCCATGGGGAAGGATCTCGGAGGGGTCGTCATCGCCATGAAGGCCAGGGACCATAGGGGGGAACCTCTCCCCATCTAGGGGGGAGGCCATGGAGGAAGGAGCACAAGGGGGAGAACCTCTCCTCCTCTCTCCCGGTGGTGCCGGAGTGCCATCGGGAGGGGAATCATCACCGCGGTGATCATCTTCATCAACATCACCATCATCATCACCATCCTCATCTCTTTTATGCGGTCCACTCTCCCGCACCCCGCTGTAATCCCTACTTGAACATGGTGCTTTATGCCACATATTATGATCCAATGATGTGTTGCCATCCTATGATGTTTCGAGTAGATATCCTTTGTCTTTGGGTTGATTGATGATCTAGATTGGTATTAGTTGTATGTTTTATTTTGGTGTTGTCCTATTGTGCCCTCCGTGTCGCGCAAGCGTGAGGGATTCCCGCTGTAGGGTGTTGCAATACGTTCATGATTTGCTTATAGTGGGTTTCTTGAGTGACATAAGCATAAACCCGAGTAAGGGGGTTGTTGCATATGGGATAAAGGGGACTTGATATGTTAATGCTATGGTTGGGTTTACCTTAATGATCTTTAGTAGTTGCGGATGCTTACTAGAGTTCCAATCATATTTTCATATGATCCAAGAAGAGAAAGTATGTTAGCTTATGCCTCTCCCTCATATGAAATTGCAATGACGACTACCGGTCTTGTTAACAATTGCCTAGAATAATTCCGCACACAGACCCATCATTATTCCACACTCACTATTTATAGTATTTAGTAATATATTCTAACTTTATGATAACATCACCTACTTTTATATTTTAGCTCTCCGATATCATGCAAAGTTATCCTCTTCATACCCACGACATAGTTTTATTTCTCGTTTCTAGTTGGAAGCAAACGTTCGGTGTACGTAGAGTCGTATCAGTGGCAGATAGGACTTGAGAGAATATTGATCTTACCTTTAGCTCCTTGTGGGTTCGACACTCCATACTTATCACTTCCACCTTTGGGAATTGCTACGATGATTCCCTGCACTTGGGGATTATTAGTTATCATTATTCTTTATAGCATACATGCATGTCATCACCATAATCATCATAGATAGCAACTTTGTTGTCATAGTCAATAGAAACCTCTTCCAAAATAGTGGATTCGTCACTAAATAAAGTTATGACCTCTCCAAATCCACTTTCATCAATATAATCATCATAAATAGGAGGCATGCTATCATCATAATAATTTCTCTCATCAAAACTTGGGGGACTAAAAATATCATCTTCATCAAATATAGCATCCCCAAGCTTATGGCTTTGCATATCATTAGCATCATGGATATTCAAAGAGTCCATACCAACAACATTGCAATCATGATCATCATTCAAAGATTTTTTGTCAAACATTTTATAGAATTCTTCTTCTATCAATTGAGCACAATTTTCCTTTCCATCATTTCACGGAAGACATTATAAAGATGAATAATAGGAGATCACCTCAATTCCATTTTTTATAGTTTTATTTTATTAACCAAACTAGTGATAAAACATGAAACTAAAATATTCAATTACAAGATCTAAAGATATACCTTCAAGCACTCACCTCCCCAGCAACGGTTCCAGAAAAGAGCTTGATGTCTACTACACAACTTTAGTCTTGTAGACTTGTGCTGGGCCTCCAAGCGCAGAATTTTGTAGGACGGTAGCAATTTTCCCTCAAGTGGATGACCTAAGGTTTATCAATCCGTGGGAGGTGTAGGATGAAGATGGTCTCTCTCAAACAACTCTGCAACCAAATAATAAAAAGTCGCTTGTGTCCCCAACACACTAAATACAATGGTAATTTGTATAGGTGCAGTAGTTCGACGAAGAGATGGTGATACAAGTGTAATATGGATAGTAGATATTGATTTTTGTAATAGGAACAATAAAAATAGCAAGGTAGCAATTGATAAAACGGAGCACAAACGGTATTACAATGCTTGAAAATGAGGCCTAGGGTTCGTACTTTCACTAGTCCAATCTCTCAACAATGCTAATTTAATTGGATCATATAACCATCCCTCAAAGTGCGATGAAGAATCACTCCAAAGTTCTTATCTAGTAGAGAACATAAGAAGGAATTGTCTATAGCTATTCTTTCCGATCGATCTATCCAAGAGTTCGTACTAAAATAACACCAAGCTATTCTTTCCGATCAATCTATCAAGAGTTCGTACTAAAATAACACTAAGTTATTCTTTCTGATCAATCTATCAAGAGTTCGTACTAAAATAACACCAAAGTAAATTCAGATTCATAATACTCAATCCAACACAAAGAACCTCAAAGAGTACCCCAAGATTTCTACTGGAGAAACAAAAGACTAGAACGTGCATCAACCCCTATGCATAGATTACCCCAACGTCACCTCGGGAATCTGTGAGTTGAGTGCAAAAACACATATCAAGTGAATCAATATGATACCCCATTGTCACCACCGGTATTCATAGCAAGACATACATCAAACGCTCTGAAATCCATAAAAGTATTCAATCCGACAAAATGAAATCTTAAAGGGAAAACCCAATTCATCACAACAAGATAGAGAGGGAGACACACCATACGATCCAACTATATTAACAAAGCCTGCAATACATCAAGATCGTGCCATCTCAAGAACACGAGAGAGAGAGAGAGAGAGAGAGAGAGAACACATAGCTACTGGTACAAACCCTCAGCCCCGAGGATGGACTACTCCCTCCTTATCATGGTGGCCGCCGGGATGATGAAGATGGCCACCGGTGATGATCTCCCCCTCCAGTGGAGTGCCGGAACGGGGTCTAGATTGGTTTTTCGTGGCTACAAAGGCTTGCGGTGACGGAACTTCTGATCTAGGGTTGCCTCGAGGGTTTTTGGAATATTTGATGATTTATAGGGCGAAGAGGCGGTGAGGGAGGCCACCGAGGTGGGCACAACCCACCAGGGCGCGCCTGGGCCCCCAGGCGTGCCCAGGTGAGTTGTGCCCCCCTCGGGGCACCCCTTTGGTACTTCTCTGGCCCATCCTGTCGTGAGCCCGAGAGGTATATACTTCAGCGTAAAAGGTGGCTCGGTTCCCCATGTTCGGAAGCGCCGCTAAACGGAGTTACACTGCCGGGATGTGCTTCAGCGGTAAGGAAAGGGTGCCCTAGCTCCGCAAGCTTGGGAAATATAAAAAACACTGGAACAAAAATCCACCGGAGGGGAGTCCCGTGGGCTCCACGAGGGTGGGGGCGCGCCCTTGTGCCTCGTGGACTACCCCTGGGGCCCTCTGACTTGTCCTTGACGCCAACCTCTCCTATAAATACCCAAACCTCCAGAAATTAACCTAGATCAGAAGTTCCGCCGCCGTAAGCCTCTGTAGCCACGAGAAATCAATCTAGGCCCTCTCTGGCACCGTGCCGGAGGGGGCCATCATCACCGGAGGCCATGGGGAAGGATCTCGGAGGGGCCGTCATCGCCATGAAGTCCAGGGACCATAGGGGGGAACCTCTCCCCATCTAGGGGGGAGGCCATGGAGGAAGGAGCACAAGGGGGAGAACCTCTCCTCCTCTCTCTCGGTGGTGCCGGAGTGCCATCGGGAGGGGAATCATCGCCGCGGTGATCATCTTCATCAACATCACCATCATCATCACCATCCTCATCTCTTTTATGCGGTCCACTCTCTCGCACCCCGCCGTAATCCCTACTTGAACATGGTGCTTTATGCCACATATTATGATCCAATGATGTGTTGCCATCCTATGATGTTTCGAGTAGATATCCTTTGTCTTTGGGTTGATTGATGATCTAGATTGGTATTAGTTGTATGTTTTATTTTGGTGTTGTCCTATTGTGCCCTCCGTGTCGCGCAAGCGTGAGGGATTCCCGCTGTAGGGTGTTGCAATACGTTCATGATTTGCTTATAGTGGGTTTCTTGAGTGACATAAGCATAAACCCGAGTAAGGGGGTTGTTGCATATGGGATAAAGGGGACTTGATATGTTAATGCTATGGTTGGGTTTACCTTAATGATCTTTAGTAGTTGCGGATGCTTACTAGAGTTCCAATCATATTTGCATATGATCCAAGAAGAGAAAGTATGTTAGCTTATGCCTCTCCCTCATATGAAATTGCAATGACGACTACCGGTCTTGTTAACAATTGCCTAGAATAATTCCGCACACAGACCCATCATTATTCCACACTCACTATTTATAGTATTTAGTAATATATTCTAACTTTATGATAACATCACCTACTTTTATATTTTAGCTCTCCGATATCATGCAAAGTTATCCTCTTCATACCCACAACATAGTTTTTATTTCTCGTTTCTAGTTGGAAGCAAACGTTCGGTGTACGTAGAGTCGTATCAGTGGCAGTAGGACTTGAGAGAATATTGATCTTACCTTTAGCTCCTTGTGGGTTCGACACTCCATACTTATCACTTCCACCTTTGGGAATTGCTACGATGATTCCCTGCACTTGGGGATTATTAGTTATCATTATTCTTTATAGCATACATGCATGTCATCACCATAATCATCATAGATAGCAACTTTGTTGTCATAGTCAATAGAAACCTCTTCCAAAATAGTGGATTCGTCACTAAATAAAGTTATGACCTCTCCAAATCCACTTTCATCAATATAATCATCATAAATAGGAGGCATGCTATCATCATAATAATTTCTCTCATCAAAACTTGGGGGACTAAAAATATCATCTTCATCAAATATAGCATCCCCAAGCTTATGGCTTTGCATATCATTAGCATCATGGATATTCAAAGAGTCCATACCAACAACATTGCAATCATGTTCATCATTCAAAGATTTTTTTGTCAAACATTTTATAGAATTCTTCTTCTATCAATTGAGCACAATTTTCCTTTCCATCATTTCACGGAAGACATTATAAAGATGAATAATAGGAGATCACCTCAATTCCATTTTTTATAGTTTTATTTTATTAACCAAACTAGTGATAAAACATGAAACTAAAAGATTCAATTACAAGATCTAAAGATATACCTTCAAGCACTCACCTCCCCAGCAACGGTTCCAGAAAAGAGCTTGATGTCTACTACACAACTTTAGTCTTGTAGACTTGTGCTGGGCCTCCAAGCGCAGAATTTTGTAGGACGGTAGCAATTTTCCCTCAAGTGGATGACCTAAGGTTTATCAATCCGTGGGAGGTGTAGGATGAAGATGGTCTCTCTCAAACAACTCTGCAACCAAATAATAAAAAGTCGCTTGTGTCCCCAACACACTAAATACAATGGTAATTTGTATAGGTGCAGTAGTTCGGCGAAGAGATGGTGATACAAGTGTAATATGGATAGTAGATATTGATTTTTGTAATAGGAACAATAAAAATAGCAAGGTAGCAATTGATAAAACGGAGCACAAACGGTATTACAATGCTTGAAAATGAGGCCTAGGGTTCGTACTTTCACTAGTCCAATCTCTCAACAATGCTAATTTAATTGGATCATATAACCATCCCTCAAAGTGCGATGAAGAATCACTCCAAAGTTCTTATCTAGTAGAGAACATAAGAAGAAATTGTCTGTAGCTATTCTTTCCGATCGATCTATCCAAGAGTTCGTACTAAAATAACACCAAGCTATTCTTTCCGATCGATCTATCAAGAGTTCGTACTAAAATAACACTAAGTTATTCTTTCTGATCAATCTATCAAGAGTTCGTACTAAAATAACACCAAAGTAAATTCAGATTCATAATACTCAATCCAACACAAAGAACCTCAAAGAGTACCCCAAGATTTCTACCGGAGAAACAAAAGACTAGAACGTGCATCAACCCCTATGCATAGACTACCCCAACGTCACCTCGGGAATCTATGAGTTGAGTGCAAAAACACATATCAAGTGAATCAATATGATACCCCATTGTCACCACCGGTATTCATAGCAAGACATACATCAAACGCTCTGAAATCCATAAAAGTATTCAATCCGACAAAACGAAATCTTAAAGGGAAAACCCAATTCATCACAACAAGATAGAGAGGGAGACACACCATACGATCCAACTATATTAACAAAGCCTGCAATACATCAAGATCGTGCCATCTCAAGAACACGAGAGAGTGAGAGAGAGAGAGAGAGAGAGAGAGAACACATAGCTACTGGTACAAACCCTCAGCCCCGAGGATGGACTACTCCCTCCTTATCATGGTGGCCGCCGGGATGATGAAGATGGCCACCGGTGATGATCTCCCCCTCCAGTGGAGTGCCGGAACGGGGTCTAGATTGGTTTTTCGTGGCTACAAAGGCTTGCGGTGACGGAACTTCTGATCTAGGGTTGCCTCGAGGGTTTTTGGAATATTTGATGATTTATAGGGCGAAGAGGCGGTGAGGGAGGCCACCGAGGTGGGCACAACCCACCAGGGCGCGCCTGGGCCCCCAGGCGTGCCCAGGTGAGTTGTGCCCCCCTCGGGGCACCCCTTTGGTACTTCTCTGGCCCATCCTGGGTGTTCTGGTCCAAAAAAAATTCTCCAAAAATTTTCGCTGCGTTTGGACTCCGTTTGATTTTGATTTCTTGCGATGTAAAAAACAAGCAAAAAAACAGCAACTGACACTGGGCACTATGTCAATAGGTTAGTCCCAGAAAATGATATAAAGTTGCTATAAAATGATTGTAAAATATTCAAGAATGGTAATATAAGAGCATGAATACTTCATAAATTATAGATACGTTAGAGACGTATCAGCTGGCCACCATCGTTCTAGAGGACAGCGAGGAGGAAGTGAAGGTGGATGTTGGCAATGCCGAAGCGGTCGAGATGGTGGTCAGGGTTCCTGAACCTGGCTGCTCTACAATACGCTGGAGGTCGACGAGGACTAGCGTCAAGGCTACCGCCGCTCGAAGCGCATCCTAGCTCATCGTGTGTAGTAAAATCAAGGGATTTGAGGGGATTGTCATCTATTTAACCCCCTTTTAGTCGAAATCCTTCCCAATCCAATTGTACGAACTAATCAGACATGCCATAAATCGATCTCCTTCCATTTAATTGATGCTTAAATCGACTTCTCTCCGTTTAATCGATGCCTATATCGTTCTCCGTGAAGACGTGAAGAGGGGGCTTACCACCATTGACAAAGGTGTGTGTGTGTGTGTGCGCGCGTGTGCAAGGGGGGGGGGGGGGGGTCGGTGGGTGCTGAATCGATGGTGAACCCGATGTGCACCGCTGGTGCTCGCTGTCCAGATCTTTCCTCATAAGATGGTCGCCGCCGCCGTCTCATAAGGAAACAGCGAGGCGTCTCCCGCGTGCGTGGAGCCGCCTGTAGCCACGTGCGGTTGTTTGCATAGCTTAGGCCTGGCTCGCTGAAAAGGGCCGATTCGACCATTCCTCCCGAGACAGGCCCAACGGTTTCATGCAGGCCAAGCAACCAAACGGACGATTTTTGCACCTCCGCGCGCGGAGGTCATGTGGCCTACCAAACATGCCGGTCAGTGAACTGAAATGTTCGTAGAGTAATTTTGCTTTGCTCCTCCTAAAAAAAAGTAATTTTGCTTTGCTTTGCTTTGTACTGGTACGTGGTTTTCGGGGTCCATTCATGCATGTGTGGCCGCACTAGGCTCGTAGGTAGGGGAAGAGTAGAGGTCGTAGAGCGGGGGAGTATCTCATCACATCTCTTATGCCTGCCCTGTGTCCGCGGGGAGATCTGGTTGGTCCCCTAGGGTGGCAGGAAGGGTCTGGATCTGCACCGGCGTGGGTCAGGCCGTGACTGACAGGACAGCCTCTCCATCCGTCCATCCATCATTGCCAAGTCATGTGATCCGCGTAACTCACCCGCCGTAATCTCTCCCCAAATCTCCGCCGATGAGCGCCAGATGCGGTTTGCAGATGCAGATCCCAATCCCTGCCATGCCATGCCATGGCATCACCCGCAAAGCATGCAGCGGTAGGACGGCACGACCGAAAGCCTGAATAAACTGCAATGCACATGGACTGACAGACGCCGGCCGGGATGCGCCCTGCTCACTCACTGCTGTCCTACGTTCTCCAGGCGCGCGGGGGGTCGGGCTGGTGCCGCACGCCGCCGCCGCAGAGGCGCACGCAGAGCAGAGCGCCGCAGGTGAGGTGAAACGGGATGATAATCTGAATGTTTTGCAGGGGAATCAATCAATCACATGGTGACTTTTACGTGGGGGTTATATTATGCTCGCTGGCTCTGGCTAAGCTTTCCGGTGCGTGCGTGCCGGCCCAGATCGGCCACTTTACTGCCGGCCTGCACCAGCGCGATTTGGTTTGGTTGGTCTCCACCTGCCGCCGATCGATCGACGGAGCGCAGAGGCCGTGCGTGCGCCCCCACCGCCCGCCCGCCCGCCCGCCCTGACGCCGACGACGGAGCGGTCATTTTCCTAAGCTACGAAACGCCCATCCATGGCCATGGCCATGGCCGTAATAATGCGGTAGCAAACACCGTCGAACGGCAAAGGGGGCACGCCCGCCTTTCTGTTTGTCTCTTTGCCTCTTTCTTTCTCTCCGCGGGGACGCCACAAAAGGGGTTTTGTCGTGAGCTCCGCAGTTATTAGTTACTTACTGCATATGGTTAGTAGCACTAGTAGAATGGAGGAGCATATGCTGAATTCTGCCGGCGTTATGCTACTGGGGATCCGGTGACTACTGTCAGGGTAAGTTTTGCGGCTGTGGTGAGTGGACAAGTGCAGTGCTGTCAGTCACTCGGTCAGGGTCCAGGTTGAGAGACAGAGATTACTACGGCGGCAAACCAAGCAGATCTACCCAGTCAGGGTCAGGTCACTGTACAGGTGCTCCGTTTTTGAATTTTGAACAGTGTAATTACATGTGCTGGATTGGTTAGGCAGTTAAGGCGGGATAAATGTGGGACGGTTATTAAGCAGAAACAAACCACCGTGAGAGCTCTGGACTGCAGTTCAAGTCCCAAACAGGTAAATTCTGAAAATTGCTTCAGTCAGAAAGAAAAAAGACACTGAAGAATTCTGAAGGCTGCTTCGGCCAAACCTTTTGACACCATTCCTGATCTGAATTATCGGCTCGCCTTAGAGTTCATAGCGATTCTCCACGGCGGCGCCGGCGACGGCGGCCCTGATCTGAAGAGCTTTTGCTCCGAAACCAGCTAAGCTCTCGGGTCAGGTGTTGTTTCCGGCCGGCAATTCCGCTTGTGTTCTGAATTTTTCCATGAACAGCCAGTGGACGTACAATTTGGTTGGTGTTCTGAATTTCCCATGAACAGCCCGTGGATGGGCAATTCAGCTCTTGTTCTGAATTTTCCATAGACAGAGCGTGGATGGATGAACAATTCAGAATTGGGACAAGACGAGAATTGCCCAGAGAGGACAAACGCAACTGTAAAAGGGTAGGATTCAGTTCATCAATTGGAAGAAACAAGCGACCGAAAGCAAGATCCGGAGAAGGCAAAATTGCCAGGCGAGGATATCCTCATGGACTGTACCTGAAGGCAGCATTTACGATGGCCGAATTCAGGCCATCCTGTTGCCGAATTTAGGCCAGGTAAATCCCTGGCGCAACTGCCGTGGACTTGCTCGAACGGGACAAGGCAATTAACGCCGCAATTCTCCACCCACCCCGCACGGCGCAATCCACGTGCCTGATGGCTCAAGAACGCCTGCCAAGAGAATTCCCTGAATTTCGCTAAATTGGGAAGCAGAAGAGCAAAATTCAGAGCAAACACGCATAATTCAGGCGAACAAACACATAATTCGAAGCAGAGGCGCGTAATTAAGACGAACAGACGCATCATTCAGACCAGCAGACCCATAATTCAGAGCACGGACACACAATTCAGGCCAGCAGACGTATTATTCAGGGCAGCAGACTCAAAATTCAGAGCACGGACGCACAATTCAGGCCAACAGATTCAGAATTCAGAGCAAAAACGCAAAATCCAGGCAAACAGACGCACAATTCAGACCAAAGACTCATAATTCAAGCAGACAAACACACAATTCAGAGCAAAAACGCATAATTCAGGAAAACGGACGCGAAATTCTCGGAGCAAAGACACACAGCTGCAACCCACGTCGCCGGGCAGAGCCCAGAACACAAGAGGCGGGCATGGTTTCCATGGGCTTTCTTGAACCATCAACAGGCGGAGGCGGCCGAAGACAAGGCAGCAGCGCCACGATCCGGGGAGTCCCCCGTCCCCGCGAGTTCACAGTTCAAGAAAGCCTGTGGAGAGCATGCCCGCGCATCTTAATTTCCACGCCATGATTCACATCGCGGCAAGCACCGAAAGAGGAGGCTAGAGGCGTAGGAAGAGGCCGGCCGGAGAGGGGGAGGAGGAAGATGCAGCAGCTAGAGGTGGTTGCGGGAGGAGTGAGAGCAACGGCCCACGGAGCAGGGGATATAAATAGAGCAGAGAGGTGAGAGGAGGGAGGGCACGGACCGGTGTAGAGAGAGGAGAGTAGTGGCAGTGCCAGCAGCAGCGGCCGGGGCAGGCTCATGGAGGGTGGCCGGTAGATGGAGCCCCACGCACCCCACGTCCTCACCCCACCCCACCCCGTGCCGTCCGTCCCGCCTCCCTCTTCCCCTCCTTTTCCGTGCGGCTGCCGGCACCGCACCGCACCCGCCGGGAATATTAATCCCCATCCGTCCCATCCACCCATACATACATACCGGATCATCATCATCCGTCCCGTCCCCCAAGCCTACTTCTTCTTCAACCTGTCTCCTCGACCAATCTCCTCCCATCTTCCTTGCATCTTCTTTTATCGTCGATAGATCCTTCAATTTCCGGGACGACACGTACGAAGAACTGCATGCATCTACCAGTGGATGGATACTGAATTACTAAGGGGCCGTTTGGTTACCTCCATCGTTTTTAAGCACTTTGCATACTTGTCCCACTTGAGCCTGGTTGAACTAATGCAGGTAAAAAAACAACATCATCTGCACTTAGTTTGGTTGCCTGCATATAGGCCGTCTACATTAGAGAGCATTGTTTGCCTGTTGTTTGCTTGTGGGCTGATGAAAATGCCCGGTGTTTGGTTGCATACATGCAACATGATTAAAAGTTAAAACCTACGCATGACACACAATGTTACAGTAGAGTTCTTGGCAGTGTGCCCGCGATGGCGGCATCAGTGTAGGGCAAGGACGAGGTGAGCGAGAGCGACGGTGCCATGCACAACATGGCGTCCATCCGACAAGGTTGACAGCTACACATAACACTAGCGACGCCATGACGATGGGCAGAAAAGGATGGAGGAAAAATGCAGTTTGCACGCCATGGCCGCGTCATTGTAGGAGGACGCGGAAGAGGAGCCCAAAAGAACAACGCTGGCGACGACGCTGGTGTAGTAGGATGCGAGCGAGGAGATCGAGAGGAATGACACCGGCGATGGCTCAGTGTAGCAGCACGTGAAAGATAAGACAAACCGGAATGTCAACCGCCCGATGTAGTAGGACGCAGGAGAGGGGGTTGAGAGGAACGACGCCGGTAGTGGCACTAGTGCAACAACACGCGGGAGCGGAGACCGAGAGGAACAAAGCCGACGGTGACACAAGTGTGGCAGGACAAGGGAAAGGAGACTGAGATTAAGGAGTGTCAGTAACATAGATCACACATACGCATATGTACGTTCCATGAGGAAGAGGTTAGATCTACTCGTCTACGATCTCGAAACAGAAAATATGCAACACGAAAGTCATGTGAAACTGCAAGATGGAGCTACTAGTCAAAGGAAATTTCAAACGGTCGCTTGTGCGCGATGAATTTGACAAAATTCATCCAAAACAGCTCCAAACATAAACACATAATTGATTATTTAGGGTCACTACAAACCGATTGTCTGAATGGACCCATAATATCGATGTGCAACTTTTACGTGTAAAGCTTACCTCGAATCGAAGCACCGTTGTGTAAATTGGAAGGGACAGAAAAAACGAGATTAGAGAAAGAGTTTAGTGAAGGTGGAAGAAGAAACAATGTACATGGTGTATATGGCTGCATCCTCTCATGTAAGAGGACCCACCACGTGTGCTCGAGGTGGCTTGACTCAGCCTGTCTTGCTGAAAACTGTAGATTCGGCTGTTGCTAACGGGGCTGACTCGGGGTGCTTTAAGTTACGTGCGGGCTGACTTTTGTATGCGTTCCAGCCAACCAAATGAATCAAATTCTTCTCGCACGGTCTGATTGGAACGGATGCGGGCAACCAAACACGCCCTTATTTACTGGTCGTCCAACCAACCAACCACTTAGCACGCGGTGAGCCATGAGCGGCTGCATGCATGGCTGTGGGCGCATGTATGAATGTATATGCTTGCTACGTACTCCACCACGGAGCTGTGGTCGGTACGTCGTCTGCCTGCTCCATCCATGCATCCGACCATATACATCATGCATGTGCGCTCGATCAGATTCCGATCGGCCGATCGGCCGGCCAGAGCCTAGCTAGCTACGGCGTACGTACGTACGTTCGGGTCCGGGGCGTAGTCTAGCTAGCTTCTTGTCGATCTGGATTCTCGAGTCGAGTGGATGCATGGCCTCCATCGACAGGCGATGCGCGGTGTCAGGCATGAGTAAATCGGAGATATATATACGTGCATGTGCATGCATGGGCGCAGGATTTTCGTCGCCATTTTCGGCCCATTGCGTGGACAGGCGTACGTACGACAGTATCGGGGGGGCCTTCCCTTCATGCATGCAATGCAGCGGGCGCGCGTGAAGCCCGTCGGTGGGTGGATATGTGGATGGACGGATGTTTGTCAGCCGGCCGGACTCGTCCACGACACTTGACACATACCGCTGCATGCGCTCTTATTACTTATCGTCTGCACAACGCAAAGATAAATGTGGTACTAGTACACTACTCGATCCATGCTACGTACGTACAGACAGACAGAAGAAGACGTGTATATGTGTATGCAAGTGCAGTAGATGCATATGTGAGTGTGACAGCAGGTTTCTAGATCTGCCAATTCTCGTCACGTCTCACATGTGTACACTAGCTAAGCTAAGCTAGCTAGCAGCCCATGCTCGCCGTATGCTGCTAAAACACATACGTACGCACGCCTCTGCGATGTGCCATCGATTATCCATCTCGCTTACATATGATCAGATTTCAGCACCATTATCAACTTCTAGCTGATTACGTAAAATACTGACTACGTACTCCCTCCGTAAACTAATATAAGAGCGTTTAGATTACTAAAGTAGTGATCTAAACGCTCTTATATTAGTTTACGGAGGGAGTACCTAAGAGGGCCTTTTTCTCTAAAAAAAGTACCGACTACGTACCAGTACAGTGTTAAGTATACTACTCCCTCCGTTCCGAAATATAATGCGCATAGATTCAGGCTCTAATACCAACGCATGCGCTGGAGGTTAGCTTTGGACGAGAATAACCTTACTTCTTCGTCTGTCCCGTACCCTCGCATACACAACTAGTACTAGTACTAGCTACAGCAAACACCGGCGTGGGCATGCAGCCAGGGACGCGCTGACGCCGGCCGTGTACGCAGAGAAGCTGGCCGCGGGCGCGTTGACGGCGGCGGAAGGGAAGAATCCAGCCAAGGGCACGGTGACGCCCGCCCCCGGAGGCGGAAGGGAAGAAGCTGGCCGCAAACGCGGTGCCGCTTGCCGTGGGCAGTATACGCGGTGATGCTGACCATGGACACGGAGAAGCAGAGCCGGGACACTGGCCACTGTCGCGGACGCGGTGCTGCTGCCCGCCTGCGGTGGACGCGGTGGATGCCGGCTGCCAGTGGAGGACGCGGAGAAGGCGGCCAAGGACACGGTGACGCCGGGCGCTGGCAGCAGACGCGGAGTAGGCGGCCACCTCGCCACCGCAATCTCCTGAATCCGGCCGGCACAGAGGAAAGGCGGCCAACCCAGAGCTCACAGGAGGTCTTCAGCGGCACACCTGACCGCTTCGCCACATCAATCTCCTGGATCCGGCCGGTCGGAGAGGCATGCGCAGGCGGCGACGAAGGCAGGTGACCCCGCGGCCTCGGGCCACTACCGGCACACGCACCGGAGGCCGAAAAAGCCAGGACATGCTCAAGCATGTCCTCGTGGAGCTGCGCAATCTTAGGTGCCGCCGCTATGTCCGCTCCAAGATCCAGCCGCCGTGGTCCAGCCGCCGTGGTCCTGGGCCGTTGCTTCTTGTCGCCGGAGCAGGGGAACGGGAGGCGATGGCGTATGTGGTCCTCGTCGCTGCTGGTCCAATCCCGACTCCGGCCGCCTGCGATGCGTGTTGTGTGTGGGAGGAAGGGGATAAAGGCCATGCGTGCGTCCGTGCAGTTGCGGGGTTAGTTTCGTCCATAAGAGCACAAAGTTGCTTATACGCACTACAAAGTGGAATATCGCTAAAAAAATTATGCGCACTACAAACTGGAATGGAGGGAGTATTAGCAACCATCACATGGAGTCAGTGAACACACCGCAGAGATCCACCTACCAACCACGAGGAGCAGCAGAGATCGACGTCCAACAGGCAGCAGGCAGCAGGCAGCAGGCAGGAAGGCACACATCCTCCTACCAAATTCTTCCAAAATCGATCACGCGAGATCGAGAAACCTTGGCACCAACAGCAACAGGTTATTTTTCTCCTCGAGCCCTTCCGACGATGGATGGCTTGTCGTGCAGCCTGCCTAGTGGTGGTGGGCACGGCACGGCAGCGCGCGCTTCGTTGTCGTGTCTCCCAGCGCCTGCGTGCATGTGCCGCATGCCCAGCACACCAATGAATCAATCACCATCGCCAATCAGACAACCTGCCCCAGCAGCAAGCCCGCACTTTGTCATAATATAATTATAACCCTCCCTGTTTAACTTACTACGTCTCCACTGTCATGGCCATGTGTTCGCAGCCTAGCTGCTGAATCCTCATCATCTGGACTCATTCTGGACCTTGGTAAATTAGTTTAAGCTGGCCTGCAACTGCAAGGCTGCGACCTGCATGCCTACTTGAGGAAAATGACAGGCTAATCATGGCCCTGACCTGAGCCGATTAACTATGCAAATGCAGATCATGCGGCTAGGTGCTTTAACTTGTACGCAGAGTACTAAAGAAGATCTCTGGACCACGTGTAGTGTCAGTCAGTCGGGGAAACGGACAGGCCCTGTACATGCCCGTAACTTGAGATCGAGAGGGCACAGTGCCGCTTAACTGAAGCCACTGTTTGAAAACCGTTTTTTCCCTCGCAAAAAGGTACAATGTCAAAACCTGCCGCAAGTACCGTGGCCATGTTAGTATATACCGTGAGCGTATGGGACAAAATTACTGTTCTGACCCTTAAGGCAAACAAAATCCCGATTTGACCTCGTTTCGAAAAAAAATCGTTTCTGATCTTTTTTGGTGACGCCAAGGTCCCTGGCGTCTGGCCCCTGGCCCGCACTGCCCGCCTGCCCGTTGAACTGCTGACGTGGCAAAGGGGCCAGACGCCAGGGACCCTGGCGTCTGGCCCTGGTAACTGGATAACCCTTCGGGAAAGTGTGTGGGACCCACCCCACACACTTTCCCCAATCCAGCCCGAGCTTGAAGAAGATTTGCTGCCCCCCCCCCCCCCCCCCCCACTCTCTCTCACCCCTCAAGCTCCCCCCTCAAATCCTCCCCAAAAGGTGCTTCCCTTAGGTGGATCTTTCCATCACTTTGTTGCTTGTGGTAATCTCCCTCAAATCATCCAATTATTTTTTGTCAAATCTTGTTATTTTGGTTGCATTTTATACATGTTGGTTGAACCCTCTAGTTCATGTTTTCTCCCTTATGTTAGTGTGAATGGCTTGGTTAACTTTGATAATATAGTGCTATGCATGGTGTGTAGTAGGAATATATGATTGTTGAGTTGAAAGATCGGGGGTTAGGGTTAGTTAGTGATTAGGGTTAACTTTGCTTAGTGTGTGTTAATTATTGATACTTTTGTGGACATCACCAATAATTTAGTCTTGATATGATTTGGATATAATTAGATGTATTTGGATAAACACACCAATTCTCATTGAAGTCTTAAATGCATTCATGTAATTTTTAGATGGAGAGACTTGTTAATGTTCATTACATGGACAAGGAGGCATTCTTGAGTAACAATGCCGACACGGGTGAGGAACCATTGGTTTTTGATACAAGCCCTAGCTATGAGGATGTTGTTGCAAAAGTGAGACAAGTCTTAGAGTGGATGGACACCAATGTTGATGTTAAGTTAATAGGAAGGTATGATGTTGGAGTTGGAGCCAAATCTCGCTTGAAGAGTATGCCTATCACCTCGGATTTGCATTGGGATGTATACAAGGAAAAAGTATCCCAATCGGAAGACAAGTCACTTGAATTGTTTGCCGCCAAGGTTGAATCTCCTCGGTTTACCTTTGATTTGAACCGGCATGTCTCTTCCCCAATGGATGACATGAGCGAGAGGACAATGGTGCCACTTGTTGAGCATAGGGTTGTGGTTGATGCCCCCAATGTTTATCCCCCACCACGTCCCCGTGTAGCATCTATCAAAGCAAATGATGTTGAGTTGTATGCCCCCAATGCTTCTAGCCAAGCAAATGAAGTTGAGGTGATTGCTAGTGACGAAGTAATTCAAGAGGATGAAGATGCTTATGATGACGACGAAGAGCAAGAGGAAGGGTTTCATGGCAATGATGTTGGTGACTTGGATGTGTACATAGCGCAAAAGGACATGGATCGTGACTTGCCTTTTAGGCGTCAATATGCGTATGACTCGGATGACGAGGGTCCAGTTGAACAGTTGGACGAGGATGGATTCACAAAGGAGGAGAACCAAATCCACTTTGAGCTGACGGGCTTACAAAAACTCACTTGTTTAAAGATCTCAGCCTTGCCCATAAAGCTGTTGTTGACGGTGGAATGAGAATGACGGCGATTGAGCCAACACCATGCTCGGATACAGGAGAACCAAGGGTGGAGAATGAGGACGAGAATGCTTATTTGAAGAAAGGATTGAAGTTTCTGAGCTTGCCTATGCTGAAGTTTTGGTTGGCTGACTATGCCATTCGAAACCATAGGCCAATTTATGTTGAGCACCCCGACATGAAGTTGCGTTACACCGTGGTGTGTGAGCAAAAGGAATGCACATGGAAGGTTCGTGCAAGAAAGCTTAAAGAAACCGAAGAATGGGTGTTAAAAAGTTGTGATACCACTCATAGATGCAAACCGCCATCGAAACGACTTAGAAAGACACACCGTCAACTCACATCTGAGTATCTTGGATACAAATGGATGAAAGACATAGCCTTTGATCCCACTGTGAAAGTGAGGTTTCTCATGCGGACGGTGAAAAAACAATTTGGTTATGAAGTCAAGTATGGGAAGGCATGGAAGGCAAAGGCAAATGCTATTAGGATGTTGTACGATGGATATCAAGAGGCATACAACCAGCTCCCAAGGTTGTTGGCCGCGATTGCACAAAGGAACCCGGGCATGTTTCATGTGGTCGAGGATCACGAGGGAGTGTTCCACCGTGCCTTCTGGAGTTATGGACAATGTGTGGAGGCGTTTCAGCATTGTCGTCCGGTCCTGTCTATAGATGGCACGTTCTTGACCTGTAGATATAAGGGCACACTAATGGTAGCAATGGCGCACTCATCAAACGACAACGTGTTGCCGTGTGCATTTGCTTTGGTGCCTTCCGAGCACCAAGACAACTGGGAGTGGTTCATGGGTCATGTTAGGAACAACGTGATTGGGGCTAGGGAGGTATGCATCATATCGGACCGGCATCATGGCATACTCAAGGCAATGGACATTGTTATTCCAGGATTTCCAAAGCTTCACCACAGATGGTGCATGAGGCATTTCGTGGCCAACTTTTACCGGGCATGTAAGAGCAAGGAGCTCAGCAAAGACCTTACCCATGTATGTGTGGCCTTCACCACCCAAGGTTTCGATGCTCGGTACAACAAACTCTTTGCAGCGGTGAACGAAGGGGGAAAAGACTTCTTAACTAGGAATTTAAGCGAGAAGCACAAGTGGGCACGCGCTCATGACGATGGTGGTTGGCGATATGGCGACATGACGAGAAATCTCGTAGAATGTTTCAACAATGTGTTGAAGGGTGCTCGTGCTTTGCCGGTGACTGCAATAGTGGAGTACACCTTCTTCAAGCTTAATGAGTACTTTCAGAGGCATTCTGAAGAGACTGCAAAATGGATAGGTGAAAAAAAGGATTATCCAGAAAAGGTTGATGAATGGTTGCAGTTACAAGCAAGCAAGTCTTCACGGCAACAAGTTATCATATTCGATAGACTTGAAATGATCTATCAAATTGATGAGCCAGGTGGCACAACACGAGATGGTAGACAATATGGTGGTGCTGCATTTGAGGTGAAACTGAAGACTCAGTGGTGCCAGTGCGAGAGGCCTAGTAAGTATCATTTGCCATGCTCGCATTTGATAACGGCAGCGAAGGCGAGAAACATACATGTTAATGATGGAAAAACCGTGAGGATGCAAGAGTTCCATGTGGAAGCTACTAGGTTGACATGGGCGCCAAGATTTCACCCTTTCTTCGACCAATCACAGTGGCCTGAGTACCATGGCCCTCATATTAGGCCAGACCCTCTTCTGAAGGTGGAGACGAAGGGTAGAAGGAGAACTAAGAGGTTCAGGGGTGATATGGATGACCTGGCTGGATACACTGGCATGAAACAATTTGGTAGCGGTCATTTCATGGAGGCTCCTGACATTATCAACTGTGGGGTGTGCGGTGAAGGGGGACACAATGAGCGGACATGCAAAAATAAGAAAACCAAAAAAAGAAAAACAAGTCATGGAGGCGGCACCGATGGTGAAAGAGGTGGAAGAGGTGACGGTGGTGGTGGTCGAGGAAGCACGAGTGTCAGAGGTGGTAGTGGTGGTCGTAGAGGGAGCACAAGTGCTAGAGGTGCTAGTGTTCCTAGAGGGAGCACAAGTGCTAGAGGTGGTGGTCGAGCTAGCACAAGTGCTAGAGGTGGTGGTCGAGCTAGCACAAGTGCTAGAGGTGGTGGTCGAGCAGGCACAAGTGCTAGAGGTGGTGGTGGTCGAAGAGGAAGCACAAGTACTAGAGGTGGTCGTAGAGGAATGGTTGATAATGGATCGGCCTTCGGTTATTTGCTTAATCCAGATGGTTGATCTAATAATAATGGTATATTATTTGTTCATACAATTCCTAGCATTTATTCATTTACTGTATTTACGCATTTGCTCTCTTTATGTCTTGTGCTAACAATTGTTCTTTTTGTAGGCATGGCTTCATCCGGTTCCAGGACGAGGCCGGCGTGCGCAGACCAAGAGGACATATGCCGAAGACGTGGTTGCAGGCCAGTTTGGACAAGGAGAAGGAGAAGGATGTGCCCACACCACCATGTTGGTGTGGTGATGTTTGCAAGCTGAAGGTGTCCACTGACCGCAACAAGTCATGGACAGAAGGTAGAAGGTTTTTCGCGTGTCCCAACTATGCACATGATCGTCGAAGGCCAACTAACGCATATGACATACCACCAGTATGTTAGGTCTACATATAAAAAACATCAACAAGTTGTCACTCATATGTCTAACAAAATCATGGTTTATATGTAGTCCCCTCCTCCACTTTGCAAGTACTTCACTTGGATAGATCACGAGGTACCAAAAGATGTCCAAGAGGACCAACGTCGAGATTGGTTACGGAGGCAGCGCCTATTCGCGGAGTCCTATGCACGGGGATTGGAGCGGGAGCGTCGTGAGAAGGAGGCTCATGAGCGCAAGATGCGTGAGCAAGAGATGGCACGCAAAGAGAAGGCGGCTCGTCAAGAAGAGAGGGCAAGAAAACTTGCAAGGGCTCGCGATGCACGAGAGGAGGACGAGGCACGTGACAAGAAGGGAAAGTGGCCCGGTACTACTCAGTAGACAAATGGAAAGGCACCGGCGTCGATGATGAACTGTCAAGACTTTGTTTAATGTATGAACTTATTATTCGAGACCTTGTGTGGTCATGAACTATTTCTGTCATTCGAGACTATTTGAGATTATGTGCAAACTATGTTCGTCATTCGAGACTAGTTAGTATGCTTTGTTCATATTTTTGGTTGAGACTAGCATGCTTTGTTCATATTTAACAGTGTTTGCTAGTTGCTAAGCAAAAACTTTAACAAGCTGTGTGCAAAAACACCAGGCCCACACCCAGACGCCAGGGTCCCTAGCGTCTGGCTAGCTTTGCTCGCGCAGGTGACCAGACAGGCTGTCTGGTGTGTTTGATGGACAACCAGACGCCAAGGTGCATGGCGTCTGCCTCCCACACCCAAACGCCAGGAACCCTGGCGTCTGGCTTGCTTTGCTCGCGCAGGTGACCAGACAGGCCGTCTGGTGTGTCGCGCAGGTGAGCAGACGTGTGTTTGATGGACATCCAGACGCCAAGGTCCATGGCGTCTGGTTGTCCATATCCAGACGCCAGGGACCCTGGCGTCTGGCTTGCTATGCTCACGCAGGTGACCAGACTACACCAAGTTCATCGAAACAAACTAGAACAAGCTCATTGAAACAAACTACAACAAGCTCACTTCTTCCTTCCTCTCTTCACGATATCTGCAAGTGTATGCTCCTCCTCTTCGCTAGCCTCATGCTCCTCCTCTTCGCTAGCCTCCTCCGCCTCTGCATCAATGTTGGACTTATATCTTTGCATTCCCGTAGGCATAAATTGATGAGGATACTCCGGACTATGGAATTGAGTGTTTCATATCTTCTTTCTACCTTTCTGGCCCGGTGTCTTAGCTATTGCTTTGCCTTTTTTAGAGCGGGCATTGCCTTGTGTCGGTTGTGTAACCTGTGATGGTTGTGGAGCATCAACATCATACTCATGATCCTCTTGATGTGTTGCATCATACTCATGCTCATCATGATGTGTTGGCTCCTCTTGATGTGCTGGCTCCTCTTCATTGACCTCCTCCTCTATGTCCTCTTCGTTCTGGACATAACGCCGTTTATTAGCTCTGGCGGCGCGGCTACCTGGTGCATACACGTCACTGGACTGAGCACCATGACAAGAAAGCATAGCTGCCATCTTATGGAACCGCTTCTTGAACTTCTGCGACAACACAAAATATGCTATGATATGAGATGCAAATAACTAATCCGCGAAAAGAAACTTTTATAATATATTGCGACTAACCTCCATCATGCTCCTAAGAGTCCTCTCAGATAATGCACCACCAGGTGGATGACTCAGTGCAACATTGGCATCGTTGACGCATAGAAGCAACTCTCTGCCCTGCAATTCATGAACACACCAAACTTATGTATTTGAAAGAAGACAACATGATGCAAGTATGTTAGAATAGGTCAAACAGACTACCATTTTGTCATGCATCGGTGCGTAGTCAACATGAGCCCCTCTGGTGTCTCTCACAGCCGTGTTGAAGGTATGATAACCTTCTGCAGTCTCCGGGTCTTCAGACACCAACTTCGACCATTCCTCGTGAGTCCAACCTGGCTTCAGCTTTAACCGGTAACGATCCGCATACCACACTTGATACTTCTGATATGCTGACTGATTGTGAGGTCTATTCTCTGATTGCACTAACGTGTCTCTTTGATTTCAAATTTCTATCCACGCACGGTGTTTGTTTGCCCAATCCGATATATCCTGATTGTTCCTTCAATCGAACCTACAAATGATGCACGGGACAAAGCATTAGCAAACATTGACTTATTCAATGCTCTACTACATACTCAAGGCATGCTTGCTTACCGATGCAGAGATAGCATTTCCTCCTTGCTCTCCTCAATTGGAATACCTTGTCTTTTTCCAAATTGTCTTGTCACACGGTCTACAAAGTGCCACTCGACTGCGAAGAAGCATATCATTGGGCACCTCGCCCGCCAAAGATGGCTATCACGCGTGCACATCTCATTAAGATCAAAGTCACGATCTTCCACATAAGGCAACCAATGTACCTGCAAAACAAAGAGATACATTGTTAGCTACATAAGTTTCATTCTTGACTAAATTTTATCTCATCGAACTTCTCAAAACCTGCTCAGCAGTCAAGGTGTCCAGCTCGTTCATATAGCACTTGTATCGCACATGCGAGCTTCCTGTGTAGACTGTCACTTGTTCCCAAAAGTAAGCAAGCGTAGGGCGCCGATATGGATCATCATCATGCAACCCGTCATGATTACCCCGTGGGTTTGCCATGAGGGGGTTCTTCAAATCGGGCCGTCCAACCGGGATCCGCTCCCACATCCACACGGATAGGCTCCAAACAAACCCAGACAATGAGGATGTACCTCCCTTCCTCCGACACGCCAAGTCAAGCTGCAATCAAACAAACATGTTAGATATGGAGGCGCATGACAAATGCAAGATAAATGGTTGCAAATATCTCTTACCTGACGATACAAATATGCTAGTGCGGCCGAACCCCAGCTATACTGGGTATCCCAGTTATTAAGTGGCTCCAAGAACATCCAGAGGGCTGAGTTCCCGGTTGCATCTGAGAAGACTACCTTGGTTAGTACATACCAAAGATAGGCCCGCGCGTACTGCTGCACAACCACGTCATTGGCATCCTGAGGGCACGGGTTGGTGTTTCCTCTGACCATTTTTAGCCAAGAATGCCTCACTTTCGCGGTATCGGCCTTGCCTTCCTGAGGGCCCTCGGGCTAAACGCCAATTAAATCGGCAGTCCATTCTGGCCAATTACCCACGCTGACATGACCGGTAACAGCTTGTCCGTTGATAGGAAGGCCGCTTATCATAGCCATGTCCTGTAGGGTCATTGTCATCTCCCCACATGGAAGGTGGAAGGAGTGAGTCTCCGGCCACCAACGATCCACAAGTGCGGTCAGCGCCGCGTGGTTCACCGGCGGAGCGCGTCGCTTAAACTGCAACACGAATGGGAGAAGACCCAATCTCCGAATGTAAGGCTCATACCGCGGGTCGTAATCAAAGTCATCAGCGGAATGACCCCTCATGCGCATAGCAACTACAACCTGCAAATAAAGTGATGTTTTAATCAATACAAGAACACAAATGAGAAACAACGAAAATTGATAAGTCTTGCTTCTTACATGTCCGTTCTCAATGGCACGAGCACGATGCTCCTTATCCCACTCATCGATTAATCCGTCATACCAAGGTCCCTCATTATCCGCCATCCTACAAAACAAATCACAAACATCTATTAATACATAAACAATATCAAACAATTTGCTTCTCCAAGTTTATGCCATATGAAAACACCATTCTTATCAAAAATAACCACATCATTCCTTTCTTCTACATATGCACACATATCATCTAGAGAACCAAATTTCACCATCAAATAAATTTCATAATCATCATCCGCCATTCTATTGAACAAATCATGTCACACACAATAATCAAATTTCATCATCTCTTTTGCAAAAAAAATTTGCCATCTATATATTCAACTATATTTTCATACCACTTCACACATATAATATTTTATCTAAATATATTTGCTTGCCAAAGTTGTCTTCTCAGATTCAAACAAAGATTATGCCATCTATATATTCAACATATAGCTAATTTACTAGCATATGCATACATCATCTATAATTCAAAAAAAATTCACAAACTATGTCTATTGGTGGACAACTACAAACATCTAGCAACTACACTACCTACCAAATCATCTATCAACTACAAACTATTTCCTAAAACAAAGAAACCATCTACTAATCTAACATCACCTAATGTGCAATAATGCATCCAACAAAAGAGGGGAAAAGCAAAACAAATTGGAGGGAATGGGGGAGAATACCTCAAAGAAGCTTGGGGGCCTCAGATCCACAACTTTGGGTGGAGGATGAAGTAGATCAAGGGGGAATTGGTGTGAGGGAGAAGAGGGGCGAAGGAGATAACCTCCTCTGTTCGTGCGCCGCAGGGAGAAAGAGATGGGTGGGTGGGTGGGCTCGGCCCGCGGGGGTTATCCAGTTACCAGGGCCAGACGCCAGGGTCCCTGGCGTCTGGATCCTTTGCCACGTCAGCAGGTCAACGGGCAGGCGGGCAGTGCGGGCCAGGGGCCAGACGCCAGGGATCCTGGTGTCTGCTTCGTAACCCAGACGCCAGGGACCTTGGCGTCACCAAAAAAGGTCAGAAACGAAATTTTTTCCGAAACGAGGTCAAATCGGGATTTAGTTTGTCTTAAGGGTCAGAACAGTAATTTTGTCCGAGCGTATGAACACTTACAAAGTTGCATTGCCATGCATGTTGCCAGGGCTGCTGCAGAAAGACTGTTTACTGAATGAGTATGACGTCCCGCCGCTTCAGCTCCATGCATGCATGCGACAGGAGGAAAGAATGTGCAGTATGCTCTGCTCTGCTGTCAGATAAGCTTAAGGTAGTACTAGTATTATTCGTTCGGAGTAAACTGCAGAGTAAAGCGCCGGCGACTGTATATATAGCGTTGTATTGCACTACGTACGTAGCGCGGCAGACGAACCTAGGGCAGCAACACAAAATTAGGCTTAAAAAACACGAAAAGATGGATCGCGGGCAGCTCCGGGACCTGGCGGCAACAGCACGGGCCGTAACAGTAGCAGATGAGCAGCCGGACCCAGCAAAAGCAGAGCCGGCTTTCGCCAGGTTATTATTGCTCATTCAGGCGTAACAGAGCAGAGCCCAAAAGACGAGAGAAGTGCAGTGCAGAGAAACACAGCAAGGGAGGGAGGGGTTAAAGGTCGCATGATGATGGTACTACCACTACCAGTGCGGATTCAGGGCAGGGGTACTACTGCTACTGCTACTGCTACTGCTACTGACAGACAGGAAAAGTGGATTTCTGTTGGATCTGAGAGAGAGAGAGGGGGGGAGAGAGATGCACCCACCGTGCTGGCATTATTGATTGTCCGTCCGTCTCTTGATTATTCTCCTCCTCCTCCTTCTACGAGGGATGGGGATCGGATCGGAAGATCAGTAGCGCCGCGCATGTGCGCGCGGGTTGTGAATGAAGTGAACCTTTTCGCGCTGTAAAGACGATCGAGCAGTGCAGTGGTAGTATGGTGTCGTTTGCTGAGTTAGTTTTCCTGATACATATGCAGAGACTGCGTCCATGACCGTCGCAGCAAGACGGAGACAGGGTGCTTACTATATGCGCACCCGGCCGGCCACCGCCGGTGCCGGAGAAGGGTGCAAGCTCAGCACATGGCAGCAAACATGCCTAGCCGCACATATCTCTTTTCTTTTTTGCATTTACTACTTGTTGACTTGACTTTGCAAGGCGGTGAATTGGTCTTATTGCATCTTGAACGCTCACCCGCAAATTGGCTTCGGCATCCGTCCACGGATGGAGACCAGTTTGCGCACATAGATGTTGTAGGCGGCTATGTAACGCTGTCCACATACATTTCAACAACTTCTTGAAGGACGAAACTGATGCAAACACGGCGGATTTCATAAAAACCGAACAAAATTCATCACAGTTTTGGACATTGTTTAACTAAAAATTATACCGAACTAAGGTAAAACCAGTCTACGGCCGGCACCGGCGGATATCCATTCTACGACACAGATACCCTTGACTAGTCTACGGCCGGCCGCGGTGCACCTTCACTGCCTTCCCCATTTCGGCAGCCCGCTCATCGGACTGTCGTGAGCCCCGGAGGTATATGCTTCAACGTAAATGGCGGCTCGCTTCTTCATGTTTGGCAGCGTCACTCAACGAGGTGGCACTACTGGGATGTGCTTCAGCCGAAAGGGAAGGGTGCTCTCCGCAAGCATGTATCAAGGTTGGTTTGTGGGTGGGGGATGACGGTGGCATGCGACTGGGCAAGATACCGGCTGTGTACGCCGGCATCGCCTTAGTGGTGACCTTCATGAAACCCAAGCGGTGACGGCCTTCCATGTTCTACTTCTCGATGATGGCGGCGGACGTGCCGACCGCCGCCTTGTCGATCTCCGCAGCGGGCGGCGCTCTCAATGCCGGTAGTGAGAGGTCGCGTTCGTTCGACACCGGCGTCAATACGAAGCGGCCGCTTTACAAGTCATGCATGAATGCGGTCAGCTGGCACCAGGCGGGAAGTGCGCGTAGGTGACGAAGGTTTTTTTTTTTGGGATCAGGGCGGTCAGATGCAAGCTGATTAATTTGGTTAGTTCAATTTACAATGCACGGGTTGTGCACATCGTGCCTGCATGTGGCATGCATGCAACCAAAGCAAAATTCCAGCGGGGATCAGACTAAACAATCCATTTAATTATGCGCGTACGAAGCTGTAACGTACGACCCGCAGCCTCCCGAGTTAAAACTACTACCACTACGGAATGAACGAGGAGAGTATAATCAGGGCATGCATGTCTATCGATCCATCTCGAAGCGTGCATGCATGTGGCCATGTGACGCCGGAATATTAGCAGAGTAGTACTACGTAGGTTAATCCACGGGAGAGAGACGGATCACGGATCGAGAGATGTGTGTCACGTAGCTAGCACGTACTACATGGTTGCTCCGATCTCAAGGATGATTGGATGGGATGCGTATGCCTCCCTGGCTTCCGGCGACAAGACAACGGAGCATGCATGCGATGCGAGCGAGGACAAACCGATAGGAGCCATATGCACATTGGTCGCTAGCTTGCAATCGAAGCTACCAAGCATGTGATGGAAGGTGCAAGCGAGATCCACACCTCCATCGCTCTGTAATTTTCTAGTCTCATAATTCGTAAACGTAACATAAAGAGTACTCCTTCCGTACAGAAATATAAGAGCGTTTAGATCACTATTTTAGTGATCTAAATTTTTTAGGTTTTTTTTAGCGTTTATGTCCGCCTGTAGCTATTGGATCGCAAAAAGATGGTGGCGACAATACATAAGTGTTGTCGATGGTGCTGCTACTCGAGCTCCAGGGTGAAAATCTAAGTCTAACCCGAGGTGCTTATACCTGGCATTGGCAATCTTTTTATGTCGTTACCTTGTTGAAAGCATTGCCCGGATATGTTCGGGCTGCTTCTTCAGGATGAAAATCTAGATTCTTGCCTTGTGTGGTTGTATCCGGTGCCAGCGACACTTGAGCGTGTGCTCCTTTCCTGAAGACATTGTTGTTCAAGAAACTTTGTCGTCCGTGTGGTGTCATGTGATGGTTGGTGCAGATATGCTCATTGTTGCAGTTTGTCAAACGCGGATCTGGTCGCTTTGGGGTGTTAACTTTTTCCTCGCATACGCATAGCTTTGGTCGTATATGACTTTGCTATTTGCTGGTGTGCTTTGTCCGTGAGTGCGTTGGTGTTGCCTGTGTGCATCTTAGCTATGCAGAGACCGGATGTGTACTCATTGTGTTTGAATCCTCTTAATACTTTATTTTAAGCCAATAAAATCCACCATTTGTCGAATAAATGCATTTCTGGTTTTAATCCTGTATGTGGGGGTGTGTTAGTGAACTTCATAACATCTGTGCGCATAATAAGCTCGAGCTTCTTAAATTATCCAGACTTCCCTAATGGATAAAGGCTAATGAAGTCGTACAGAACTGAAAGAAGTGTGGGGGGTAGGATTGATGTCCAAAAACAATTGTGCAGATCTAGGAAGAAGACTTCCGGGCGATCTATAATAAGCCGGCTGGGTTACCGCTGAAGGTACAGTTTCACACATCAAGACTGATTTTTATTTCTTATCTAACTTGCACAATGAAGGTTACTGGTAAGCACTGCAACAAAAAAAGGTTAGAAATAATGATGATGGGATGTGGCATTGCCACAATATGTGAGTAGAAATTTGTGTAACAACCTATGCAACGAGTGGCTTGGTGTTACCTGCTTTGACATGAAGGTGACGAACTGACGATGCACAACTAGTTCGGGCATGGACTCAGTGGCACAATCAGTATGAGTCTTAGGAACTTAAGTATTCTCGCAATGTCAAGCTTGACAGAAACAACCTCACTGAGAGCAGACACTGATTGATAGAAACAATTGCACTAGGGCCATTTTATAGCCCCTCTCATGTTTAGGGTATAGATCGAGTAGGCGTCAGGCCAAATAACACAACTTTTGTTAAGGATTATTGAACACCAAAACAAAAGTGACCAGAATCCGACAAAAACGGAAATCATATTATAGTTGCTAATTCAAAAGCTTATATTTGGTTTCCATTAGATTTAGTTATTTAACAACTATTTATGCATATATTTATTGAAAAGTTTCTCTCTTCTTAGATGCTCCACCTGTCTTGATTGTCATAATAATTCATGAGCTTATAATTGCTTTCAATTAGATTTAGTCGTTTTTAGCAACTATTTATGCATTTCTAACAGGGTTCCGCAACAGTGCAGGGGGCATTATCTAGTTAAGAAACATAGGGTCTCAAAGTGAGTGTAGAGGTGGAGTGCCTCAGTGACCGTAGAAACAATTGGGGATCTCAGGCGGACGAGCAGAGTAGCGTCCGAGCCGGCGTCATGCTCTCTATATATACTACCGGAGCCTGTATGGATTTGACAGCAAACATGTATCGACTGACGAGAGATAAGTTGGCGACCATGATGTACACCATGCGTTAATATCACAGGATGCACATCTGTTCAACAACGCTGGATACAGGATTACAACGCAGGTAATCCTGTTGTATGGAGTTCTTAGACGACCATGGTTACCAAGGCTACTTCAGTATGATTAATATAAATGGTTCAAAGAGAAACAAGTGTTGGGTTTCTATTCCTATACATGTCAGTATATTTTGACAGCCAAGAGATGTGGCCCAAGCATTCTGCGCCTTCACAGCATCATTCAGAGTCACTGCAATCATAATCAATCTTCACTTTTAATTTCCCCTCGCAAAAAAAAAAATCTTCACTTCTTCACCATGATTTGTACTGGAGCACCACCCGAGCGTAGAAGATGTCATCTCTATCAAGGAACAAAGACTGCATCACTATCAGAATTCCAGATACTGCAATTCACCAGAGCAGCAAGATCATCTGTAGGAAACGAACAGATAGGACCACATTGTATTTCAGCATCTGCTGAAACTGTTCTGAGTAAAGCAACGCCGGTGAAACATCCACCTGAAGACAGCCGTTTCACTACTGAATCCAAAAGAAAATCTTTGTAACAAAGCACCCCTTATAGATTAGGAATTATCATGTACAGTACATCACTGCTATTTTACATCACCAGCTTCAGTTGAAATGCAGAACCAAACATCCTTCCCTCAATTGGTGAAATGTACATATTAGCAATGGAGCCTGCATGTAAACAAAACATCTGTTTCAGTCTACGATTCGAAGGATCAGAAAATACCATGATTGCTTTGCGTTTACAAAATACGGAAACTGAGGAACCATTAGTATTATGGCCAGATGCCTTACAGGCTACTAACTAGCTCCATATCTTCCATTCTGTGTGCGGTGGTCAGCTAAAGTTACTATTAAAATAATGACCATTTTATCCATTATATAGCTCAGTAACCCACTCAATGAAACCTTCAAACATATTCCCTTGGTCTAATCAATTTACCAAATTCTGCCAACAGGTTTGTAAAATCAGCAAAGATCTGTCATTTGCATCAACGCTATGATATTTTAGAAGGGACCCATTAATTACATAATCTAGATGAGAATTCATAGTTATCAATATACAGTCCTGAAGGCTGGCAAAACAGCCTATAGTGCATACTGGTGTATCCACCACCAATCTTGAAAGAACACTTTGAATAGTATTATAACATAAACCAACCACCGGCAAGTAGTGGTCAATTAATCATTTACTTTATTGTCACAGACTAGTCTACTTAGTTAGAATATGTAAAGGTGCAACTGGCAAAGAGGCCTTTGAAGCCCATAATGTAGAATACCGAATCTGTGCATTTGATGAGGCCAAGTGGAAAGAAAACTGACAGTGGAGTGTACTGTATATCAACTTAACAAAAGTGGGACAACTGAAAGGAAATTTATCTTGTGCATACAAGAGCGGGTCTACATATGAAAGGATGAAAGAACGACACCAGGTAAGTAAACATTGCTTGAAGAAATGGGATGCATACCTCTAAAGAAGTTTTGAGCCTGAATTGTTCTGCGACTTGCCAGTGTTGGTGTAGCCCAACAATAGTCTAGAAAGAGGGTAGGGGCACCCAAAAAATCGAACAAGATTCCGCAATCCTCTCTCTCCATGAATATCAGTTGGTGAGCTTATATGGCTAAGATACGTATTTCCTTCATATATTAAGCTAAGTTGCTGGCACAGCAACACAGCTATACCCGCATTAACTGATAGACTGGCAAATGCAAGATATACCAGAATTATACCCCTTGCTGATAAGAAGAATGCAGAACTGGCCACGCTAGTAATGATCTCCATCAGTACTTTCTTAGAACCCATTTGACCATATGATGATACATTTGGAAACTCTAGAGGGGGCCATATACGATAACTTGCATAAATGGTCATAATAGCAGCATAACTGCAACTCGTGACCACAGAGATGAGAAAAATGACAAAAGCTTGGTGATTTGAAGCTCCCACACAGTTCCCAATCTGCAGATGAACACAACAAAAAGGCAAATAAAACAAGACAAAACTAATTAGCAACAATTCACGATACAACAGAGTGCAAAATATATCAACATATCATTCTGGTCAAATTTATCCAACTTACAAATGGGCAATGATGATCCATGTCCACCACACATGTTTTACAAGATCGGCAGTGATGTGCTCTTGGGGGTTTAGGTTTACTACAATATGTACAGAAAGTATAGTTCTCCAGATCATTTTTTCCAACCATGGGATAGCTTCCCCAATGTATGCCTGGTGGTGCACCAGCAGACTTGAAAGAGGCCAAACAATAACTTGCAATTGTAAATATAGATAAGAGAGCGGTGACTGTGCAGTGAAAGATGCCACAGAAGATGCTGATTGAGAAAACAACTGGATACACCGCCCAGACCCCGCCACCTGTGAAACGGCGAAAAGGAAACAAAATCAAACAGCAGTTCTATGGAACACTTCAAACATATTAGAACCATAACTTACATGAATAAACAGATAAGTCCTCATTTCAGGAAATGACAGTGAGATATTTAGAACTTACATATAACGAAGAGCACGAAGAGGACGAGCACAATCACAAAGAAACCATCCCGGAAACGCCTCCAGTGAGAAAAGCATACACTGTCAGGTTTTCTTGAAGTTTGGTTGCCTTGGGTGACTGCTCCACACCAACCACACTTATAGACAGGTGAATAACTTGAAAATACAAGCCGAAGACCGCAGCCCCAGCAAGTGGCTTCATGATCTTCTGGTATGGACGTGACACATTGTTCTACCTAAACAGAAGGAGGATGGTGATTAGAGCATTGCTGCAGGATAGATTAGCAAATTAAACTATTTCTGCTGCGTCATTCTTTGTGTTGCTAACCGCAGAGCGTAGGCTTGGCGAATTATGAGTAGTCATTTGATTCACAGACCATATAAATTTCACTCTTCACAGAGTAACTTTGACTGACAAAACAATTATTGGTGGCCCTGGTAACACAGGAATGCAGTAATCCATACCCACAATAATTGGAGTTTTAAGAAATTTAGTTTATGTTGGTGAGCTATAAAGCATTGGATTTTACATGTGTAAAATAGGTTTCCACTAATGGGTCTTGTCAAGAGACTAGTGCACTTGGTGCCTCAGTTCACAATCCAAGTAACAGAAACTGAAAACACCGGCCTAATCTATTGAGGCTGATGGCGTAGGAGGAATTTTGAGATGAGTTTCTGTATGCTTTACAGTTACCCCCTTTGTGGCAACCTGCTGCATATCTGAAGAACTATATATATACTAGTAAGTAAGTTAGCCTAACAAAGGTAAATATGCCGAAAATTTCCTGTCTGCATTGAGTTTGCAGCAAGCATCTTGAAGCGGTGACCTTGGTTACATACAGCCTAGTGCGATCTCGAGCCAAATTGACAGCACCAAAGGCCGATTCTGCGGGAGCAAGAGCAATCTTGGTAGCCAAACCGTCAGCCTAGTAGTAGCATGGAAAGGATTGCAGCAGCACTGTTTGTTTCATCAGTTGCATAGAGCAGAGCAGCACACTGCTCATAACTCTTATCACCATATATAAGATGAATTATAGTCGCACAGAGCGTACCACGGCCGTGTGGATGGATGCATCTAGGAACACCATGTGTCGAGGATCTTCTGTTTCTGGACTGTAACTCTATCAATTTGGAATAAAACTCTTTTTTCATCGCAAAAAGGTTAAAAAAAAAGACTTGTGCTGCTCTGCTCATTGCTCGCGAGCTGTGTTCATCCCTGCTATGTCGCTAAACGGAGCGGATGGGGGCCGGCCCTGGGAGATAGGATGGGGGCAAGCTTGGGCAACAGCCAGCGTACAAGGGGTGGGGTGAGGAAGCTCGAAACCGTTGGCGGCGCCTACCGATTGGCGCGCGAGCGTGTTTGGGGAGAGAGGGGAGGGAAAAATAAGAGGGGAAGAGGGCGGCGAACCTCGAGGAGCGGCTCCTGCTGCGGCTGCTCCCCCATCGCCGGAGCAGATCCGCCGGCGGCGGGGTCTGGGAGCGATGAGAGATCGGAGGCGGCCGGGAACTCGGTTGAAGCTTGCGCCAGCGGAAGGGGGCGAGGAAGAGGAGGAGCAACCGAGGCGCAAATCTCCGTCGCCAGCGGAGCGGACGGACCTGGTGGTGGTGGTGGTGGAGTAGTTCCTTCCGCCACGACTGGGCGACGAAGGATTCGAGGAAAGGAGGAGGAAAGCCAGGCGGCGAGAAAAAGTTAAAATATTACACGCCGCGTGACCAAAGGTGGACGACGACAACTCGGTCTAGGTGTGGTGCGGCGCGAACCGGGCCGCCCGGTTTGGTCGTAGGACTAGGAATTCCGCTGGTTTCGGAGCTTCATCCATGCCTTAAACGCTCGCGCAAACCAGCGCCTCTCGTATGTATCTAGCCCAAATATAAACGGAAATGTTAACGCCCACACGTGTGGGCGTTCATCACTCCGTCCACACGCAAGCATCGCCGCTGGCTTTGGTACGCACGAATCTTGAAGCAAAAGGGCTGGTTTTCGGCACCAAGTAGGACGAGTCTCGTGTGCGGTGTGCGAGTGGGTTCGCCCGCACGGTGGTTGCCATCCCGCGGTCAGCGGTTGCCACTGAGAGGCGTGCGGTGGAACTGCCATGCGCCCGCACGCCACGTTCCGACCGCGGTTGACGTCAAACACGTCGCACACCCCTCCACCCTTTCCCTCACAGTTCCATTCACTCACCCCCGCGACGCATTTACTGGCACAACCCACTCGCACTTCAAACCACTGGAGGAGAAGGCGAGGGGAGAAGGCGACGACGGAGGCGGAACAGTCGACGGTGTTCGCTGCCGTCGGTGGTGCTCGCCGGAGCGGAGCGGCGTCGCCGGAACGCGTGCGGGTTGAAGGTAATGCTCGCTTCATCTCTCGCATCCCCTCCCTGATTTTGTTCCCCTTTTCCCTCCCTGTTCGATTTTTAGATCCGATTCCTAGAGATTCCGGCGATTCGGCGGTGCGCCGGCGTCCCCGGTGGCGCCGTAGTTGTGTGCCTGCCGTTGCTTGGTGGGAGTGGGCAGTTTCGTCGCCGCCGCTGCGGCGGCATCGTCGGTGAGGTTATGCCTGTTCGGAGGCACGCATTAGTTTTGCATTTGGATTTGAGAGTTGTCCGCCGGGTTGTTTTGGTGCGCATTGGTTCGAAATTTGGGGTTGCAGTCATTTCGCGCGAGAATTGTAAGGGTGATTTTGAGGTCGAAGTAGTTGCTATTGAAACCTAGATCTAGTTTAGTTTTGGGTTTGAAACTGCAGAATGTGGCGAAATTGGCAGTATGACTGAACGTGAACAAATGTGTGGCAACTAAACTACCTGAAGAAATGTGGTAGTTGCCACAAACGTGTTCTCCTCTGTGGCAACATATTTCCAAAAATGACTGTCATAGTTGCCACACTCAAGCTTTCACATAGGGGCAACTAATTTCATTGAACGACTGTGACAGTTGCCACACGCATGCTCTTCCTGTTGGAAATATGCCCTAGAGGCAATAATAAAAGTATTATTATTATTTTTCCTTGTTCATGATAATTGTCTTTTATTCATGCTATAACTGTATTATCCGGAAATCGTAATACACGTGTGAATACATAGACCACAATCTGTCCCTGGTGAGCCTCTAGTTGACTAGCTCGTTGTGATCAACAGATAGTCATGGTTTCCTGGCTATGGACATTGGATGTCGTTGATAACGGGATCACATCATTAGGAGAATGATGTGATGGACAAGACCCAATCCTAAGCCTAGCACAAAGATCGTGTAGTTCGTATGCTAAAGCTTTTCTAATGTCAAGTATCTTTTCCTTAGACCATGAGATTGTGCAACTCCCGGATACCGTAGGAATGCTTTGGGTGTACCAAACGTCACAACGTAACTGGGTGGCTATAAAGGTGCATTACAGGTATCTCCGAAAGTGTCTGTTGGGTTGGCACGAATCGAGACTGGGATTTGTCACTCCGTGTAAACGGAGAGGTATCTCTGGGCCCACTCGGTAGGACATCATCATAATGTGCACAATGTGACCAAGGGGTTGATCACGGGATGATGTGTTACGGAACGAGTAAAGAGACTTGCCTGTAATGAGATTGAACAAGGTATCGGGATACCGACGATCGAATCTCGGGCAAGTATTGTACCGATAGACAAAGGGAATTGTATACGGGATCGATTGAGTCCTTGACATCGTGGTTCATCCGATGAGATCATCGTGGAACATGTGGGAGCCAACATGGGTATCCAGATCCCGCTGTTGGTTATTGACCGGAGAACATCTCGGTCATGTCTGCATGTCTCCCGAACCCGTAGGGTCTACACACTTAAGGTTCGATGACGCTAGGGTTATAAAGGAAGCTTGTATGTGGTTACCGAATGTTGTTCGGAGTCCCGGATGAGACCCCGGACGTCACGAGGAGTTCCGGAATGGTCTGGAGGTAAATATTTATATATGGGAAGTCCTGTTTTGATCACCGGAAAAGTTTCGGGGTTTATCGGTAACGTACCGGGACCACCGGGAGGGTCCCGGGGGTCCACCAAGTGGGGCCACCAACCCCGGAAGGCTGCATGGGCCATGTGTGGGAGGGAACCAGCCCCAGGTGGGCTGGTGCGCCCCCCACAAGGGACCCAAGGCGCATGGGAGAGTGGGAGGGGGCAAACCCTAGGGCAGATGGGCCCTAAGGCCCATGCTCCCTGCGCCTCCCTCTTCTCCCCCTTGTGGCCGCCACCCACAGATGGGATTGGGGCTGGCCGCCGCCCCTAGGGTGGAACCCTAGAGGGGGCGCAGCCCCCTCCCTCTCCCCTATAAATACTTGAGGTATTGGGGCTGTCCAACACATGAGTTTCCTCCTCTCGTTGGCGCAGCCCTACCTCTCTCCCTTCTCCTCATATCTCGCGGTGCTTGGCGAAGCCCTGCTGGACTACCACGCTCCTCCATCACCACCACGCCGTTGTGCTGCTGCTGGATGGAGTCTTCCTCAACCTCCCCCTCTCTCCTTGCTAGATCAAGGCATGGGAGACATCGTCGGGCTGTACGTGTGTTGAACGCGGAGGTGCCGTCCGTTCGGCACTTGATCATCGGTGATTTGAATCACGACGAGTACGACTCCATCAACCCCGTTCACTTGAACGCTTCTGCTTAGCGATCTACAAGGGTATGTAGATGCACTCTCCTTCCCCTCGTTGCTAGTCTCTCCATAGATAGATCTTGGTGACACGTAGGAAAATTTTGAATTTCTGCTACGTTCCCCAACAGTGGTATCAGAGCCAGGTTTATTGCGTAGATTCTATGCACGAGTAGAACACAAAGTTGTTGTGGGCGTCGATATTGTTCAATATGCTTGCCGTTACTAGTCTTATCTTTATTCGGTGGCATCGTGGGATGAAGCGGCCCGGACCAACCTTACACGTACGCTTACGTGAGACCGGTTCCACCGACAAACATGCACTAGTTGCATAAGGTGGCTGGCGGGTGTCTGTCTCTCCCACTTTAGTCGGATCAGATTCGATGAAAAGGGTCCTTATGAAGGGTAAATAGCAATTGGCATATCACGTTGTGGTCTTTGCGTAGGTAAGAAACATTCTTGCTAGAAACCCATAGCAGCCACGTAAAACATGCAAACAACAATTAGAGGACGTCTAACTTGTTTTTGCAGGGTATGCTATGTGATGTGATATGGCCAAAGGATGTGATGAATGATATATGTGATGTATGACATGATCATGTTCTTGTAATAGGATTCACGACTTGCATGTCGATGAGTATGACAACCGGCAGGAGCCATAGGAGTTGTCTTTATTTATTGTATGACCTGCGTGTCAACTTAAACGTCATGTAATTACTTTACTTTATTGCTAACCGTTAGCTGTAGTAGTAGAAGTAATAGATGACGTGACAACTTCAAGAAGACATGATGATGGAGATCATGATGATGGAGATCATGGTGTCATGCCGGTGACGATGATGATCATGGAGCCCCGAAGATGGAGATCAAAAGGAGCAAAGTGATGATGGCCATATCATGTCACTATTTGATTAAATGTGATGTTTATCTTGATTATACATCTTATTTGCTTAGAACGACGGTAGTAAATAAGATGATCCCTTACAACAATTTCAAGAAGTGTTCTCCCCTAACTATGCACCGTTGCGACAGTTCGTGTTTCGAAGCACCACGTGATGATCGGGTGTTAGATTCTAACGTTCACATACAACGGGTGTAAGACAGTTTTACACATGCAAAACACTTAGGGTTAACTTGACGAGCCTAGCATGTACAGACATGGCCTCGGAACACAGAAGACCGAAAGGGCGAGCATGAGTCGTATAGAAGATACGATCAACATGAAGATGTTCACCGACGTTGGCTAGTCCGTCTCACGTGATGATCGGACACGGCCTAGTTGACTCGGATCATGTAATCGCTTAGATGACTAGAGGGATGTCTATCTGAGTGGGAGTTCATAAGATGAACTTAATTATCCTGAACATAGTCAAAAGATCTTTGCAAATTATGTCGTAGCTCGCGCTTTAGTTCTACTGTTTAGATATGTTCCTAGAGAAAATATAGTTGAAAGTTGACAGTAGCGATTATGCGGACAGTAGAAAGCTTATGTCCTTAATGCACCGCTCAGTGTGCTGAACCTCGAACGTTGTCTGTGGATGTTGTGAACATCTACACACACGTTTTGATGACTACATGATAGTTCAGTTAAACGGTTTAGATTTGAGGCACCAAAGACGGTTTTGAAACGTCGCGAAACATATGAGATGTTTTGAGGGCTGAAATTGGTATTTCAGGCTCGTGCCCACGTCAAGAGGTATAAGACCTCCGATGACTTTCTTAACCTGCAAACTAAGGAGAAAAGCTCAATTGTTGTGCTTGTGCTCAGATTGTCTGAGTACAACAATCGCTTGAATCGAGTGGGAGTTGATCTTCCAGATGAAATAGTGATGGTTCTCCGAAGTCATTACCACCAAGCTACTAGAGCTTCGTGATGAACTATAACATATTAGGGACATATATGATGACCCTTGAGATATTCGCGATGTTTGACACCACGAAAGTAGAGATCAAGAAGGAGCATCAATTGTTGATGGTTGGTGAAACCACTAGTTTCAAGAAGGGCAAGGGCAAGAAGGGATACTTCATGAAACAGCAAATCAGCTGCTGCTCTAGTGAAGAAACCCAAGGTTATACCCAAACCCGAGACTGAGTGCTTCTGTAATAAGGGGAACAACCACTGGAGCAGAATTACCCTAGATACTTGGTAGATTAGAAGGCTGGCAAGGTCGATAAAACTATATTGGATATACATTGTGTTAATGTGTACTTTACTAGTACTCCTAGTAGCACCAGGGTATTAGATACCGGTTCGGTTGCTAAGTGTTAGTAACTCGAAATAAAAGCTACGGAATTAACGGAGACTAGCTAAAGGTGAGCTGACGATATGTGTTGGAAGTATTTCCAAGGTTGATGTGATCAAGCATCGCACGCTCCCTCTACCATAGAGATTTGGTGTTTGCGTTGAGCATAGATGTGATTGGACTATGTCTATTGCAATACGGTTATTCATTTAAGGAGAATAATGGTTACTCTGTTTATTTGAATAATACCTTCAATGGTCTTGCACCTAAATGAATGGTTTATTGAATCTCGATCGTAGTGATACACATTTTCATGCCAAAAGATGTAAGATAGTAATGATAGTACCACTTACTTGTGGCTCTGCCATGTAAGTCATAATGGTGTAAAACGCATGAAGAAGCTCCATGAAGATGGATCGTTTGGACTCACTTGATTTTTGAATCACTTGAGACATGCAAATCATACCACATGGGCAAGATGACTGAAAGCCTCGGTTTCAGTAAAATGGAACTGAAAAGCAACTTGTTGGAAGTAATACATTTTGATGTGTGCAGTCCAATGAGGGCTGAGGTGTGTAGTGGATATCGTCATGTTCTTACTTCACAGATGATTTGAGTAGACGTTGAGTATGTTTACTTGATGAATCACGAGTCTGAATTATTGAAAGGTTCAAGTAATTTCAGTGTGAAGTTGAAAGATCGTCGTGACAAGAGGATAAAAGATCTATGATATGATCATAGAGATGAATATCTGAATCACGAGTTTGGCACAGAATTAAGACATTGTGGAAATTATTTCACAGCTGATACAGCCTGGAACACCATAGTGTGATGGTGTGTCCGAACATCATAGTTGCATCCTATTGGATAGGTTGCGTACCATGATGTCTCTTATCGAATTACCACTGTCATTCATGGGTTAGGCATTAGAGACAACCACATTCACTTTAAATAGGGCACCACGTAATTTCGTTGAGACGACACCGTATGAACTATGGTTTGGAGAAACCTAAGTTGTCGTTTCTTGAAAGTTTGGGGCTGCGACGCTTATGTGAAAAAGTTTCGGACTGATAAGCTCGAACCCAAAGCGGATAAATGCATCTTCATAGGACACCCAAAACAGTTGGGTATACCTCCTGTCTCAGATCCGAAAGCAATAAGGGATTGTTTCTAGAATCGGGTCCTTTCTCGAGGAAAAGTTTCTCTCGAAAGAATTGAGTGGGAGGATGGTGGAGGCTTGATGAGGTTATTGAACCGTCTCTTCAACTAGTGTATGGCAGGGCACAGGGAGTTGTTCCTGTGGCACCTACACCAATTGAAGTGGAAGCTTATGATATTGATCATGAGACTTCAGATCAAGTCACTCCCAAACCTCGTAGGATGACAAGGATGCATACTACTTCAGAGTGGTACGTAATCCTGTCTTGGAAGTCATGTTGCTAGACAACAATGGACCTACGAGCTATGGAGAAGCGATGGTGGACCCGGATTCCGATAAATGGCCCGAGGCCATAAAATCCGAGATAGGATCCATGTATGAAAACAAAGTATAGACTTTGGAAGAACTACTTGATGGTCGTAAGGCTGTTAGGTACATATGGATTTTGAAAGGAAGACGGACAATGATGGTAAGTATCACCATTAAGAAAGCTCGACTTGTCGTTAAGAAGTTTCTGACAAGTTCAAGGAGTTGACTACGGTGAGACTTTCTCACTCGTAGCGATGCTAAGAGTCTGTTGGAATTATATTAGCGATTATTGCATTATTTATGAAATCTTGCAGATAGGATGTCAAAACATTGTTTCCTCGACGATTTTCTTGAGGAAAGGTTGTATGTGATACAACCGGAAGGTTTTGTCAATCCTGAAAGATGCTAATAAGTATGCAAAGCTCTAGCAATCCTTCTAAGGACTGAAGTAAGCATCTCGGAGTTGGAATGTATGCTTTGATGATGATCAAAGATTTTGGGTTTATACAAAATTTATGAGAAACTTGTATTTCCAAAGAAGTGAGTGGGAGCACTATAGAATTTCTGATGAGTATATGTTGTTGACATATTGATGATCAGAAATGATGTAGAATTTCTAGAAAGCATATAGGGTTGTTTAAAAGGTGTTTTTCAATGGAAATCCTGGATTAAGCTACTTGAACGTTGAGCATCGAGATCTATAAGGATAGATCAAAATGCTTAATGGTACTTTCAAATGAGCACATACCTTGACATGATCTTGAAGGTGTTCAAGATGGATCAGTCAAAGAAGGAGTTCTTGCCTGAGTGGTAAGGTATGAAGTTAAGACTTAAAGCTCGACCACGGCAGAATAGAGAGAAAGGACGAAGGTCGTCCCCTATGCTTAAGACATAGGCTCTACAGTATGCTATGCTGTGTACCGCACCTGAAATGTGCCTTGCCATGAGTTAGTCAAGGGGTACAAGAGTGATCCGAGAATGGATCATAGGACAGCGGTCAAAGTTATCCTTAGTAACTAGTGGACTAAGGAATTTTCTCGATTATGGAGGTGGTAAAAGAGTTCGCGTAAAGGGTTACATCGATGCAAGCTTAACACCTATCCGGATAGCTCGGAGTAGAGATACCGGATACGTATAATGGAGCAACAATTTAGAATAACTCCAAGTAGAACAGTTATTTGGAATAGCTCCAAATAGAACGTGGTAGCTGCATCTAGGAGATGACATAGAGATTTGTAAAGCACAGACGGATCTGAAAGGTTCAGAGCCGTTGACTATAACATCTCTCACAAGCATAACATGATCAAACCCAGAACTCATCGAGTGTTAATCACATGGTAATGTGAACTAGATTATTAACTCTAGTAAACTCTTTGGGTGTTAGTCACATGGGGATGTGACCTTGAGTGTTAATCACATATCGATGTGAACTAGATTATTGACTCTAGTGCAAGTGGGAGACTGTTGGAAATATGCCCTAGAGGCAATAATAAAAGTATTATTATTATATTTCCTTGTTCATGATAATTGTCTTTTATTCATGCTATAACTGTATTATCCAGAAATCGTAATACACGTGTGAATACATAGACCACAATCTGTCCCTGGTGAGCCTCTAGTTGACTAGCTCGTTGTGATCAACAGATAGTCATGGTTTCCTGGCTATGGACATTGGATGTCGTTGATAACGGGATCACATCATTAGGAGAATGATGTGATGGACAAGACCCAATCCTAAGCCTAGCACAAAGATCGTGTAGTTCGTATGCTAAAGCTTTTCTAATGTCAAGTATCTTTTCCTTAGACCATGAGATTGTGCAACTCCCAGATACCGTAGGAATGCTTTGGGTGTACCAAACGTCACAACGTAACTGGGTGGCTATAAAGGTGCATTACAGGTATCTCCGAAAGTGTCTGTTGGGTTGGCACGAATCGAGACTGGGATTTGTCACTCCGTGTAAACGGAGAGGTATCTCTGGGCCCACTCGGTAGGACATCATCATAATGTGCACAATGTGACCAAGGGGTTGATCACGGGATGATGTGTTACGGAATGAGTAAAGAGACTTGCCTGTAATGAGATTGAACAAGGTATCGGGATACCGACGATCGAATCTCGGGCAAGTATCGTACCGATAGACAAAGGGAATTGTATACGGGATCGATTGAGTCCTTGACATCGTGGTTCATCCGATGAGATCATCGTGGAACATGTGGGAGCCAACATGGGTATCCAGATGCCGCTGTTGGTTATTGACCGGAGAACATCTCGGTCATGTCTGCATGTCTCTCGAACCCGTAGGGTCTACACACTTAAGGTTCGATGACGCTAGGGTTATAAAGGAAGCTTGTATGTGGTTACCGAATGTTGTTTGGAGTCCCGGATGAGACCCCGGATGTCACGAGGAGTTCCGGAATGGTCCGGAGGTAAAGATTTATATATGGGAAGTCCTGTTTTGGTCACCGGAAAAGTTTCGGGGTTTATCGGTAACGTACCGGGACCACCGGGAGGGTCCCAGGGGTCCACCAAGTGGGGCCACCAACCCCGGAAGGCTGCATGGGCCATGTGTGGGAGGGAACCAGCCCCAGGTGGGCTGGTGCGCCCCCCACAAGGGGCCCAAGGCGCATGGGAGAGTGGGAGGGGGCAAACCCTAGGGCAGATGGGCCCTAAGGCCCATGCTCCCTGCGCCTCCCTCTCCTCCCCCTTGTGGCCGCCACCCACAGATGGGATTGGGGCTGGCCGCCGCCCCTAGGGTGGAACCCTAGAGGGGGCGCAGCCCCCTCCCTCTCCCCTATAAATACTTGAGGCATTGGGGCTGTCCAACACATGAGTTTCCTCCTCTCGTTGGCGCAGCCCTACCTCTCTCCCTTCTCCTCATATCTCGCGGTGCTTGGCGAAGCCCTGCTGGACTACCACGCTCCTCCATCACCACCACGCCGTTGTGCTGCTGCTGGATGGAGTCTTCCTCAACCTCTCCCTCTCTCCTTGCTGGATCAAGGCATGGGAGACATCGTCGGGCTATACGTGTGTTGAACGCGGAGGTGCCGTCCGTTCGGCACTTGATCATCGGTGATTTGAATCACGACGAGTACGACTCCATCAACCCCGTTCACTTGAACGCTTCTGCTTAGCGATCTACAAGGGTATGTAGATGCACTCTCCTTCCCCTCGTTGCTAGTCTCTCCATAGATAGATCTTGGTGACACGTAGGAAAATTTTGAATTTCTGCTACGTTCCCCAACACTTCCCATGTGGCAAACTGAATTCTGCTGAACTTGTATGACAGTAACCACAAAAATATGCTTTCTAAATGTGGCAACTATGGTAGTATGACTGAACGTGAACAAATGTGTGGCAACTAAACTACCTGAACAAATGTGGCAGTTGCCACAAATGTGTTCTCTTTTGCGGCAACATATTTTCTGAAACTGACTGTCACATTTGCCACAAATGTGTTCAAGCTCACACACAGGGGCAACTAATTTTTACTGAATGAATGAGATAGTTGCCACACACACGCTCTTCCACGAGGCAAACGGATTTTTTGCTGAATTTACATGATAGTAACCACAAACATGCTTTTTCATTTGTGAGACCTGTTTTTTTTCTAAATTATTTGTGACAGTTTTCCACACTTTGATAGTTGCCACAATCGGTAGCACTGGACGGAACTAATGTGCACATCGAGTGTGCGTGTTTGCCACTTGGATTGTATAATCATGTGGCAATATAGTATGTGAACACAATGTCTGTTGCCACAATACAGATATGACAGTGTGGCAAACTGTCTGCATAATATGGCAACCACATTTGCATTCAAATAGTTGACCTTTTTCTGTTAGGTGGCAAATGCTTACCCATTGCATTTACATTTTCGCCCTTAACAATTTGGTCTGTTCCTACATCAGCAGAATGGCTCGCGGCGATCATCAAAATGATGACGACGATTTCATGGATCCACCTCAACGTAACCGGGCAACTGGACGGAGAAAAGTGGGCGATGAGGTAACTGTCCGCACACCCGCCCCCCTCCTCCCGATTTATGTTATTTGTTGGCACCTAGATCTTTTTGCAGTCGTCCATCATGAACTAAATTTTCATGACATTGCAAAAACATGGCAACAGCTCAACACTTTTGTGTCTGTTTTTCGCAGAAGAAGAAACGTATTCGCAACAGAGCCTCCCAGGAACGTCTGACTATGTTGATTGACAAATTCACTGACGATCAAAAGGGAGCTGCTGCTGAGATGGGTATGCAGGTTCTGATGGATGTCCGGTGCACGAACCTTGTTAACCCTGTATGCGACTGGCTTGGTGAGATATACGATCCCGCCTCCAGGGAATTCGTGATTCCGGGACGGGGAAGACTTCCATTGAATGAGGAATCTGTGTTCTGCACTTTGGGTGTGCCTCGTGGACATATCAAAGTCCCGTACGAGGTCAATAATGAGATCGAGGAAGAGCTGTTCGCCCGTTTGTTTCCTGGATTGGAGTCCATGCCGAACACGTCTGTACTGGCAGATTCGCTGCAGGCCATGACGACGCACGGAGAAGTTTTCAAGATGAAGCTACTCATGTACCTCATCTCAGCTGTTTTCACGCCTACCACTTCTCTTCGCCCAAGCAACAAATGTTTCCCCATCCTGGTGAATGATCCATCCTTACTACTGCCAGTGTTTTCGTTGCGTTTCTTCCGTTTGATTTCTGACGCGGCAAACTTTTTTGCCCTGAAATTTTGTGTGGTGCAGGCGAATCTGAAAAATGTGAAGAATATGAACAGGTGTAAGTTTATTGCCGACTTTCTTCATGATGCTTTCAAAAACAAGATGTACCAGAAGGGTTGTCGCCTGCATTTAATGGTATTTACTTTTACCAGATCTCTGTGTGAACTCTTTGTTTATAACACACTTTTATTCATGCATGACAATCTGGTCATAACAAGATGGCAACTGCCATACTGACAATGTGGCAACTGCCATAATGACAACGTGGCAACTGTCGTACTGACAATGTGGCAACTGCCTTTATATTAGCATGGCAACTGCTATCACAGTAGGATGGCAACTGCCATCACACTTTGTTGGCAACTAGCACATACATATTATCATTGGATCATACATTATCCTGCTCTCTTTTTTTTTGAACTAACAAAGTACCCATGATGGCAACTGATACTTTCTTTTCTTTGTAAAATTGTTTTAAATCAGCTCATGTATGTCGACTGTCTTGATCTGTCCACCGTGGATTTCACTGGGGTAGGAGGCCCGCCGCCTACGCACAAGTTTGCTGTTTCTGCGTGGACCGTCAGCGCTGTCAAGGCTGTGCTTGCCGCAGACAGGGCAACTGATGGCACGTATGGAAAACTACAGGTTAGTTTTTGTTTATGTCTTTTTTACACGGCATGCTTACAAATTTGACATGACGCAACCGTCCGTGGTTTATAAGGCATGCTTACATTTTTCTTTTTTTTTGTTTTTCATAGCTGATGGCCAAGCATGCTACAGACTACAGCATGTTTGGGGGGCCTCAAAAATTTGGAAAGTGGATGGACGTGCACTCAGCTCCGTCTTGCCCTTCTGAGGTAATCAAAATGTCTACATCCATGGTTTGCTGTGGATTACATGTTGATGTTGCGCAAGTGACTTCAATACGGGTTGTTGTTGATGCTTCTTGTTTTTCATGGACAGGCGAGGGCACCAGTTGAGCATCTAATTGGGCAGTTTGCTTCCGGAATGACCGGATTGCTCAGGAAGTTGGTTGAGGGATGGACGTCCCTTAGTGCCTCTGACAGCGACGCGGTTGCGAGGCAGTTCACTTCATTTTTCCCAGAACATACACATCGGCCAACCGGTTGCCGTGGCCGGTATGACTACAACAGTTCCCAAGAGCCCGGCGACACACAAGATGATGTAGATGGAGACGCTGGCCTCAGCAAGGATGACGACGACGACATGGACAATGTGCATCAGGACACGGATGATGATGAACAAGCTGAAGTTCGCAGAGGCGGCAACAGGGGCAAGGATGCAACAGATGCCCCCCCACCGGAGAAAGTGAAAGAACAGACGGCTGCGAGAGGCCAGGGGGTGTTGCCATCAAGGAGGGGGAGGGCTCCAGATGATGTTGGGCAGGGTTGTCATGGCAAGAAGTCTAAGACCGATCCCGTAGCTGCCAGGAGGAGGTTCGACTTTCAATTCTAATTTTCCGCCGTGTCTATTTTCTTGGAACAATCTCATCCATTTTCTTTGCACTTTTTTTTGTCAAGCGCGGCAACGGGTTTGTTGTCTGACATTTGCCACCTTGCCTTTGTCCCTCCATCTGTTTTTTGCAGCGAGCCGACCGCTGGTGGACGAGCAGTTACGAAGAAACAGGCGCCAACGCCAACCCGTGCTTCTGCTCGCTTGAACAAAGGTGCCCCCATTGCTGGTAACACCCCTTCCACCAGGTCATCTCCTCGTACGACGACGACCAACACCGGGGATCCTGTTGTGTTGCCAGACCTGAGGAAGCCAGTCAAGAAGTATGTTCATCCATGTGCTTTCATTTACATATTGTTTTTTTCCTTGAATTTTCCAATGCTATTTGTTCAGCTTTGTCACATGATCTTCTGTCACCGTCACCCACGCGGCAACCTCTCTTCCCCCAAATGATTTCTTCCTTCATTTTTTTTAGTTTACGGCAACTCATATTTGGTCTTTACATGGCAACTGTCATCTAGGGCAACTGGCATCTAACCCTCTACCTAATGGCAACTGCCATTTTTTACCTATGGCTTTGTGAGCTCATCCCACACACAGGTTTCAAATTGCATTCCTGACAGAACTTACATCTATTTTTCATTCTTCAATTTTGCTAACATGGCAACTACTGCTGAATGGCAACTGCTAACCATGACACATGGCAACTCAAGTTCCCATTACATGGCAACTACCAACTTTCCACTTGTTTTTCATTCACTTTAAGGTTTCTACCATTTTGCAAAACATATTTTTCCTCATTTTTTCAAACCTTTCTCATGTGATTTTTTTTCTTTTTGCAGGGTGAAGAAGACTACTACGCGCGGGGCCAAGCATAGCATCAATGATCCGCTTGAATGACTACATTCAAAGTTGTCAACGGGGGGCAACTCAAATGTACATGAGGCACCCGGCGACAATACTGCTGCTGCACCGACGACTGCTCCCACCAACACTGATGCAAGTGGCCGACCATCTCCGCCGGCTGCGGATGCCCAGGCTAGAACAACAGGCATCCGTACATCGGGAAGTGATGAGTCGATATCTGCCAGGACAGCTGAAATATTGCCAACTCTTCTGGCAATGAAGGATGCCGCAGTGAGCCACGCCACCCCATCAGCAAGTGTTGAAGTGGACGCTCCCGAGACGAACATAGGCAAGGAAGATTCCCGCTCTTCTGACACTGACTCCAAGCGCGTGCGTGATGGCACACCTGTGTCCACGACAGAAGCCGCTGAGGCGGCAGTTCATAAGGATATGCCATCTACAGGTGAGAGTCCTGGCACAACAGCTCCAGCCCCTGTTGGTGCAGATACTGCTAAGGTTACCGTGGCGCGTGCTGGTCTTCCACCTAGGTGTCGCAGCCCCCGTAAGCAACCAACAGTCATACCCAATGCACCGGCTGTATCTAGGAGCATGAGAGATGAGTCTGGATATGTTCCTGCATCCACACTGTTCCCGCCAACCGCCCAAAGCAATGTGATGGACAACCCGCAAGACCGGAGCACAACTGATGCAGTTGTCAAGGCTGGCACGAGTGACGCAGGTGAACGGCCGGAGCAGACTGCGCCTTTACCCGCAGTGGAAATCCCCAACATAAATCTGCGCACTTCTAAGCTGCCAGTCAATGTTGGTATCCCCTACAGCCCAAACAAGAAGATTGCCATGAAAGCTGCTGCTGATACCGCTGACAACACGCCCCGCCCTGCAAACAAGCTCGAACATTCTGTAGCGGTCGATTCAGATATGTTTGTTGATCTTTCACCATTGGATTCTGCCCCGCAAATCATTCGTGGTCCGGCCAGTAGGAATGAGAGGCACCCAATGGCATTTACCCCACCGAGCTTCAGCCTTGGCATAAGTCAAGACCAAGCGGTGGTGCATGATCCCATGCCAGTTGCCTTTGCTTTTCCAGGAGGCACATCTGCAATGATGGCGCAACCAATGGTCGAGGGCAGGAAGGCTGTCAAGTTTGCGGAGCCAATTGTGCAAGGTACACTTGTCATATCCTTACGATTTTCGTGTCTACATCTTTTTGTAGTTTGAATTTTGTCCCAATCATATTCTTTTCGGGGTGTTCTCACTTGCGATGGCAACTGCGGTGTGATGACATGGCAAGTGGATTTTGATGCACCATGGCCTACATTTTTTTTTGGTTGTTGCCATGCTGCATTTTGACATTTGGGTAAACACATGGCAACTGAAGTTGATTCATCATGGCAACTATATTTGCTGACACACGGCAAATATAGTGCATTACATATGGCAACTGGATTTGCCACACCATGTCACCTGCATTTTTTTTGTTACCATTCTGCATTTTTTCTATACGGTAATCACATGGCAAGTGGAGTTGACACAACATGGCAACTGCATTTGATGTGACATGGCAACCACAGGCCATCTGAACGGTAATTCATCACAACTGCATGGCAACTGCAGTTGCCATGACATGGCCACCGTAGTTGCACCACACATGGCAATTTCCCAACTTTTTTCTACCTACATCTCACATCATACACCCTATTTCCTCACAATCGATATGTTTTCTGACTTTCTCCTTATCCTAACACACTTTTTTTTGAATCATTGCAGGCACCCCTGAGGAAATTTCACCGTCACTTGACGAAGCTTACCGCAAGATTGAGGAGGCAGCATTGCAGAGGAGGACATCTCGAGGGCAAGGGCAATCAAGTTCCAACTTGACTGCAGAGACGGCAACTGAGGATACCATCAGAAGCGCGACCCCTGGTTCTGTGAGACAACAGAGGGTAGTTCACGCACCTCCCGCGGAAGACTACGAGCCCGAATTCAGGGCCACTAAGGAACAGACCCAGCTGTACGACATCATCAAGCGGTTTGGAAATGCGAGGTCCAGCAACAAGCACATGAATGAGTTGAAAGCGTAAATGACCACACCCTATAATCACTCATTTTGCTTTGTTCTTTTTTTAACATTTTCATCTTTTTTTCTTCGTACTCCCTATACATGATGCGCTTACGTTTTAGTTCTTTCATATATCTTTTTACTTAGCAGGCATGATTCTTCCATGTTATGTCATTTTCATACAGCTCATGTTTGGACAGAACCAAAGTCATTCAATGCGGAGCGACGTACGTCGACCTGGGTGATCTCGCCGAGTCCGTGAGGCCAAACGGTAAAATGTCGACGAATGTAATTGCATGAGGGATCGACTACATCAACAATCACATCGATATGTGCGCCGACAAGGTCATCATGCATTACAGCGTGACATGCAAAATATGGGATGGTGAATTCCACCACAAAATTCTGAGGAAGAATTTCGCTCAGCACGGTGAATTCAAGCTAACACTGAAGAAATACGTGAGTACTCCTCCCCTGTCTGCACTATTTTTTCACATGGTGTGGTTTTTGCCATCTTCTGCACTTTTTGATTGTGTGTCAGATGTTTTTCATGTGGCAACAGTTGCCATGCACATTTTTCTTCTTTTGTTTTGTGCATCCCATGCGAACCATGTGGCAATTTGATTTTGCGAAATGCACGGCACATCTTGTACATACATGGACGGAAACTTTCCTTCAACTACCCCCACCCATAACCAAAAAACATCCTACATGATTCTAATTTTTTTTTGTCCCTCTGCTGTTCTTTTTATGTGAACTCTGCTTCTCATTTCTTCACTTTTTAAATGCAGGTCATGTTCCCCATGTTCCAGGAGCTTGCACCACATGCCCAACACGACAAGTGTGGTCACCACTACGCGATTTGTCTGGACCTAAAGAACCAACGCTTCGAGGTGCTTGATTCAATCCGTTCGGGACCTGATTCAGATCTTACTACGCATGCTGAATTCTTCATCAACAACCTCAAAGAGACATGGAACTGTCACTACAAAAATTCAAAGGTCCAGATCAGACATTTCCCGATTGAGTATGTGGCGACTGTGAAGCAAGGGAACACGTAATTTCTTTTTCCCCTCCTTTTATGTGCCGTTTACGTCAATGCAACCCCTCTTTTTTGTTGTCACATCTGAATTGAAGTCTATCTTTGCTATGTCTGTCCTTTTTTGCGTGTTCATCTGAGTCTTTTTCTCGTGCAGTACGGACTGCGGCTTTCACGCGCTGGAATACTTTGCAAAGTTGGAAGGCAGAATCGTCCCCGCTATCACAGCTGCAACGATTCTTGAGCTCTGGAAAATCCACACGTGGAACTGGTTGACGAACGAAGATTTCAACAAGCGGTCTGGAGCACGCGAGTTCGTGGAGGAAGCTGTCAAGAAAATCTACAAGAAGTACAAGTGATCATGTGGTGTTAGACACCGGACGCATACCTTACATTCTGTTGCTGAGGAATGTAAGGTACTTATCTATCTTGTTATGGTCGAAAACTATGTTTGTGTGCTATGTTACGACTGCAACCCAGCGTACGCCACTATGTAGTGGTGCTGTGTGAGCGACATTTTTAGTAGTTCTGTAATATATTAAGGCATTAAGGCCTACTTGAATAAGTGTTTTTCAATGAAGGACCTTGGAGAAGTTGCTTATATATTAGGCATCAAGATCTATAGAGATAGATCAAGACGCCTCATAGGTCTTTCACAAAGCACATACCTTGATAAGATTTTGAAAAGGTTCAAAATGGATCAGTCCAAGAAAGGGTTCTTGCCTATGTTGCAAGGTGTGAGATTGAGCTCAGCTCAGTCACCGACCACGGCAAAAGATAAAGAAGAGATGAGTGTCATCCCCTATGCTTCAGCCATAGGATCTATTATGTATGCCATGCTGTGTACCAGACCTGATGTAAACCTTGCCGTAAGTTTGGTAGCAAGATACCAAAGTAATCCCGGCAAGGAACACTGGACAGCGGTCAAGAATATCCTGAAGTACCTGAAAAGGACAAAGGACATGTTTCTCGTTTATGGAGGAGACGAAGAGCTCATCGTAAAGGGTTACTTCGACGCTAGCTTCGACTCAGATCTGGATGACTCTAAGTCACAAACCGGATACGTGTATATGTTGAATGGTGGAGCAGTAAGCTGGTGCAGCTGCAAGCAGAGCGTCGTGGCGTGATCTACGTGTGAAGCGGAATACATGGCAGCCTCGGAGGTAGCGCATGAAGCGATTTGGGTGAAGGAGTTCATCACCGACCTAGGAGTCATACCCAATGCGTCGGGGCTGATCAAACTCTTCTGTGACAACACTGGAGCTATTGCCCTAGCCAAGGAGCCCAGGTTTCACAAGAAGACCAGGCACATCAAGCGTCGTTTCAACTCCATCCGTGAAAATGTTCAAGATGGAGACATAGAAATTTGCAAAGTACATACGGATCTGAATGTCACAGATCCGTTGACTAAACCTCTCTCGCGAGCAAAACATGATCAACATCAGAACTCTATGGGTGTTCGATTCATCACAATGTAACTAGATTGGTGACTCTAGTGCAAGTGGGAGACTGTTGGAAATATGCCCTAGAGGCAATAATAAAAGTATTATTATATTCAATTGTTCATGATAATTGTCTTTTATTCATGCTATAATTGTATTATCCGGAAATCGTAATACACGTGTGAATACATAGACCACAATATGTCCCTAGTGAGCCTCTAGTTGACTAGCTCGTTGTGATCAACAGATAGTCATGGTTTCCTGGCTATGGACATTGGATGTCGTTGATAACGGGATCACATCATTAGGAGAATGATGTGATGGACAAGACCCAATCCTAAGCATAGCACAAAGATCGTGTAGTTCGTTTGCTAGAGCTTTGCCAATGTCAAGTATCTCTTCCTTCGACCATGAGATCGTGTAACTCCTGGATACCGTAGGAGTGCTTTGGGTGTATCAAACGTCACAACGTAACTGGGTGACTATAAAGGTGCACTACAGGTATCTCCGAAAGTGTCTATTGGGTTGACACGGATCGAGACTGGGATTTGTCACTCCGTATGATGGAGAGGTATCTCTGGGCCCACTCGGTAATGCATCATAATAATGAGCTCAAGGTGACCAAGGTGTTGGCCACGGGATCATGCATTACGGTACGAGTAAAGTGACTTGCTAGTAACGAGACTGAACAAGGTATTGGGATACCGACGATCGAGTCTCGGCAAGTAACGTACCGATTGACAAAGGGAATTGTATACGGGATTTGATCGAATCCTCGACATTGTGGTTCAACCGATGAAATCATCGAGGAGCATGTGTGAGCCAACATGGGTATCCAGATCCCGCTGTTGGTTATTGCCCGAGAGTCGTCTCGGTCATGTCTGCGTGTCTCCCGAACCCGTAGGGTCTACACACTTAAGGTTCGGTGACGCTAGGGTTGTATGAATACAAGTATGCAGCATACCGAATGTTGTTCGGAGTCCCGGATGAGATCCCGGACGTCACGAGGAGTTTCGGAATGGTCCGGAGGTAAAGAATAATATATAGGAAGTGGTATTTCGGCCATCGGAAAAGTTTCGGGGTCTCCCGGTAATGTACCGGGACCACCGGAAGGGTCCCGGGAGTCCACCGGGTGGGGCCACCCATCCCGGAGGGCCTCATGGGCTGACGTGGGAGGGGAGCCAGCCCATAGTGGGCTAGTGCGCCCCCCTAGGCCCACCCCCTGCGCCTAGGGTTGAAACCCTAGGGTGGGGAGGAGGGGCGCACCACATGCCTTGGGGGGCACTCCTCCCCCTTGGCCGCCGCCCCCTTGGGAGATCCAATCTCCTAGGGCCGGCGCCCCCCCTGGGGGCCTATATAAAGGAGGGCAGGGGGAGGGCAGCCGCACCCTTGTGCTTGGCGCCTCCCTTCCCCTGCTACACCTCGTCCTCCTCCCGTAGTCGCTTGGCGAAGCCCTGCTGGAGTTCTGCTGCATCCACCACCACGCCGTCGTGCTGCTGGATCATCATCAACCTCTCCTTCCCCCTTGCTGGATCAAGAAGGAGGAGACGTCTGCCGTCCCGTACGTGTGTTGAACGCGGAGGTGCTGTCCGTTCAGCACTTGGACATCAGTGATCTGAATCACGTCGAGTACGACTCCATCATCACCATCCCCTTGCAAGCTTCCGCACGCGATCTACAAGTGGTATGTAGATGCAAACTCACTCCCATGACTCGTTGCTTAGATGAACTCATAGATGGATCTTGGTGGAACCATAGGAAAAATTTTAATTTTCTGCAACGTTCCCCAACAGTGGCATCATGAGCTAGGTCTATGCGTAGTTCTCTAATGCACGAGTAGAACACAATTTTGTTGTGGGCGTGGATCTTGTCAACTTGCTTGCCACTACTAGTCTTTTCTTGCTTCAGCGGTATTGTGGGATGAAGCGGCCCGGACCAACCTTACACGTACGCTTACGTGAGACCGGTTCCACCGATTGACATTCACTAGTTGCATAAGGTGGCTGGCGGGTGTCTGTCTCTCCCACTTTAGTTGAAGCGGATTCAATGAAAAGGGTCCTTATGAAGGGTAAATAGAAGTTGACAAAAATCACGTTGTGGTTATTCGTAGGTAAGAAAACGTTCTTGCTAGAACCCAATTGCAGCCACGTAAAAGATGCAACAACAATTAGAGGACGTCTAACTTGTTTTTGCAGCGATTGTTCATGTGATGTGATGTGGCCAGAAGTTGTGATGAATGATGAATTATGATGTATGAGATCATGTTTTTGTAATAGGATTCACGACTTGCATGTCGATGAGTATGACAACCGGCAGGAGCCATAGGAGTTGTCTTTATTTTTTTGTATGACCTGCGTGTCATTGAAGAACGCCATGTAAACTACTTTACTTTATTGCTAAACGCGTTAGCCATAGAAGTAGAAGTAGTCGTTGGCGTTACAACTTCATGAATACACGATGATGGAGATCATGATGATGGAGATCATGGTGTCAAGCCGGTGACAATATGATCATGGAGCCCCGAAGATGGAGATCAATTGAGCTATATGATATTGGCCATATCATGTCACAACTATATAATTGCATGTGATGTTTATTATGTTTATGCATCTTGTTTACTTAGGACGACGGTAGTAAATAAGATGATCCCTCACAACAATTTCAAGAAGTGTTCTCCCCTAACTGTGCACCGTTGCTACAGTTCGTCGTTTCGAAGCACCACGTGATGATCGGGTGTGATAGATCCTTACGTTCACATACAACGGGTGTAAGACAGTTTTACACAGCAAAACACTTAGGGTTAACTTGACGAGCCTAGCATGTGCAGACATGGCCTCGGAACACGGAGACCGAAAGGTCAAACACGAGTCGTATGGAAGATACGATCAACATGAAGATGTTCACCGACGATGACTAGTCCGTCTCACGTGATGATCGGACACGGCCTAGTTGACTCGGATCGTGTAACACTTAGATGACCAGAGGGATGTCTAATCTGAGTGGGAGTTCATAATTTGATTAGATGAACTTAATTATCATGAACTTAGTCTAAAAACCTTTGCAAATATGTTTTATAGATCAAATGGCCAACGCTAATGTCAACATGAACTTCGACGCGTTCCTAGAGAAAACCAAGCTGAAAGATGATGGCAGCAACTATACGGACTGGGTCCGGAACCTGAGGATCATCCTCATAGCTGCCAGGAAGCAATATGTCCTAGATGGACCGCTAGGTGACGCTCCCGTCCCAGAGAACCAAGACATTATGAATGCTTGGCAAACTCGTGCTGATGATTACTCCCTCGTTCAGTGCGGCATGCTTTACAGCTTAGAACCGGGGCTCCAAAAGCGTTTTGAGCATCACGGAGCATATGAGATGTTCGAAGAGCTGAAACTAGTTTTTCAAGCTCATGCCCGGGTCGAGAGATATGATGTCTCCGACAAGTTATACAGTTGTAAGATGGAGGAAAACAGTTCTGTCAGTGAGCACATCCTAAAGATGTCTAGGTTGCACAACCGTATGACCCAGCTGAACATTAACCTCCCAGATGAGGCGGTCATTGACAGAATCCTCCAGTCGCTCCCACCAAGCTACAAGAGCTTTGTGATGAACTACAACATGCAGGGGATGGTGAAGACCATTCCTGAAGTGTTCTCGATGCTGAAGTCAGCAGAGGCTGAAATCAAGAAAGAACATCAAGTGTTGATGGTCAATAAGACCACTAAGTTCAAGAAGGGCAAGGGCAAGAAGAACTTCAAGAAGGACGGCAAGGATGTTGCCGCGCCCGGTAAGCCAGTTACCGGGAAGAAGTCAAAGAATGGACCCAGGCCTGAAACTGAGTGCTTTTATTGCAAGGGGAAGGGTCACTGGAAGCGGAACTGCCCCAAATACTTAGCGGATAAGAAGGCCGGCAACACCAAAGGTATATTTGATATACATGTAATTGATGTGTACCTTACCAGTACTCGTAGTAACTCCTGGGTATTTGATACCGGTGTCGTTGCTCATATTTGTAACTCACAGCAGGAGCTGCGGAATAAACGGAGACTGGCGAAGGACGAGGTGACGATGCGCGTCGGGAATGGTTCCAGAGTCGATGTGATCGCCGTCGGCACGCTGCCTCTACATTTACCTACGGGATTAGTTTTGAACCTTAATAATTGTTATTTAGTGCCAAGTTTGAGCATGAACATTGTATCTGGATCTCGTTTAATACGAGATGGCTACTCATTTAAGTCTGAGAATAATGGTTGTTCGATTTATATGAGAGATATGTTTTATGGTCATGCTCCGATGGTCAATGGTTTATTCTTAATGAATCTCGAGCGTAATATTACACATGTTCATAGTATGGATGCCAAAAGATGTAAAGTTGATAATGATAATCCCACATACTTGTGGCACTGCCGCCTTGGTCACATTGGTGTCAAGCGCATGAAGAAGCTCCATGCTGATGGACTTTTAGAGTCTCTTGATTATGAATCGTTTGACACATGCGAACCATGCCTCATGGGCAAAATGACCAAGACTCCATTCTTCAGAACAATGGAGCGAGCAACCAACTTGTTGGAAATCATACATACCGATGTGTGCGGTCCAATGAGCGTTGAGGCTCGCGGAGGATATCGTTATGTTCTCACTCTCACTGATGACTTGAGTAGATATGGGTATGTCTACTTAATGAAACACAAGTCTGAGACCTTTGAAAAGTTCAAGGAATTTCAGAATGAGGTGGAGAATCAACGTGACCGAAAGATAAAGTTCCTACGATCAGATCGTGGAGGAGAATACTTAAGTCACGAATTTGGTACACACTTAAAGAAATGTGGAATCGTTTCACAACTCACGCCGCCTGGAACACCTCAGCGAAACGGTGTGTCCGAAAGTCGTAATCGCACTCTATTGGATATGGTGCGGTCTATGATGTCTCTTACCGATTTACCGCTATCATTTTGGGGATACGCTCTAGAGACAGCTACATTCACTTTAAATAGGGCATCGTCTAAATCCGTTGAGACGACACCGTATGAATTATGGTTTGGGAAGAAACCTAAGCTGTCGTTTCTAAAAGTTTGGGGATGCGATGCTTATGTCAAGAAACTTCAACCTGAAAAGCTCGAACCCAAGTCGAAAAATGCGTTTTCATAGGATACCCTAAGGAAACTGTCGGGTATACCTTCTACTTAAGATCCAAGGGCAAGATCTTTGTTGCCAAGAACGGATGCTTTCTGGAAAAAGAGTTTCTCTCGAAAGAAGTAAGTGGGAGGAAAGTAGAACTCGATGAAGTACTACCTCTCGAACGGGAAAGTGGTGCAGCTCAGGAAAATGTTCCTGTGATGCTCACACCAACCAAAGAGGAAAACAATGATGATGATCAAGGTACTTCGGATCAAGTTGCTACTGAACTTCGTAGGTCCACAAGGACACGTTCCGCACCAGAGTGGTACGGCAACCCTGTCCTGAAAATCATGTTGTTAGACAACGGTGAACCTTCGAACTATGAAGAAGCGATGGCGGGCCCAGATTCCAACAAATGGCTTGAAGCCATGAAATCCGAGATAGAATCCATGTATGAAAACAAAGTATGGACTTTGATAGACTTGCCCGATGATCGGCGAGCGATAGAAAACAAATGGATTTTTAAGAAGAAGACGGACGCGGATGGTAATATTACCATTTATAAGGCTCGACTTGTGGCTAAGGGTTATCGACAAGTTCAAGGGATTGACTACGATGAGACATTCTCTCCCGTAGCGAAGCTGAAGTCCGTCCGAATCATGTTAGCAATTGCCACATACTATGATTATGAGATATGGCAGATGGACGTCAAAACGGCATTCCTTAACAGACATCTTAAGGAAGAGCTGTATATGATGCAGCCGGAAGGTTTTGTCGATCCTAAGAACGCTAACAAAGTATGCAAGCTCCAGCGATCCATTTATGGGCTGGTGCAAGCATCTCGGAGTTGGAACATTCGCTTTGATGAGATGATCAAAGCGTTTGGGTTTATGCAGACTTATGGAGAAGCCTGCGTTTACAAGAAAGTGAGTGGGAGCTCTGTAGCATTTCTCATATTATATGTAGATGACATACTCCTGATGGGAAATGATATAGAACTTCTGGACAGCATTAAGGCCTACTTGAATAAGTGTTTTTCAATGAAGGACCTTGGAGAAGCTGCTTATATATTAGGCATCAAGATCTATAGAGATAGATCAAGACGCCTCATAGGTCTTTCACAAAGCACATACCTTGATAAGATTTTGAAAAGGTTCAAAATGGATCAGTCCAAGAAAGGGTTCTTGCCTATGTTGCAAGGTGTGAGATTGAGCTCAGCTCAGTCACCGACCACGGCAAAAGATAAAGAAGAGATGAGTGTCATCCCCTATGCTTCAGCCATAGAATCTATTATGTATGCCATGCTGTGTACCAGACCTGATGTAAACCTTGCCGTAAGTTTGGTAGCAAGATACCAAAGTAATCCCGGCAAGGAACACTGGACAGCGGTCAAGAATATCCTGAAGTACTTGAAAAGGACAAAGGACATGTTTCTCGTTTATGGAGGAGACGAAGAGCTCGTCGTAAAGGGTTACGTCGACGCTAGCTTCGACTCAGATCTGGATGACTCTAAGTCACAAACCGGATACGTGTATATGTTGAATGGTGGAGCAGTAAGCTCGTGCAGCTGCAAGCAGAGCGTCGTGGCAGGATCTACGTGTAAAGCGGAATACATGGCAGCCTCGGAGGCAGCGCATGAAGCAATTTGGGTGAAGGAGTTCATCACCGACCTAGGAGTCATACCCAATGCGTCGGGGCCGATCAAACTCTTCTGTGACAACACTGGAGCTATTGCCCTAGCCAAGGAGCCCAGGTTTCACAAGAAGACCAGGCACATCAAGTGTCGTTTCAACTCCATCCGTGAAAATGTTCAAGATGGAGACATAGAAATTTGCAAAGTACATACGGATCCGAATGTCGCAGATCCGTTGACTAAACCTCTCTCCCGAGCAAAACATGATCAACATCAGAACTCTATGGGTGTTCGATTCATCACAATGTAACTAGATTGGTGACTCTAGTGCAAGTGGGAGACTGTTGGAAATATGCCCTAGAGGCAATAATAAAAGTATTATTATATTTCATTGTTCATGATAATTGTCTTTTATTCATGCTATAACTGTATTATCCAGAAATCGTAATACACGTGTGAATACATAGACCACAATATGTCCCTAGTGAGCCTCTAGTTGACTAGCTCGTTGTGATCAACAGATAGTCATGGTTTCCTGGCTATGGACATTGGATGTCGTTGATAACGGGATCACATCATTAGGAGAATGATGTGATGGACAAGACCCAATCCTAAGCATAGCACAAAGATCGTGTAGTTCGTTTGCTAGAGCTTTGCCAATGTCAAGTATCTCTTCCTTCGACCATGAGATCGTGTAACTCCTGGATACCGTAGGAGTGCTTTGGGTGTATCAAACGTCACAACGTAACTGGGTGACTATAAAGGTGCACTACAGGTATCTCCGAAAGTGTCTATTGGGTTGACACGGATCAAGACTGGGATTTGTCACTCCGTATGACGGAGAGGTATCTCTGGGCCCACTCGATAATGCATCATCATAATGAGCTCAAGGTGACCAAGGTGTTGGACATGGGATCATGCATTACGGTACGAGTAAAGTGACTTGCCGGTAACGAGACTGAACAAGGTATTGGGATACCGACGATCGAGTCTCGGGCAAGTAACGTACCGATTGACAAAGGGAATTGTATACGGGATTTGATCGAATCCTCGACATTGTGGTTCAACCGATGAAATCATCGAGGAGCATGTGGGAGCCAACATGGGTATCCAGATCCCGCTGTTGGTTATTGCCCAAGAGTCGTCTCGGTCATGTCTGCGTGTCTCCCGAGCCCGTAGGGTCTACACACTTAAGGTTTGGTGACGCTAGGGTTGTATGAATACGAGTATGCAGCATACCGAATGTTGTTCGGAGTCTCGGATGAGATCCCGGACGTCACGAGGAGTTTCGGAATGGTCCGGAGGTAAAGAATAATATATAGGAAGTGGTATTTCGGCCATCGGGAAAGTTTCGGGGTCTCCCGGTAATGTACCGGGACCACCGGAAGGGTCCCGGGGGTCCACCGGGTGGGGCCACCCATCCCGGAGGGCCTCATGGGCTGACGTGGGAGGGGAGCCAGCCCATAGTGGGCTGGTGCGCCCCCCTAGGCCCACCCCCTGCGCCTAGGGTTAAAACCCTAGGGTGGGGGGGGCGCACCACATGCCTTGGGGGGCACTCCTCCCCCCTTGGCCGCCGCCCCCTTGGGAGATCCAATCTCCCAGGGCTGGCGCCCCCCCTGGGGGCCTATATAAAGGAGGGCAGGGGGGAGGGCAGCCGCACCCTTGTGCTTGGCGCCTCCCTTCCCCTGCTACACCTCGTCCTCCTCCCGTAGTCGCTTGGCGAAGCCCTGCTGGAGTTCTGCTGCATCCACCACCACGCCGTTGTGCTGCTGGATCATCATCAACCTCTCCTTCCCCCTTGCTGGATCAAGAAGGAGGAGACGTCTCCCGTCCCGTACGTGTGTTGAACGCGGAGGTGTTGTCCGTTAGCACTTGGACATCGGTGATCTGAATCACGTCGAGTACGACTCCATCATCACCATCCCCTTGCAAGCTTCCGCACGAGATCTACAAGTGGTATGTAGATGCAAACTCACTCCCTTGACTCGTTGCTTAGATGAACTCATAGATGGATCTTGGTGAAACCGTAGGAAAAATTTTAATTTTCTGCAACGTTCCCCAACAGGTAGATACAATACAACTAACATGGCAGATCCAGTACAACTAGCATGGCAAATCCAGTACAACTAGCATGGCATATTTAGTACAAAGTAGCATGGCATATTTTTAGTATAAAATAGCATGGCATATTTCTAGTACACATAACATGGCAGATTTAATACACATAACATGGCAGATTTAATACACATAACATGCAGTCAATGAATTTGTTCCTTTCCTTTTCTGATGTTCCTCAGTAGTTATTCTCCCAATTTTAAAAACAAAAAATCTCATCGTACAGGGTACAAAACAAAATGTCCACAAGGACCATGCCGCAATGCCCCAATTTCTGCTCATGGATTGCCCGCCGCTTTCTTCGTTTTCTTGTGTTTTGCTTGAATCTCCAATCCTGACTTGTACCTTATCTCTCTTGGGCGACCCTTTGTGATGGAACGGGGTGGGTTCCTGACCTGCGTTTGTGTGCTTGCTATTCCAGATCCTATGTCCGAGTTTTCAGACGATGGCCCCGTTGATGAAGGCACACTTGATGTGCGGGGGAACCGGTGTAAGGCTTCCTCAGCTTTCCTCTTCTTGATCTCATCAAGCTCTCTTTTCAGCGCCTTCCTGTGTTTTTCTGCGACTCTTGCTGTCTCATCACTTTTGCACGCTTCATCAATTAGCTCAGCATAGTTCTTTGTCAGCACTACGTGCCTCACGGCTTCCATGGTTGACTCAGGTCTCTCGTCATGCACAGCCAGAACCGCGTGTGTTGTCTGCGGCGCCAACGCGTCGTCAGCGTCCCAAGTCCATCGTCGCCTTATGAAATGGCGGGGCATCTGTGTCACAGCGTTCATGTCCATCACTTTTAGTATGTGACAACACACAATGCCGTCCCGTTCGAACTTGCAGCATTGGCAGTAGTACTCGCCTTCGCCTATCGAGGCTTTCACGAAGTAGTTTCTTCCTTTGTCTGGGTCTTCAGGTTCTGAATCCGACATGCCCAAAATAGAACACACCTTGAACGTATGTTCGTCCACCTGGAAAGCCGTGAACATGCTGGCACGCTTTATTTCTTCCTGGAATCTGCAAGTTTTGTGTGCTTTATGTTAATCTATCGTGCGATCCTTTTTTTGTAGCACGTTATGGTGTCATGGGAATAAAAATAGATTTTTGTTTTTGAATATGGCAATCATAGTATACTGAACATGGCAAACATAGCACACTGAACATGGCAACTGCAGTACACCAGACATGGCAACTGCAGTACACTGAACATGGCAACTGCAGTACACTGAACATGGCAACTGCAGTTCAGTAGACATGGCAACTGCAGTACACCAGACATGGCAACTGTATTACATTTTCAACTAGCCATCGTCGTTTCCACACCAATGTTTTCCCCAATGGAAGCACATTGCATCAAACATGGGCATCTACATTTCAGTAAACATGGGAATTGCATTTTCAACAAACATGGCAGTTGCATTTTATTAAACATGGCAATTTGTATATTCAGCATATGTGTTGACAGTATGACATTTTTTTCAGTTGACATTGGCATTTGCATACCAACATGCCCCAATGGAAGTATAGTTCATTAAACATGGCACCGGCACTTCATTGAACATGTAAAAATGTATCCGAGTAAGCATTGTAAACAGAAATTTCATCAAAACATGGCAACTGCAGCTGAGTAAGCATGGCAAACAGTATTGCATTAAACATGGCAACTGCATATCACGGCAACTGCATTTGCACTCTATATGGCAGCTACTGCCCTAGTGCTTTTTGCGCAAATAAGACCGTAAGGCAACTGACTTACTTGTTAAAGATCTTTTTTGTGTATATCTTGCTCATTTGCCTCTCCATTGGTAAGTACGTTAGCAATTTCGGCTGCTTTAGAGCGGTGGTAGCTTCTTGCTGCAGCTCAAATCCCAGAATTTTTTGTTGCAGAGCTGTGTACTGCTTGGCAAACTGTAGCAATGAGTTGCCAGGGCTCACGTATCGCTTCAACATAGCATTGAACCCCTCGCTGCGCTGCGTAGTCTGTAGAAAAGGGAAGAAGCACTGCATGAAGTAGGCGGGCACCCAGTACATTCGCTTCTCCCACAGACTAGCAAGCGTCTCATTGTCTTGGACTTGATGCGTTTCAACCATGGCCATCCAGCTCCTTTCAAACTCCTCGACCGTCAAGCTGTGGTCCATGCATAACTCGAATGACTTGTGCAGCTCTGGGCGGTCAGCAAAGAACGGTCCTAGGGTCTCCTCAGCCTTCTTTATTATGTGCCACCTGCAGTGCCTGTGCACTGCCAATGGAAATACCCCCTCTATGCCTGCACGCATGCTAAAATCCTGGTCTGTTATTATGTTCATTGGAGCAAGTCCATCCATGCACTCCAAGAAGGTCTTGAAAAACCAGACGTACCCATCCGTGTCTTCGTTCTGAACGAGCCCGCAGCCGAACTGCAACGACTGATTGTGGTTATTTATTCCTATGAACGGAGCGCATGGCATCTTGTACATATTGGTGAGGTACGTCGCGTCGAACGAAATGCAATCTCGGAAATGTTTGTAGGCTCTCCTTGCAGCACCATCCACCCAATACATGTTCCTGACGCGGTCCTCATCGTCCAACCTTATCCTGTAGAAGAAATCTGGATCTTCCTTTGCTTTCTCATCGAAGTAGGCAATTGTAGCCTCTATGTCAGCCAGCCTGCTCTCTCTACGGTACTTGGCCTGTAGGTTTGTGACGTCAGCCGGTATGTAGGGCATGCTACTCAGCTTCTCCTTTTTGCTGTGGATGAGTGATAGTATCTGGACCATTCTTGATGGACCGACGTTACAGTCATGTAGCAGCTTTACGAATTGTTTTTCGACTGGGGTGAATCCTCTGTGGGCGGTCAGAAATTTGACCAGGTCGAACTTCTTTATGAGACTGTTGTTGTGCTCGTCAAAATATTCAGTGACCACATACTGTGTTCCATCTACGTTTAGCTTACATCGGACAGGGCATCCCGTCTTGAGAATGATTCCTCTTTTTCGTTCCGGAACGACAGGCGCAGCACCTTTCACCTTCTTGTTCCTCCGTGCCTTGTGGCACCTCATCTCACCTCTGCTGTACTCATTAGTTTTCTTAATTTTTCTATGGTACTCGGTGTTGACCGCAAATCCATGGAACTTTGCATATGTCTGGTAGTATTTCTTTGCTTCCTCGAACGATTCAAATCTCTGCCCAATGTATGGTGGCTGAGGTACCACGATCTCTGATTGCCCACCATCTTCGTCATTTTCTGCCTCGTCGTCACTTTCATCATTCACTTCAGTATCGGTGGCAGTTCCTTCTACTTGAGTGTTGTCAGTGATTGTGTTCAAAGGGGTGCTTGTCTGTATTGCTGGAATGATTGCCATTCCCGACTGTGACTCGAAATTGTCTGCGGCATGAGTGTCTGCTGGCTGGTGGAACGCGTCTTCCGTGTGCTCAGAGCTCCCCGCAGTAGATGTCCCTGCGCTGCTGTTAACTATAGTTGTAGGCCCTGCGATAGGGAAAACAGGTACGAGATTTAAGTTTTATGTTTGAATAACATGTGTATCGCAACGGATCACACCATCTACGAGTGATTTTGCACGACATCATTTTTCAAACAGCAAGCCGCGAGTCTGTGCGTGGGCATGCACGGCAGCTATAGCTGTCCAGTGATGGCAGCTACTGTTTCAACAAACATGGCAACTAGTTTGTTTTTGCATGCAAATAACTTCAAATATCAAATGTATTGTTGTTTTCCTGGTTCAGATTTTTTTTCCTTACCTTGGTGTGTTGCATTCGACCTTCCCGTGTTGCCTGGGACACCAAAATGACTACCCCCACCTGCAATTTGTGAAGGTTGCCACGAGACGTTTGCCGGGGTACCACCAGCGTAATAACCTGTGTGCATAGCAGTGGTTGGTCAAATTCATGGCAACTGTATTTTGTGCTAGCACGGTAACTGCAGTTGCCCCTGATGTGGCAACTGCAGTTTTATTGGAAAGGCAAATATATTTGCATCGGCATGGCAACCGCAGTTGTTCCTCCATGGCAGCTGCAGTGCCATGACATGGCAAATGTAGTTGCACTGGCATGGCAACTGCAGTTGTTCTCCCCTGGCAACTACATTTGTCCATGGATGGCAACAACAAATGTGCAGGGATGTCAAATGTATTTTTCTAATACATGGCAACTGCAGATGACCAGTCATGGCAATTGAAGTTGCCACCTATGCTCCTTCTGCTAATTGATCATCCGCAACTTCACCTTATTTTATGGACTGACCTGTGTATGACGTCGATGGCAGGTACATTAGCGGTGCCTGATGCCACGCGCTGCACGAAGGCTCTGCATTTTCACACCGCGGTAAGTCGTGAGTCCTTTTGCCAGTTTTTTTGCATGTTCATTTTTCATGTCCACAGCATTATGCGCTCTTTTTTGTCGTTTTTACATTACCTTGATTGTCCATACAAGCTAGTTGAAGTTGGCTGCCCGTACATTTGTCAGTGTTAGCGCCTTGCGAGTGAAGTTGCCACGGGGCCTCCCTAATTGTGTTTTGGTCATAAGAACCTGCTAAAAAATGACAGTGTACGACATAAGTAGAATGTCATCTTCATCGTCGCGAAGATGGCAACTGTTCTCTTCTTTTTGATAGCACGCATCATACCTACGCCTACATACTGTTCCAGTAGTGGCAGCAACAGCCCTGAAGAGATGAGCTGACTATACTCTGTTGCATCCCAAGGGGCTGTTTCTGGCCTTTGAGAACCCCAATCACCAGCGCCACCTTCGTGATTCATTCTTTTTCGTGTCTCCCTTCTTTTCCAATGCGTTCTCAATCTCTGCATGAACAAGAAGGCATCAACAATCCACAAGAATAGCATTCTTCTGCTGCTTGCACACAGAAGATATGGATGGCAATCGACGGGTCATAATAGGCGGCAGCTACTGACAACGAAAGGTGGCAACTGTCGTTATACACAAGTGGCAATTAATTTCTTCCAGCCATCTTCATTCCAAAATTTTGCCCCTACCATCCTTTTTCGTACCCAACTACTTGCGTCAATTAAACTAGGAAATTAAGTCAATTTCAAACGTTAGTACATGGCAGATCTGGTGTACTCTGCCTGGCAATTGCGACTACACACTGAACCATGTAGTGTTCTACCCCTATAGCATAGATCCAGCACAAGATCGGGAGATTTTCTGCTTTTAGGGATGAGAAGGTTCAGATCGGGAGATTTTCACCTGGGTTTTAGATGATCGTCTTCGGAGGGCTTGGTTGGAGTTTGGGGCTGGGGTTGGCACGGAACGGACGTGCGGGCCGCGCGTTTGTGCGCGCGGACGTGGTCGTGCGGGCCTGTTCCCGTCCATGCCACACGAGGCGTGCGGGCGGGTTCCCGTCGACGCCACACGTGTGACAGTTATTCGGACCCAATATAAAATGGATATGGGGCGTCCGGGCGTGTCCGCCGATCTTGCTGCAGGTTGTAGCGTTCCCGCCTGCAGCCGCCGAAGCTCATTTCTCTCCCATCGCCGCACCCAAATTATAGTTCCACGTAGCCGCGCGAGGCGGACGCAGCCGGCTTAAATAGCCGCGGCGGCGGATGACGGCAAAGCTTCTCTGCTGTTGCATAGGTCAATCAATTCTCGCTGCGTGAACGAGATAACTTGACACTAGATTGCATTTCATCAACCGATGATTGTTCATCGAGTGTCAAGTCCGTCTGATTCTGATACCCTTACTACAGTGACAATAGATTTTTATTTTCTTCATCCCGTTATATCAACACATTATGATTCAAAAAAAATAAAGCAATACTAACGTGAATGTTTCCCTCGGCGACCATGACTATGAATCTTCTATGTGATAAACATATAAGATTCATATTGATGGTTTATCCTCTTAAAAAAGGATGCAATTATGTCAAAAGCTTACTGCTTCTGGATGATCCGGCTATTTAAGTTGACTGACTAGCTCGTCACGCGGCGAGGTGGGACTATACGGTTGTGAAAATCTTACGTATGAGCAATTTGGGTGTGTTTTGACAGCCCCGCCGGCCTAAGACAGACGTGCTGATCATCTATTTTTAAAATAAGATATGTGACTGCAGATGGTAAATTTTAAAGCCTGGCGGGTCACTATTCGCTTGCGAGTTTGAGGACCCAAATTTGCGGGTTCCTACTGTAAATGATCTAACACACAACAACCCAAGTGTATAGTACAATGACAATAATGTAACATATGGCAAAATAACAAACAGATACCGGGAAATACCCTTTGGTTCCTAAGTGTTTATAAGTCTCATATGAGAAAAGAAATTAATAACTAAAAAAGGTCAACAAAGTTTGAAAGTTTTTTAACAATAAACCTGATTTTTTTAACTCGCAATAAACCTGACTTTCTTTTGCACTAGTATATAAATTTTTACTAATAGAAAATCAGCATCGACTTCAAAGCAAAAAAAAAATGTTTGCTAGTTATTATAGATACCTTTTCTGTCTTTTTCGAAAAGAAGTCAAAAGGAATTTTTTTTCTTTTTGTGATTTTTTTTACAAGTACATTGGAAGGTTAAGTTTATTTCAAGAATATTTTAGAATTTGTTAACCTTTTATTTAGTTACTACTCTCCCCGTCCGTAAATATAAGTTGTTTTAGAGATTCCAATATAAACCACATACCCATGTATATAGTCAGGTAGATTATTTTGCATGTACTCCATATTAGAATCTCTAAATGGACTTGTACTTTGTATTCAGAAATTTAGTTGGTATTTTTTTCTATATTAGGTGTATGTACACCCATAGATCAGAAGTTCCTGTCCCTATCTCATTCTACCCATTTGTCATAATGATCTACTCCCTTTTATAAGACCTTTTAGCTATTTTAACATATTAACTACATACAGACTTTCTTCGTCCTGAATACTTGTCACACAAAAATAAAATTGGATGTATCTAGAACTGAAAATACTAAAAATAGAGTGAGACGTTTTGTCTCGCAAGATCATCTACACCTGTGCTGAGTTAAAAAATCAAAACAAATAATAGAAAAATTCAATAAAATTCAAAAAATGGCATGGTAGATAATTTAGTGCATGATGTCTGCTCCAAATTTCAAATCATTTGGACATCTGAGTAACTCTTAGCAAAAAAGACAAATTTAGGGTCTTTTAAATTAATGCACTGTTCTATACTGTTCTGACCTTAATTATCTTTTTTGTTGTAAGTTACTCAAGTGTCCAAATGCTCTATAATTTAGAGCACACCTCACGCACCAAATTATCTACCTTGCACAAAAAAATTGGATTTTTTTGGATTTTTTATGAATTGTATCTTGACCGTGTGCAGAAGAGCCCAGGCTCAAAATTGGATATTCGCTAAAAATATGTCTTATACATTTAGTTCTGTGACAAGTAATTCAGTACGGGAGGAGTACTAAAATAAGTAAAATACATACTAAAATGTGTCAACATACATACTAATAAAAAAAGCTAAAAGGTCTTATATTTGAGAACGGAGGGAGTTATAAACCAGATGGGAGTAAAACAAGAACATGTAGCAGACCAAAGTCTTTCCATCATATGTTTCTTCATCAAATTACATGCATGTAATTTTCTCGCCGAATACAGAGGCGCACACACGATCCAGTTCTCGCTTCAACCTAGGTGGGAGAGCAAGGACACGCACGACATGCTAACACGAGCTGCTACTTAAAACGCACTCCTCTTCTTTTGCTGTAACCACCATCACCACGAAAAGTACGTACGCAGATATATCTTCCTAAAGAACCAACAAATCGAACCCGCATTTCATATCCGCAGCTGCTGTCCGTCATCATATGTCGGCTGAGAGGAAGTTGTCAGACAAGGTAACCTGGAGAGGAAACGGAGGAGTCAGCAAGCATATCGCATCGAAACAAGCCCAACCCATGCCCTGGAAGTCTCATTGTGAGTCTAGCTAGAGTGGAAGAGAGTGGTTGGTTACCTTCTCGCCCAACTTGAACGGCGCCAGGCCTCTGTATGGGCAGGTGCTGCATCGGAACGCGTCACCCAACCCACACTGAAATTGCAGGTTCACAGAGAATAATGTGAGATATTCAGTTGACCACATGCATGCAACGACTAGTGGAGATCACAAGTGGCATTGTACACAAAGAAGCAATTGTACTTACACTGCCACAAGCTGAGACAGGGTTATCAATCTGTTCTGCAGTGAGTCCCAGCTTCTCCACCTTCTGCTCAGCCTCGGCCCTGCCACAACTGCAGTTCTTGCAAGCCTTCTTTGTGGCTCCCACCTCACAATCTCCTACTGATGAAACAACAGCAAAAATTTCAGCACCTAAACCTAAATTGAACATCTTCACAAAAGTTAAACAAAGTCGAGGGTTTGCTGGCTATACCAACTGGAAGCTGTGGTTTCTTCAAGTCCTCCTCAGTCAAGAGGCTGTCTTCGTCAATCAGTTCGTCATCATCGTCAATTTCAATCTTTGGAAGAGCCTTTACTGCTTTCTTCAGGGGGAAGGATGAGCCCATACTCCAGGATGGCTTCTTTGCTTTGATCTGCAAAATGATCCGAGTTAGGACTCATCATAGAGAATAGCATGTACAGCAGCCTTAACACAATGTGCCATACTCACAGTAACAGATTGCACACTATCCTGCGAGCTTGTGGCAGAAGCTTGAACTTCAACAAAACCTCCCATGAGTAGCAGGCGCTCGATATAATTGTTTGGCTAATGCAGAGGAAAATAGAAAATCAGGTTGTGCTAAATTAACATTACAAGACAGTGGATGTGAGCAAGAATAGACACATAATTTACCTTCTGATCAGTGGAGGGTGTGAAACTCTGTACCAGCACAATTCCACCAGCTTTCAGCACTCGACTAATTTCAGCAACCAACTTATCCCCAAAGCTCTCCACATTTTTTATGACAGACAGAACAGCACCCACGGATGTGTCATCAAAAGGCAACTTCCCACCTGACCCATATTGACAACAAAGGCTTAGAACAGGTTCATGACAGAGTTGTTTATACAAGAATGTGGCATACTGAAGCATAGCAGAATGAAAAAACTTAACACAACTAAGTGTACTCCCCACAGCTTCTGAGGCAGGACATCGAATCATCTCTCCATGTGACAGACGTTGGCTAAATTACATAGTTCGTATAAGCACTACACTGAAGTTCATGAGTAATAGCCTGATAGGAAGAAAACCAACCTATTCTTTTTCTCCTTTTCTCAAATGGTATTATGTCTTTCGTGTGTATTCTTGTATTTGACAGATGGACAGATGGACAGGTGGAGGGACATTTAAGAACTTGGCAATTAGCACACAATGCATAAGCTTTAAGTCAGAAACTACAATGACAAAGGTAAACTCCAATCAAGCTGATAAGGAGTGCCCCTAAATTGATTGCAAATGAACTGCAACGAAGTTGCAACACAAGACCAAATTAGAACCAGCACACAGGCAGTGTGCTGATAAGTAAGGGGGACCCTCAAATCTGATTCTAACCCAGCCCTAGAGGAATATTATCACCTCAGGTGTTATTTATTCTATACATGCAGTGGGTCCTAACCCTAGCATAGACATACACGCGGCTTCAGGTCACACCTGACCCATGTTGGCAGCAAAGTTCTACAAACAGGTTCATGACAGATTTAAGTTTTATACAAGGATGTGGCATATTGAAACTTAAGTATAAGTAAGAATCATCAAGAGAAAAAACAACGAAATGTCTGCTCCCAGATTTGCGAACTACGCAACAATTGGATTGTCTGTCCATAAGCCGTTGGGACAAATAACAGAGCATGTAATAGGTAATTCATATAGCAGCCCATGAGTGGTAGCCTAATAGCCAAATGCTCTATTATGTGAGATTTAGTATATTTTTCTCCCAACCAAAACGAGAATATAGGCTTTTTTTTCACTTTTTTATATGTATGTGTTTTCTGTGTATTCTTCATGTGTAGAGTAACACTTTAAGTTAGCAAAGATTGTCATATGTAGAACGCATCAAGTCTAGATATGAAATGGTATTCCCTCTAATCATATAATCTGAAGCATAGCAGAATGATAAGTGAAAACAACTATGTGTTGCTCCTCCCAGCTTTATGACACAACAATAGAACATCTGTGCACACAACAGACATTAACTAAATTACATAGTTTGCACTAGCACTACACAAGTGCATGAGTGATGTCCTCATGGGAGAATGGTCTTCTCCTTTTCTCTCGCGATTAAAGCGATAATACCAACCTATTTTTCTCCATTCTCTATTGGTAGTACGTGTTTTATGTGTATTCTTATCTTATATTTAACAGATAGATAGGTAGATTGACATTTGAGAACTGGGCAATTAGCATTCGAGGCATAAGCTTCAAATCATAAGCTACAACAACAGAAGGTAAACTCCAATCAAGCATATCAGGAGTGCACATAGATTAATCAAAACTGAACCGCAGCGAAGTCACAACAGAAGACCAAATTAGAACCAGCACACAGGTAGTATGCTGATAAGCAATGGGCAACCTCACATCTGATTCTAACCTAGCCCTCGAGAAATATTAACATCTCAGATGTATTTATTCTGCAGCAGGTCCTAACCCTATCATAGGCATACACGTGGCTTTGGGTCCCACCTGACACATGTTCACAACGAAGTTTTGTGAACAGGTACATGACAGAGTTAAGTTTCATACAAGGATGTGGCATATTGAAACTGAAAGTCCAAGTAGAAGTCGTCAAGAGCAAAAATCACTAATGAAATGTTTTACTCCCAGATTTGTGAACCACACAGCAATTGGATTGTTTGTCCATAAGAAAGACGCCGGGACACATAACATAGCGTGTAATAGATAATTCATATAGCAGCCCATGAGTGGTAGGCTAACATCCCAATGTTCTCCTCTGTGAGATGCTGTATATTTTTATCTGGACGGATGCGAGAATATAGACCTCACTTTTTTCACCTTCTCAACTACTCCCTCAGTTCACAAATACAAGATGTTTTGGATATTTCAATATAAACTACATACCGACAGAAATAAGTGAACAAACACACTAAAAGGTGTCAATATACATCCGATTTGGATAAAAGTCGGAACATCCTATATTTGTGAACCGAGGGAGTAGTAAGTATAAGTATGTATGTGTTCTCCGTGTATTGTTCACATGTGCAGAGTAGCACTTAAGTTAGCAAAGATTATCATACGTGGAATAAGTCTGAACGCATCAAAGTCTAAGTATGAAGGAGCAAGAGGGCAATATAATGCAACGAGCAAGGGGAAATCCCAAATTTGATTTATAAGCTACCGCTGGAGAAAGAGCGTACGCTCTGAATTTATATTTCTACTGATAAAGATGCAGCGGGTCCTAACCCTAGCATGGGCGGGGCGGGAAGGCGCTTGAGCGAAATCGGTAACGGGGGGAAGGGGGCGAGATGGAGGAGGAGGTGTTACCGACCGAGCGAGGCGCACTGCGTGATGACGACGACCTCCTCCCGCGAGACCCCGGCGGCCGCCGCCAGGTCCCCCACCGCGCGGAGCGGCAGGGCCAGCTCGTCCGTCACCGCGAGCGCCGCCGCAGCCGTGGACGCCATGGACCCGGATCGAATCGCCTGCAACGAAACCCTGCGAGCGAGAAGGGGATGGCGATGGCGGCAGGTGGGGCAGGTGGATGGAATGGAAAAACGGATGGACGGACGGATCTGGCGAGGGCGGGCGGTGAAGAAGAAGAGGAGGAAATCCCGTGGGCGTGGTCGCGCGAGAGGGAAGGAGAATTCGGGTTTTGGTCGCGGGCTCTGGAAGCTTCCGTGCGGCGGCGCGTGAGTCACAGGTATGGGCTGGCTGGCCCATTAATGGATTTGCTTCGCTCGGTCGGTCTCTCGCTCGTTTCTATGGGTTACACCAGGTCCGGTTTTATACCTAAAAAATAACCAGGTCCGGTTTTACTATTATTTTTGTTTTGTTTTTCTTCGGGTTTTTTTTTTCCGAATGTGTCTCGCCCGGAGGAGACAGACATACCTACAGCTCGCCTCAAGCAGCCTCCGTAGTGGACCGACCCAGTGGCAGTCGTTCCGTTTGGTTTTTCTTCTTTCTTAACTTTTATTTTTATTTTGAAATGGTCTGATTAGCTATATTGGAAAAATATTTACTTAGTTTGTTAAAAGAGTTCATTGTGCATTCAGAAAAATTCATGCGGTGTAAAAGTTTGTTTACGAAACTTTTAAAAATGTTTGCACCATTAAAAAAAATGCCCATGGCATGTAAAAAATGTTGCCATGTTTGAAAAGTCTGTCCATGCCATTTACAACACGTTCATAAAAATATCCTCAAAAAAACATGTTCGTAAAAATGAATTTTTTTTCATACCATTCAATAAAATTTCATCATATTTCAAAAATATTCACGTGCTCCAAAATGCTTTGAAGCATTCAAAAATATATTCAAAAATATTAAACTGTTTATACATTGTAAAAACAAGATTCTATAATTCTATAAAAATGCTTTGAAGCATTCAAAAATATATTCCTCGTGACATTCTTGAAAATGTTCTATCACTTAACAAATGTTTGCACATTTTGGAAAAACTGTTCGTGGCATTTAATGAAAAATGTTCTGTGTTTTTTTTTGAACGTTCACCCGGGGGGGGGGGGGGGGGGGGGAGTTTCCCCCACCTAAATATATTGATGATCAAGGGAGAACCCCAGGGGTAGTGCTTTACAGATGACCGTGTACACATCGAGAAAGGGGAGAGAGGGGTTTTTCAGGGCGGCAACAGGACACACACTAACTAGACGGAGAGGGCATGCAGCCAAGTTTCGACATGACCCCTCCGACTCTCAGGGAGCCGACCACGCCATAGGGCGGCGTCCCATGGACCAAGCTGCCCGTCCGTCGGCTAGTGGCCGTTGGATGGGTCGATCAATCGGTCCTGGTTCGACAAACTTGCCAGTGATTTATCAAAGATTTTATATACTGCTACTGTTCTTGGCGAGGCGTCCATGCCAATTGGCTCTAGATCGACTTGCCTATAGACCAAAACGATCGACGACATTGAATCAGTGTGATCTGCTACTAGCTAGCAGTACGGGTAGATGCCTTTGACAGATTCCTTGGATTCGATCGGCTTTTGCTGATGAGCAACGCGTCGAATTTCATCGAGTCTCCCACAGTCCTCAGCTCAGTTCAGCAGGCTCGATACTACTACTAGTTCGGGAACAGGGTATGTCTCACCGATCGATGCACGTCACGTCTTTTTCTTTTCCTGTGCTCAAATCGTTCGATGTGGATGCAAATTAATCTTTGAGGCCGCCCTTGAGGCCCGAGCAACAGCTGAGGTACTCTTGGAGGGTACAGGGGCGAGCAACGGGCACCAGATTCACCTCCGGTCTGCCTTTCAGCGGGCTGCCTTCGATCAACGCCCCTGGCAGGGTCTCGTTGTCCGTGGTGAACTGGAACGGCGGATCCATGGACTTGTCCGCCAGGTAGCGCACGCCGACCGGAGGACAGCAGACGCCGGCCGCCCCCGGGTACACGGCGTTCCCCGCAACGCACGGGAACGTGCTGGCGGAGACGGAGAAGCACGCCACCTCCCCGACAAACACGGCGCGGTCGCGGCCGACGTCTTCCACCGGGACGAGCTGCGTGTTCCCGGCGGCCAGCTCGTCCAGCTCCAACACCTGGATGAGCTGACAGTCGTAGCGCCTCGGTGACCACCGAGTCGGAACCTTGGTCACGTCCCTCCTGCGCTTCATCTTCCTCTCCTCGTCGGCCCCGAGGTGCCTGAGATGACTGTAGTAGCGCACCGAGTCGGTACCAGTGGCCGCGCGGCATGCGCCGTCCCTGCGCGAACACCAAGGAGTGCCAGGATCTCCTGGCCCAGTCGTCAATGACCGCCCACCTCCCGTCGCCGGGCTTGGCGGCGTAGGCGACGGAACACGAACGGACCGCATGGTCTGTCATGACGAGCAAGACCGACGCCGGGGAGGTCTCGTCGGAGATGCCGGCGTACACGACGCGGGACGCGGACTCGAACGGCTCCGTCCAGACAATGCGGGCGCCGCCGGTGATGGGCGGGAGGTAGGTGAGGGCCCTGGTGAGCGGGTTGAGCAGGCGCACGGCGTGGATCGCCTTGTCGCGCAGCAGCAGCAGGCCCTCGGCGCTGGCCTCGAGGTGGTGGCGGGAGAGCTCCGGCAGGTCGACGCGGACGCAGGAGCCGGTGCCGAGGTTGAGGAAGCGGCGGCCGTCGCCGTCGGTGCGGTTGGACAGCAAGATCCAGCGGCGGGGCCGGAAGCGGCGGTCCAGGGCGCGCTCGCGCGGGTCAGCGGTGCACTTACTCCACTCCGTGCACGCACTGCGGAGGCGGATGTACTCAGCCACGTCGTAGCGGAGCAGACGATCGGCGATGTCCCAGTCTCTCCTGCTCGATCAACCGCCATTAGAAATTAAACAACGAGAAAGGAGACGTTAGCTGGGCGGGATAGAAGAAGACGACGGGGCAATCGAACTGACCATTCCACTTCGTGTCGCGAGGGAGAGGGACGACGGGGCAATCTAAAAAAATATAAGCTCGAAAATTAATTAAAAAAAGTCTCTAAAAATATTCTAGGTGCTGATCCTCAAAAAAATATATTCTAGGTGGTTGAAGATCAAACTAATCTGAAAACTTTGTGCCTTCAATTATGACCGAATATTCTAGGTGCTTGCAAATTTGGTGTCCAAATGACATCCGAGGAGCTTTGTAAAGAAAAAAGAAACAAAAGTTGTGCTCAAAATTATGTGCATTGTTTCTGCAGACTTGTATTTTGTGTGATGTTATTGGCCACTAAACTTTGCAAAGCACCTAAAACATTCGTTCATAATCCATGAAGTTTCATACTATTTTGACTTTTTTTGGCCATTTATTACAATTTACTGTTTATTATGGGTGCATTAAATTGAGTGTAGCCACAACTTTTCCTAGACCAAAAATGTGAATTAAGGGATAGGAATAGGAATATATTAGTAGCTTCCTCCACTCCGTGCGGGTCAGCGGTGCACTTCCTCCACTCCGTGCACGCGGTGCGGAGGCGGATGTACTCGGCCACGTCGTAGCGGAGCAGACGACCGGCGATGTCCTCGACGAGCTCACGTGGCAGGTTGGCCCAGTCTCTCCTGCTCGATCGACCGCCATTAGAAATTAAACAACGAGAAAGGAGACGTTAGCTGCGTGGGATAGAAGAAGACGACGGGGCAATCGAACTGACCATTCCTCTTCGTGTCGCGAGGGAGAGGGACGACGGGCGCATCGGCTTGACGGCGGACTACGGCCGCCGCCGCCGGATTGCTCGAGACGCCGGATTCGCTTGCTCATCTTGGCAGCAGATCTGGTCCTTCTTACAGAGACGCTGGATCAGGGGCGTGTGCTGTGGCGGCGGTTTTGAACCTCTCTGATTTTGAAAACCTAAAATGCAACCCCCTGCGCCCCGGCCCGTGTGTGCCGGTCCAATTACCGCTACAACATCACCCTTGATTCCCCGCAAAAAATAAAACATCACTCTTGATTAGTTTCCAAAAATAAAACTCACAATCAAGGTCGTGTGCATGACCGGATGGCGACACCGTCTCGGCGTCGTATTCCTTCTTGAAGGCGTTATCTTGCTCGCTCGTGGTGTCCCCAGTCTTGGCTCCGGCGATGTTGGTGATCTTGTTGGTCTGGGTTTGCTGCTCTTTGTTTGGGCTTGATAGGTTTAGCTGTGTTGTATCTTCTATTTGGGCCGATCATTCCTTGTCTTTCTGCTCAGGCATCATTTTCACGTCTGTCTGCGTTCGTGTCATGTGTTATACCCCTATCTGTACCCATTCTGCTCCCTTTATCAATGCAATAAAATCTTAAAGCTGAAATCAACGGTCTAAAGTTTTCGGGCGTTTTTTCTTTTCAAAAACTTAATTTTCAGGCGACTTGCGTATAGCTAAAGTGAACAAGTATTTACAAGGCTAGCTAGCTATGAAATGTGAAAAGTTGCTGACATTTGTGATTAGTGTGGAAGGAACGCGACGTAGACTGGAACATACTTTTGTCTGCGTGCCTCGAGGCCCAAGGTGGGGAAGGAACTGAATCCGCAGTCTTTGCCGCCGGTGTAGAACCACTGGAAGAAGCCCCAGCTGAAGCTCATCGCGAAAAACTTCGCCAGCGTCTTCACCTGTAACCTGCAGCAGCAGCAATCCAGTCCAGTCCAACAACCCGTGATTAAATTGGCATGCATGCATGCATGCATGAACGGGTACAAATTCAGACACTGACTGCACAAATTCAGATACGGACAACCATACTTGGCGAGCTTTGCGCCCTGGGGAGTGTGGAAACTGTTGATGAGGTGCGCCGTGGCCGTGCCGCTCGGGTAGATGAGCTTGTAATCGATGATCATTATCTGAAGCCCAAATTAACCAAACGATTGGCCATGTTTAACAGATTACATTGTGAAATCGAAAAATTGACGGTAGAATGTATGGATGGTGTGTGTGGTGTGATGAGACGTGCATGCCTTCCTGAGGGGCACGACGGAGAAGAGCCCTAGGAAGCTGACGATGAAGAGGAAGCCGATCATCCAGCCCAGGCTGGGGTTCTTGATGCTGTCCTCGTCCCTCACCTCGCCGGACTGCTCGCTGATCCTCTCGCTCATCCCGAACATGTAGCTCCCAAATCCCCCTGCCACGGGCATCTCTTTCCATGTAACCCAAAGAAATGCATGGGAAAAACTTGTGAATGCAAACGATCCATCCATGGGGGATACACGCGCAACGATCCATGCATGGAGGATACACGCGCAGGCGCAGCGATCGATGGAGATCGATTGCCAATCGCTGTGCGGGTGCTTAATTACGTACCGCTGAAGGCGATGCCGGAGCATGCGACGACGCAGGTCTGGACGACGGTGTTCTCCTGGCGGGTGAAGGGCTTGACGCCGGGGACGCCGGCCTTGTTGAGCAGCCGGGTCCAGGAGGTGAGGAGGAAGAAGCCGAGGAGCCCCGCGGAGACGTTGAGGGAGGGGATGATGCCGGTGGTGAGGTTGAGCTTCATCACGATGACGCTGAACATGAAGCCCAGCAGCGCGCTCACCGCCAGCGCCCGCGCCGTCACCTGCTCCTTCCAGTCGGGCACCTCCTGCCCCTCGAACACCCGCTCTATCGACTCCCCCTCGTCCTCCTCGTACTCCTCCTCCTCCACCTTCCTCGCCATCCTTCGATCTCCTCTCCTCTCCTCTCCTCTCCTCTCCTCTCCGGCGCGCCGTCCGTCCGTCGCGCGCGCGTCTGTTTGTGGGGGATTGTTCTGTTCACTTTGCTTGGTCCCCGCGTGTCAGTCAGTGGGACTTATGGCCATTTTCTCCGCTCGCTCGCTTGCATGCATGGCGAGCTAGCTAGCGGACGGCGGGTGTTGTGTCGGGATCGATCCGGGTCTCTCGGCTACTGTCTCTCACTCTCGCTCGATCGTTCTTCCCGCGAAGGTAGTAGTACTATGCGGTCAAAACTGGCAAGTTTTGACATTGAAAACGAACTTTCTTAGATTTTCTTTAACTCGAGCGGTTGAGCCCGTTCGAAACCCACGCTCACATACCAACCTAAAACATACTCCTATACTACATGCATGTACTCTGTTTCATGTAGTGCATGTTTTTAATTTCTAATCAAACAACGACAAAGTTTATTAGAGAAGAGAAAACTATTCATATATCTATAAAAACTAAATATGTACAATATGAAAATACGTTTCCCGATGCATCTATTGATATAGAGTTGGTATTCTAGATGTCATACTTTAGCCCTTCACCCGGTGTGCAGGACCTGGCTTTTTTGTTACCAATAGGGAGACTGAGTAGCCTAGAAAATCCCCGGGGTCCAATCGAAACATACCCATCCGACCCTATGGTCGAACAACACCTTCTTACTCGATTGCAATACCACCACAATTGAAGGATCATGGACTAGGGAAAGGCGTGGTTGTCGTTATAAAGTATAAACTTGTTGAAGTAGAAGCACGTCGTCTCCCTACTGGCTTCTTTACCATCCACCTCTCTTTGCATCGCTAGTTTCGAAGTCCTCTCCACACCCCTATAGCGGCCAAATCGTCTGCCATAGCCTACCCTCAAGTGCCTAGTACCCCCTCTTCAAAATCGGCCTCACCCCCAACACTACGCAAGAACGGTAGGCAGCAGATGCATGCATTAGAGTGAGGGTGAACCTAGGTTTACCGGTTGCCCCTCTTAGATGAGGTGCGGGTGGAACCATGAACCTAGGGTGTCGTTACAGGTTTAAAGGTGCGTCAACATGTCTGGGCCACCCGAATCTTGATTGACAACAAACCTGTTTGTCGGGGTTCACGACAGAGCCTTGGTGGGACCAGCGCAATGGCGACAAGCGCTCCCTACAAGATCCGTGCACCGTCTGGCACATCTTGCCCATCCCCCTGACAACACGACTTGGTGGTCGACAATCAAGGTGGACAGAGGACATGGGATATGAGTGTGGGATACTAGGTGGGTAGGTTTAGCAACGTAAGCTCTTAACAACACGGAAAACGATGACATGAGCACAAGGATAGGGACGTGGGATACTACAATGAGGAGACGAAGCCTTCCACTCGAGCGACGAGGATTATTTGATAGATCGAGTGGGAACACCACCATCACCATGGCAAGATATCCCCAACAATATGGCAAGTGACAATGTGCCACAACTACGACCTGGATACCTTGCATTCTGGCTCTTCCAAATAGCTCACAGAATGGTCACGTGATCATAGAGCATAGGTGTATAGACACAATGCCACTGGTTTTTCAAAGATCGTCAATACAAGACACATCTGGCATTCCAATAGGATCTGTTCGGTTTTGTAGTGTAGGGACCGACAGTATATCGACCTGAGGGGGGGGGGGTGAATGGAAGATTAAAAAATTCTTTTGAATGTGTTGAATCAAATCCAAACACAACAACGGAGTAAGTAAGAACAAAGGAAATCTTCAGCAGAAACCTACTGAGGTACACAACCTTCGATGTAGGAAGTGATGATAGCATGAGTATAGTAGATGACATGTTTAACTATCACGATAGCAATGCAGTAAGCAATCAATTCTGGCAACATAGAAGGTTACCGAAAGCAAACGGAGAGAAGCATGCAACAAGAGATGCTAGAACTAGAGTACCGCTCTAAAGATAACAGAGAAATGCAGTAGACTACTAGCGAATGAGAACATACTAGATATGATCAGATACACAGTCGATATTAAGCACGAAGGATAACTCCTCAAATGGATACAAAGTGAGTAGAAAGGACCAGTGATGCTCGACAATGACAAATGTATTTGGTAGACCAGTTTGTCCTTCTGCCAAAGGACTACATCTGGATGGAGGGGCTTGTGATTGAACACAGGATCAAACCTCTCTCCGTCCTATTCTCCTTCAACTAGGAGCTGATTAGACTCCAATTGATTTCATTGGTGGTAGATGCTTGCCGGCGATCTCCAAACCGTCAACATACTTCCTTTGCAAACCACAATCACTCTTGGTTGCTGAAGATCTTGATCGGTGAAGACAACAACTCTTCAACACTCAAGCCGACACCTATTCGTCTAGAGAGTGTGTAGCTCTCAAGAGTAACAGGTACAAGAACTAACTCAGAACTACTGTGATGCTCAACCACTATCTAAGTTTTGGTTCTTGGTTTTCTCTCAGTGCATTTTAAACTCAAATCACTCGGAGAGGGGAAACTCAATCAATCTTCTCAGAAATCTTAAGCAGAGCCTCCAACTGACAACGTCAGAGCGGGATTGCTATTTATAGCTGCAGCCTTCCGTGATGGGAAATTAATTATGAGAACCGAGTAATTTTGTTGCCCCCCTTTTGGTCAAGAACGTCTTCACTTTATTTTACCATGAAACAAGTAATGCTGCCTTACTTTTATTTGTTGGGGAACGCGGTAATTTCAAAAATTTCCTACGATCACGCAAGATCTATCTAAGTTATGCATAGCAACAAGAGGGGAAAGTGTGTCCACGTACCCTCGTAGGCCGAAAGCGGCATCGTTTCAATAATGCGGTTGATGTAGTCAAACTTCTTCGTGATCCAATCGATCAACTATCGAACGCACGACACCTCCGCGTTCAACACACGTTCAGCTCGATGACGTCCCTCGTGCTCTTGATCCAGTTGAGGACGAGGGAGAGTTTTGTCAGCACGTCGGCGTGGTGACGGTGATGATGAAGTTAACAGTGCAGGGCTTCGCCTAAGCACTACGACGATATGACCGAGGTGTGCAACTATGGAGGGGAGCACCGCACACGGCTAAGACAAATCTTGGGTCCCTTTGGGGTGCTCTCCTCCCTCGTATATAAAGGAGGGAGGGAGGAGGCGGCTGGCCTAGGGGGAGCGCCAAGCATAGGGAGTCCTACTAGGACTCCCAAGTACTCGTAGGATTCCCTTTCCTATTCAGAGTAGGAGAGAAGGAAAGATAGGGAGAGGGAGAAGGAAAGGGGGGGCGCCCCCACCCCTTGTCCAATTCAGTTTGGGCAGCGGGGAGGCGCGCGCCACCCCTTGGCCCTTCTCCCCTCTCTCCACTAAAGCCCAATAAGCCCCATTACTTCTCCCGGTGAATTCCCGTTGAAGGAAATATGCCCTAGAGGCAATAATAAAGTTATTATTTATTTCCTTATTTCATGATAAATGTTTATTATTCATGCTAGAATTGTATTAACCGGAAACATAATACATGTGTGAATACATAGACAAACATAGTGTCACTAGTATGCCTCTACTTGACTAGCTCGTTGATCAAAGATGGTTAAGGTTTCCTAACCATTGACATGAGTTGTCATTTGGTAAATGGGATCACATCATTGGGAGAATGATGTGATTGACTTGACCCATTCCGTTAGCTTAGCACTTGATCGTTTTAGTTTATTGCTATTGCTTTCTTCATGACTTATACATGTTCCTATGACTATGAGATTATGCAACTCCCAATTACCGGAGGAACACTTTGTGTGCTACCAAATGTCACAATGTAACTGGGTGATTATAAAGTGCTCTACAGGTGTCTCCGATGGTACTTGTTGAGTTGGCATAGATCGAGATTAGGATTTGTCACTCCGATTGTCGAAGAGGTATCTCCGGGCCCTCTCGGTAATGCACATCACTATAAGCCTTGCAAGCAATGTCACTAATGAGTTAGTTGCGGGATGAAGCATTACGGAACGAGTAAACAGACTTTCTGGTAACGAGATTGAGCTAGGTATTTGAGATACCGACGATCGAATCTCGGGCAAGTAACATACCGAGACAAAGGGAACAACGTATGTTGTTATGCGGTTTGACTGATAAAGATCTTCGTAGAATATGTAGGAGCCAATATGAGCATCCAGATTCCGCTATTGGTTATTGACCGGAGACGTGTCTCGGTCATGTCTACATAGTTCTCGAACCTGTAGGGTCCGCATGCTTAACATTCGGTGACGATCGGTATTATGAGTTTATGTGTTTTGATGTACCGAAGGTTGTTCGGAGTCCCGGATGAGATCACGGACATGACGAGGAGTCTCGAAATGGTATAGACATAATGATTGATATATTGCATGACTATATTCCGACAACGGCTGAGTTTCGGGGGTCACCGGATATTTATCGGAGTACCGGGAGGTTATCGGAACCCCCGGGGGATCTAATAGGCCAACATGAGCCTTGTGGGAGAGAGGAGAGGGCCACGGGCTGGCTGTCCCCCCTTGGGAGTCCGAATTGGACAAGGAGGGGGGGAGCCCCCTCTTTCCTCCCTCTCTCCCTCTCCTTCCTTCCCCCTCTCCTACTCCTACTAGGAAAGGAGGAATCCTACTCCCGGTAATCGGGAGTTGCATAATCTAACAAGAGGTTGATGTCTACTACACAACCTTCTTCTTGTAGGTGTTGTTGGGTCTCCAAGTGCAGAGGTTTGTAGGACAGTAGCAAATTTCCCTCAAGTGGATGACCTGAGGTTTATCAATCCGTGGGAGGCGTAGGATGAAGATGGTCTCTCTCAAGCAACCTTGCAACCAAATAACAAAGAGTCTCTTGTGTCCCCAACACACCCAATACAATGGCAAATTGCATAGGTGCACTAGTTCGGCAAAGAGATGGTGATACAAGTGCAATATGGATGGTAGATATAGGTTTTTGTAATCTGAAAATATTAAACAGCAAGGTAACAAGCGATAAAAGTGAGCGTAAACGGTATTGCAATGCTAGGAAACAAGGCATAGGGTTCATACTTGAAGGAAATATGCCCTAGAGGCAATAATAAAGTTATTATTTATTTCCTCATATCATGATAAATGTTTATTATTCATGCTAGAATTATATTAACTGGAAACATGATACATGTGTGAATACATAGACAAACACATAGTCACTAGTATGCCTCTACTTGACTAGCTCATTAATCAAAGATGGTTATGTTTCCTAACCATAGACATGTGTTGTCATTTGATTAATGAGATCACATCATTAGGAGAATGATGTGATTGACATGACCCATTCCGTTAGCCTAGCACTTGATCGTTTAGTATACTGCTATTGCTTTCTTCATGACTTATACAAAGTTCCTACAACTATGAGATTGTGCAACTCCCGTTTACCGGAAGAACACTTTGTGTGCTACCAAACGTCACAACGTAACTGGGTGATTATAAAGGTGCTCTACAGGTGTTTCCGAAGGTACATGTTGAGTTGGCATAATTCGAGATTAGGATTTGTCACTCCGATCGTCGGAGAGGTATCTCTGGGCCCACTCGGTAATACTCATCACCTAAGCCTTGCAAGCATGTAACTAATGAGTTAGTTATGAGATGACGTATTACGGAACGAGTAAAGAGACTTGCCGGTAACGAGATTGAACTAGGTATTGGATACCGACGATCAAATCTCGGGCAAGTAACATACCGATGACAAAGGGAACAAAGTATGTTGTTATGCGGTTTGACCGATAAAGATCTTCGTAGAATATGTAGGAACCAATATGGGCATCCAGGTCCCGCTATTGGTTATTGACCGAGAATAGTTTTAGGTCATGTCTACATAGTTCTCGAACCCGTAGGGTCCGCACGCTTAACGTTTCGATGACAGTTTTATTATGAGTTTATAAGTTTTGATGTACCGAAGTTTGTTCGGAGTCCCGGATGTGATCACGGACATGACGAGGAGTCTCGGAATGGTCGAGACATAAAGATTGATATATTGGACGACTATATTCGGACACCGGAAAGGTTCCGGGAGTTTTCGGAGAAAACCAGAGTACCGGAGGGTTACCGGAACCCCCCCGGGAAGTAATGGGCCTTGATGGGCCCTAGTGGAGAAAGAGAGGGGCCGGCCAAGGCAAGTGGCGCGCCCCTCCCCTTGAGTCCGAATAGGACAAGGAAGGGGGGGGGGCGCCCCCCTTGCCTTCCCCCTCTCCTACTCCTTCCTTCCCCCTCCCTCTTGGATTAGGAAAAGGAGTGGGGAAACCTACTTGGAGTAGGTTTCCCTCTCCTAGGGCGCGCCTCCCCTTAGGCCGGCCCCCTCCTCCCTCCCTCCTTTATATACGGGGGCGGGGGGCACCCCATAGACACACAAGTTGATCTACGGATCGTTCCTTAGCCATGTGCGGTGCCCCCTTCCACCATATTCCACCTCGGTCATATGGTCGCGAAGCTTAGGCGAAGCCCTGCGCCGGTAGAACATCAAGATCGTCACCACGCCGTTGTGCTGACGGAACTCTCCCTCGACACTTGGCTGGATCGGAGTTCGAGGGACGTCATCGAGCTGAACGTGTGCTGAACTCGGAGGCTCCGTACGTTCGGTGCTTGGATCGGTTGATCGTGAAGACGTACGACTACATCAACCGCGTTGTGCTAATGCTTCCGCTTATGGTCTACGAGGGTACATGGACATACACTCTCCCCTCTCGTTGCTATATCATCACCATGATCTTGCGTGTGCGTAGGAAATTTTTTGAAATTACTGCGTTCCCCAACAGTGGCATCCGAGCCTAGGTTTTATGCGTTGATGTTATATGCACGAGTAGAACACAAGTGAGTTATGGACGATATAAGTCATACTGCCTACCAGCATGTCATACTTTGGTTCAGCGGTATTGTGAGATGAAGTGGCCCGGACCGACATTACGCGTACGCTTACGCGAGACTGGTTTCACCGTTACGAGCACTTGTGCTTAAAGGTGGCTGGCGGGTGTCTGTCTCTCTCACTTTAGTTGAACCGAGTGTGGCTACGCCCGGTCCTTGTGAAGGTTAAAACGGAGTCTATTTGACAAACTATCGTTGTGGTTTTGATGCGTAGGTAAGAACGGTTCTTGCTAAGCCCGTAGCAGCCACGTAAAATTTGCAACAACAAAGTAGAGGACGTCTAACTTGTTTTTGCAGGGCATGTTGTGATGTGATATGGTCAAGACGTGATGCTATACTTTATTGTATGAGATGATCATGTTTTGTAACCGAAGTTATCGGCAACTGGCAGGAGCCATATGGTTGTCGCTTTATTGTATGAAATGCAAACGCCCTGTAATTGCTTTACTTTATCACTAAGCGGTAGCGATAGTCGTAGAAGCAATAGATGGCATAAACGACAACGATGCTACGATGGAGATCAAGGTGTCGCGCCGGTGACGATGGTGATCACGACGGTGCTTCGGAGATGGAGATCACAAGCACAAGATGATGATGGCCATATCATATCACTTATATTGATTGCATGTGATGTTTATCCTTTATGCATCTTATCTTGCTTTGATTGACGGTAACATTTTAAGATGATCTCTCACTAAAATTATCAAGAAGTGTTCTCCCTGAGTATGCACCGTTGCCAAAGTTCGTCGTGCCGATACACCACGTGATGATCGGGTGTGATAAGCTCTACGTCCATCTACAACGGGTGCAAGCCAGTTTTGCACACGCAGAATACTCAGGTTAAACTTGACGAGCCTAGCATATGCAGATATGGCCTCGGAACACAGAGACTGAAAGGTCGAGCGTGAATCATATAGTAGATATGATCAACATAGTGATGTTCACCATTGAAAACTACTCCATCTCACGTGATGATCGGTTATGGTTTAGTTGATTTGGATCACGTGATCACTTAGATGACTAGAGAGATGTCTGTCTAAGTGGGAGTTCTTAAGTAATATGATTAATGGAACTTAAATTTATCATGAACTTAGTACCTGATAGTATCTTGCTTGTTTATGTTTGTTTGTAGATAGATGGCTCGTGCTGTTGTTCCGTTGAATTTTAATGCGTTCCTTGAGAAAGCAAAGTTGAAAGATGATGGTAGCAATTACACGGACTGGGTCCGTAACCTGAGGATTATCCTCATTGCTGCACAGAAGAGTTACGTCCTGGAAGCACCGCTGGGTGCCAGGCCTGCTGCTGATGCAACTGACGACGTTAAGAACGTCTGGCAGAGCAAAGCTGATGACTACTCTATAGTTCAGTGTGCCATGCTTTACGGCTTAGAACCGGGTCTTCAACGACGTTTTGAACGTCATGGAGCATATGAGATGTTCCAGGAGTTAAAGTTAATATTTCAAGCAAATGCCCGGATTGAGAGATATGAAGTCTCCAATAAGTTCTACAGCTGTAAGATGGAGGAGAATAGTTCTGTCAGTGAACACATACTCAGAATGTCTGGGTATAACAATCACTTGATTCAACTGGGAGTTAATCTTCCTGATGATAGTGTCATTGACAGAATTCTCCAATCATTGCCACAAAGCTACAAGAGCTTTGTGATGAACTATAATATGCAAGGGATGAACAAGACTATTCCCGAGCTCTTCGCGATGCTGAAAGCCGCGGAGGTAGAAATCAAGAAGGAGCATCAAGTGTTGATGGTCAATAAGACCACTAGTTTCAAGAAGAAGGGCAAAGGGAAGAAGAAGGGGAACTTCAAGAAGAACGGCAAGCAAGTTGCTGCTCAAGAGAAGAAACCCAAGTCTGGACCTAAGCCTGAAACTGAGTGCTTCTACTGCAAGCAGACTGGACACTGGAAGCGGAACTGCCCCAAGTATTTGGCGGATAAGAAGGATGGCAAAGTGAGCAAAGGTATATGTGATATACATGTTATTGATGTGTACCTAACTAGAGCTCGTAGTAGCACCTGGGTATTTGATACTGGTTCTGTTGCTAATATTTGCAACTCAAAACAGGGACTACGGAATAAGCGAGCACTGGCCAAGGACGAGGTGACGATGCGCGTGGGAAACGGTTCCAAAGTCGATGTGATCGCGGTCTGCACGCTACCTCTACATCTACCTTCGGGATTAGTTTTAGACCTGAATAATTGTTATTTGGTGCCAGCGTTGAGCATGAACATTATATCTGGATCTTGTTTAATGCGAGACGGTTATTCATTTAAATCAGAGAATAATGGTTGTTCTATTTATATGAGTAATATCTTTTATGGTCATGCACCCTTGAAGAGTGGTCTATTTTTATTAAATCTCGATAGTAGTGATACACATATTCATAATGTTGAAGCCAAAAGATGCAGAGTTGATAATGATAGTGCAACTTATTTGTGGCACTGCCGTTTAGGTCATATCGGTGTAAAACGCATGAAGAAACTCCATACCGATGGACTTCTGGAATCACTTGATTATGAATCACTTGGTACTTGCGAACCGTGCCTCATGGGCAAGATGACTAAAACACCGTTCTCCGGAACTATGGAGAGAGCAACAGATTTGTTGGAAATCATACATACAGATGTATGTGGACCGATGAATGTTGAGGCTCGTGGCGGATATCGTTATTTTCTCACCTTCACAGATGATTTGAGCAGATATGGGCATATCTACTTAATGAAGCACAAATCTGAAACATTTGAAAAGTTCAAAGAATTTCAGAGTGAAGTGGAAAATCATCGTAACAAGAAAATAAAGTTTCTACGATCTGATCGTGGAGGAGAATATTTGAGTTACGAGTTTGGTTTACATCTGAAACAATGTGGAATTGTTTCGCAACTCACACCACCTGGAACACCATTACGAAATGGTGTGTCCGAACGTCGTAATCGTACTTTACTTGATATGGTGCGATCTATGATGTCTCTTACCGATTTACCGCTATCGTTTTGGGGTTATGCTTTAGAGACGGCAGCATTCACGTTAAATAGGGCACCATCTAAATCCGTTGAGACGACGCCTTATGAACTATGGTTTGCAAAGAAACCAAAGTTGTCGTTTCTTAAAATTTGGGGCTGCGATGCTTATGTGAAGAAACTTCAACCAGATAAGCTCGAACCTAAATCGGAGAAATGTGTCTTCATAGGATACCCAAAAGAGACTGTTGGGTACACCTTCTATCACAGATCCGAAGGCAAGACATTCGTTGCTAAGAATGGATCTTTTCTAGAGAAGGAGTTTCTCTCGAAAGAAGTGAGTGGGAGGAAAGTAGAACTTAATGAGATAACTGTATCTACTCCCTTATTGGAAAGTAGTTCATCACGAGAACCGGTTCCTGTGACGACTACACCAATTAGTGAGGAAGCTAATGATATTGATCATGAAACTTCAGATCAAGTTTCTACTGAACCTCGTAGGTCTACCAGAGTAAGATCCGCACCAGAGTGGTACGGTAATCGTATTCTGGAAGTCATGTTACTTGACCATGATGAACCTACGAACTATGAGGAAGCGATGATGAGCCCAGATTCCGCAAAATGGCTAGAGGCCATGAAATCTGAGATGGGATCCATGTATGAAAACAAAGTATGGATTTTGGTTGACTTGTCCGATGATCAGCAAGCCATTGAGAATAAATGGATCTTTAAGAAGAAGACTGACGCTGATGGTAATGTTACTGTCTATAAAGCTCGACTTGTTGCGAAAGGTTTTCGACAAGTTCAAGGGGTTGACTACGATGAGACTTTCTCACCCGTAGCGATGCTTAAGTCTGTCCGAATCATGTTGGCTGTTGCTGCATTTCATGATTATGAAATTTGGCAAATGGATGTCAAGACTGCATTCTTGAATGGATTTCTAGAAGAAGAGTTGTATATGATGCAGCCAGAAGGTTTTGTTGATCCAAAAGGTGCTAACAAAGTGTGCAAGCTCCAGCGTTCCATTTATGGACTGGTACAAGCATCTCGGAGTTGGAATAAACGCTTTGATAGTGTGATCAAAGCATATGGTTTTATACAGACTTTTGGAGAAGCCTGTATTTACAAGAAAGTGAGTGGGAGCTCTGTAGCATTTCTAGTTTTATATGTTGATGACATATTATTAATTGGAAATGATATAGAATTTCTGGATAGCATAAAGGGATACTTGAATAAAAGTTTTTCAATGAAAGACCTCGGGGAAGCTGCTTACATATTGGGCATCAAGATCTATAGAGATAGATCAAGACGCTTAATAGGACTTTCACAAAGCACATACCTTGACAAAATTTTGAAAAAGTTCAAAATGGATCAGGCAAAGAAAGGATTCTTGCCTGTACTACAAGGTGTGAAGTTGAGTCAAACTCAATGCCCGACCACAGCAGAAGATAGAGAGAAAATGAAAAATGTTCCCTATGCTTCAGCCATAGGCTCTATCATGTATGCAATGCTGTGTACCAGACCTGACGTATGCTTAGCAATAAGTTTGGCAGGAAGGTACCAAAGTAATCCAGGAGTGGATCACTGGACAGCGGTCAAGAACATCCTGAAATACCTGAAAAGGAAAAAGGATATGTTTCTCGTATATGGAGGTGACAAAGAGCTAGTCGTAAATGGTTACGTCGATGCAAGCTTTGACACTGATCCGGACGATTCTAAATCGCAAACCGGATACATGTTTTTATTAAACGGTGGAGCTGTAAGTTGGTGCAGTTCTAAACAAAGCGTCGTGGTGGGATCTACATGTGAAGCGGAGTATATAGCTGCTTCTAAAGCAGCAAATGAAGGAGTCTGGATGAAGGAGTTCATTTCCGATCTAGGTGTCATACCTAGTGCATCGGGACCAATGAAGATCTTCTGTGACAATACTGGTGCAATTGCCTTGGTAAAGGAATCCAGATTTCACAAGAGGACCAAGCACATCAAGAGACGCTTCAATTCCATTCGGGACCAAGTCCAAGTGGGAGACATAGAGATTTGCAAGATACATACGGATCTGAATGTTGCAGACCCATTGACTAAGCCTCTCTCACGAGCAAAACATGATCAGCACCAAGACTCCATGGGTGTTAGAATCATTACTATGTAATCTAGATTATTAACTCTAGTGCAAGTGGGAGACTGAAGGAAATATGCCCTAGAGGCAATAATAAAGTTATTATTTATTTCCTCATATCATGATAAATGTTTATTATTCATGCTAGAATTGTATTAACCGGAAACATGATACATGTGTGAATACATAGACAAACACATAGTCACTAGTATGCCTCTACTTGACTAGCTCATTAATCAAAGATGGTTATGTTTCCTAACCATAGACATGTGTTGTCATTTGATTAATGAGATCACATCATTAGGAGAATGATGTGATTGACATGACCCATTCCGTTAGGCTAGCACTTGATCGTTTAGTATACTGCTATTGCTTTCTTCATGACTTATACAAAGTTCCTACAACTATGAGATTGTGCAACTCCCGTTTACCAGAAGAACACTTTGTGTGCTACCAAACGTCACAGCGTAACTGGGTGATTATAAAGGTGCTCTACAGGTGTTTCCGAAGGTACATGTTGAGTTGGCATAATTCGAGATTAGGATTTGTCACTCCGATCGTCGGAGAGGTATCTCTGGGCCCTCTCGGTAATACTCATCACCTAAGCCTTGCAAGCATGTAACTAATGAGTTAGTTATGAGATGACATATTACGGAACGAGTAAAGAGACTTGCCGGTAACGAGATTGAACTAGGTATTGGATACCGACGATCAAATCTCGGGCAAGTAACATACCGATGACAAAGGGAACAAAGTATGTTGTTATGTGGTTTGACCGATAAAGATCTTCGTAGAATATGTAGGAACCAATATGGGCATCTAGGTCCCGCTATTGGTTATTGACCGAGAATAGGTTTAGGTCATGTCTACATAGTTCTCGAACCCGTAGGGTCCGCACGCTTAACGTTTCGATGACAGTTTTATTATGAGTTTATAAGTTTTGATGTACCGAAGTTTGTTCGGAGTCCCGGATGTGATCACGGACATGACGAGGAGTCTCGGAATGGTCGAGACATAAAGATTGATATATTGGACGACTATATTCGGACACCGGAAAGGTTCCGGGAGTTTTCGGAGAAAACCAGAGTGCCGGAGGGTTATCGGAACCCCCCCGGGAAGTAATGGGCCTTGATGGGCCCTAGTGGAGAAAGAGAGGGGCCGGCCAGGGCAAGTGGCGCGCCCCCTCCCCTTGATTCCGAATAGGACAAGGAAGGGGGAGGGGGGCGCCCCCCTTGCCTTCCCCCTCTCCTACTCCTTCCTTCCCCCTCCCTCTTGGATTAGGAAAAGGAGGGGGGAAACCTACTTGGAGTAGGTTTCCCTCTCCTAGGGCGCGCCTCCCCTTAGGCCGGCCCCCTCCTCCCTCCCTCCTTTATACGGGGGCGAGGGGCACCCCATAGACACACAAGTTGATCTACGGATCGTTCCTTAGCCGTGTGCGGTGCCCCCTTCCACCATATTCCGCCTCGGTCATATCGTCGCGAAGCTTAGGCGAAGCCCTGCGCCGGTAGAACATCAAGATCATCACCACGCCGTTGTGCTGACGGAACTCTCCCTCGACACTCGGCTGGATCGGAGTTCGAGGGACGTCATCGAGCTGAACGTGTGCTGAACTCGGAGGCTCCGTACGTTCGGTGCTTGGATCGGTTGATCGTGAAGACGTACGACTACATCAACCGCGTTGTGCTAACGCTTCCGCTTACGGTCTACGAGGGTACGTGGACATACACTCTCCCCTCTCGTTGCTATATCATCACCATGATCTTGCGTGTGCGTAGGAAATTTTTTGAAATTACTGCGTTCCCCAACAATACTTTCACTAGTGCAAGTTCTCTCAACCATAATAACATAGATAGATCATATAACAATCCCTCAACATGCAACAAAGTGTCACTCCAAAGCCACTAATAGCGGAGAACAAACGGAGAGATTATGGTAGGGTACGAAACCACCTCAAAGTTATCCTTTCTGCTCAATCTATTTAAGAGTCAGTAGTAAAATAACATGAAGCTATTCTTTCCGTTCAATCTATCATAGAGTTCGTACTAGAATAACACCTTAAGACACAAATCAACCAAAACCCTAATGTCACCTAGATACTCCATTGTCACCTCAAGTATCCGTGGGCATGATTATACGATATGCATCACACAATCTCAGATTCATCTATTCAACCAACACAAAGTACTTCAAAGAGTGCCCCAAAGTTCTACCGGAGAGTCAAGATGAAAACATGTGCCAAACCCTATGCATAGATTTATTGACCCCGCAAGTTGATCACCAAAACATACATCAAATGGATCACGTGAATATCCCATGATCACCAAAGATAAGCACGGCAAGACATACATCAAGTGTTCTCAAATCCTTTAAGACTCAATCCGATAAGATAACTTCAAAGGGAAAACTCAATTCATCACAAGAGAGTAGAGGGGGAGAAACATCATAAGATCCAACTATAATAGAAAAGCTCGCGATACATCAAGATCGTATCACCTCAAGAACACGGGAGAGAGAGATCAAACACATAGCTACTGGTACATACCCTCAGCCCCAAGGGTGAACTACTCCCTCCTCATCATGGAGAGCGCCGGGATGATGAAGATGGCCACCGGTGAGGGATCCTCCCTCCGGCAGGGTGCCGGAACGGGCTCCCGAGAGGTTTTTGGTGGCTACAGAGGCTTGCGGCGGCGGAACTCCCGATCTATTGTGTGCTTCAATGGTTTTAGGGTATATGGGAATATATAGGCGAAAGAAGTCGGGCGGGGGAGCCTCGAGTGGCCCACGAGACAGGGGGAGCTCCCAGTAGGGGGCGCCCCCACCCTCGTGGCCACCTCGAAGCTTCCTTGACTTGAACTCCAAGTCTCCTGGATCGCTTCCGTTCCAAAAATAATGCTCCTGAAGGTTTCATTCCGTTTGGACTCCATTTGATATTCCTTTTCTTCAAAACGCTGAAATAGGCAATAAAATAGCAATATGGGATGGGCCTCCGGTTAATAGGTTAGTCCCAAAAATAATATAAAAGTGTATAATAAAGCCCATAAACATTCAGAATAGATAATAAAATAGCATGAATGCTTCATAAATTATAGATACGTTGGAGATGTATCATCATCCCCAAGCTAAATTCCTGCTCGTCCTCGAGTAGGTAAATGATAAAAGAAAGAATTTATGAAGTGTGAATGCTAGCAGGTGCACAAGTTTGATCAATGATAATTTCAATCACCTTTTCTAGCATGATTATATGTCATAACAGTAGTTCATCTGATAAAATTTCTCAAGGTCAAGTAACAAGCTATTCACATGTTAAAGCATAGACCATAAACTTTCTTGAAAACTAGCAAACTTCATTCTCAGTCATCAAACAATTACAATTCATCTTATTTTCAGGAAGGGTCTATGTCAGAGCTTTGATTTAGCAAACTCCACATACTCAACTATCATATAGTCTTCTACAATTGCTAACACTCACGCAATACTTATGGTTATGGAGTTTTAATCGGACACTGAGAAAGATAGGGGCTTATAATTTTGCCTCCCAACATATTCACCTTTGGGTGATGTCAACAATAATAGTTCATGCTAACTTACATCCAATTGGATATATATATCAGGATCTTTCCAACACGAGGTGCTTGCCAAAGGATAAAATGAAAAAGGGAAAGGTGAAGATTACCTTGACTCTTGCATAAAGTAAAAGACATAAAGTAAAAGATAGGCCCTTCGCAGAGGGAAGCAGAGGTTGTCATGTGCTTTTAGGGTTGGATGCACAAAATCTTAATGCAAAAGAACATCACTCTATATTGCCACTTGTGATATGAACCTTCATTATGCAGCCTGTCACTTTTATTACTTCCATATCACACGATCGTATAATCTTATTTTCTCCGCACTAACAAGCCATACATATTTAGAGAGCAATTTTTATTGCTTGCAACATGATAACTTACTTGAAGGATCTTACTCAATCCATAGGTAGGTATGGTGGACTCTCATGGCAAAAACGAGGTTTAAGGATATTTGGAAGCACAAGTAGTATCTCTACTTGGTGCAAGGAATTTTGGCTAGCATGAGGGGGAAAGGCAAGCTCAACATGTTTGAGTGATCCATGACAATATACTTTAACTGAGATGTGAGAAAACATAACCCATTACGTTGTCTTCCTTGTCCAACATCAACTCTTTAGCATGTCATACTTAATGAGTGCTCACAATTATAAAAGATGTATAGGATAGTATATTTATATGTGAAATCTCTCTTCCTTCAATATTCTTTCATGAATTGTTCAAATGACCAATACAAAGTTTGCTAACCTTCAACAAATTTACAACCTCTACTTCTTAGATGTGAAGTCATTACTCCCAACAGGGTAAGCAAATGAAACATATATAATTTCACATTTATGACAATCAACTCATTCAACCATTTACTCATAGGATATAAGCGAAGCACACGAGTAAATGACAAACTACTCCAAAAAGATATAAGTGAAGATCAATGAGTAGCTAAATAATTATGTAGCTATGTGAAGACTCTCTCCCATTTAAGAATTTCAGATCTTAAGTACTTTATTCAAGCGGCAAGAAAAGCAAGATAAAATGACATTGCAAGGATAGCACGAGTCATGTGAAGAAGCAAAAACTTAGGCTCAACCGATACTAACCGATAATTGTTTAAGAGGAAAGGTGGGATGCCTACCGGGGCATCCCCAAGCTTAGATGCTTGAGACTTCTTGAAATATTATCTTGGGGTGCCTTGGGCATCCCCAATATTGAGCTTTTGTGTCTCCTTAGTTCCTCTCATATCATGGTTTCTCTATTTCTCAAAAACTTCATCCACACCAAACTCAACAAGAACTCGTGAGATAGGTTAGTATAAACCAATGAAAAACCTTATCATTTTCTACTGTAACAAATCACTAAAATTATTATTAAACATTGCATACTAAATGCCTCTGCATATTTAAGACTCCTATCCTCAAATAGAATCATTAAACAAGCAAACATATGCAAACAATGCAAACATAACAGCAATCTGCCAAAACAGTACCGTCTGTAAAGAATGCAAGATTCATCATACTTCCCTAACTCCAAAAATTATGAGAAAACTACTATGCTGTATAAGATTTATCATAGCTTAATATGCAAAAAGTTTCAACATTATATCATTCTCTGACTTTTCTAGGGAATTTTTGCAACAGCGGTAACCTTTCTGTTTCCAAACAGCAACATGTATACTAGCAAAATAAGCATGGTAAAGGCTATCCTTGACATTTTTATTGAAACTAAAGATGCAAAACATTCTAAATAACATCAAGCAAATACTAACAAAATAAAATGACACTCCAAGCAAAACACATATCATGTGGTGAATAAAAATATAGCTCCAAGTAAAGTTACCAATGAACGAAGACGAAAGAGGGGATGCCATCCGGGGCATCCCCAAGCTTAGGCTCTTGGGTGTCCTTGAATATTACCTTGGGGTGCCTTGGGCATCCCCAATATTTGGCTCTTGCCACTCCTTATTCCATAGTTCATCGAATCTTTACCCAAAACTTGAAAACTTCACAACACAAAACTCAACAGAAAACTCGTAAGCTCCGTTAGTATAAGAAAATAAAACAACCACTTAGGTACTGTAATGAACTCATTATAAATTCATATTGGTGTCATGTCTACTGTATTCCAACTTTTCTATGGTTCATACCCTCCGATACTACTCATAGATTCATCAAAATAAGCAAACAACACATAGAAAACAGAATCTGTCAAAAAAACAGAACAGTATGTAGTAATCTGTATCAAACGTATACTTCTGGAACTCCAAAAATCCTATCAAATTAGGAAGTCCTAAGAAATTTGTGTAACAATCCAGATCAAAAAGAATCAGATTAGAATCACGTTTCTGTGAATTATCAAAACTAATTTATTGTATGCAAAAGTTTCTGATTTTCAGCAGGATCAATACAACTATCACCGTAGGCTATCCTAAAGGTTTTACTTGGCACTTTATTGAAACAAAAGCTATAAAACATGATTACTACAGTAGCATAATCATGTGAGCACATAAAAACAGTAAGGATAAATATTGGGTTGTCTCCCAACAAGCGCTTTTCTTTAATGCCTTTTTAGCTAGGCATGATGATGACAATGATGCTCACATAAAAGATAAGAATTGAAACATAACGGGAGCATAATGAAGCATATGACTAACACATTTAAGTCTAACCCACTTCCTATACATAGGTATTTTGTGAGCAAACAACTCATGGGAACAATAATCAACTAGCACAGGAAGGCAAAACAATCATAGCTTCAAGATTTTCAACACATAGGGAGGAAACTTAATATTATTGCAATTCCTACAAGCATATATTTCTCCCTCATAATAATTTTCAGTAGCACCATGAATGAATTCAACAATACAACCAGCACCTAAAGCATTCTTTTCATGATCTACTTGCATAGAAATTTTACTACTCTCCACATAAGCAAATTTCTTCTCATGAGGAATAGTGGGAGTATCATAAGAGACTCGAATACTATAGATTGTTTCCACATTAAAAGAGTAATGTTCAGAAAAAAGGGTAATCATAATCATGACAAGTTTTGTAAATATAATCATCACTACTTTTTATACATAAGTTTCATCACAATAATCATCATAAGTAGCAACTTTGTTCTCATCATAATCGATTGAAACATCTTCCAAGATAGTGGGATTATCACTAAATAAAGTTGACACTCTTCCAAATCCACTTTCATATTCATCACAATAAGATTCCACATCCTCCAAAATAGTGGGATCACTACTTCCTAAAGTTGACACTCTTCCAAACCCACTTTCATCAATATAATCATCATAGGTAAGAGGCATGCTATCATCATAACAACTTTGCATATCAAAACTTGGGAGGCTAAAAATATCATCTTCATTAAAAGTAGCATCCCCAAGCTTGGGACAAACATTAATTTCAGCAAATATAGTCTCAAATATGTCATCCTCATCAAACATAGCATCCCCAAGCTTGGACCTTTTCATATCATAAGCATAATCACTCTCATCATTAATAGTATGGATAGCACCAATAGTATAGCAATTATCATCATCACAATGAGTAGTAGGAGCAATATCATTTGGGAGGGATACCTTTTTACCTTTGTTGCTCCTTCTTGTCTTTTTATTCTTCACATTATGTGTGGGTTCAACCTTCTTCTTTGAGCTCCTTATAGATGAGATTGGTTGAATAGAAAGCTCCTTCTCGTTACCTGATTCATCATAAGAAGTAATAGGAGGAGATTGGGAAGTCTCTTCCCTTTCATTAGTATTATCATCATCCTCTATTTGCTTTCTTTTCTTTATGTAATTGGCAATATAAGGATTGTTAGTGCAATTCACCGCACAATACAAATAAATCTCCTCTGGATCAATATCAAGGAATTCCTCAAGGTTAAATGCTGGAATAAGCTTAGTTGCACATTTCAATTCTTCATAACCCAGAAGCAAACTAGGTTCATTATGATACGCAAGGGAAATCAATTCATCACAATTTTTGGACACGATTCGATCATGAAACAATTTGCATCAGAGATTTAAATGACCACGTTCATTGCAAAGTTCACAAGTACGGTAAAGATATCTTAAATTTTCAGCACTAACATTAAGCCTTTCTTGCAACCCTTTAGTTTCTAAATACTTACACCTCTTGCAATATCTATTTTCCCTATTTGGTGTGTACTTGCAAACCCAATCTACTCCACAAAAATTGACATGCTTATAGAGATATTTTCATCATAACTAGTGCAATCATCATTAGCACTATGGATATTCAAAGAGTTCATACTAACAACATTGCAAACATGCTCATCATTCAAAGATTTAGTACCAAGCATTTTAATGCATTCTTCCTCTAGCACTTGAGCACAATTTTCCTTTTCATCATACTCACGAAAGATATTAAAAAGATGAATCGTATGAGACAAACTCAATTCCATTCTTTTTGTAGTTTTCTTTTATAGAGTAAACTAGTGATAAAACAAGAAACAAAAAAGATTCGATTGCAAGATCTAAAGATATACCTTCAAGCACTCACCTCCCCGGCAACGGCGCCAGAAAAGAGCTTGATGTCTACTACACAACCTTCTTCTTGTAGACGTTGTTGGGCCTCCAAGTGCAGAGGTTTGTAGCACAATAGCAAATTTCCCTCAAGTGGATGACCTAAGGTTTATCAATCCGTGGGAGGCGTAGGATGAAGATGGTCTCTCTCAAGCAACCCTGCAACCAAATAACAAAGAGTCTCTTGTGTCCCCAACACACCCAATACAATGACAAATTGTATAGGTGCACTAGTTCGGCGAAGAGATGGTGATACAAGTGCAATATGGATGGTAGATATAGGATTTTGTAATCTGAAAATATAAAAACAGCAAGGTAACAAGCGATAAAAGTGAGCGTAAACGGTATTGCAATGCAAGAAAACAAGGCATAGGGTTGATACTTTCACTAGTGCAAGTTCTTTCAACAATAATAACATAGATAGATCACATAACAATCCCTCAACATGCAACAAAGAGTCACTCCAAAGCCACTAATAGCGGAGAACAAACAGATTATGGTAGGGTACGAAACCACCTCAAAGTTATCCTTTCTACTCGATCTATTCAAGAGTCCGTAGTAAAATAGCATGAAGCTTTTCTTTCCGTTCAATCTATCATAGAGTTCGTACTAGAATAACACCTTAAGACACAAATCAACCAAAACCCTAATGTCACCTAGATACTCCATTGTCACCTCAAGTATCCATGGGCCTGATTATACGATATGCATCACACAATCTCAGATTCATCTATTCAACCAACACAAAGTACTTCAAAGAGTGCCCCAAAGTTTCTACCGGAGAGTCAAGACGAAAACTGAAGGAAATATGCCCTAGAGGCAATAATAAAGTTATTATTTATTTCCTTATTTCATGATAAATGTTTATTATTCATGCTAGAATTGTATTAACTGGAAACATAGTACATGTGTGAATACATAGACAAACATAGTGTCACTAGTATGCCTCTACTTGACTAGCTCGTTAATCAAAGATGGTTAAGTTTCCTAACCATAGACATGAGTTGTCATTTGATTAACGGGATCACATCATTAGGAGAATGATGTGATTGACTTGACCCATTCCGTTAGCCTAGCACTTGATCGTTTAGTATATTGCTATTGCTTTCTTCATGACTTATACATGTTCCTGTAACTATGAGATTATGCAACTCCCATTTACCGGAGGAACACTTTGGGTGCTACCAAACATCACAATGTAACTGGGTGATTATAAAGGAGTACTACAGGTGTCTCCAAAGGTAAATGTTGGGTTGGCGTATTTCGAGATTAGGTTTTGTCACTCCGATTGTCGGAGAGGTATCTCTAGGCCCTCTCGGTAATGCACATCACTATAAGCCTTGCAAGCAATGTAGCTAATGAGTTAGTTACGGAATGATGCATTACATAACGAGTAAAGAGACTTGCCGGTAACGATATTGAACTAGGTATTGGATACCGACGATCGAATCTCGGGCAAGTAACATACCGATGACAAAGGGAACAACGTATGCTGTTATGCGGTTTGACCGATAAAGATCTTCGTAGAATACGTAGGAGCCAATATGGGCATCCAGGTTCCGCTATTGGTTATTGACCGAGAATAGTTCTAGGTCATGTCTACATAGTTCTCGAACCCGTAGGGTCCGCACGCTTAACGTTACGATGATAGTTTTATTATGAGTTTATAAGTTTTGATGTACCGAAGTTTGTTCGGAGTCCCGGATGTGATCACGGACATGACGAGGAGTCTCGAAATGGTCGATACATAAAGATTGATATATTGGACGACTATATTCGGACACCGGAAGTGTTCCGGGTAATTTCGGAGAAAACCGGAGTGTCGGAGGGGTTACCGGAACCCCCCGGGGAAGTATTGGGCCTTAGTGGTCCTGAGGGGAGAGAGAGGGCAGCAGCCTAGGAGGTGGCGCGCCCCCCCATGAGGAGTCCGAATTGGACTAGGGGAGGGGGCGCGGCCCCCCCTTTCCCTCTCCCTCTCCCTCTCTTTCCTTCCCCCTTCCTCCTTCCTAGTGGGACTAGGAAAGGGGAGTCCTACTCCCACTAGGAGGAGGACTCCCCCCCTCCTTGGCGCGCCCCCTAGGGCCGGCCGCCCCCCCCCTTGCTCCTTTATATACGGGGGTAGGGGGGCACCCCATGACACACAAGTTGATCTTCAAGATCGTTCCTTAGCCGTGTGTGGTGCCCCCCTCCACCATATTCCACCTCGGTCATATCGTCGCGGAGTTTAGGCAAAGCCCTGCGCCGGTAGAACATCATCATCGTCACCACGCCGTCGTGCTGACGGAACTCATCCCCGACACTTTGCTGGATTGGAGTCCGGGGATCGTCATCGAGCTGAGCATGTGCTGAACTCAGAGGTGCCGTACGTTCGGTACTTGGATCGGTCGGATCGTGAAGATGTACGACTACATCAACCGCGTTTTCATAACGCTTCCGCTTACGGTCTACGAGGGTACGTGGACAATACTCTCCCCTCTCGTTGCTATGCCATCACCATGATCTTGCGTGTACGTAGGAAATTTTTTGAAATTACTACGTTCCCCAACAGTGGTATCAGAGCCAGGTTTTATGCGTAGATGTCATATGCACGAGTAGAACACAAGTGAGTTGTGGGTGATACAAGTCATACTGCTTACCAGCATGTCATACTTTGGCTCAACGGTATTGTGAGATGAAGCGGCCCAGACCAACATTACGCGTACGCTTACGCGAGACTGGTTTCACCGTTACGAGCACTCATGCTTAAAGGTGGCTGGCGGGTGTCTGTCTCTCTCACTTTAGCTGAATCGAGTGTGGCTACGCCCGGTCCTTGCAAAGGTTAAAACAACACTAACTTGACGAACTATCATTGTGGTTTTTGATGCGTAGGTAAGAACGGTTCTTGCTAAAGCCCGTTGCAGCCACGTAAAATTTGCAACAACAAAGTAGAGGACGTCTAACTTGTTTTTGCAGGGCATGTTGTGATGTGATATGGTCAAGACGTGATGCTATATTTTATTGTATGAGATGATCATGTTTTGTAACCGAAGTTATCGACAACTGGAAGGAGCCATATGGTTGTCGCTTTATTGTATGAAATGCAAACACCCTGTAATTGCTTTACTTTATCACTAAGCGGTAGCGATAGTCGTAGAAACAATAGATGGCGTAACGACAACGATGCTACGATGGAGATCAAGGTGTCGCGCTGGTGACGATGGTGATCACGACGGTGCTTCGGAGATGGAGATCACAAGCACAAGATGATGATGGCCATATCATATCACTTATATTGATTGCATGTGATGTTTATCCTTTATGCATCTTATCTTGCTTTGATTGATGGTAGCATTTTAAGATGATCTCTCACTAAAAATTATCAAGAAGTGTTCTCCCTGAGTATGCACCGTTGCGAAAGTTCTTCGTGGTGAGACACCACGTGATGATTGGGTGTGATAGGCTCTACGTTCAAATACAACGGGTGCAAAACAGTTGCACACGCGGAATACTCAGGTTAAACTTGACGAGCCTAGCATATAACAGATATGGCCTCGGAACATGGAGACCGAAAGGTCGAGTGTGAATCATATAGTAGATATGATCAACATATTGATGTTCACCGTTGAAACTACTCCATCTCACGTGATGATCGGACATGGTGTAGTTGATATGGAGCACGTAATCAGTTAGAGGATTAGAGGGATGTCTATCTAAGTGGGAGTTCTTAAGTAATATGATTAATTGAACTTAAATTTATCATGAACTTAGTCCCGGTAGTATTTTGCAAATTATGTTGTAGATCAATAGCTTGCGTTTTTGCTTTCATATGTTTATTTTGATATGTTCCTAGAGAAAATTGTGTTGAAAGATGTTAGTAGCAATGATGCGGATTGGATCCGTGATCTGAGGTTTATCCTCATTGTTGCACAGAAGAATTATGTCCTTAATGCACCGCTAGATGACAGACCTATTGCAGAAGCAGATGCAGACGTTATGAACGTCTGGCTAGCTCAATATGATGACTACTTGATAGTTTAGTGCACCATGCTTAACGGCTTAGAATCGGGACTTCAAAGACGTTTTGAACGTCATGGACTATATAAGATGTTCCAGGTATTGAAGTTAATATTTCAAGCAAATACCCGAGTTGAGAGATATGAAGTCTCCAACAAGTTCTATAGCTAAAAGATGGAGGAGAATCGCTCAACTAGTGAGCATGTGCTCAGATTGTCTGGGTACTTCAATCGCTTGAATCAAGTGGGAGTTAATCTTCCAGATAAGATGGTGATTGACAGAATTCTCTAGTCACCATCACTAAGTTACTAGAACTTCGTGATGAACTATAGTATGCAAGGGATGACAAAATTGATTCCCGAACTCTTCGTGATGTTGAAATCGATGAAGGTTGAAATCAAGAAAGAGCATCAAGTGTTGATGATTTACAAGACCGCTAGTTTCAAGAGAAGGGCAAAGGGAAAGAAAGGGAACTTCAAGTGGAAAGACAAGCAAGTTGTCACTCCTGCGAAGAATCCCAAAGCTGGACCATAGCCTAAAACTGAGTGCTTACACTGCAAAGGAAATAGTCACTGGAAGCGGAAATGCCCTGAATATTTGGTAGATAAGAAGGATGGCAAAGTGAACAAGGGTATATTTGATATACAGGTTATTAATGTGTGCCTTACTAGTGTTTATAGTAGCCCCTGAGTATTTGATACTTGTTCGGTTGCTAAGATTAGTAACAGGAGTTACAGAATAAACAGAGACTAGTTGAAAGGGTAGTGACGATGAGTGTTGGAAGTAGTTCCAAGATTGATATGATCATCATCGCACACTCCCTATACTTTCGGGATTAGTGTTAAACCTAAATAAATGTTATTTGGCGTTTGCGTTGAGCATGAATATGATTTGATCATGTTTATTGCAATACGGTTATTCATTTAAAGTCAGAGAATAATTGTTGTTCTGTTTACATGAATAAAACCTTCATGGTCATACACCCAATGAAAATAGTTTGTTGGATCTCGATCGTAGTGATACACATATTCATAATATTGATGCCAAAAGATGCAAAGTTAATAATGATAGTGCAACTTATTTGTGGCACTGCCGTTTGGGTCATATCGGTGTAAAGCGCATAAAGAAACTCCATAAAGATGGATTTTCGGAATCACTTGGTTATGAATCATTTGATGCTTGCGAACCGTGCCTTTTGGCAAGATGACTAAAACTCCGTTCTCCAGAACAATGGAACGAGCTACTAACTTGTTGGAAATTATACATACCGATGTATGCGATCCAATGAGTGTTGATGCTCATGGCAAGTATTGTTATTTTCTGACCTTCACAAGATGATTTGAGCAGATATGGGTATATCTACTTGATGAAACATAAGTCTGAAATAGTTGAAAAGTTCAAAGAATTTCAGAGTAAAGTGGAGAATCATCGTAACAAGAAAATAAAGTTTCTACGATCTGATCGTGGAGGAGAATATTTGAGTTATGAGTTTGGCCTTCATATAAAACAATGTGGAATAGTTTCACAGCTCACGCCACTTGGAACACCACAATGTAATGGTGTGTCCGAACGTCGTAATCGTACTTTACTAGATATGGTGCGATCTATGATGTCTCTTATCAGTTTACCACTATCGTTTTGGGGTTATGCATTAGAGACAGCTGCATTCACGTTTAATAGGGCAACATCTAAATCAGTTGAGACGACACCGTATGAACTATGGTTTAGCAGTAAACCTAAGCTGTCGTTTCTTAAAGTTTGGAGTTGCGATGCTTATATGAAAAAGGTTTTCAACCTGATAAGCTCAAACCCAAATCGGAGAAGTGCGTCTTCATAGAATACCCAAAGGAAACTGTTGGGTACTCCATCTATCACAGATCCGAAGGCAAAACATTCGTTGCTAAAAATGGATCCTTTCTAGAGAAGGAGTTTCTCTCGAAAGAAGTGAGTGGGAGGAAAGTAGAACTTGATGAGGTAACTGTACCTTCTCCCGAATTGGAAAATAGTTCATCACTGAAATCAGTTCCAGTGATTCCTACACCAATTAGTGAGGAAGCTAATGATGATGATCATGAAACTTCAGATCAAGTTACTACAGAACTTCGTAGGTCTTCCAGAGTACGGTCCGCACCAGAGTGGTACGGTAATCCTGTTCTGTAAGTCATGTTACTAGACCATGATAAACCTACGAACTATGAGGAAGCGATGATGAGCCCAGATTCCGCAAAATGGCTGGAGGCCATGAAATCTGAGATAGAATCCATGTGTGTGGACTTTGGTGGAGTTGCCCGATGATCGGCAAGCCATATTGTATAAATGGATCTTCAAGAGGAAGACAGATGCTGATAGTAGTGTTACTATCTACAAAGCTCGACTTGTCGCAAAAAGGGTTTTTGACAATTTCAAGGTGTTGACTACAATGAGACTTTCTCAACTGTAGCGGTGCTTAAGTCTGTCCGAATCATGTTAGCAATTGCCACATTTTATGAAATCTAGCAAATGGATGTCAAAACTGCATTCCTTAATGGTTTTCTTAAAGAAGAGTTGTATATGATACAACCAGAAGGTTTTGTCAATCCTAAAGGTGCTAACAAAGTGTGCATGCTCCAGCGATCCATCTATGGACTGGTGCAAGCATCTCGGAGTTGGAATATACGCTTTGATGAGTTGATCAAAGCATATGGTTTTATACAGACTTTTGGAGAAGTCTGTATTTACAAGAAAGTGAGTGGGAGCTCTGTAGCATTTCTAAATACTATATGTAGATGACATATTGTTGTTTGGAAATGATATAGAATTTCTGGATAGCATAAAAGGATACTTGAATAAGAGTTTTTTAAAAGGAAATACCTCAGTAAAGCTACTTACATATTGAGCATCAAGATCTATTGAGATAGATCAAGACGCTTGATAAGATTTTTCAATGAGTACATACCTTGATAAGATTTTGAAGTGGTTCAAAATGGAACAGTCAAAGAAGGAGTTCTTGCCTGTGTTCCAAGGTGTGAAGTTGAGTAAGACTCAAATCCCGACCACGGCAGAAAATAGAAAGAGAATAAAAGTCATTCCCTATGCATCAATCATAGGTTCTATAAAAGTATGCCATGTTATGGTCCAGACCTATTGTATACTTTACCCTGGTTTGGCAAGGGAGTACAATAGTGATCTAGGAGTAGATCACTGGACATTGGTCAAAATTATCCTTAGTGGAATAAGGATATGTTTCTCGATTATGGAGGTGACAAAAAGGTTCATCGTAAAGGGTTACGTCGATATAAGTTTTGGCACCGATCCAGATGACTCTAAGTCTCAATCCGGATACATATTGAAAGTGGGAGCAATTAGCTAGAGTAGCTCCGTGCAGAGCATTGTAGACATAGAATATTTGCAAAATACATACAGCTCTGAATGAGACAGACCCGTTGACTAAACTTCTCTCATGAGCAAAACATGATCATATCTTAGTACCCTTTGGGTGTTAATTACATAGCGATGTGAACTAGATTATTGACTCTAGTAAACCCTTTGGGTGTTGGTCACATGACAATGTGAACTATGGGTATTAATCACATACATATGTGAATATTGGTGTTAAATCACATGATGATGTGAACTAGATTATTGACTCTAGTGCAAGTGGGAGACTGAAGGAAATATGCCCTAGAGGCAATAATAAAGTTATTATTTATTTCCTTATTTCATGATAAATGTTTATTATTCATGCTAGAATTGTATTAACTGGAAACATAATACATGTGTGAATACATAGACAAACATAGTGTCACTAGTATGCCTCTACTTGACTAGCTCGTTAATCAAAGATGGTTAAGTTTCCTAACCATAAACATGAGTTGTCATTTGATTAACGGGATCACATCATTAGGAGAATGATGTGATTGACTTGACCCATTCCGTTAGCCTAGCACTTGATCGTTTAGTATGTTGCTATTGCTTTCTTCATGACTTATACATGTTCCTGTAACTATGAGATTATGCAACTCCCGTTTACCGGAGGAACACTTTGGGTGCTACCAAACATCACAATGTAACTGGGTGATTATAAAGGAGTACTACAGGTGTCTCCAAAGGTAAATGTTGGGTTGGCATATTTCGAGATTAGGTTTTGTCACTCCGATTGTCGGAGAGGTATCTCTGGGCCCTCTCGGTAATGCACATCACTATAAGCCTTGCAAGCAATGTAGCTAATGAGTTAGTTACGGAATGATGCATTACATAACGAGTAAAGAGACTTGCCGGTAACGATATTGAACTAGGTATTGGATACCGACGATCGAATCTCGGGCAAGTAACATACCGATGACAAAGGGAACAACGTATGCTGTTATGCGGTTTGACCGATAAAGATCTTCGTAGAATACGTAGGAGCCAATATGGGCATCCAGGTTCCGCTATTGGTTATTGACCGAGAATAGTTCTAGGTCATGTCTACATAGTTCTCGAACCCGTAGGGTCCGCACGCTTAACGTTACGATGATAGTTTTATTATGAGTTTATAAGTTTTGATGTACCGAAGTTTGTTCGGAGTCCCGGATGTGATCACGGACATGACGAGGAGTCTCGAAATGGTCGATACATAAAGATTGATATATTGGACGACTATATTCGGACACCGGAAGTGTTCCGGGTAATTTCGGAGAAAACCGGAGTGTCGGAGGGGTTACCGGAACCCCCCGGGGAAGTATTGGGCCTTAGTGTGCCTGAGGGGAGAGAGAGGGCAGCAGCCCAGGAGGTGGCGCCCCCCCCCCCCCATGAGGAGTCCGAATTGGACTAGGGGAGGGGGCGCGGCCCCCCCTTTCCCTCTCCCTCTCCCTCTCTTTCCTTCCCCCTTCCTCCTTCCTAGTGGGACTAGGAAAGGGGACTCCCACTCCCACTAGGAGGAGGACTCCCCCCTCCTTGGTGCGCCCCCTAGGGCCGGCCGGCCTCCCCCTTGCTCCTTTATATACGGGGGAAGGGGGGCACCCCATGACACACAAGTTGATCTTAAAGATCGTTCCTTAGCCGTGTGCGGTGCCCCCCTCCACCATATTCCACCTCGGTCATATCGTCGCGGAGTTTAGGCGAAGCCCTGCGCCGGTAGAACATCATCATCGTCACCACGCCGTCGTGCTGACGGAACTCATCCCCGACACTTTGCTGGATCGGAGTCCGGGGATCGTCATCAAGCTGAATGTGTGCTGAACTCGGAGGTGCCGTACGTTCGGTACTTGGATCGGTCGGATCGTGAAGACGTACGACTACATCAACCGCGTTGTCATAACGCTTCCGCTTACGGTCTACGAGGGTACGTGGACAATAGTCTCCCCTCTTGTTGCTATGCCATCACCATGATCTTGCGTGTACGTAGGAATTTTTTTGAAATTACTACGTTCCCCAACAAAAACATGTGCCAACCCCTATGCATAGATTCATTGAACCCGCAAGTTGATCACCAAAACATACATCAAGTGGATCACATGAATATCCCATTGTCACCACAGATAAGCACGGCAAGACATACATCAAGTGTTCTCAAATCCATAAAGACTCAATCCGATAAGATAACTTCAAAGGGAAAACTCAATTCATCACAAAAGAGTAGAGGGGGAGAAACATCATAAGATCCAACTATAATAACAAAGCTCGCGATACATCAAGATCGTATCACCTCAAGAACATGAGAGAGAGAGAGATCAGACACATAGCTACTGGTACATACCCTCAGCCCCGAGGGTGAACTACTCCCTCCTCGTCATGGAGAGTCGCGGGATGATGAAGATGGCCACCGGTGAGGGATCCCCCCCTCCGGCAGGGTGCCGGAACGGGCTCCCGAGAGGTGTTTGGTGGCTACAGAGGCTTGCTGCGGCGGAACTCCCGATCTATTATGTGCTTCGATGGTTTTAGGGTATATGGGAATATATAGGCGAAAGAAGTCGGTCGGGGGAGCCTCGAGGGGCCCACAAGACAGGGGGCGTGCCCAGTAGGGGGGGGGGCGCCCCCCACCCTCGTGGCCACCTCGAAGCTTCATTGACTTGAACTCCAAGTCTCCTGGATCGCTTTCGTTCCAAAAATAACGCTCCCGAAGGTTTCATTCCGATTGGACTCCGTTTGATATTCCTTTTCTTCGAAACACTGAAATAGGCAATAAAACAGCAATATGGGTTGGGCTTCCGGTTAATACGTTAGTCCCAAAAATAATATAAAATTGTATAATAAAGCCCATAAACATTCAAAACAGGTAATAAAATAGCATGAATGCTTCATAAATTATAGATACATTGGAGACGTACCAGAGGTGCGCCCTCCTCCTTGGCCGGCCTCCTCCCCCTAGCTCCTTTATATACGGGGGCAGGGGGCACCCCAAGACACACAAGTTGATCATTGATCTTTAGCCGTGTGCAGAGCCCCCCTCCACCATAATTCACCTCGGTCATATCATAACGGTGCTTAGGAGAAGCCCTGCATCGGTAGCTTCATCAACACTGTCATCACGCCGTCGTGCTAACGGAACTCTCCCTCGAAGCTCTACTGGATCGTGAGTTTGTGGGACGTCACCGAGCTGAACATGTGCAGATCACGGAGGTGCTGTACGTTCGGTACTAGGATCGGCCGATCGTGAAGACGTACGACTACATCAACCGCGTTGTCATAATGCTTCCGCTTACGGTCTATGAGGGTACGTGGACGACACTCTCCCCTCTCGTTGCTATGCATCACCATGATCTTGCGTGTGCATAGGATTTTTTTTGAAATTACTACGTTCCCCAATAGTGGCATCCGAGCCAGGTTTATGCGTAGATGTTATATGCACGAGTAGAACACAAGTGAGTTGTGGGCAGTACTAGTCATACTGCTTACCAGCATGCCATACTTTGATTCGGCGATATTGTTGGATGAAGCGGCCCGAACCAACATTACGCGTACGCTTACGCGAGACTGGTTCTACCGATGTGCTTTGCACACAGGTGGCTGGCGGGTGTCAGTTTCTCCAACTTTAGTTGAATCGAGTGTGGCTACGCCCGGTCCTTGTTGAAGGTTAAAACAGAACTAACTTGACGAAATATCGTTCTGGTTTTGATGCGTAGGTAAGAACGGTTCTTGCTCAACCCATAGCAGCTATGTAAAACTTGCAACAACAAAGTAGAGAACGTCTAACTTGTTTTTGCAGGGCATGTTGTGATGCGATATGGTCAAGACATGATGCTAAATTTTATTGTATGGGATGATCATGTTTTGTAACAAAGTTATCGGCAACTGGCAGGAGCCATATAGTTGTCGCTTTATTGTATGCAATGCAATCGCCCTGTAATTGCTTTACTTTATCACTAAGTGGTAGCGATAGTCGTAGTAGCAATAGTTGGTGAGACGACAACGATGCTTCGATGGAGATCAAAGTGTCAAGCCGGTGACGATGGTGATCATGACGCTGCTATGGAGATGGAGATCAAAGGCACAAGATGATGATGGCCATATCATATCACTTATAATGATTGCATGTGATGTTTATCTTTTATGCATCTTATTTTTCTTTGATTGATGGTAGCATTATAAGATGATCTCTCACTAAATTTCAAGGTATAAGTGTTCTCCCTGAGTATGCACTGTTGCCAAAGTTCGTCATGTTGAGACACCACGTGATGATCGGGTGTGATAAGATCTACGTTCACATACAACGGGTGCAAGCCAGTTTTGCACACACAGAAATACTCGGGTTAAACTTGACGAGCCTAGCATATGCAGATATGGCCTCGGAACACTGAGACCGAAAGGTCGAGCGTGAATCATATAGTATATATGATCAACATAGTGATGTTCACCATTGAAAACTACTCCATTTCACATGATGATCGGACATGGTTTAGTTGATTTGGATCACGTGATCACTTAGATGATTGGAGGGATGTCTGTCTAAGTGGGAGTTCTTAAGTAATTTGATTAATTGAACTTTAATTTATCATGAACTTAGTATTGATAGTATTTTGCAAATTATGTTGTAGATCAATAGCTCGTGTTGTTGCTTTCGTGTGTTTTTATATGTGTTCCTAGAGAAAACTAAGTTGAAAGATGTTAGTAGCAATGATGGGGAATGGGTTCGTGATCTGAGGTTTATCCTCATTGCTGCACAGAAGAATTATGTCCTTGATGCACCGCTAGGTGACAGACCTATTGCAGGAGCAGATGCAGAAGTTATGAACGTTTGGCTAAGCTCAATTTGATGACTACTTGATAGTTTAGTGCACCATGCTTTACAACTTAGAATCAGGACTTCAAAGACGTTTTGAACGTCATGGAGCATATGAGATGTTCCAGGACTTGAAGTTAATATTTCAAGCAAATACCCGAGTTGAGAGATATAAAGTCTCTAACAAGTTCTATAGCTAAAGATGGAGGAGAATAGCTCAAGCAGTGAGCATGTGCTCAGATTGTCTGGGTATTACAATCGCTTGAATCAAGTGGGGAGTTAATCTTCCAGATAAGATAGTGATTGACAGAGTTCTCTAGTCACCATCACCAAGTTACTGGAACTTCGTGATGAACTATAGTATGCAAGGGATAACGAAAATGATTCCCGAGCTCTTCATGATGCTGAAATCAACGAAGGTAGAAATCAAGAAAAAGTATCAATTGTTGATGATTGACAAAGGCCACTAGTTTCAACAAAAGGGCAAAGGGAAAGAAAGGGAACTTCAAGTAGAATGGAAAACAAGTTATCACTCCCGCGAAGAAGCCCAAAGCTGGACTAAAGCTTGAAACCGAGTGCTTCTACTACAAAGGAAATGGTCACTGGAAGTGGAAATGCCTTGAATATTTGGTAGATAAGAAGGATGTCAAAGTGAATAAGGGTATATTTGATATACAGGTTATTGATGTGTACCTTACTAGTGTTTATAGTAGCCCCTGGGTATTTGATACTTGTTCGGTTGCTAAAAATTAGTAACTCGAAACAGGAGTTACAGAACAAACAGAGACTAGTTTAGGGTGAAGTGACGATGTGTGTTGGAAGTGGTTCCAAGATATGATCATCATCGCACACTCCCTATACTTTCGGGATTAGTGTTAAACCTAAAAAAATGTTATTTGGCGTTTGCGTTGAGCATGAATATGATTCGATCATGTTTATTGCAATGCGGTTATTCATTTAAAGTCAGAGAATAATTGTTGTTCTGTTTACATGAATAAAACCTTCGATGGTCATACACCCAATGAAAATAGTTTGTTGCATCTCGATCATAGTGATACACATATTCATAATATTGATGCCAAAAGATGCAAAGTTGATAATGATAGTGCAACTTATTTGCGGCACTGCCATTTGGGTCATATCGGTGTAAAGCGCATGAAAAACAACTCCATAAAGATGGACTTTTGGAATCACTTGGTTATGAATCATTTGATGCTTGCGAACCGTGCCTTTTTGGGCAAGATGACTAAAACTTCGTTCTCCAGAACAATGGAACGAGCTACCGACTTGTTGGAAATAATACATACCGATGTATGCGGTCCAATGAGTGTTGATGCTCGTGGTGGGTATCGTTATTTTCTGAACTTCACAGATGATTTGAGCAGATATGAGTATATCTACTTAATGAAGCACAATTCTGAAACATTTGAAAAGTTCAAAGAATTTCAGAGTGAAGTGGAGAATCATTGTAACAAGAAAATAAAGTTTCTAGAATCTAATCGTAGAGGAGAATATTTGAGTTACGAGTTTGGCCTTCATTTAAAAACAATGTGGAACACCACAGCGTAATGGTGTGTCCAAACGTCGTCACTGCACTTTATTGGATATGGTGCGATCTATGATATATCTTACCGATTTACCACTATCGTTTTGGGGTTATGCATTAGAGACAGCTGCATTCACTTTAAATAGGGCACCATCAAAATCCGTTGAGCCGACGCTTTATGAATTGTTGTTTGGCAAGAAACCAAAGTTGTCGTTTCTTAAAGTTTCGGGCTGCGATGCTTATGTGAAAAAGTTTCAACCTGATAAGCTCGAACCCAAATCGGAGAAGTGCATCTTCATAGAATACCCAAAGGAAACTGTTGGGTACATCTTCTATCATAGATCCGAAGGCAAGACGATATTCGTTGCTAAGATGGATCCTTTCTAGAGAAGGAGTTTCTCTCGAAAGAATTGAGTGGGAGGAAAGTAGAACTTGGAGAGGTAATTGTACCTTCTCCCGAATTGGAAAGTAGTTCATCACAGAAATCAGTTCCAGTGATTCCTACACAATTAGTGAGGAAGCTAATGATGATGATCATGAAACTTCAAGATCAAGTTACTACAGAAACTCGTAGGTCTTCCAGAGTACGGTCCGCACCAGAGTGGTACGGTAATCCTATTCTAGAAGTCACGTTACTAGACCATGATGAACCTATGAACTATGACGAAGCGATGATGAGCCCAGATTCCGCGAAATGGCTTGAGGCCATGAAATCTGAGATGGGATCCATGTATGAGAACAAAGTGTGGACTTTGGTTGACTTGCCCGATGATCGTCAAGTCATAGAAATAAATGGATCTTCAAAGAGGAAGACGGAAACTGATAGTAGTTTTACTATCTACAAAGCTAGACTTGTCGAAAAAGGTTTTTGACAAAGTTCAAGGTGTTGACTACGATGAGATTTTCTCACTCGTAGCGATGCTTAAGTCTGTCTGAATCATGTTAACAAGTTGCCACATTTTATGAAATCTGGCAAATGGATGTCAAAACTACATTCCTTAATGGATTTCTTAAAGAAGAGTTGTATATGATGCAACCAGAAGGTTTTGTCGATCCTAAAGGTGCTAACAAAAATGTGCAAGCTCCAGCGATCCATCTATGGACTGGTGCAACCATCTCAGAGTTGGAATATACGCTTTGATGAGTTGATCAAAGCATATAGTTTTATACAGACTTGCGGTGAAGCCTATATTTACAAGGAAAGTGAGTGGGAGCACTACAGCCTTTCTGATAAGTATATGTGAATGACATATTGTTGATCAGAAATAATGTAGAATTTCTGGAAAGCATAAGGAGCATTTGAAAGGAGTTTTTCAAAGAAAGACCTCGGTAAAGCTGCTTAAACATTGAGCATCAAGACCTATAGAGATAGATCAAGACGCTTGATAAGATTTTTCAATGAGTACATACCTTGATAAGATTTTGAAGTAGTTCAAAATGGAACAGTCAAAGAAGGAGTTCTTGCCTGTGTTGCAAAGTGTGAAATTGAGTAAGACTCAAAACCCGACCATGGCAGAAAATAGAAAGAGAATGAAAAATCCTTCCCTATGCCTCAGTCATAGGTTCTATAAAGTATGTTGTGCTGCGCACCAGACCTATTGTGTTCCTTGCCATGAGTTTGTCAAGGGGGTACAATAGTGATCTAAGAGTAGATCACTGGACATCGGTCAAAATTATCCTGAGTGAAGACTAAGGAAATGTTTCTCGATTATGGAGGTGATAAAAGATCTCGTCTTAAAGAGTTACATCGATGCAAGCTTTTACACTGATCCAGATGACTCTAAGTCTCAATCTGGATACATATTGAAAGTGGGAGCAATTAGCTAGAGTAGCTCCATGCAGAGCATTGTAGACATAGAATATTTGCAAAATACATACGGCTCTGAATGTGACAGACCCGTTGACTAAACTTCTCTCACGAGCAAAACATGATCACACCTTAGTACTCTTTGGGTGTCAATCACATAGCGATGTGAACTAGATTATTGACTCTAGTAAACCCTTTGGGTGTTGGTCACATGACGATGTGAACTATGGGTGTTAATCATATGGTGATGTGAACTATTGGTGTTAAATCACATGGAGATGTGAGCTAGATTATTAACTCTAGTGCAAGTGGGAGACTGAAGGAAATATGCCCGAGAGGCAATAATAAAGTTGTTATTTATATTTCCTTATATCATGATAAATGTTTATTATTCATGCTAGAATTGTATTAATCGGAAACTTAGTACATGTGTGAATACATAGACAAACAAAGTGTCACTAGTATGCCTCTACTTGACTAGCTCGTTAATCAAAGATGGTTAAGTTTCCTAGCCATAGACATGAGTTGTCATTTGATGAACGGCATCACATCATTAGAGAATGATGTGATTGACTTGACCCATTCCGTTAGCTTAGCACTTGATCATTTAGTATGTTCTATTGCTTTCTTCATGACTTATACATGTTCCTATGACTATGAGATTATGCAACTCCTGAATACCGGAGGAACACTTTGTGTGCTACCAAATGTCACAACGTAACTGGGTGATTATAAAGGTGCTCTACAGGTGTCTCTGATGGTGTTTGTTGAGTTGGCATAGACCGAGATTAGGATTTGTCACTCCGATTGTCGGAGAGGTATCTCTGGGCCCTCTCGGTAATGCACATCACTATAAGTCATGCAAGCAATGTGACTAATGAGTTAGTTACAGGATGATGTATTACGGAACAAATAAAGAGACTTGCCGGTAACGAGATTGAACTAGGTATGATGATACCAACGATCGAATCTCAGGCAAGTAACATACTGATGACAAAGGGAACAACGTATGTTGTTATGCGGTTTGACCGATAAAGATCTTCGTAGAATATGTAGGAGCCAATATGAGCATCCAGGTTCTGCTATTGGTTATTGGCCGGAGATATGTCTCGGTCATGTCTACATAGTTCTCGAACCCGTAGGGTCCGCACACTTAACGTTCGGTGACGATCGGTATAATGAGTTTATGTGTTTTGATGTACCGAAGGTTTTTCGGAGTCCCAGATAAGATCAGGGACATGACAAGGAGTCTCGAAATGGTCGAGACGTAAAGATCGATATATTGGATGACTATGTTTGGACATCGGAAGGGTTCCGAGTGGTTCGGACATTTTTCCGGAGTACCGGGAGGTTATCGGAACCCCATGATACGTCTCCAATGTATCTACTTTTCCAAACACTTTTGCCCTTGTTTTGGACTCTAACTTGTATGATTTGAATGAAACTAACCCGGACTGACGCTGTTTTCAGCAGAACTACCATGATATTGTTTTATGTGTAGAAAACAAAAGTTCTCGGAATGTCCTGGAAATCCACGGAGGCACTTTTTGGAATTAATAAGAACTTTTGGCGAAAGAATCAACACCAGGGGGCCCACAGGCTGTCCACGAGATAGGGGGCGCCCCCCCTAGGGCACGGCCTCCTATCTCGTGGGCCCCCTGGACCTCCACCGACCTCAACTCCAACTCCATATATTCATGTTCGGGGAGAAAAATATCAGAGAGAAAGTTCCATCGCGTTTTACGACACTGAGCCGCCGCCAAGCCCTAATCTCTCTCGGGAGGGCTGATCTGGAGTCCGTTCGGGGCTCCGGAGAGGGGGATTCGTCGCCATCGTCATCATCAACCATCCTCCATCACCAATTTCATGATGCTCACCGCCGTGTGTGAGTAATTCCATCGTAGGCTTGCTGGACGGTGATGGGTTGGATGAGATTTACCATGTAATAAAGTTAGTTTTGTTAGGGTTTGATCCCTAGTATCCACTATGTTCTGAGATTGATGTTGCTATGACTTTGCTATGCTTAATGCTTGTCACTAGGGCCCGAGTGCCATGATTTCAGATCTGAACCTATTATGTTTTCATGAATATATGTGTGTTCTTGATACTATCATGCAAGTCTATAGTCACCTTTTATGTGTTATGATCCGACAACCCCGAAGTGACAATAATCGGGATACTTCTCGGTGATGACCGTAGTTTGAGGAGTTCATGTATTCACTATGTGCTAATGCTTTGTTTCGGTTCTCTATTAAAAGGAGGCCTTAATATCCCTTAGTTTCCGCTAGGACCCCGCTTCCACGGGAGGGTAGGACAAAAGATGTCATGCAAGTTCTTTTCCATAAGCACGTATGACTATTTACGGAATACATGCCTACATTACATTGATGAACTGGAGCTAGTTCTATGTCACCCTATGTTATAGCTATTACATGAGGAATTGCATCAGGCATAATTATCCATCACTGATCCATTGCCTACGAGCTTTTCATATATTGTTCTTCGCTTATTTACTTTTCCGTTGCTGCTGTTACAACTACTACAAAAACCCAAAAACATTTATCTTTACTTTTGCTTTTGTTACCTTTATTATCATACCACTTTTGCTACTAAATACTTTGCTGCAGATACTAAGTTATCCAGGTGTGGTTGAATTGACAACTCAACTGCTAATACTCAAGAATATTCTTTGGCTCCCCTTGTGTCGAATCAATAAATTTGGGTTGAATATTTTACCCTCGAAAGCTGTTGCGATCCCCTACACTTGTGGGTTATCACCCCCCAAGAGAAGTTATGGGCCTTATGGGCCATAAGAAGGAAGCACACCAGCCCACAAGGGGCTGATGCACTCCCCCTTTGGGCAGGAGGCTGAATTGGAAAGGGTTTGGGGGGGGGGGGGGCTACTTCCTTCTCTCCTACTCCTCCTTCCCTTCCTCTTCTACTCCTACTAGGGAAAGGGGGGAATCCTAATCCCGGTGGGAGTAGGACTCCCCTAGGGCGTGCCATTAGGGCCGGCCCCTCCCCTCCTCCACCCCTTTATATACGGGGGAGGGGGGCACCCCCTGGACACACAAGTTGATCATTGATCTTTTAGCCGTGTGCGGTGCCCCCCTCCACCATAATCCACCTCGGTCATATCATAGCGGTGCTTAGGCGAAGCCCTGTGTCGGTAGCTTCATCAACACCATCATCACGCCGTCGTGCTGACGGAACTCTCCCTCAAAGCTCTACTGGATCGTGAGTTCGTGGGATGTCACCGAGCTGAACGTGTGCAGATCGCGGAGGTGACGTACGTTCGGTACTAGGATCGGTCGATCGTAAAGACGTACGACTACATCAACCGCGTTGTCATAACGCTTTCGCTTACGGTATACGAGCGTACATGGATGACACTCTCACCTCTCATTGCTATGCATCACCATGATCTTGCGTGTGCGTTGGAAATTTTTTGAAATTACTTCGTTCCCCGTTCCGCAACACCCGTAACTCCCCGGTACTCCGAAAAATACCCGAATCACCCGGAACCTTTCCGATATCCGAATATAGCCTTCCAATATATGAATCTTTACCTCTTGACCATTTCGAGACTCCTCGTCATGTCTGTGATCTCATCCGGGACTCCGAAAAAACTTAGGTCATCGAATCACATAATTCATAATACAAATCGTCATCGAACGTCAAGCGTGCGGACCCTACGGGTTCGAGAACTATGTAGATATGACTGAGACACATCTCCGGTCAATAACCAATAGCGAAACCTGGATGCTCATATTGCCTCCTACATATTCTACGAAGATCTTTATCAGTCAAACCTCATAACAAAATATGTTGTTCCCTTTGTCATCGGTATGTTACTTGCCCGAGATTAGATCGTCGGTATCATCATACCTAGTTCAATCTCGTTATCGGCAAGTGTCTTTACTCGTTTCGTAATACTTCATCCTGCAACTAACTCATTAGTCACAATGCTTGCAAGGCTTATAGTGATGAGTATTACCGAGAGGACCCAACGATACCTCTCCGAAATACGGAGTGACAAATCCTAATCTCGATCTATGCCAACCCAACAAACACCTTCGGAGACACCTGTAGAGCACCTTTATAATCACCCATTTACGTTGTGACTTTTGGTAGCACACAAAGTGTTCCTCCGGTATTTGGGAGTTGCATAATCTCATAGTATGAGGAACATGTATAAGTCATGAAGAAAGCAGTAGCAATGAAACTGTAACGATCATAATGCTAAGCTAACGGATGGGTCTTGTCCATCCATCATTCTCCTAATGATGTGATTTCATTCATCAAATGACAATACATGTCTATGGTTAGGAAACATAATCATCTTTGATTAACGAGCTAGTCAAGTAGAGGCATACTAGGGACACTATGTTTTGTCTATATATTCACACATGTACTAAGTTTCCAGTTAATACAATTCTAGCATGAATAATAAACATTTATCATGATATAAGGAAATATAAACAACAACTTTATTATTGCCTCTAGGGCATATTTCCTTCATTTATATCTCTGGCATCACCTTTTCCCTGCTATGAGGAACTACTCCCTCCGATCCATATTAATTGACACTGATTTAGTATAAAGTTGTACTAAATCAGCGTCAAGTAATATGGATCGGAGGGAGTATTATTTACATGGTTGCGTACAAATGGTATGCCTCTTCTTATGAGTTTTAAAACCGGTCATCATGGTTGGGAACATGTGATCATTTGTGTTTATCAGATATCCTCTACCGGCAAAATGAGAGCATTCAAAAACAGAAATATGTTGTGAACCAAGAATGTTACGGAAAGAATTATAACGTTGCAATGGTATATATGATATATTTTAGCTGTTGTTCCTTAATCATATTTTTGAAATTATTAACATAAATGCAAATAACTTTTCAGGTATATGAACCTAAATTGCATGATATAATACTGCCTATGTTATGGTAATTGTAATCTTAATTGGTTCAGGCTAGCCTTTTGTGGATAGTAAAAAACAATTGCGAATAGCAAGAGTTTCTAGATTTCGGTAAATCCTGACTTGGGTTTGTTTCTCAACCTTGGCATTTGTTCTGAAGATTTAGATCAACAATAATCACTTCCATTAAGGATCCATGTTGTGCATGAATTTATCCAGTGGATTGCTTATTGCAATTTAATTCTTCAATGCATACCTATCCAGTCCATTTCTTATTGTAATTTATTTTTTTATGCACATTAATTAAGTAAGAGCCTACAAATAAGATAAAGTCCATTCGAACTTATCCACTTCAAAAAATAGAGCACCTTTGGCATGCAACATTTGGGTTTAGTGTCCCATATTTCTTACGATTCCACAATCTGCTCAGATAGTCGCTTGAGCTTGTCTTCTTCATTCCAATAGGTATAGTAGACATATAGACTATGTTATTTTGCCTAGATTTTCTGCACTTCTTTACCGACTTGCTTCCTCTTGCATTATCTTTCTAGCATAATATGCAATTTCTTCTGAAGAGGTAGAAGCCACATCTTTGATCACCTCCCATCACCGCAAGTTAGCCCTCTACCCTTGCCCTTGGGAAGCAGTGGTGATTATGGCTTTGTTACCATGCTTAGCTCTAGATGGTCACCTCGCACGTCCAAAACCATTTTAACCTCCTTGATATGACTATCTTATACTCGTGTATCTTCCATTTGCTTTCGTGAAGTTCTAAGGTTATTTTCTTGTTTGGTTTAACTTGACATGGAATCAAAAGATTGAGGGTTGGAGTTTTATTTGATTGAACTTCGCCGCATAGCTGAAGTTCTGCACCCCGTTAAGGTGGAACCTATGTAGCAGAATATGCAATTTCTTCTGAAGAGGTAGAAGCCACATCTTTGTTCACCTCTCAACACCGCAAGTTAGCCCTCTACCCTTCCCCTTGGGAAGCAATGGTGATTATGGCTTTGTTATCATGCTTAGCTCTAGATGATCACCTCGCACGTCCAAGAGAATTTTAACCTCCTTGATATGATTATCTTATATTTGTGTATCTTCCATTTGCTTTCGTGAAGTCCTAAGGTTCTTTTCTTGTTTGGTTTAACTTGACATGGAATCAAAAGATTGAGGGTTGGAGTTTTATCTAATTGAACTTCGCCGCATAGCTGAAGTTCTGCACCCCGTTAAGGTGGAACCTATGTAACCGGACATTTTGTGATGGTAGAAGTTGCAGGAAGAGCCCAAATGGAGCGATCAAGAGATGAAGAGAAATGTTGTACTAGGAAGTAAGAATCTAAGCTCCCTCGGTGAATCACTTATGCACAACCCCTCACACCCGAGATATCGCCTCCACTGAATAACACACACACACACACACACACACACACACACACACAGAGAGAGAGAGAGAGAGAGGCTTATTAACTCATGACCGAAGTGTGGCATGGCAAAGCGCATGTCACCCTCTAGTGCTTTACATCAGTGGGTGAATCTGCTTTCAATGCATCATCGAACAAGAGTAAAAAAGTCTAAATTCTCGCAGAGAGATGATACAACATGGTTCCCCAGTCCTCAGTCCCGAAGGAGAGCCTTCTTGTCCACATTTGCATAACGCTTAGACCATAAAAAGAATGTCCCTCAGCGCATCGCCTGACTGTGACATTTAAATCTTCGCTGAGCGCGTGGAAGATATGAGCTTGTGAAGGTCATATGGGCTTTTGTTTAAACACGGTATGATTGAAAGCTACACACACCACCCTATGTCTGGTTTAGAGCTGTCCGTTCTTATCGGGTGGTCTCATAAGTCTAGGTCCGGGTCTTTCCTTTTTTAAGATAACTTATACTCCCTCCGGTCCTTTTTACTCTGCATATTAGGTTTGTCTGAAGTCAATCTCATCCAACTTTAACCAAGTGTTTATAAAAAATTATTGACATTTACATAACGACATCAACATCATTAGATTCATCTCGGAATATATTTTCATATTATATTTATTAGATATTATAGATGCTAATAATTTTTAATATAAATTTGGTCAAACTTAGCTAAGTTTGACTTTCGGCAACTCCAATGTGCAGAGTAAAAAGGACCGGAGGGAGTACTCCTACTTGCGGACTTGCTTGCATGTGAGCTCACGGTCTCCCATGTCACTTATGCCAGTTTACAGCTCATTGTGACATTGTCCCCTCCACCTAACTTAAACTATCATCACCGGCCGGCGAGCCAGACAATATATTTGTAAGGGGACTTGTGGATGGTTGACTAGCAAACCAAAGAGAAACCAGAGATCTGCCGCTCCACCATTACCATACCACTGCTCTACCATCATTGCCATACCACGGACGAAAATGTCTACTGGAGCATCTGGAGCCTGGGATGATGAGCTTGAGGATTTCTGCGAGGAGGCGCTTCAACAACGGCCAGAAGTGACGACCCTCAACAAGTATGCGATCCTTATGGCGTACGTCCGACTTGGCCTGAAAGCCGTGGGGGCTCTGGCACTTTTGTGGGCCACGGTCGTCCTCCTCGGCGGCTTCGTCTCCGATCTGACTAACCAAGATTTCAGGGATCTGACCATTATCGTTTTCCTGCAGGCTACCGGGTTAGTGCTTTGTACTCGGCTCTCTCGCCTACGCAATTTTCTTTTTCGATTTTTCGTGTTGAACTTAGCAGTGACTGGTTGGCTAGACCGCCAGAGTATCTCTAGCTGATTCCTTTAAAATTTAGCGCTCATATGCATTCTCAAACTTTAACTCCTTACATTTGAGTTGAAAACAATATGGTTCCTAATTGAACTCTTAAATTTAGCTCCTCAAAAAAATTACACAATTTCATTCAAACAAAAATTGAAAACTAGTCCATTCGAACAAACATTTCGATTCAAACTATGTTGCATAACATGAAATTTAAATTACATTGCATAAACTAATCGATTCAAAGAAAAAAGAAACTAAATTAGTCCAGTTCTCCCACACCTCGCTGCTGAAGACCACTGGGATCGATGACAACGCCACGCGGTTGTTGAGGGGGAAGTTAATATTTTGCCTTGCTGCCGTGGAGACCCGACACCTTCACATCGTAAGCCTTCGTCGCCTACTTCGCGGAATGGAAGGAGCCAATCCAGTACCGGTGGTCAATTTCTTAGTCCTTTATTTCGAAACCAACGTATCCCACAACAGCTACTGGCGGCGACATGTCGGTGAAGGAGCAGAAGGGGGAGGGGGGCACTTGCTCGGGTTGACTACATGGCGTGGCATGGATCTGGGCTTTCAGGGTAGTCGGGGGCGCCACTGGTCGATTAGAAGTGCCGATGGAGGTGCAGGGTGGCTGCGATGTGGGCGGGTGTGTGTGGTTCACTTGGGCAGTGCCGGTGTCGATGCGGTGCTAGTGAGGGAGAGGACCGGCGGGAGGGGGGAGGGTTATACTAAGACTGGGCAACGACCATGTAAATATAAGTGGCGACCAACGCGAGGAGTCATTTTTTGAGTTAACCAGATAAGGATTCGGCTAGGTCCGATTTAACTCCGTAAAACAACAAATTTAGGACCCTGATAACTGTCACACGTATGGTACAAACACATGACAACTCTGAACATTGTTTATGGCAAGTTCAGTGACGCGAGAATGTCAAATTTAGTTGGCAAAGCATGACAATTTCCTTTTCAGATGGCAAGTTTTACAAATTTATTTTAGTATTTTTTCGGATGGCAACTTTAATTGTACAAAATGTAAAAGACGTGTGCCACTTGTCATTTTAGAAAATGTATTCTCTTAATCGGTTTTGAGAGGTCAGGCTAGAGTTGATCTTGAGATATGTTTGGTTTCAGCAAGAAAAAGCACGGGTCGGACCGTATGCGGGCCTCGTTCTCGCGTTTGGTACACCCACTCGGAGCCACGCGGAACTAGCTTCTCTTTACCTCGCACGCACTCCTCGAGTCCCACATCTCTCCCTCTCCGGCGCCGGTGGTTCCTCACCTTCCATCGTCTCTCCTCTTTCTCCCTCACAGGCTCACAGCCATCTCGTCTCTCCCAAGAACAGAAGGAGGTGCGGCCATCCTGCCGAGGACACACCCGGGCAAAGGAAGGAGGAGCGTCCGTCCTGTCGCACGCACATCTGAGCGGCAGAAGCTGCTCGCTGCGCGGCCGCAGAGGATAAGGAGGAGGAGTGGAACAGCGACCAGCTTGGGCGGAGCGGCAGCAGCGGAAGGAGCAGCTGCGGTAGTGGCTCGTGGCTGTCTGGTAGCGGCCTCCCGGCCTCACCTGCTGGGCGGCGGCTTAGGGCATCTCCAGCCGTTCGGCCCTCCAGGGCGACTAAATTGGGCATCTTGGGGCGTGCCGGCGCTAGTTCGGCCTCTGAGGGCGAGCTAGCTCCCAGTCATGCACCCACGCGCCGGCCTCAGGACGCGGTAAATTCAAACTTGGTCGTTCCCGCTCTCAAAAGACGCCGCAAATCCGGCGATTGGGCGTAGTCACAGGCGTTACAAAAAAACAGAGCGCCGCCGCCTCGGCGGGTTGGTTCACTCGGCGGGGTTGGTCCCAGGTGTTGGCGGGGTTGGTTCACTCGCCCTGTTCCGCCTGTCGGCGGTGACTGCTTCTCGCCGCTGAACTTCCACCCTCCACTCGGCGTTCGACAGGCCCGGTGGCTTCGATGGCGGCGCCCTCGGCTTCCTCTGCTTCGGTTGGGTCACGGCGCCAGTCGCGGTCGCCGCCGCGCGCGGCATCGAGTACTTCTTCGGCGGCATGGCGAGTGGGGTTTGGCGGGAGAAAGGGGGAGAATGGCGGGAGGAAGCCGAGCGCGCGGGAGAGAAGAGAGAAAAGCGTCAAGGAAACGGCGGGAAAAGGCCCTCGGGTCGCCTCCAGTGCGGGCCCACGCGCCTTTTTCGCTTGCGCCGGCTCCCCAAGCGCCCCCCAGGGCGCCGGGTTCGGCCTGGGTCCGCCGGCATCAGTTTTGGCCCGAGCCGGCGAAAAACGGGTTTCTGGGGGCGCGACTGGGGCCTTTTTTCGGCGCCGGCGCGGCAAAATCGCGTGAGGAGGGCATGTTGGGGGTGCGGCTGGAGATGCCCTTAGATGCTGCGCCGAATCAATTTGTTGATGGCAGCCTCCCGGCCTCATCTGCAGACGGCGTAAACACATCCGGGGTACTTGCAGCATCTAGATGCCTGATTGACTCCGAATTGGCATGCGGCGGCTACACCATATGCTCTCTTGCAATTTGTAGTACATGGTTATTCATGCCTTTTGCAATTTGTGCGTGCCCATGGATCATTTATTGAGAAATCTTTCTGAATTTGTTTGTAAATAGACTATGCATTGATTATTCATGTCATTTATTTGGCATAATAGTTAAGCAAAATACAAATTATAGGTGATGAAAGAAACAATTCTTTTGAATTTTAATAAAATGCTTCTAGGAATACAATTAATGTTGCATATATTACCGGAAAAGCAAACACTAATTTGAACACTTCCATTTCATTCCATTCCACCAACCAAACACTAAGAAGGTGTTTGGTTGGGCAAAGGTAATGTAAACGTAAATGTAATCAGATTATAGTGGTACTGTTTTCTTTTTGATTCATCAATAACTTTTATTCCTCAAATGTTGGCCAAATCGTTTACAATTTTTGGAAGAACAAAGTCAGGGGGAAAGGAGTCCCAAACTTCTGAAATTCGAGTACTAAAGCAATGTTTTGCTAAGCTATCAGCTACTAGGTTGGCTTCCCTACAGCAATGGACGAAACTAACAGATGAAAACTCCATAGCCAAGATTGTTGCTTCGGTTATAACTGCAGCATCACCCCCCATGTATGCTGGGTTTGAAGCCGCCTCAAGAGCATTCAGGCTATCTGATTCAATAACAATTTTGGTGCATCCAACGTTAGCAGCAAGAATAAGTCCAAACCTGATTGCATATATTTCTGCGGAATCTGCCGAAACGACATGAGGCAAAATCCAGCTCGCAGCTGCGATGAAGGTCCCATGTTCATCTCTCGCCATGGCTCCACAGGCTCCGGCCATTGTATCAGCATGGAACCATGCATCCACGTTGATTTTCACTATACCCGAGTCAGGTTTCCTCCATATCTGTTCTAACTTTCGGGTTGGCTGGTTTGGTGAGTTTGCCCGAACAAAATTTGTAGCTAGTACCTTAATCGATAGGGCCGTTCTATCAGGAGTCTGTATGGTTTCCCCCTTCACCGCTTGTCTCCGCTGCCACCAAATGTACCACACTGCCACAAGTATGAGTTCTGCTGCCGGTATTTCATGTATCACAAAATCAGATTGTATGAGGATCTCCAGAGTAATGGACCCCGAGCGATCTTGTACCACTGCCTTCTGTATTGTATCTGCCAACTGAAGTTCATTCCACACTTCCATGGCCCTTGAGCATGTGAAGATGCAGTGTTGTATACCTTCCAAACCGATTTTACATAAGGGACATTGTGGGACTATAGGAATGTGTCTTCCAGCTAGAACACCGAAACATGGCAACACCCCCTTTAGAACATTCGAACCAAAATGCTTAATTTTTCCGGCGACGCGGAGCTGCCAAAGTTGTTTCCGCACTAAGTTAATTTGAGAACCACCTGGAGTATCCCATCGACCAAACTGACGGCCGAACTGGTGGTACTGTTAACCGTATTGGTAAAAGCAAAAACCTGTTTCGTTCGACACATGCAACGGTAAGCATGGAGATCCTAAGAAGGCCCGTGGCGCTGTGGGGAACAGGCGGCCACCGGTTGGCCCTCGCATGGCTGGGCTGCTTGCAACAAGGACAGTGATAGAACGGAGAACAGTGTGGGCGATTGTGCTGCTCCTCGTCAGAGGAGGGTCGGGGGAGAAGATCATGGGAAAAGGGGAACCGCGGAAGACGATATTGTTGAGGAGACTGGGGTAGAAGAAGACGTTGCTGCTCACTGCAGGTGGGTGGGAGGGTCGACGAAGAAGCACTCATGCTAGAAATTTGCATACAATGCCTCTTCTGCAGCCTACAAGGAGAGAAAGAGAGCTTCGTTGCCATAATGGGAACCGATGCTAGAGGGCCTCGGGCGGAAACCATCATGAATAGTGCCAGATCTGTGTATGGGCGTCTGCTTGCAGGCCAACATTTACCAAACAAATGCAGGTATCGGTATGAAGTCATGCTCTAATCAGATGGCGGATGAAAAACTCTGAAACAAATGCGTCCTAAGATATAACCGTCCCATTCTACCTCACTCTTCATACCAAACACAAACATGAAACCATTCCGTTCCTGGGATGGTTACATTCCATTTCACTTGGTTCTTCAACCAAACTCACTCAGTGTGTGTTTGTTTGAGTTGCAACCTCCACAACTTCAGTTGGACAACTCTGGCTAGAAGGTTGGAGTTGAGGTGCCGTTGCTTGGTAGTTCTGCTGCAGCAGCTGCAACTAGTGTCAAAATATGCTGAAATGGCTAAAATGCCATTTGTTATTTTGTAGATTGGGTTTAAATGTTGGTTGTACTGTTTCAACTGTAAACGACCCGATTAAGAGCTATTTTTGTAGTAAATGGCCCAATTAAAAGTAGTTTGAATTGAAACTCCACTAGTTTGAAGGTATAGATAGCATGTTTGAATGAATTGGACATCCTAGACATACGACAATACCTTTATATAGTATACTAACTATATGTTACATCATACTTTCATTGGATTGCAAAATTATATATAGTACTAATATATGTTGTAACAAGTAAACAACAAATAGTCAATACCATACAGATATAGCCAGTAAATAACAAATAGTCAGTACCATATAGTCACTGCTGCAGTTCACAGTTTGAAGACACTAGCAGTAACATATTAGGGCATCTCCAAGGGCAACCAGCAAAAACCTCTCGCATCCATCCGCGGACTGGGGAAGGGGTGGGGGATTCCGCTGATATGGATGCAGGAGGTAGACATCCAAGGCTAGCCGCATACATTTCAAACTATTTTTCAACAAACGGGATGAAATTCATGCAAACACAGCCGGATTTCGTACAAAATAACGGATTCCATACAAACACGGCGGATTTAACTACATTTTGAACATTTAGAAAAAAAAGACCCGCCCCTAAACCTATCCTACGGTGGCGGCGACGGGCATCCAAGCCCGTGTCGTCCTCCTTCCACCGTCTCCATGAGCATTGACGATAAGACCGATGAAGTGAAGGTGCGATCTCCGGCGAGGAAGAGTAGAACACGGGAGACGGACCAGCACACATGGGACACCAGGCCCCGCTGCCTCCCATGGCCTACTCATCCTCGGAGGAGTCTGTGCCTTGTCCATTGCCGGTGGACGTGAGGTCAATGAGGAAAATGGTGGTGCCTTGGCTACCGTCATCCCACCCGACCGGTGATGATTCGTCGGCGGCGCATAGGAGGTGCAGCTGGCTATGTTCTCCTCTGTGATCGCCTGTAGCTGCGCCTCTGCGGCTGCCGCTTCCTGCCGAGCGGCAGCTTCATGGCGGACGACATCGTAGATGGCGTGCTGCTCCGCGACAAAATTTGGGTTTCTCGCGGCCATGGCCGCCACGGCCTCCTCATTCGCGCGCTCGCTGTAGATCTGGCCCTCTGCCAGCCGGTGCTGCTCCAGGAGGAATAGGTTGTATCATTTTTCCTCCCTGCCTAGAATGCCGACAAAGGCACCGGCACAAGCTGCACCTTCGCCATGGCGGCGTTGAATTGCGCTTGCGCCTGCTCCATGATGAAGCCGCGTGCACAGGAGGGGCGGGAGCCGGGGCACAGTCGTCGGACCCCGTCTTGGTGTTGTCGTCGTCATCAGAGACCTCGAGTGAGCTGGCCGGCAAGCCGGCCTCGATCCGCCTGGCACAGCGACTATGCCAGGCGGTGGCAAGGGCGACCACCGCGTGCTTCATCTCCGGTGACAGACTGTCCCACAGTGCTTTCCCGCTGGCGGTCATGGCAAATGCAGTGCAAGGGAGGAGGATGTGGAGGCGTTGGTGTTGTGGTGTGCAGTTTACCGGGTGTGGCCACCTTTATATAGTGGATTTCGGTGAGGCCAGGCGTCCGGGTGCGTCAATGCGCGGCATCGGAGTGGGTTTCTCGGCCAGCGAGTCTGCTTAATGGCAACAGACAGACGGACAACAACATTGAACGGGCGCGGTAGGTATCCGTCCCGTCCAGTCACGCGTCTCCAGCATTGAACATGCGCGGACACCGGAGACGCGTCACGGGTGGCGCCCTCGCCCGGCGCGCCACTTCAATGGAGGAGGAAGTGAGAGGTCACGTCCGCCCTGAGGCGGTGCGCTCTACAACGGCATGAATGCGGGCAGCTGGCGCCGGGCGGGAGCGCGCGAGAGGGGCCAGGGGTTTTTGGTGGGCCAGGGCTGTCAGAAAACGGGCTTGGGATCCGTCCAGACTCCCGCACCCCCCACCGCCATGATATTTTCTCCGGTTGGCGGGAGAAATCACGCCCGGATCGCTCCGCAGACCGATACAGGTCTGTGTCGGATGGCTTCCGCTGTCCAGACAGGCACTCCGGACGGTTGCAGGAAGCTTACGGGTCCCCTTTGGAGATGCCCTTATAGACACTAACAAAAGAAGTTTATAAATCAATTCGATTGGAGACAAAATAACAATGCCAAGGTCAACACACACAAAACACTCCCAAGCGCGCACACACAAGCAACACATGTAGATTGTGGCAGTAGTACACCACTCCCTCGCGCGGCAGCAACACACATAGCACACTCGACAGACAAAAAGCTAGCAGCAACCACGCCATGGTAGCCAACAACGCGTGCGCACCACCCATAGCAGGTGAGAACATCTAAGCCGGACCTCTCAAAACCGCCTCGTATGCCCGGGCAGGCCGCCCGGTCAATGATTTGTCACCTCTTTTCGACCCAGACAGACGTTTCAAATGGGCCTCAAACGTCCCGGCTGACCGGCACCCCCATATCCAGCCAAAATATGGGGCGGATATAGGGCACCCGGGCACGCCCGCCACGTCGGACCCGACCCATACTGGCCCACCCGACCCCACTTATATTCGTCCCCATCCGCTTGCTGGAAGAAACCCTGGCCACTTCACCCCACTCCCCTCCGCCACCCGAGCTCATATCCAGCGGTTTTCGGCCTTCTCCGCCATGGCAGGCAGTGGATCGGACTCAAACTAGTACGGATCCGTCGATTGGGGTTTCATCCCGTGTGGGTTGGAGGAGGCAATGGCAGTCCGCTTTGCACTCCGCCGCTCGCGGGAGGACAATGCTCGGCCGACGGACGGATCCGTCCGCCGCGACGCCCTAGCGTCGACTCACCGGGCACTCGGGGCCTCTGGTACTGGATCCTCGCGGTCCCAGCAGCCGGAACACCTCTCCTTCCCAATCAACGGCCGGACAAACTATGAGTCCCACGGGAATGGACGGTCTGCCGTGGGAAGGAGAGGATAAGGGCCGCCGAGGCCCGTATCGTGGCAGAAATGGCGGCGACGGAGGCAGCAGCGCGGGTGGCTGCAGAGGAGGAAGCCATCCGCATCCGCATTGTAAAGAAACGACAGTGCAGGAACACGCGCCCCCTCGCCCGAGAGCAGAATCGAGCGGTCTGTGCCATGGCCGGACTGCCACCGAAGGAGGACAGCGGCGGCTAGGACAGCTCCGGCGACGAGCAGATCCGGCTCGATCTGTACAGCTTCTTCGACCGGTACTTCCGCGAGAAGGACGGCAAGGGTGCCGGGAAGGGCAAGGGCGGCCGTGGATGAACTCCACCATAGCCAAACATGCCAAATTTTGATAGTTCGATGGCATGTTTAGTGTAGTGTGATGGAGTAGCCGGACGATGCATGTGCATCGACGTAGTTGGGTGAGTTTGTATGGATTTGAGATATGGTAATTGAGGTATCCGGATGTGGATTGCATTTTTTGAGGAGTGCACGGTAAGTGCCCGCGGACGCGCCCGGGCGCGTCCGCGGGCGTTTGAGGGGCTGGATTTGCTAAGTCCGGCTGTAGATGCTCTAATAAGCACACACACACGGCACATGAACACACACAGCACGCATTGCCGTTGATACTAGGAGATAAAGATTTAATTTTATTTCTGTGATTTATGCTCCAGCTTTTGTGCTAGCTTCATCTATGTTACCCATCAAATAAAAGGCATGTTCAGGTAGGCCGTCTAATTCTCCGGAAAGAACTGCTAAAATTTGTCCTTTGTAATGGATTTACCCGGTTGAACCCAACGTTTTTGGTGCATACAAGTTTTTTTGTTAAACATGGCACCGCGACCATGGGCTGGGCGGTGTAGACGGCTCGGTGGAGATGGTTTTGGTGGCGTGCGGGCTAAATCCAGTCACAGGAGAAGGCAACCGGCGGCAGCGGCCATAGATCCGGGACGGTGGCAGTGCTTGGCTTGGGAGTGATGAAAAAAACTGAAAATGCAGGCTTATCAAACAAATTAACTTGGCAATCTCCATTCAAATGAAAGAAAAGGAGAGGAAGAAATAAAGGATAACTATAATTGGAAAAGGAAAATGAATCGAGTTAACAACTGAACCAACAACTCTTTTTCTTTTGCGGATGAACTGAAGCAATAACTCAACTCAAAAAAAATAAAAAAATTCAAGGCATCATAGTAAAGAGCATCAACCTGAATTTTATTGTGCTCGTCTTTTTTTTGTGTGTGTGTGAATAAAATCAAACTGGAATTTGTTGGGTCCCGCTTAATTCTCTCCGCTCCTCACGTGGCATGCCAAGGTAAAGCCCACTTAAAGCACCCCGCAAAAAAGAAAGCCCACCTAAAGCAAATCTCAGATAACTATTTTTTATCAATAGATAACCCCGAACATCACAATGACACAACAACATTGGAGAACAGAACAATATGTAAACCTTCAGAATTGAGTGTGCAGTGTACAAAACACACATGTTGGTAGTCTTCTTATGCACCTCTACTTCATCTTGTCCATTGCAATCCAACTAAACGTGTTGTCAGTAGACCTCTCCTCTCCATGGTCAGCTACTCGCTACCTATTCTGTTCTGTCTCTAATAACATAATCAATGGGTCTGTCTAGTCCTCATCTAGATGAGACATATGACATCACACCCCATCAGCAGAGGAAGAAAAAAGCCCCACTGTTGTATCGTTTGTTTGTTTTGTCTCGTTTCTCACTGTTTATGTTTTTCTTGTTTACTCGCCCACGACACCCAACCCAGAGACGCACTTTTGCTCGGGACGCGCCCAACTGGACCGCTCATTGGTGTAAAAAAACAGACAGCGAGAGGTCATACACAAAATCCACAAAAGAGAATGTGCCGCGAGTCCTACGATTTGAACTGCAGACCTCGTGATCGTGCATGCATCCTGCTAGCCACTGCAACAGAAGTTGTCGTGGCAAATGAGAAGTGCCAACTCTTAAGAACTAATGTCAGCGGTGTAATTGAACATTATTGAAAACTGCAAATAAGTTTTCAAATTTTGAACATCTTTTTGGAAATTATGAACATATTTTGTTAAACATGGGCGATTTTTAAAATTTCCGAGCATTTTTAAAAACTGTGAAGAAATTCCAAAATTCCCGAACATTTTTTTGAATTTGCAAACAAAACTTGAAAACGAGAACATCTTTTAAATTCTGAAAAACAAAATGCAACCATTTTTCGAAAACTCAAACATTTTAATAATTTTTTTAAAAGCTAAGATTTTTAAAAATTCCAAAACATTTTTTGAAAAAGTGGACATTTCGTTAATTGGTGAACAAACTAGCCTTGTATATAAAAGGATAAGACTCAAAATGGTGTGTCTCATTTCTATGCAACTATGAGGTTTCAAAAAATGGTGGGGAACTAACTCAATGTGTTGGAAACTAAAACTCATATAAATGGTGGCTTTTTCAAAAACAAAAGACATGAAAACTTGGGTCCCTCCATCTCTGTTGCATATCTTAAAAAAAGGCGAAGATGGTCTGCAACAGGGACATCTGAAAAATGGGTTGGGCCCAAAAAATAGAAAAGAAATAATGTTGCGCAACTAAAAAGGGCAAAAGAAAAATAGGAAAAGAAAAGGTGAACTAGTAACTGCGAGGGCCGGGCTCACATTTTACGTAGTGAAGGCGAAATTGTACCTAGAATAAAAATTGGTCGCTCACCCAGATAGAATTTGATATGAACTTGTAATTGCGACCAAAAAAACTTGGAGCCCAATTGCAAGCCAGTGATGGGCTTACATCTAGGGCAAAAAAATAAAAAAGGACGATCTACTCATAAAAACGAGTGGGCTTTTAACTAAGACAACAAGAAGGTCAAAAAAACCAGATTGCAAGTAGAGGGTGGACTTGAAACTAGGTGCGAAGAACAAAAAAGGATTGGTGCAACTTGTAAGCCGAGGGTGGACATGCAAACTGATGCGACAAAAAAAATTTCGAGCCCAGTTGCAAGTTGAAAGTGGACTTGCAACTGGGATGAAAATAAACTACTCGCCAGTTGCGAGTCGAGTGTGGACTTGCAACTGGGACAACTACGAGCCTGGTTGCGAGTCGAGTGTGAACTTGCAACTGGGATGAAAAACATACTACACACCCTGTTGCGAGTAGGTCAAAACATTTCAGTTCTGCGCTGGCTAGCGCTGCGCGGCTCCAGCCAGAAGACCTGGGATTGAATCCCACTGTCCCCCTTTTTTTCTTCTTCCTTCAATAGGTGCCAATTTTCTAGAAAGAAATTACATGGTAGTTTATAAATTTTTGAACTTTGTCATATGTAAATTTAAACATTTTATTGTTTTTTGTTTGACAAGTCAAGTTTTGTTTTTTGTACATGATATTTTTTTAATGAAGAGATGGCATTTTTTATTTATTAAGAGATGGCATTTTTATATTAAGTGGCAGCTTTTTAAATATTGAGAGATGGCTTTTTTGTTATTAAGAGATGGCATTTTTGTTTATTAAGAAATGGAATTTTTTAGCTTATTAAAAGATCGCATTTTTTTATTAAGAGATGGCATTTCATATTAAGAGATGGCTTTTTTTTGCTTATTAAGAGATGTCATTTTGTTAAGAGATGGCATTTTTTATTATTACAAGATGGCATTTTATATTGAGGAATGATATTTTTATTGTTAAGGGATGAATTGTTTTTTTTTTGTTAAGAGAAGTCATTTTTATACTAAAGATACAATCTTTTTGTTTATTAAGAGATAGCATTGTATTATTATTATGAGATGTCATTTCATATATTAAGACATGAAATTTTTATATTAAGGTATGACATTGTTTTATTAAGATATGGCATTTTTATATTAAGATATGGCATTTTTTATCATGACAATTTTCGTCTTCTTTTTGTTTACATGGCAACTCAAATTATAGGCCATGGCATGTTTAAATACATTTTTTAGCATCCATGCTTAATTTCTGATATTGCAGGACGACATTTTTCCCAAATTCAGCAAGGCATTTTCAAAATGTAGGTTTCCCTGCTTTTTTTTAATTAAAAAAACTTTATGTTGGTTTATGTCATTTATTTTATAAAAAAGAACAGTTAGCTGGGCCTCTTGGATCAATTAGGGTTGCCCTGGCCCTGGCTCCGAGGATCGATCGCCACCTATTCGGGTCCTTTTTTTATTGTGCCAGTTTATAGAAAACCTAGACAGAAAACCACATAGAAACAACAAGAAAAAAAAACACGACCGATGTACCTCCAAAAAGATGACAGCCACTAACATGGCTTGTACCCGGAGCGATTGCGGATGAGATTTCTGAAACACTTTCAAAAAGGGAAACGACCCTCATCGATCAAAAATCTTTCGCCCAGACGTTCACACGACCGCTCCACCGAACCTTGAGGGGAAATTCGGCCCTGCCAACAACCATGCCGCCGCCAAGATTGGGACGATGTGTTTGAGTGTTGGTTAACCAAAAGATAATGCTTACTCCCTCTATCCCATAATATAAAAGTGTTTGTATGCAGTTTTTTTTTTAGTTTTATTGGACCACAGTCCATGAGAGTTTTTTATACCTGTCTACAGTCTACCATTGTGTTTCATCAAGAATGTGGTCCTGCTGAGACGCGTTTTTGGCCTTCTTTGTCGACTATATCTCCTTTAGACGATTGTATAGACGAGCTGCTAGAGATGCTATTAGATTTAACCAACAATCCATGAAAGCTACTCACATGTTCCTTGCTTTATGTAAAACCTCGGGCGCCCTGGCAAACAAAAGTGTAAACGTCTAAACCTCGCTTCACCCCTAGCTTGTGCACATGTCATCGGATTCCACTCTTGCCCTTATCAGATGGCGCAAATAGGGCCATATGAACGTTAGGAAATTAGCTTTTCTGCTCTTAAGTTTCTTGCTGACCTCGTGTCCTGCTCTAATTGGAACAAATGGCAGGCTATTTGACACGATGGGAGATGATCGATTTGCGTTCTATGGGCAAATGCTTGCTTCTCTTAAAGGGAACATTAAGACCTCGTGGGAAGAGTATGATATAGACTTCTCTATTGGACAACGGCTGGAGACAATAATACATGTACTTCTATCTAGAATAGTAGGATTGGTTGTGTTCATCGTATTTTCCTCAGCTGCGGTACTCACTTTTACTGGACCAATTATTTGCGTAATGCTATCAGCAGGTCGCATAGCAAAGCAAGACTATGGCATCGCTGCCGACGATGCAAGTAAAGCAAATCTGAAGCCGGCTCTGAACTTATTCTACTACGTATCTCTTGCTCATGGTGCACTGTTCACATTGTATATCTATGGTGAACTAGTTGCTGATAAAATGTTGGTGAGGATTATTAGCCGACAACTTGGTCTCAGCACAGAAGTACTTGATGGATACTTGCAACAAACCAAGCAGATGTGTGTAAACAACCCCACATCCACAGACAGCTGGAATTTGATAACATATGGCGCCAGCTTGCTTGATTCCCAATCACCAGGGGACTGTTCGTTTGGAGGAAGGGTACTAACTATGCTGGTTGACCAAGATATGCCCGTACCAATAACATGGCTGCTGATTAGATCACCTAGACAAAGAATCCAGAAGCTGATTGAAACCCTTGCCTGGAGAACCCCAGCTGAACGGGAGATGAGATGGCTTGCAGCGAGGATTGTGGGGTATCTCGCTGGTCACCTCGACCTTGCTCACTATCCAGGAGCACTAGAATGCATATCCTCCCTCTTTGACACCTCCTGTCATAACAATGTTGGTCAGGAAGCTCTCCATTTGCCTTTTGTACTTGGTCGTAGCAAGTCCAGGAAAAGGAAAGGTTTCCTAACAGAATTTTTGGCTAGCCAACAGAACAATAACAGCACGGTTCGCAGGAAATCCGGTGCACTAGAGAATGAAGAAATTGATGAGGAACTGGTTTTACCAGGCTTGAGAATTCTAGAGAACCTGGCCCGCAACAGACATAACAGCAGACTGATATATAACACCAAGGATCTTCTTCCAAAAATAGTCATGCCTATCAGCTCCAATAAGTTTCTACAAGATGTCAAGAGCAACGCTGCATGGACCAAGGTAGTTGACGGATCATTGAAAGTGGTGAGCCAGCTCATGGTTTCTTCAGGAAGCACCGGCATAAATATGCGCAGCCTAATTGCAAACGATAGTAATGCAATCAACAATTTAGAGGCTGTTCTCTGCATGGATATGAAGAGTAGCAGCGGTATCATAGAGCTGCAGATGCGAGCTATGGAGGTTCTTACACAACTAGCTTTGCATCATCCAGCAAGTACTTCTGCAGAAAAACTTATGGAGAGGGCACTCCACTTCTTCCTTGCGGCAGACTGGATGGAAGATTATCTGAAAGAAGAGAAAAGGAAGACCGATAAACCAAGTAGAAACCAACAATCAATACAATCAATGAGAGAGCGTGTGAAAAAGTATATGAAAAAGTGTATGACTGATTTTATTGACAAGGTCAAGGGGGCAAAGGCAAGAGAGGAAGTACGGGTAGAAAAGAAGATGAAAGAAGCTAAGGAAACTGCACGCCAGCTCAAGGAAAAGGCTGGTGAAGCATTGGCCGTGTTGTCAAGTGATTCAAACGCTAAGAAGAGCTTCATAGGCTGCGAAGATGATGTCCGTCGCCTTACTGAATTGCTTAACTCCAAAATTAAGACCATCAAATGCAAAATAAGTGCAACAGATATAGTTGAAATAGAGATCAACACAGGCTGTCGTATTAGCGCAGCAATCATCTTGAAGAATTTTAGCGACTACGTGAAGGAACCAACTTTACGCACGGTATGCTTGAACGCATATACAACATACTGTTGTTCCTTTTCTCCAATACATTGAAGTAACGAAAATCCATTTAGCACCAATTGCACACCATGTGTTTGCAGCAGTAAACATCTTTGGGCTAAAATAATATGTATGCCTATCATTGCAGGTACTCGAAGAATTGCTTCCAATACAAGCAGAAACAAGTAACACAGCATGGAGATGGGAGTGTGTCATCCGTTGCATTCCACTAATCCAAAACGACTTAGAAATCCCAAGTTATGGTGCCCAAGACGAGCCTTTATGGAGTCACATCCAGCAGTGCAGGGAAAGGAGGCTGCAAGCAGAGCTGTTATCACTCGTCGCAGCCATTCGTGCAAGCAGCAATTTTAATTTTGCAGCAGCCTTAATGTCGCAGCCGCAACCAGTTGCTCTAGAAGATTTTGTGGTGAGTCTCAAGAAATTGGTGGAGGACAACATGTATGCCACCCCTGCGTGCCTGGCGATACAAAAGCTTACTTGTGAGCTGGTTATAGAATTCATCTGCCATGATCGAAACGTTGAAGTGATTGATAGGCATGATATTGTCGGTACATTAGTGAAGGCTTCAATGACGATGGCCAGGCTTGAGAGCAGCATGCTTTTCGCTGGTGTCGATCGTGACTGCCATGGGGTTGATCTGAGGCCTCTCTTCTCTGATCTCGCCAAAGAAGCAGAAGATCTTTTGACACGGAGAAAACTGGAACTGGACATCAATACTGTGCATGCCGATGTACCATGATTGTTCCATATGGTTTGCTTGTATGAATTCATCTCAGAGTTGCCAATTGATGTCCTGCTGAGTGCGGTACTGGCTAATGGTTATGCAACTCTCACTGATGCGCCACTTCTACATAAACTCGTTTCATTGTTTTTGCCGCGGAGCTTGCTTTTGTATTATCTTAAACTTCGCTACATCTGGTTGTTCACGTAACAAGAGGTCAATTTGCTTTTCTTATGTTGAATTATATCTTCTACTCCCTCCGTCCCAAAATAAGTGTCTCGACTCTATATTTTGAGACAGAAGGAGTACGTAGTATATAAGCTTCTTGTACATGTAACAAATGCAGCAGCATATGTATATTTTCAGAAGATGGAAGGGTCATATTGCTCCTGGCATGCGCGTTGTAGATGCACACGCCCAGCAACTTCATCTGTATGGAGTCACTGACTCACTGTCAATCAATGAGCAGAGCTATACGCACATTCAGGCACCAGGTGGAACAACTGAGCTTTTTATCCCCGTGAAATGGACACTACTACGTCGAAGATATTTCGGGCAGGGGGCATCAATGGAGTGCAAAAGAGTAAAAGACATTCGCAGTCAGTCACACGCCTATCCTGGTTCATCGAGTTCGGATTTGGATGCGACCCCGAACGGTTCCCCAAATCGGATTTGCAAGAAAGAACAAGCAGATTGCCGGTGGGTTCACGGAAGCTTACCGGCTCGAGCATGCTGCTGCTGACAGGAGCGCGGCCGCCGATGCGTCCCGCGCCGGCAGTGAGATCCTCCGCCAAGTTGTAGTCGCCGCCGCTTGAGAGCATTCTCCTCTGCTCCTTGACGGCCACTCAGAGAGATGGGAGAGCCGGATCCGTCCAGGGCAGCTGAGACTAGAGAGCATCTACCGCCGGACTTACGCAAGTCCTCGAACGCCCGTGGACGCGTCGACTGATATGTCACGTCTCAAATTTCTCTTCTCACAACCAGACACCTCAATTAACACACCTCAAATCCATTACAAACTCATGCAACTATGTACTGCATCAGGACAATGTCATCGGATTTGGTTTGGCCAGCGGACGTTGAGATATATGTGGGATCAGATGGGACAGCGTGGGCCGGGTTCGTATTCGCCCTACATTTCGGCTGGATATGAGGAGTGCCGGTCAGCCTGAGCATTTGAGGCGCCAGTCTGGATCGCTTTCTTGTTACATGTCACTGGCCAGGCCATCCGGCGGGGTGTTTGAAACGGATTTGGCGCGTCCTGCTATAGATGCTCTAAGTTTCACGATGCTTCTAACTGATGGGAATGTTGCATGGAAAACAAAAACAAAATCTACGAAACACTCATCTAATCTATGTAAATGCTAGCAACTAGAGGGGAGTGTGTCTACAAGATCGTGATTGACGTAGTCGTACTCGCATCACGATCAAATCCGATCTAACCACCGCACGTGCAGCACCTCGAAGATTACCACACGTTCAGCTCGGTGACATCTTCTCCTTCTTGATCCAACAAGCGAATGAGTAGAGATAGATAAGATCTGATACAACTCAACGGCGTGGTGATGGTCATGGCAGTGGATCCCTGGTCTCCAAGAAGATAGCCAGCGCTCCTAGCCACCGCACCCGCCTACTGTTCATGATAAATAAAAGGGCACGACCTACTTGAAGCGAGTCAAGCCCGTTTTCTTCAGGTTTTTTCTGTTTTCTTTTGTCTTCTTTGGTTTTTTATCCCTTTTTTTTGTTTTATTTTTTCTTTGGTTCATTTTGCTTTCTTTCGGATTTCATTTTTCTATTTTTGTTTTTATTCGACAATTTTTGTATATGTCAACAGCGTTTCATTAATACACGTTACCATTTTTTCAATACAAATGTAACATTTTTTTAAACATGGTCAACAGTTTTTGTATACACATTTTAAATATCTACCATTCTTAAGAAGTTGCTCCTCACTACCCCTATTCTTTCATCATACACACTGTCCACATCAACGATGTGCCACGTCATTGTAAGTTGTCCATGTCATCAAATATATCCCACATATAAAAATGATTTCTCCCTATCTCTCGGCCAAGCACGGGCCACACAGCCGTGATGTGCGCGTGAAACTGACACAGATAACCGAACGTCAATAGCGATCCCCGGGCGCACCACCCATTGGCATTTACCCATCCACTGGTACCCAAGTTAACATCGAACGTTTTCTCTTCGTCTTCACTAACCGACAGTAATTAAGCGATCTGCTCTTCCACTCCCATATCACAACAACCCACCGGAGCTTCCTTATCCTGTCTCCGGTGCATCTCCAAGGATCCATCCGTCTTGATCTCATTCTCATGTGTCTTCTCTGCTAGCGCCGCCGGCTGCCTCGGCTCACATCGCCTCTTCCCTTGCCTGCTCCTTTCATCATCCTAACCTCAAATCTGGCGTTCATGGTTCGCCTATCGCCGGGATGGGATCAAGGCGGAGGGATCCTTGGAGACGCTAGGGCTGCATCTTGCAGTCCGACTGCAAGCACTACTAGCCCTATCTATGGCTGCTCTACAATCTGATTCCACTGCCGATTGCCAAGGTACCCATCTTTCGATTCTATCGTTGGTCTCCTGGTCTCTCCTGCACGTGAGGGAATCAGATTCAGATAGAAAGCAACCAGTTTTATTTCTTTTTTTGTGTGTGGCTTTTGCAACACAGGAGGCTGCTGATGACAAGCCGATGAGAGGTTGTAGGTGAAACACCTAGATACGCAGTGGATAGGTAAGTATCTTGAACGATTTTATTTACCAGGTTATACCAGTTGTGAGCACCCTTTGATACACATATATCCAGCCAGATGGGCAATGCTCGCTTTTGTTGCACGATAAGTACCTCTTTTGTCTCTGGTTATTTTTACAATCTATCCCAGTATTAACATATACCTTTTCTAGATTCTATAGTTGTAATCTTTTGTCACCTATGTCTACCATCCGGATCGCTTTCTGACACTTCATACTGCAGTCCGGTGGATGTAAAAGATGATATATCTATTCAAGGATTAAAGAGGTAAATATTTCTACCTACTATTGATCATTTCTGTGTTTTTTGCTGGGCTCATTTACGTTTTTCCATGGTTATAGAAATAGGAACAGTTTCATAAGAAAATTCAAGACGCAGTTTGCAGAAAATTATGCAAAGAAAGGCACCGTTCAGCTTAAAGAAATATTTACACCCGGAACTTCTTTATGGTTTGAGTTTAATAGCATGTTGAAGCCCAACTCTGATACAACTATTTTTGAATGCAAGCGCTAGAAAATGTTGCATATCGCCCACACGCCTCAATTACCACTCATTTTGCTACATGTGAATAGATGACATCAGCAGGAATTTTTTTGGTTTTCGGCTTAAAAATGTTTTATCTCCTAATTAAAAAATCAAATTAAAAATCCGTTTTCACCATTAAATCTGTCTCGACGAGATCTTCAAAACTAGACCCTGTTGATATGTTTCGACAAAAACAAAATTTTGCCCAAGAGTTGCCATGATGTTTACATTACAGTTGCCATAGGGCTTAGACTAAAGTTGTCATGTGGCAATTTCAGTTTGTAGAGCATGGCATTTTTAGTATTTTGATGATGGCAACTCCAGTACTTTGATCATTAAAATTATTTTTTGTATGAACCATGACAATTTTAAGTGCATGTATCATGGCAATTTTAGTTTATGGTTCATGGCAAGTCTAGTTTATTAATTCCCCGTTTTATAAATATCAAAATTTACTTTTAAATGTAGAAGAAAATAGCTTAAACATATCATGGCAACTTTAGTGTAAACACCATGGCAATTCATATGCAATAGACATGGCAATTTTTAACCCAAAAAAAATTTCGTCGAAACATATCAACATGGGATCTAGTTTCGAAGATCTCGTCGCGAGGGATTTAATGGTGAAAACGGATCCTCAATCGGATTTTTCGTTTAAGAGATAAAACATTTTAAAAACTGAAAATCCAAAAAGATCTGTATGTTATAGGGCGTGTGGGCGGGTTTCGTTCCCACCACACGTGTGGGCGTTAGCGTTGTCCTATATCTATTCAAGGATTAAAGAGGTAAATATTTCTACCTACTATTGATCATTTCTGTGTTTTTTTGCTGGGCTCATTTACGTTTTTCCATGGTTATAGAAATAGGAACAGTTTCATAAGAAAATTCAAGACGCAGTTTGCAGAAAATTATGCAAAGAAAGGCACCGTTCAGCTTAAAGAAATATTTACACCCCGAACTTCTTTATGGTTTGAGTTTAATAGTATGTTGAAGCCCAACTCTGATACAACTATTTTTGAACGCAAGCGCTAGAAAATGTGAGCAGCAAAAGTTAAAGAGAAATACCGAGTATCTTACTTTGCTAAGTCATGCGGGATTTCTTTTTAACCATTCGAGATCATTGCTTCCATGATCTCTAACCAAGTGACTCAGGAAACTTTAAAAACAGTAATTAGTGTGAGCATAATTAAGTACGGCCATTAAATATCTCAGTGCTACAGAAGAATTTAATCCCGCGCCTGCCATTAGATTTCTTCTATTTTCTGTTAGCAGGGAAGTGGGATCTACAACGACACATATTTGGCTTATCCACGTTAACTTGATCTGGGAATTGATAAATAAAGTCATAAACAAATGTCTTCTCTATAGCCTCCACCCTCTAGAGGCCTAAAAATATACCGTCATGAAATTATGTCTCCAGTGCACACGTATGTTTGCTAGCTGATGATTCCATAGTGATTATATTGAAGTGTTGATGATTGTTATCTCATGACCAATCACAGTGAAAAATACCGTGGGGTGAGCTATTTAATCACATATTACTTTGGAACATTCTCCGTTGTGTCATTTACTTAATATCTTCCAGTGACACACTTAGACTGTCATCCAAAAATGTGATCTGTTTACCATCATTTAGCTTATTTCCAAGTGTTACTACCTGGACATATGCTTTTGTAGAAAAGCTCATAAGGCATAATTTTTTTTGTATGATTGTATAGGTTAGTAATTTGTCAAACCATTTCACTTGCGGCATGTGAAATCCTTCACTCGCACAACCATGACATGTTTGAATTTCCTTTTGCCAGTACTGCTACATAGTCAATTTGTTTATTTTCATTCACTCTTACTTAACTGTCATTGTACTAGAAAATTTGAAATATTAATACCATTGGATGTTTCACTACATAGATTTATTTATCAAGTTGACTTCAACTTTGTGCTAAATTTTTCCGCAGCAACGCGCGGGGTATCATCTAGTTTTTACAATGCTTGAGTAATATATTTTTAAATGTTTGGTTAACATTTTTCTAAGACTAGATTAATATTTTGTGAATACATGGTCTACAATTTTCCTATACACACTTAAAAAAATTCAAATTCTTGATTAACATTTTTAAAATACAAGATTAATAATTTTTTAAACAGGCTCAACATTTTTATGCACATTTAACATTTTTACATTGTTTGATTAACATTTTGATATGCAATATTAACATTTTTTAACACATGGTCAACATTTTTTTTTCTAAAAACCTTTTAAAGATTCAAATCCCTGATTAAAACTTTCAAATAGTTGTTCAAAAAAAATTCAAATGCTTCATTAACATTTTTATATACATGATCAAAAAATATCATCATTTTTCAAATACATGGTCAATTTTTGTCTATACACATTTATCATTTTCTCAAATGCTTGATTAACGTTCTCAAACACTTGTTCAACTCTTTTTCAAATACTTAATTAACATTTTAATACATGATCAAATTGTTCCTAGTATCCATCGGCTTTAGGAACCTTTGGCGCTGGTCTCGGAAGGTCTTGACCAGTTTTTTCTTTTTCTATTTGTAGGTGCTTTTTCGTATTGATTTTCTAATTCTGGTTTTACATCTTTCTTTTTCCTATTTCCAAATACATGGCCACTTTTTTGAATACACGTCAAACATTTTTCATATAAATGATGAATATTTTTCAGATGCATCTTGAATATTTCTCATATACATGTTAAACATTAATCCGAATACATGTTTAAACATTTGTCAAATACATATTAAAAATATTATATAAAGGTTCAATACTTTATAGATACACATAGAGCAATATTCAAACACATGTTGAACATTTTTTTAAAATACTGGTCAATATTTTTCAAATGCACATTGAATATATTCAAAGTACAAGGTGAACATTGTTTGAAAACGCGTTGGTATTTTTCATAAATGTCATGATTTTTTTTGTAAAATGTGCACTCATTTCTGAAGTGTTTATAAATGTTCCTAAATGTCTTAGGTTTTAATTTTATATCTCATGAGCATTTTTTGAAACCTCTAGAACACATTTGTACACTCTGTGACATTTAAAAAAAATATCATGAACTCATTTTAAAATTGCGTGATTTTCCCTAATGGAATGAAATTGTTTTTGGATCATAAGGGCATTTTAAATGTACTGAACCAATTTTTTATTTACGTTTCAAAATGTCATGAACGAAATTATAAATGTGCGAACATTTTTACAAACTGCACCAAAAATTACACACTGCATGAATATATTTTTAATGCACGATAAACATCTTAAAATTTGAGTACAATACTTTTTTGGTTTAAAAAGTATAAATGAAAGTAAGAAAAAACGAACAAAGCAAAGAAACAAACGTAACATACTTAGGAGGAACTAACTAATATCGGGGCGACCCACTACAAGGGGGAGCTCCGATGCAGCGCTGCAGGCGCCCGTTAACGATCCGGCGCCTGCAGCGTTGCTAGCATGGGCCGGCCACTAGCGTGTTGCCCCAGTTTTTTTTTTTGACGAAAATAAAATTACTAAATCAAAAAAGGTTTAAAGATTTAAAGAAAAAAGGTTAATCAATTTTGAAAAAAAATCATAAATTGAAAAAAATTCATTCAAATTGAAAAAATTCATCCAATCTAGCAAAAAGTTCATTAATGTTTTAAAAAAGTTCATTAAATTTGTAAAAAGTTCATTTGAAATTCAAAAAAAGTTCATGTATTTCTAGGAAAAATTCATCGACCTGAAAAAAGTTCATAAACCTAAAAAAGTTCCTCCATTTTCATCGATATTCCAAAAAGTTCATCAATCTGGAAAAAAATGTTGAAATCTAAAAAAAGTTCATCGATATTCAAGAAATTCATATAATTATCAAAAAAGAAATAGTCAAACGGCGCCTATATGGGCCGGCTCATTTCTGGACGCCACAGGCGTCAGTTAACAAAAATGCACATTAACGGGCGCCTGTGGCGCCAAATATGAAATGCCGGGTCCCTTGAGGTCAGGCGAGCCAGCCGTAGCTCCGCCCCTATTTGACGCTCTCCATGGACCTTCAGTGACTGGCCGGCCTATATCGGGACTTAGCGAGTGGCAACCATTTCTTTCTGTGCCACCGTCTTTCTCCAAAAGTTAGACTACAGTATTAAAAAATGTACAAAAAAATAAAAGCATTTACGATTTTTTTATTTTCTCTTTACTTAGAAGAGACTTCCAAAATTTTAAAGGTGTGCATGTATTTTAATAAAAAGCTCTAAAGGAAAAAGTTCTTAGATTAAGAAGATGTTCTTGATAATTTTCAAAAATTTAAAATGTTCATGAACTTAAAAACAAGTTAACGAATTTTAAAATATTTTTAAAATAAACAAGAAAAACATGAAAATAGAAGAACAATACTACAAAAAAATGACAAAGCAAATACGAAAAAATGAGAAGAAAAAGAAATCCCCCGAGAGGCCGAGACCATGTCTACGAGTGCCGAAGTGGGCTGCCCATCGGTCACTTGCCTTGTGTGAATAGTAGACATATTGACACAAATAGTGACGAACCCTGCTAAAATTTTGGAAGGGGCATAAGCTCTAGTAATTTGTTAGGTTTGGCTGGGGAATATTTCTAGCAAAAAATCCTAGAGCTATGGATGATTTTGGGGGGAATATAGGGATGGTTTGCCATGGAGGGATTCGACAATTCGCAAAAAAATGGAGGGGATGCTACAGACCGACTTGTCCATTTCCCATAAATCTAATGTATTTTTTATGTGGGTCTCCCTATAGATCACTCTAGCCTCCCACCTCGACATGTGAATCGTTTGACGTGCCATAATATAGAACCCTCTCTCACCTCATTAATTATAGTGCCACATCAAATTTTTACTTATGTGTCATTGCATGATGCTCTCATTGAGTCATTGTGAGATGTCTTACAATAGTGGAGAATGTGTCGTAGAAAGTTGTTTCTACATGTGTATTCCAAATTTTGATTTGGATTTTTTAGAGATGGTAAACACATGTCTTGTGAACTGTCATAATTTTTCCAAAATTTATGAAACATTTGGATTTGATTTTTTAATTGATAGCATGGGAGCACGTAAGGACGAGTATCACTGGATATTATTTTTTTCGGATTCTTCCATATCACTTTCAAGGCCACAGAAAAAGCAACAACAAACAATGGTAAAAGTCTTTAGATCCATATCAATTTAAAAATTGTTCGCAAAGCTAAAAAATGTTGACGGTCTGAAAATTTTGCAAATTGAAAAACATCCACAAATTCCAAAAATGTTCCCGAATTGAAGAAAATGTCCATCTGTTAGAAAAATACTCACGAATTGAAAAACATTCCTTGATATAAAAAAATGTTCACATATTTACAAACATTTATAAAAACAAAATTGTTCACGAATATGAAACATGTTTGAGGATTTGTAAAAATATTCATGGATTCAAAAAATGTTCACAAAAATAAAAGATGTTTACAAATTTAAAAAACTTTGTTGATTTAAAAGATGTGCACGAACAAAATTGTTTCTAAACTTAGAAAATAATTGCTTGTCGATTAGACAAAAGTGCATGAATTTCAAAACTGTTTATGAATTTAAAATAATTTGCAAATTCAAAAACTTCTGACAAATTTGGAAACATGTTCACAAATTTTAAAATGTTCAAATTTTTGAAAATGACCAAGAAAATATTCATGCATTTTAATACATTCAGGAATTGAAAAAAAATCACATATGTGGAAAAAAATTCAAAATTTTGATTTACTTCGTGAATTACTAAGTTCTTTTTTATATTAGTGAATTTGTAAAATCAAAATAAAAATTAAAGAAACACCTTAGAAGTAATTCTTAAGAAATGTTAAAATAAGATAAAAAAGAAATAGGAAAATGATAGAGGGAAGACATAATAAATAATGAAAAAGAGGATAGGTAAAAAGTATACAAGTTTTTTTGACATAAAAAGTATAGAAGTTGGAAGAAAAGAAATCCAAAAAGAAATCAGAAAGGAACCACGGACAATACCAAGCGAATTGTTCCTTGAAGGTGATTGGAATGGCTTGCCAATGGAAGGTGCTTTGCAAGCCGGCACAACTTTCATTGATGAACCTGTTCATCCGAGAGATGGATCACAAAATATCACGAGCTTCTTTGTATTGCTTGGGCCAATTATAGTAATTTGACTATTATTTTACTTCCAAAGTAATTCATGTCATAAGTCGTTATTATTTTACTTCGAACGAATACCTATTGTGAATTTGGTATTCGTTCGATATTTTGATGAGATGTATGTTGCCTTTCCTCTAGTGGTGTTATGTGAACGTCGACTACATGACACTTCACCATTGTTTGGGCCTAGGGGAAGGCATTGGGAAGTAATAAGTAGATGATGGGTTGCTAGAATGACAAAAGCTTAAACCCTAGTTTATGCGTTGCTTCGTAAGGGGCTGATTTGGATCCATATGTTTCATGCTATGGTTAGATTTATCTTAATTCTTCTTTCATAGTTGTGGATGTTTGCGAGAGGGGTTAATCATAATCTCGTTGATCAAAGATGGTTAAGATTTCCTAGCCATAGATATGAGTTGTCACTTGATAACGGGAGCACATCATTAGGAGAATGATGTGATGGACAAGACCCATCCGTTAGCTTAGCATATTGATCGTTCAGTTTATTGCTATTGCTTTCTTGATGTCAAATACATATTCTTCGACTATGAGATTATGCAACTCCCAAATACCGGAGGAATACCTTGTGTTCTATCAAACATCACAACATGACTGGATGATCATAAAGATGCTCTACAGATATCTCCGAAGGTGTTTGTTGAGTTGGCACAGATCGAGATTAGGATTTGTCACTCCGAGTATCGGAGAGGTATCTCTGGGCCCTCTCGGTAATGCACATCATAAGAAGCCTTGCAAGCAAAGTAACTAAGTAGTTAGTTGCAAGATGATGTATTACGGAATGAATAAAGAGACTTGCTGGTAACGAGATTGAACTATGTATGAAGATACTGGCGATCGAATCTCGGGCAAGTAACATACCGATAGACAACAGGAATTACCTTTATTGTCATAACGATTTGACCGATAAAGATCTTCGTAGAATATGTAGGAACCAATATGAGCATCCAGGTTCCGCTATTGGTTATTGACCAGAGAAGTGCCTCGGTCATGTCTACATAGTTCTCGAACCCGTAGGGTCCGCACGCTTAACGTTCGTTGATGATATATGGGTTATATGGTTTGGTAACCGAATGTTGTTCGGAGTCCCATATGAGATCACAGACATGACAAGGAGCTCCAGAGGTAAAGATTGATATATAGGACGATGATATTCGGACACCAGAATAGTTTCAGAGTGTACCAGGCAGTCATCGGATTGCCGGGAGGGGTACCGGGCAACCCCGGGAGGAATATGGGCCAATAGAGGGGAGCACATCAGCCCACAAGGGGGGCGGCCCCCTAGCAGCCGGTCAAGTGGAATAGGGAAGGAGGGGATTCGGCCTCCCCTTCCATTCCTCTCCCCCTCCCCCCCTTCGGCAAATATGGTAAGGAGGGGGGGGGGCGACATGGGAGGACCCCAAGTAGGATTCGACCTACTTGGGGCGCCCCCTATGGCTGCTCCTCCGTCCCCCCACCTATATATATATATGTGTGGGAGGGGGGCGCCACACATAACCACGACAATCTCTTAGCCGTGTGCGGCGCCCCCCTCCACCGTTTACACCCTCGGTCATATTTTCATAGTGCTTTGGCGAAGCCTGGCGGAGATAGCATTACCACCACCGCCATCACACCATCGTGCTGCCGGAACTCGTCCACTACTTCGCCATCTTGCTGGATTGAGAAGGCGAGGACATCACCGAGCTGAACGTTTGTTGAACGCGGAGGTGTCGTACATTCGGTACTTGATCGGTTGGATCGCGAAGAAGTTCGACTACATCAACCACGTTACTAAACGCTTCCGCTTACGTTCTACAAGGGTACGTAGACACACTCTCCCCCTTGCTATACATCTCCATGGATAAATCTTGCGTGAGCGTAGAAAATTTTGAAATTCTCTGCAACGTTCCCCAACAACATGGGGTGCCAAACGTATCAACTCACAATAGAAATGCATGTATAACCATAAAAAGTATCAGTTTAGCATTTTAACCCTATAATACACATAACATATTTTTTGCTGGCTTAAAGAGAGTTTTATTCCAAAGGTGCAGAGTTACAATCTGTTGGCAAAAACTCAGAGATATATGGTGGGAAATTGTGTAGTCAACAAGATGTGCAACAATCAATTCTCCTGTAGTTTGCTAGGTGATATGCTACTTTGTTTTGATCCATAGATACTTCCGTGCGAATAAAATTTCTAATAGCTAAAAGACACTTGATTTTAGAAACTAGGTGCCATAAGACGACCGATCCAGAACCTCAGACGGTAACGATGATAGAGCAGTAGGGGAATCCAATTGAATCACCACAGGAAGGTTAGAATTCTCGAAGGAGAGAGACATGTCCTCCCTTATTGCATGGAGCTCGGCCACAAGAGCGTTGTTGCGGGAAAGAGATGACGATATGCAACAAAGATCACGCTTCCTCCAGTTTTCCTTCAAATCATCCCTGAACCAACCGTTCCATCCAGTGGCGGATCTACCATTGGGGCGAGCTGGGGCGGCCGCCCCGGGTCTCCGGCGGCGGAGCACCGACCCCCGCTGCCTATCCTTCGTCCGGCCCTCTCAGTTTTCCTCCGGCGGCTAGCAGTTCATGGCGGCTCGGCTGCGTGCGTCTTTCTGTGAAGGGGTGGGTGACTTGAGGTTGAGGGAGGGAGGAATTGGGCTTGGGCTGGAGTCCACAAACTAAGCTGCAGCGATTGGGCCCAATTTAGATCTCACCAAACGTCCACACACACACAGCCACCAAACTATCAATCATGTTTTCTCAAAAAAAAAAAATCAATCATGTCCTAAAAAATCAAAAAGAAAACCAATCCAGTACTTTGACCAATAAAATGTAGCTTACATGTCACAAAAACTATACCATCCAATTCATATTGAAAAGTAGTTTTCAACTGTGTACTTTTTATGATATATAATTCATATATTATTGATGATTAACTGTCAAAATTTTAATCACAAAAAAAGAATACCATGTAAATAGAGAGGGAGTAGTAGTTTCTAAGACACTTTTATGCTTTATCACATTTTGGTATTTCAATTTATAAATTTTGGTTCAGTAGACTTGCTTTTCATGTCCATTTTTTTTAGATCCAATTGTTCGCCCCCGCAAACTTCGATTCCTGGGTCCGCCACTGGTTCCATCCAAGGAGAAGGGGTCATCGACAGAGAGGGAAACCAGACTCAAGGGAGGTGCATGCCATTACATGCTCGACGCCTTCTCCTTCTTCCAACGTACATACCATACCTCGTTCTGAAGCATTTTTTACTTTGATCAATTCAACATCACTATAATTTCTTACATGTCATATAGAGTTCAAATAACTGTCCAAAATGTCCATAGAGGTGTGTAACATTTCTGGGCGTATTCCAAATGAGTAATGCCACATCTACAAAGGTTCACTTAAAGATTTTATGTACAAACTGATGTGGAGTTATTGGTAATAGAGGGATGAGGGGGCCCACCCCCACATAAAATTAGGTGAGAGAGATAATTAGTTTGGAAGGGTAAGTAAACCTTTGTAGGTCTTTGTAGGTCTAGCATTCAAATCAGTATAGAACTATGTCCCGCACCCTCTCTGTACAGTTTGCTAGGATATTTAGTAACCAGCCATCACTACAGGAATCTGCTACTTTGCCATCTGCCGCGGTGGACGGCAAAGGCATGGATGGCGGACGGCAAAAGTGGACGGCAATGTAAGGGATGGCAAAGAGCTACATTGCCGTCCGCTTCGGGCGGCTGACGGCAAAGGGTCCTTTGCCATCAGCTGCCGACGGCAAAGAATGCTGACGGCAATAATTGCGCTGTTACTCCGTTAGGTGGTTAACGGCAAGCCTTTGCCGTCGGCCGCTGACGGCAAACATCGGAAAGCCTTTGCCGTCCGCCGCTATAGGCAAAGTTACTTTCTCTTTGCCGTCAGCCACTGTTGGCAAACTGACCAGATAGGTCAGCCTCCCAGGAAGCACAGTTGCCTGCCACGTGGCCTCTTTGCCGTCCGCTGCTAATGGCAAAGAGCCCTTTGCCGTCGGTGGCAAACGGCAAAGAGCCTGCATAATGGCTTTTTTTCCCTGTTTTTTTTAAATCCAACAATTTTCACAGCAAATATATATGACATATATAGATATATTTCACAGGGCTATTTAACAGCACATAAGTTTCATCGTACATACATATATAGTTCCATCCACTCATACATAGCAAGTTGCACATACACATAAGTTGCAACCATTAGGAAGTTGCACATGCATATTACAATGCAAAGTTTCATCAAGATAGCAAGTTCCATCGTAGCAAGCTAGAAGAATACTAGAAGAGAATGAAATAAAAAACAAGCACTCCATCATAGCAAGCTAGCTTCCGCGAAGTGAATGAAATCTGCAAAATGGCAAATAAGAAAGTTAGGAAAAGGTGACTAGAAGAAGACTAGAAGAAGAAGCACGCCCTTGTTTGTGAGGTAACTTAGGTGAAATGGATCGTTTATGAGCTAACTTAGGTAAAATGCATCATTTTAGAGCTAATGTAGGTAAAATGGATCGTTTATGAGCTAACTAAGCTAATTATGCCATTTTTTTACATAAGTAAGGTAAGTACATGTCATTATTGAGCAAACCTAGTTAACTAAGCATATTATAACTAACTTAGGTCATTTTGGAGGAAACAAAGCTAAGTATAGATCGTTTTAGAGCTAACTTAGGTAAAATGGCTGGTTTTGGAGGTCAGTAAGCTTATTAAGTCATTTTGCAGGAAAAGAAACTAACTCTAGGTCATTAAGATAAGCATATTGGATGAAATAAGGCTAAGTCTAGGTCTTTATGCATTTGTTAAGCAAAAAACTAGAGAAACTTACCTTGATCATGGAGGTGTGGGAGCGGGCTGGCTCATGCCAGTAGCTGGAGAAGGATCGTGTGATGCTTGTGTGGAGTAACGCTGCACCAAAGATCATTTCCAATGTTTCGTTAGCATGATGACACTCAAATGTTAAGACTAGCAAGTAACGTCCATTCAAATTAAACTAACCGTGGTCTCAGGAGCAATCTTTGGATCAATGGCTATGGAGCCACGGGACCTCCCGCCACTAGATATCATCACCTGCTCTGGATTGTAGGGGATCTGGCTCGGGTTAAACTCCTCCCCTTTCCTCGCCTTCCCCTTGACTTGCTTGTAAGAGGCAGTGTGGGCCATGGCATACAGGTCGTACCCCTATGGCACCTTATCCGTCTTATTGTAGCATGCCTGAAAGAGAGAAACAAAGTAAATTAGTAATTAAAGGGCTCAAGCTAGCATGATGAATGAATTGCATTAATAATGAAGCAAACCACATTACCCAATTCCGCCCGAACTGATATAAGCTGGAGCTACCTTGATGGTGTGGCACACCTTCAATTCGGGCACGTTTGTCCTTGGCCTCAGTCGGCTCCCCTTCCATCTTTCAACACCTGCCATGACAAAGAGTAAACGAAATTAGTACAACATAAAAAAAAATACCGACATGAATAATAATATGTATATCACTTAAGTGTATCATCATCAAGTACAACATAAAAAAATTGAATACCTGACACTACTAATAATCTCGATCAGTATCATCAATAAATGCATAATCATCATCATCACTATAATCAATGACGGGCTCATAGGGTTCAGTGGCATCAACATGTGGAAGGCCACCTTTACGTAATCGGTCAAGCATTGAGAGGTCGTCCGCAGCAGTAACCTCTTCTTGTTCCGGCTCTTCTTGTTCCTCCTCTGGGGTGATGTGGGATTCACTGTCGCTGTCTACTTCAATGTTTTGGGGTGAAGTATACCGGTTCTTGAAACGCTTTTTGGAAAGACGTGTCTCTTGAAAGAATTCTCCTTCATATGTGTCTGGGTTAATGTGAGGTTCATAATCCTCTTCCTTTGGGGGAGATAGTCTAGCACGTGGCGGCACTTCATAAACGACATCCCAACCTTTCAGATTTGGATTAGTTTGGCAGGCCCAGGGTAGATAGAATACTTGGGTCGCCTGTTGAGCCATAATATAGACATCAGGAACATCTAAAAGGGTGCTTTGGTTGATTTCAACTAGCCCTATATGTTCATGAGTCCTTCTAGTCTCCTTCGGCTGAAACCAATAACATTTGAAGACTACGACATTCGGTGGGTTTTCACCATAGAATAGAAGTTCATAAATTGCTTCAACTCTCCCATAATATTCGGTACCTCCTTCGCCGATAGCAGATACACAACAATTTATAGACTTTCGGTCGACCATAGATAGCTCTTTGCCATAGGTACGAAAACGATACCCGTTGATGTCGTATTTGTCAAATGAATGGACCTTATAGTCAAAACCATTAGCGACTTGTCTCAACTCGGCGTCCATAGACTCTGAATTAGCCTACAAGTTTAATATGAAAGGATTGTTGCATTACACACAAATTAGCGAATGAAATGAAATTGTCTAATAGAATTTACCGTTTGTTTGAACCAAGAGATAAAACCGGGATAGCCACCTCCTTGCTTTGCGAGAAGCTCATACTCTTCGACGGAATCCTTTTGGATCACCGCTCCATACGAGAATAGGGCGACGTATCGACTGTATGAAATATCTAGGAATAAGAGCAGTTCAAAGGAAATAGAAGTTGCAAAACAATGTACCGAGAACTTACTCGATGTACGGCCGCACTTCTATCAGGTTGTTGAAGATATACAACGAAATGGTCCGCCATTCTTCGTTATCCAAAGATACTGGATTTGAAACACTGGCTGGTGCGAGATTGCCTTTGAATAGGCTGAGGTTGGATCCACCCTTTTTAGGCTCATCAGCATTGTACCGAGGCTTCGGATTATGCAAATGACGATTTTTGGTTTCGTAGTGTGCTGTCACGAAGTTTGCCGCCTCCTCAGTGATGAATGCCTTAGCCATAGACGCTTCAATTCTACGTTTATTTTTACATTTTTCTCGAAGCGTCTTCTGCATCCTCTCAGTTGGGTAGCACCAACGATTTTGCACGGGCCCCCCCAATCTTGCCTTGGTCGGGAGATGCAAAATCAAATGCTGCATTGGATTAAAGAAGCCCGGTGGAAAGATCTTCTCTAATTTGCAGATCAACTCTGGCGCCAACTCTTCCATTTCTTCTAGCACGCCAGGCGATAGTTATTTCGCACAAAGAACACGGAAGAAATAGTTGAATTCTGCCAGTACTAGCCATTCATCCTCAGGGATGAAGCCACGCAACATCACCGGCATTACCCGCTCAATCCATATGTGCCAATCATGACTCTTGAGACCAAATATCTTCAATTTATCAAGACTCGCTCCCCTCTTTAGATTCGCTGCATACCCATCGGGGAACATCAACTGCATTTTCACCCACAAGATAATTTCCCTCATAGTTGGCCTTCCAAGATTGAACCATGCCTTTGGCTTCGTCCAATTCTGCTTTCCTTTCGGTTCTTTCATGTTTTGTAACGACCTATCACATAGCGCCTCCAGATCGACTCTAGCCTTAGTATTATCCTTTGACTTCCCATCTATGCCGAACAATGTACCAAAAAGTGCCTCGGCGATATTCTTCTCAGTGTGCATCACGTCGATGTTGTGTGGGCAAAGGAGGTCTTTGAAGTAAGGCAGATCCCATAAGCATGTTTTGTGAGTCCAGGCGTGCTCAGAATTATACCCCTTGAAGTACCCTGGACGCTCTGGATCTGGCTCGAGAGCGTTTAACTGATCCAGGGTCTGTTGGCCTGTCAACGCAGGTGGTGCAGAGTTTTTTACAACTCTACCTTTGATGAAGTTCTTCTTGTCTTTCCTGAACTTATGGCGAGGATCCAGGAACTGTCTATGCATGTCGAAGCAAGAAAACTTGCGACCGGCCTGAAGCCAACGAAACTCAAGAGCTCCCTTGCATGTGGGGCACGGGAATCTTCCATGCACACACCAGCCAACAAATAGCGCATACGCCGGCAAGTCATGCGTCGAGTACATGTACCAGACACGCATTATGAAGTTTCGTTTGCTATAGGCGTCGTATGTCTTGAACCCATTATCCCAGGCTTCTTGCAATTCGTCCTTATGCGGCTGCATGTACACATTCATATTTTTCCCCGGATAGTTGGGCCCTGGAATTATCAACGTCAGGAAAATGTTCTTTCTTTGCATAATCTGTCCGGGGGGAGATTGAGTGGAAAGACAAATACGGGCCAAGAACTGTATTGGGCTGCCGTCATACCAAACACACTGAACCCATCGGTGCTGATGCCGACTCGAGGATGCCTCGGATCTGCCGCTTTGTCAGCATGTAATTCATCAAACTTTTTCCACGCAACACCATCCGATGTGTGTACCATCATCAGATTACCATATGCATCTAGTTCGGTTCTTTTGCCTGTTTTGTGCCATGTCATCTGTCTGGCCGTCTCTTCGACCATGAAAAGACGTTGAAGTCTTGGTACGATTGGCATATACCTAAGAACACTAACAGGGATTTTGGTCTTTGTCTTCTCACCCATACCGTTGTCTACCACAATATACCTGGAACACTTGCAAATGGGACAATAGTTCAAGTCCGCATAGTCAAGCCAAAATAAGGCACATCCTTTCTCACAGGCATGTATCTTCTCATAGGGCATCTTCAGTGCACGGAGGATTTTGTCCGACTGGTACAGTTTTGCAGGCATTACATGGCCTTTGGGTAGAAAGCGTCCAAATACTGTCATAATTGCGTCATAGCATTCTCTGCCCAAGTTGAACTGAGCCTTCAAAGCCATTACTTGTGAGATGGCATCCAACTGACAAAGCTCAGTGTGCTCGTGGAGCGGACGTTTTGAAGACTCCAACATTTCATTGAAGGCCTTTGCAGATTCCTCCATCTCCTCGTCTGAATCCCGAGCATCATCATAGTCTTGCACCATGTTTTCCATCCCGGTACCATCCTCGTCGGTGCGATGATGATCCACCTCAGCTCGGTCACGTTGGGCAGACTCACCATGAAATGTCCACACCGTATAATCGGGCGTAAAACCATTCTTCTGTAGGTGTTTACCCATTTCAGCCTCTGTCCTCTTTTCCCAATTGCCGCATCGGAAACAGGGGCACCAAGTTTTCCTCTGGCCATTTGCAAATGCGGCTTGCACAAACCCCTTGGTTTTTGTGAACCATTCAGCGCTCCATTTGTTCTGACCAGTGTGACCGGTATACATCCACGCACGATCACTCATCTTGACTTTCAGAGCTACTGGACACACAACAATTATATATATAATTCACCATGTATATATTCATCAGTTGATCTACTTTGTCAATTTTATTACGTCCATGCAACCTACACTCTAATAGGTAATGATAGGTCCTAATCCCACCCGAGTATGTGTAGATTGGGTTCATTTTCCCAAGCTATGCTCCGGATCCGACACAAAATTTCGGCAGCACCTCCCCGCTGTTCTCCTGATACACATCTCTGCAATAAACAGAGAGGATGTGTACCCGGAGTACAACAGGGGAGGCACTGACGAAATTTATGCGTCGGATCCGGAGCAAAGCATATGGGAAAACGAACCCAATCTACACATACTCGGGCTGTCCATGGATAGCGTTGGACAATTCGAAAGAATCAAGGTTATAAATATGCAAATGCATGCATATTTATAACTATGACGCTTTCGAACGGGAGACACGTACTGGTTACGCATACTGATGATTCAAGACACATATATAGCTAGCTACCAAATTTCATGTCATTTGTGCAAATAATTAATGGGGAAGAAGGACATGTCATTTGTGCTCACCCACGAACGAAGGGGCAGAGCTCGTCAAACGCACGGCGAGGTCGTCGAACACCAAACCTCGCAGCGATGAAACAACTGCACATTTAAATCTACCCGATCAACACAATTATATATGATGTTTTTCATAACAAAATTGAAAAATATATGACCTAACTAATAATTCACAAATATATAACCCCGTCGGCCTCTGGAAGGCCAAAGAGCACCTTTTCGGGAGGTTTAGGGGGTCGGGGTGTCATGTCGGTGTCGGGGTGCTGTTTCGGGGTCAGGGTGTCGTGTCGGGGTCGGGGTGTCGGGGTGTGGTGTCGTGGTATGTGTGTCGGGGTGTGGTGTCGGGGTCGGGGTGTCGGGGTCAGGGTGTCGGGGTCAGGTGTCGGGGTGTGGTGTCGGGGTGGGGGTGTCGGGGTTAGTGGTCGGGGCGTTTCCTTCTATCATTCTTCTTCTTTCCTTCTCTTCTTCTTCTTTTTTCTTCTTCTTTCCTTTCTTCTTCTTCTTCTTCTTCTATCCTTCTTCTTCTTTCCTTTCTTCTTCTTCTTCTTCTTCTTTCCTTTCTTCTTCTTCTTCTTTTTTCATCTTTTTTTCTACTTCTTTTCTTTTCTTCTATTCTTCTTCTTCTACTTCTTCTACTTCTTTTCTTCTTCTTCTTTTTCATCTTTTTTCTACTTCTTTTCTTTTCTTCTTTTTCATCTTTTTTCCACTTCTTCTTCTTTTCTTCTACATATTCTTTTTTCTAACACGAATACTAAATTTTCTTCTTTTCTAACACTAAATCTAACACTAACACTAACACTAACAATTAAACAAGAATTAAACAGCAAAAAAAAAGAAAAACAGAAAAAAAAATACTCACCGGAGCAGGGGGCGACGCTGGCGCCGGGGTGGTGGGTGGGTGGGGGGGCGGCGGGGCTCCGGGGCAGTGGGATGGCCGGGCGGCGGGGGCGGGGGCGGAGCCAGGCGGGAGGGGCGGGGGCGGGGGCAGCGCCGGGCGGCGGGACGGTGGGGGCGGGGGCGGGGGCGGCGGGACGGTGGGGCGTCGGCGTGTGGGTGAGGGGGCGGTGGCGGGGGCGGCGCCGGGCGGCGATGGCGGGGGCGGCGTCAGGCCGCGATGGCGGGGCCGGCGCCGGGCGGCGGGGCACCGGGGCGTCGGCGGGTGAGGGAGGGGGTGGGGGCGGCGGCGGCGCCGGGCGGCGGGGGGCGGTGGCGGGGGCGGCGCGGTGGGTGGACGATGTGGGCGTCGGGGAGGAGGTCGAGGGAGAAGAGAGAGTAACGGGTGGGGGAGGGGGCTCGGCCGTTAGTTAGGTTAGTTAGGTTAGCCTTTGCCGTCATCCCTCCTTTGTCGTCCGCTTTTGTTCATATTTGCCGTCTGCTGCGGACGGCAAAGAGGGGGGACGTTAAGTTTTTTCATTAGTGGGTGCCACCTCCCTCTTTGCCGTCAGCCAGCGGACGGCAAAGATTCTTTGCCGTCAGCCAGCCGACGGCAAAGAAATGGCCGATGGCAAAGACCTTCTTTGTCGTCGGCCATTTGTTTGCCGTCTGCTTCTTGGTAGCTGATGGCAAAGACCTTCTTTGCCGTCCGCTAGCTGACGGCAAAGATATGGCAGACGGCAAATTCCCTAATTCCAGTAGTGCATTCCTCTCCATTACCAACCAAACATTGCTTGCTAGGCAGGGGCCATATGCTTCTCATACCATCCCACAGCTGCACCGCTCCCCCACTGCAGTAGATAAAAGAAAAGGTTTTGCATTTAGGGAGGGGGTGTTGGGGCACCCACTTCACCCCCACTAGATCTGCCACTGAGAAAGTGTTGAAAGGAGATCTTAAATTCTTACATGGAAAAGAAAAACAATAAACACGCAATTTTAAGCTGACAAATGTGCTAAGAGCTTGAAATCATCTTTTCTTTAAGCTTAGTGGTAATTGTAGAAAAAGGAAAAACATAATCTAATACTATGATCTTTTATCTTCACATTTATTGACACTTATTGTGTTGGTTATTATTTTATCTCACTACTTTCAGGTTGCTTCCTTGCTTTTCTTGAAGAACACATATTAAATTGTGAATTCATTTGAGACCTTGCCATCCTATAATGAAGAATCTATAAGAGAGTGTTGAGTTGATGTGTCTCTTTACACTTGCATTGTGGGGTTTAGACTGTTTTAGGTGAAACTGTGAAGGGGCTATGATATGTTTGATAACATTCAAATATAGCATTTTGAGAACCCATATATGTGGATGAGACCAGTAGGTGGTAGGATGCCTTTGTTGTTGATTCGGTAATGCCTCATGAGAGTCTTCGGAACTGTATAGCTATTCTATCTGAGTGGTAATAGGGATTGATGTTAGTGGTGTATTTAATCTCGGTACATTGTTGGAGATCTCATTGAAATTTAAACTCGCAAAATTTATGGAATGTATTCAAATCATTGCACGTATATGTAGATTGAAAATTAAGCTTTAAAGTATTCAAATTTGAACTCTAACAAGACGTGCATTGCACGTGCATGCTTACTAGTCACATGGAAAAGAAAACAATAAACACACAATGTTAAGAAACAATGTGAGGGGTCACCCATGTTATCACTCACCAATCTTAGCGACACTGGTGGGTCGAGTCCTTTCTCACTTAAACATAGTTCACATCTTTTGATTTATCTGCCCTGGTTGTGTTCATGAGCCCTACGAGAAGCATAATATGTAAACTGTAAATTTGCATGATCGCAAATTTTGCCACTCACCATTACAAACTTCTCATAGAATAGGGCTGCTTGCCTTGAACAATACTCCACTTTTTGCTCTGTCCATGGAGTGTATGAATTTCCTTAAATGTAGATAGACCAAAAGTGAGTGGTTTTTCTACACCCAGGGACATTGCACCCACAATAGAAAAAATAGCAAAAAAATCAAACAAATCTGAAACTTTTGTGCCATCGACTATGACCAAAAAATTTAGATGCTTGCAAATTTGGTGGCCAAATGACAACCGAGGAGCTTTGTCAGAAAAAAAATTGTGCTAAAAATATGTGTATTGTTTGAGCAGATTTTTATTTGTTTGAATGGAGCTCATTTGATGTTATCGACAACCAAACTTTGCAATCACCTAAAACATTCGTTCATAATCCATTAAGTTTCATACTATTTTGACTTTTTTTGGCCATTTGTTACAACTTTTCCTAGACAAAAAATGTGAATAAAGTGATAGCAATATAGGAATATATTAGTAGCTTACAAACTCAACTTTACGTGGCGTAATATCAAAATTAAACACTAATTAAACAATATAGGCGTCCGGGGTATGTCTTCAATGGGCATCCAAGCAAGACATGAAGAAGGCTGGCCAATCAATCTTCAAAGGCACAACGGCCTGTAATTCATAGTTGCCCGACATGCCCATGACCTCATCAACTGTTCCTGTTTCGAGGTTGACAGTGCACGTGAACCCTCGTCGGTCTGTGACAAACAGTGTCGCGCTCTTCTCGTCCACATACATGGAGAGTGGTTTGGTGGTCTGCGGCGGTTTGTGTTTGAGCTCTACGACCTTTGTATGTACTAGCACGTCAGCAAGGCTATTGACACACCCTTCTTCACCCTGACGTGTAGTAAGGATCTGTAGCCAGAGGAAATTTTTATGCAGGCAAATCAATGATAAGTTGCCATCAATTCCGACGCCAAGTATGGGTGCATGGTAAGAACTGATTTCAATGAAGCTCCGTGGAATCGGAAACTGTGTTATGGAGACGCGGCCAGTCTCAATGCAAAATTCAAGGGTGCAAATGTTGCGCGAGTCATCCTGGATGAGCCAGCGTGCCTTGCCCGGAGACACGACGGGATTGCCGTACTGGACGAAATCGTAGTTCAGACGTCGAAAGCACCTTCTAGGTGTGCTCCACCTCGACTCCGCGGACGAGAAAATGTACATATTGTATGGTCGCCAATCATACCCCGCCATGATGATGATCACTTTGAACAGCAATGTTGTGTGGCTTGGCGATGGTTTTTGCGGTCGTCGTCCCTTGGGCAGTGCAGTGGCGGCACCTCTATGGTCTGCGTCGGTTACAATGGCGCACTTGTCCTCGCATAACATAGAGGATGCGCAGTGCAGCGGAGGCAGTTCGTTCCACGTGCCGGCGAGCGGGTTGCACACGGCCAGACGGACGAGTACCCGTTCAGTCCTGTGGTGGTGGCGGCGTGAGCGGAGGCGGACGAGAAGGAGGCCAGAGCGCGAGGCGAGCGGAACCACGTCGCTGTATAAACCATCTGCGTTGGGAAAGAAGGAGCCAAGCGGGCGGCGCCTAGGGCCGAGCGGCGATCGCGGCACCGGGACGAAGGCCGTCGATCCGTATACCAACGGGTCATGAAAGAAGCCAAGGAGAGAGCCCGGGTCGCCTGCACCCTCCGGCCAGCGGCGGCGGAGGAACGAGGGGTCGGCCACAAGGGCTCGCCACCGCTTGCACGACACCGCGCAGCGGAAGAGAGCGGCGACGTCGTCCGCCACGCGCGCCAGGATCTCGAGGACGACGTCGTCTGGGAGCGTGGCCGCAGCGGGGGCCGCCCTCGCCTTCTTCTTCTGCCTCCTCCTCCCCCGCGGGGCAACGCGAGAGACGTCCTCCATGCGATCGGATCGGAGACCCGCCGCGGGTTGGTTTCTGATTTTGGAGTGCGGGCGTGCGCACGTCGGACTGGTATGTACGTACCTCATGTGTATATGCGCGTCGTCTTCGGCTTCTTCTTTTTTTCTTTTCTTTTGAGAATTTCGTCTTCGGATTCAAGGAGGTCATCTCAACGTGTTTGCTAGGATCAATATTGCAAAACATTTTTCTTGTATATAAGGACTTCTAAAGCGTTACTAAATCATGATGGAGCGTCGTTGCGCTGTCCATTAATAATTTTATGAAGGACCCATATAACGCTGAGATTCAATCTGGATAGCTTCCGGATCAAATGAATTGTTCCTTTTCTTTTCTATTGAGGCAAGAATGAATCGTTCGTGGGAACGATCGAATCGATCAAACAAAAACGTTCCATGTGTCCATGCTATTAGAATGAGAAAGAGGAAGAAACCAGTGTGCACGGTAAACCTTGACATGATAAAGGCATACGACAGAGTTGAGTGGGAGCTTGACATGATAAAGACGTACGACATAGTTGAGTGGGTCTTACTGGAGTAGATGATGGCAAGGTTTGGTTTCTCCGATCACTGGACAGAGATGGTTAGGGGGTGTGTCACTTCGGCAAGGTTCTCTGTTAAGATGAATGGTGGCCTCTCCCCTAGCTTTGTTCCGTCCAAAGAGTTGCGACAGGGGGATCCTCTGTCTCCTTATCTTTTTTGTTCTGTATGGAAGGGTTTTCAGCCCTACTTAGGAGCGCTCAGAGGACCAAGGGTTTGGGAGCACTGGCCCCACGGTTACTCACCTTCTATTTGCGGACGATACTTTTGTGTCCCTTGAGGGGTCCCGAGCAAACTTCAAAGCACTCCGAACTATCTTGCAGGACCGAGGAAACACTCTCTGGCTCCAGTGGAGCGGTGGCGAGACACCATAAAGGAAATTTTGTTTCGGCAGCAACTTGGGTTCTACCCCATGTTCACAGTGCAGAATCAGCAAAGCTGAGTCCTATTCAAAATGGCCTATACCTAGCAGGGAGAATTGGATGCAGTGAGGTATACGTCGAATCAGATAGCAAACTTGCAGTGGAGGCTAGTGCTATTTGGAATGGCCTATACCTAGCAGGGAGAATTGGATGCAAGAAGGAATACATCGAATTAGATAGCATACCTGCGGTGGAGGCTGTTACACAAACAAATGATTATATGGGTCCTGATGTAGCAGTAATATCAGAATGTATTCAACCCGCTATGGTTTTTGCCAGTATTGACTACAGTGTTGCAGAGAAACTAATGTGGTTGTTGATAGCTTAGCCAATTTTTCTTTTATTTCTAGTTCGTCTGAGCTCTCGGACTCTACTATGCCTGATTTTATCCTTCCCCACATTGTAAACGATATGTCAATTGTTTGAGGAATAAAGTTTATGATGTTTAAAAAGAAATACTATTATTTATTCTAACCCTCTGTCCATCCCAATTTAAAACTTGGAAGAGATGGCTTCTTGCTAATAACAAACTCTTACCCCGTGATAATCTAGCTAAACCTAGACATGTGGATGATTTAACATGCATCTTCATTATTGATACAGAGTTCGTACATCAGTTTTTTGTTATTGTGTGACAGATTTGGGGGCTCTTCTCTGCCATTCAGATGGGCCATGGCTTTCAATCTATGAGCGGTTGGTGGATTAGTCCAAATAACATTATGTTCATAATATGCTATCCAACTCAGTTTTGTGGGCCCTATGGAAATTCCTCAACTCTGTTCGTTTCAAGTGAAAATGCCGGCGAAGCATTGAGGGTATATGTGACAAGGTGATTTGAATGGCTTGCAAATGGAAGGTGCTCTGCAAGCCGGTGCAACTTTCGTTATTGAACCAGTTCATCCGAGAGATGGATCACAAAAGATCTGAGCTTCTTTGCATTGCTTGGGCCAGTTATAGTAAATTTACTCTTCTTTTACTCCCAAAGTAAATCATGTCATAGGTCTTCATATAATGTGGCTTCCATGAGACTTTGGAATACACATATGCAACTTCGATAAGTGCTCGATATAATAGTGCAATGTACATAAACAACATCATGACTAGGTTATACAATTCTTTCATGTAGGAGAGGGTTTTGACGGTGAAGCGGCCTCTTGATAAAATGATCAACTACATTGCATTACAACTTCTATGATTTCCACTAAGTACAAAAAGATCCTCTCCCTTTTCTTTTCTCAAAGAGAGCTGAACAAAATCTCCATATGTTATTTGCTTTGTGAAGTTGCCGTATGGTGCTTGTCTCTTTGTTTTGTCAAAGGAATCTACATAAAATTCCCATCTATTCTTTGCTCTATGAAGTTGTCGTACGGTGTGTAGAATGAGCAAATAATGCGCCCTCTCTTCCACTCTGATGTTGGTTTTGCTGATCTGCAGCGAGCTCTTGATTTATCTTTTCCTTTAGTAAACAATCTGGTTGAGGGTATTCAATTGTATTGGCATTGCAGGTTCTTCGTAGACAGAAACATTGATTTGATCTTCCCCATGCCAATACATGCTTTATAGAAGAATTTCTGAGGGATTGTCTTGCGGTCTACCCATGCTGCCCAGTACATGTCCAGGTGAAATTTCTCATCTCTACTTGATCCAATATGAAGCCCTACCAATAGGTTAGTGAATGTTTTCTGTTCCAGCTTAATCAGCCTCTAAAAGAGTTGTTGGTGCACAAAATATTGTTGCAGGAAAGATAGATGAAGTCGTGTTGTGGCCTAGAACTGAAACATAATGCATGACAAACTGTTTAATATTTTTCTTACGAAAGTTGCAATTGGCATGTCGATTTAGATAAATTTATTATCTGAGTTGATACCGATTCCAGCTTTAGTTTCATCATATTTGTGTAGATGTTGTGCTTTGGCTCTGTAACTAACATCACTCAAATTGCCCATCTATACATTTGTGTATGCCATGTGTTTCATTGGTGAACAATCATGGGCTTAGTGGCAACTCTTTATCTTGCTTTTGGTCGAGTAGTGCAACTAAGTTGGTAGTCTTTGTGTTAAATGATTGCGCAATTGCCCAAATTGTATTGTGATCATAATTCTTCTGATGAGGTGTATATTTCAAACATTATGGGGTGTACAATTTTTTTTTACACAATGGGGTGTACATATTGCTACCATCATCATGGCACCACCCGCCAGACCGGTGCATCTACCATCTCAACGAAATTCTAGCTCCATTGCACTCCAACACATTTTCAGCCCACACGCAGAACTTGTCAATTTATGTAGTGGGCCAAATTATATTCTACAGCCCATTTTCATATCGTCGGCTCACACACAGCCTCCTGCTAGCTCCTACGCATCAGCACAGCCGCCGCCGCCGCCGCCAGCACCGACGCCGGAGAACGGCCGGGAAGATGGCCTTGCCGGCGATCCCCGACGAGCTCCTGACGGACATCTTCCTCCGCCTTCCCACCCCAGAGGACCTCATCCGCGCCTCCGCCGCCTGCGTCTCCTTCCGCCGCCTCGTCGCCGACCGCACCTTCCTCCGGCGCTTCCGCAAGCTCCACCCTCCGCCCCTCCTCGGCTTCCTCGACTACAAAGGCTTCCACCCCGCCGTTCCGCCTCACCCCTCCGCGCCGGCGGCCAGCGCCGTCGCCAGCGCCGCCGACTTCGACCTCGAGTTCCTCCCCGCCCCTTCCACGGACTGGTCCGTGCGGGACGTCCGCGACGGCCGCGTCCTCCTCGACAGACCCGGCCGCCACGACGAGGATGCAGATGCTACGGAGGAGGCGTCATTCAGAGTGATCTCGATGCTGCTGCTCGAAACTAAACCGGTGGCCCTCGTCTTCTCTTCCGGTACAGGGCAATGGCGAGCCATTACATCCCTGACTTGCAGCTTACCAGGCTTCGTGTTATCGACATGGATGATTTGCTTTGTCTGGCGCCATTACGCCCATGGCTGCTTCTATTGGATTTCAGGTTCGACTGAAAAATTGCTCGTGCTCGACATCCGGCGGATGGAGTTCTCCATGGCTGACCACCCACCATGTGTCAGAGTTTTGGGCTATAATGTGGCCATCGTGGAGGCAAGCCAAGGCATGACTCTGATGTTTGTGCCTAAACCTGACACATATCGCCGTATTTATACTGTTTGGCGAAGCAATGGTGGGAGTTCCACCCGGTGGCAGATGGAGAATGAGACATTTTCGTTGGATCCTGGGTCCTTGATCATAGGTGCAGTGGGGAGGCACTTGCTCCTATATTATGGCGTAATCTCGTCGGTCGAGGCAGGTTGTTACACGCGGGACGTCAACACACTCCAGCTTGAGAGGGTGTGTGCTTCATATCCCCACCAGTCAGAAGCATATTGCAACTTCGCACCATCGTTATTATCGTCACCAACAGTATCAAGTGGTAAACTTTTATGTTGCATGCTAGTTACCTCCTTTCGTTTATAGTTATAACTATCACATAGCTTGCCTGATACTTGCTAGTTCGTTAATGTGATGAGTAATTATTGGTTACATAGTTTAGTGGTTGTTGCTTTTTGTTGTGCTTGTGGCAAAGCTGGTTAAGCTAATTTGTTTGCCTTTTCTATTTGCCATTCTAAGTTAATTAGACAGGTGAAAGGGAGGATCTAACACACCATAAGTAGCATTTTAGGGGTATTGCAAGATTGTAAAAAACACTGAATCACAACACTTATTTGCATTTATCTGGTCACAATAATCTTTATTGCATCTCACAATGCATCTTTTTTAGCAAGAATTTTGCAGACACTGACTGAATAGAGATTGTTAGTACTTTCATGGGATGCTAATGATTGTCATATTGATTGTGTTGTAGTTTGCGTCATGGTTGGAATTGAGAAATTTGTTTGCCATGCCATTAACCTTTTTTTGCACTGAGCATTGTGCACTAGCTTTTGGTCCATCTGATTTGGGAACCTTGTCAGCAGGCCACAATAGTCGTTTACTTAATCCCTGTCTTATCCTTTCGTTGTGTCTTCCTAAAACATATGTCAGGCCCCGAAACGGTATTCTGCACATCTGGCCGTCCACTGGAGATCTAAGGGCTCGAGTCATTAAGTGAACTCGTCCTGACTTCCAGTTATTGCTTCATGTCACCTCTCTTCATCTCGAGTGCTTGGAGGCAATCCAACGGCTACAGTTCAAATTACCTGATGAGCACTATTTACCGACCAACAAAACCTGCTTTAGACTGAATCCTTTTACTTTTACCAAAGTGACTATAATCGTTGATTCTTATATGATTATATTAGCGAAAATTATAAATATTTTTCATGAAAAATCTATAATACTACTTCTTTCAATCATATATTTTTAATGAAGGCTTTTCCTGAGAAACTAAATAAAGGTTGCTAGTACTATGATGGGATGGTAATTATAGACAGATGGATGGGTTGTGTAGTACTTTGTGTTATTACAGTACATATGGAACATTATCTTCTGCCATACCTTTAACCCTTGTTGTGATATGCATTGTGCTCTTTTGGTCCATTACATCTGAAAACCCCTTCCTTTGGCCATACTGCACTTTTCTGCTCTATCCCGCCACAATCCTGATATCCTGTCCTGCATAAGAGAAGCCCTTTCCAAAGCCATCAAGTCAATCCATCCGACCTGCGACCATCAAGTCAGTCCATCCAATCTGCGGAACTATGGTGTCTGAATTAATGGAGTAAATAGCATAAAACTACTAGTTTACAGGTTAGGGTTCCAAAAAACTACCACTTTTTAATTTTTCTCAAAAAACTACCAAACGAGCGGTCGGCTGTTTCAAAAAACCCCAATCACCGAGTGCTTATCAATTGATCACGATTATGACAGGTAGGCCCCGTGTGTAACAGCCCTAATTGTTTGACCGTTTGTTTGACCGTTAGGGGTGGGCCCGCACACAAATTAAAAAAAACAACCAGGTCCCTGTAAAAATTGAAAAAAGCAATCAGGTCCCTCCAGACTTTTAAGAAAAAGCAATCGGGTCCTTGGCGTGCTCAAGCTCGAGAGGAGCTGCGCCCCCGCAGAGCTCCCTCGCGCGCCCGTCGGTGTGCAGTGCGCGCCGCCGCGGAGCTCCCCTGGGCCGCTGCCTCCTACCGGCGAGATGCGCTTGGAGCCGCCGTGAAGTCCCAGTCGCGCGGCCTCTCTCTCCTCCGTCTTCCTGGGCGCGGTGGCCGGAGCCCGAGCCCCTGGCCATGGTGCCCGGCTCGTGGCAGTGCGTGCTCCTGGCCGCGTCGGCCAGAACCCGGGCAATGGCGCACGGCGGCCCTTGCTCCTAGCTCATGGGCGCGGCAGCCGGTGCTCCTGGGCGCGCTCGCGGCATCCCTTGCTCGCCTTGCTCCTGGGCACAACGCGCGGCGACCCTTGCTACTGGGCGTGACGCGCGGTGGAGGTGGTCGTCGATGAGTGTTGCGGGTGCTGGAGCTCGGTCCTTCGCCGGGAGGAGGAAACGGAGAAGAAAGAGACGGGGGAGAGAACGAGGGGGGCCCATGGCGGGCGGCGCGACGACCCTCAACGCCTCCCGATGGCGCGCGACGACCCGTGCCGGAGCCCCATGGCGCGTGGCAGGTTCGCCGACCTCTGGTATGCCTCCTCCTCTCCACCTTGCCACCAGGAGCTCCGGCGAGCTCCATCAACAGCAGCGGAGGGAGGCTCGAAGTGGCATAGGGCGGTGGCCGGACGTGGCACAGGACGGCGGCGTGGAGTGGTCGGCGGCCATGGCGGTTCTGTGCTGTTCTTGACGAGCAGGGAGAGTGGAGGAGAAGGGAGGCAGAGAGGAGAAGAGGAAGATAAGAAGAGACACTGACATGTGGGCCTCACATGTCAGTTAACGGTCAAACTAACAGTCAAACTAACGCTTCGTTTAGGTGTGGGCCTGACCTGTCATAATGTGATCAATTGATAAGAACTCAACAATTTGGGTTTTTTGAAACAGCCGACCGCTCGTTTGGTAGTTTTCTGAGAAAAATTAAAAAGTGGTAGTTTTTTGGAACCCTAACCTGTAAACTAGTAGTTTTATGCTATTTACTCGAATTAATGCTCATCTCAGAGAATTACTCGCTATGGATCTGAATTTTGGCATTTTTTTTCTGCGCACCATTTTTTTGTTTCTTCCGAATACCTAATAGTTTTCAGTTCACACCTATATCTATCTCCTATTCTCCTTCGCATGACTTCTATCTCCTATAGTAAGTT